>CM066032.1:1121230111-1121830111 GCA_033557465.1 Ichthyophis bannanicus | reverse complement strand
ACCAGGAACCCAGGCTGAAAAATAGAGCTCGCTCTAGAGCTTCAGCAACTGTGAGAGAATCTTCTCGGAGACCACACCTGAACGGTAGCCCAACACCAGGGCTGGAGGGTAGGGGTTGCCTAAACCTCAAAGAGATTACGGAGTACCGCTTGCCCGAAAGCACTGTCCCTACGGGACTCCCTCTCGAGGCAGTAGTGGTCTGCAAAAGTCTGGCTTGAAGACCAAGTAGTGGCCCAGCAGATGTCTGCCAACGGAACAGAACAGAAGTGAGCTACTGATGTGGCCTTCGCCCTGACCCGGTGGGCTGTGACTCGACCCTCCAGGGAGAGGCCGGCTGCCCTGTATGCCCAGACAATACAGTCTGCCACCCAGATGGACAACGTACGCTTAGTGACAGGCAACCCCAATTTATTAGGGTCAAAGAAAATGAAGAGCTGAGAAGCCCTTCTATGCCCCTGCGTATATTCTAGGTAAAAGGACAGCGCCCTTCTACAATCAAGGGTATGCAAGACAGTTTCGGTCCTACTGGCGTGCGGCCTGGGAAAGAATGTCGGAAGTACCACCTCCTGGTTGAGGTGGAAGGAGGACACCACCTTGGGAAGGAACTTAGGATGAGTCTTCAAGACTACCCTGTTCTTATAGAACCTGGTATATGGCCTATCTGAAACCAGGGCCTGAAGCTCACTCACACGCCTAGCTGAGGTGAGTGCCACAAGAAACAACACCTTCCAGGATAGGAAACGTAAGTGGCAGGAAGCCAATCGGCTCAAAAAGTGGGCGAGTCAGTTGCTGCAAGACCACATTGAGATCCCACTCAGTGGCTGGTGGATGAATAGGAGGCCTGAGCAGAATTAGGCCTCTGAGGAAGTGAGACACCAGAGGGTGGCCCGAGAGGGATTGTCCATCCACCGGCGACTGGTGAGCTGAGAGGGCACTGAGGTGGACCCGGACAGAGTTGGACTGAAGTCCCAGGTTGGACAGGTGGAGCAGGTATTGCAGTACCACCGGGACCGAGCAGGAGAAGGGATCCTTCTGCTGTTGAGAACACCAAGTGGAAAATCTATGCCACTTCAGAGCATAGGCCTTCCGAGTGGAATGCTTCCTGGAGGCCAACACTACCTCTTCAACCTCCTTTGGTAGGAGCAAAGGCACGAGGACTAGCCTTTCAGCAGCCAGGCCATCAAATTGAGGGATTTGAGGTTGGGATGCAAGAGGGACCCCTGATCCTGAGTCATAAGGTCGAGTTGCAGCCCCAGAGGAAGTAGAGCATCCACCGCCAACTGCAGAAGAAGAGGGAACCATGGCTGCCTGGGCCACCTGGGGGCTATCAGGATCACCGTGGCTCGGTCCTGCTGGGTTTTGAATAGAGTCCGGGCCACCAGAGGTGTGGGAGGAAAGGCATACAGCAGGCCTTGTGACCAGGGGATAAAGAATGCATCTGCCGCTGCCCTCAGAGGATGCGGTTGTCTGGAACAGAACTTGGGTAGTTGCCTGTTCAGCGGACTGGCAAAAAGATCCATGGTTGGACGTCCCCACTTCAGAAAGATCTGTTGGACTACCCAAGGATCCAACTGCCACTCGTGAGGCTGCAGGAGTCTGCTTAGCCTGTCCGCCAGGTAGTTTTCTTGGCCTGGGAGGTAGACTGTCCTGAGGGTCATGCCCTGAGTGACAGCCCAGGAGCAGAGAGCTTGTGCTTCCAGGCACAGAAGTCTGGATCCTGTGCCTCCCTGCTTGTTGACGTAGAACATAGCCACCTGGTTGTCCGTCTGAACCAGGACAGACTGGTGAGACAGGATCTGAGAGAATGTCCGTAAGGCTAGTCGAATTGCCCTCAATTCCAACAGGTTGATCTGCTGGGCGGCCTCCCATGGAGACCACAGGCCTTGGTGCAGGTCCCCTGGCAATGTGCCCCCAGCCTTGCAGGGAAGCATCGGTTGTCAGTACCTGAGTGTGTGGGGAGGCTCGAAAAGGAACTCCCCTGACCAGGTTTGGGAGATGCCTCCACCAGCGTAGGGAGTCCACCAAGGGTTTGGACACCTTTATCCTGTCTGACAACTTCCCTGTGGCCTGTACCCACTGTGCCCTGAGGCACCACTGAGCCTCATGTGCAGACGGGCATTTGGGGTGACATGCACTGTGGAAGCCATGTGACCTAAGAGCCGGAGGCAGAGACCAGAGAGTTCACCTGAAACTGGCCGGCCAACTTCATCAGCCTGTGAGCTCCGTCCACAGGCAAATAGGCCTTTGCATGGATGGTATCCAACCTCGCCCCTATGAACTCCACGTCCTGTGAGGGGACTAAAGTAGACTTTGGGAAGTTTACAACGAACCCCAGGTGCTGAAGCAGGGATATGGTTCTGAAGGTGGCCTGCCTGGCCTCTTGTGGAGACTGGCCCCTGATAAGCCAGTCATCCAAGTAAGGGAACACAAAGATCCCCTGGTTCCTGAGGTAGGTCGCAACCACTGCCAGGCATTTTGTAAAAACCCTGAGGGCAGAGGTGAGGCCAAAAGGAAGCACTCTGTACTGGAAGTGCTTTCCTCCCAACACAAATCTGAGGTATTGCCTGTGACTTGGATGGATGAGGATGTGAGTAAAAGCATCCTTTAGGTCTAAGGAGCATAGCCAATCTCCCTGCTGGAGGTAGGGCAGTAAGATTCTAAGGATAAGCATCTTGAACTTTTCCCTCTCCAGAAACTTGTTCAGATTTCTCAGGTCTAGGATGGGTCTGAGGCCTCCTGTTCTTTTTGATACCAGGAAGTACCTCGAGTAGAAGCCTTGCCCTTCCAGGTGGTGAGGCACCGGTTCCACCGCCTGGTCCTGTAGCAGACCTTCCAACTCCTGAAGGAGTAAGTTTCTGTGCAGAGGGGGTCTTGGAGGCTCCCCTGGAAAGTAGGAGGGGGATATCTGGGTGAAGTGGAGCAGATAGCCCCTCTCGATGATGCTTAACACCTAAGTATCCCCTGTGATGGCTCGCCACCTGTCTGCGTATAGGGTCAGCCGACCTCCTATGCCCTGGAGAGGAGGAGAGGCTATGCTGGCATAGTCAAAAACCCCCTCCCTGCTGAGCAGGAGCCGGATTAGGAGGCTTGGGAGCCTTCTGCCTACGGGGCCCATGATCCTGCCCCTTGGCCTGCTGGCCCTGTTGGGGAGCTACAGAGGCCTGGTAGTGAGGGTAGGTTTTGTAGGCAATGGTCCTCCTCGGGTAAAAGGTCTTTTTCCCCGAGCCCTTCTTCTTCTGAGAAGGGGCAGAGGTTTTCCTGGACAGCCTTGTCCGGGTAAGAGTCTCTGTCTCGAGTTCTGCAGCCTTTTCCGCCATGGGCTTGCCAAAGAGGTTTTCACCTCGACAGGGGACATCGACCAACTTGTCCTGTACCCATGGATCGAGGTCCGAGGATTGTAGCCAGGCCTGGTGGCGTGCACAGATGCCGGCCCCTGCTACCCGGGCCGAAGCTTCAAATCCATCATAGGCTGCTCGAGAGATAAATTTCGAGCACTCTCGAATACCAGAAGACAAGGTCTTGAACCTCTGCAAGGGTTCCTCGGACAGACCAGCAGAGAACCCGGCAGTCTCCTTTGCCAGGTCTTGAAGGTACATGCCCATGTACAGCTGGTAGGTCTGGACACGGCAAGCAAGCATAGAGCCCTGGAAGCACTTTCTACCGAGGGCATCCAGGTTCTGGGCTTCCCTGCCGGGAGGCACCGAGGAGTGCATCTTCTGAATCTTCAGGCGATGCATGGCCGATTCCACAACCATGGAGTGGTGCGGTAGCTGTGCCTTTTGGAACCCGGGGCTCTTGCGGACTTGATAGATGGAATCGACCCGCTTGCTTAGAACCAGCATCGAGGCCAGCGCCTCCCACATGCGGGAGAGCAACCGCTCCAGCATCAGAGGAACCGGTACAGTAAAGGCCTCCTTGGGAGGAGAGTCATACTGCAGGGCCTTGAGCTCCTCGGCTCGAGGCTCCACCTCGGGGTCCGCCGGGAAGGCCAAGGCCTTGGCCATGTCTCGCACGAAATCCGAGAACCGGGTATGCTCTGGGGGGGACTTTGTCCGAGGCTCGGATCCCGGGGGAGTCCGAAGGGACGCACCGAGTCCAGAAGGTGTCAGGGGACTCCTCTTCCTCAGTCTCCCACGCCGATTCCTCCGAGGAGGAATCTAGCGGCTCCGAGTGGGTGGGCACCGATGCCATCCGCCCCGACGCCATGGGCACTGGCGTCGACGACCTCGGTCCCAAACGGGAGGCCGAGGGTGACCTCGGCCGAGGATCGACCTGAGTTCGCATGGTCTCGAGGATTGGCTCGGCCTCCGGGGTCGACTTGGATGTCAAGGTCCCGGTGGACGAGGCAGATGCGCCGGTGAGACCGGCGATCAGC
The DNA here is from genome assembly GCA_033557465.1 of Ichthyophis bannanicus. NCBI lineage: Eukaryota > Metazoa > Chordata > Amphibia > Gymnophiona > Ichthyophiidae > Ichthyophis > Ichthyophis bannanicus. The sequence continues at coordinate 1,121,825,736 of CM066032.1, read as the reverse complement.
ACCCACTGCTGCTCCATGAAGGCAGACAATCTGCTCTCCAAGGCCGTCAACCTGAGTAGAAGCTCACGAGACCCAGCAGCCTCCGACTCAGGCCCCGATGGTGTCGGGCCCAACGTCGGCTCCCCCGGAGGAGAGTCCACAAGGACTACAGTACTCACGTGACTCGGGGCCTCCGACTCTACACGAGGATGCTTTGCAGGCCTCTCTGACTCCGAAGACCCGGGACAGCGATCGGGGCTATGCGACCTGGCCCTCGAGGGACCAAGAGCGTGCACAGATGCCGCCCTCACGGGTTTCTTCTTCCTTCGGTGCTCCCTTGAGGGGGACTCCCTCTCAGAGGAGCCCCGACGATGCTTGGGGTCAGACTCCCGAGACGTCGAGCCCTCTGACGAAGTCCGGACCAGTTCAGATGCAGAATCGGAGAAGATCCTCTCACGCTGGTGCTGACGGCTCCGCAATGCCTTCGAGGACATTCTGCCACAGGGACTACAGACCTTAGGATCGTGGTCAGGCCCCAGGCACCGGAGGCAGCAGTCATGTGTGTTGGTGAGAGACATCAGTTTCTTGCACCGATCACACTTCTTTAAAGCCACTGGCAGCCAATGGGGGAAAAAGGGCCCCTGCAAGATCAAAAAATCGGGCTGCCAGGGAAAAGAAAAATTGGCAGGAACGCAGTCTCTAAGGACAAAAACTGAAAAAAGAGATCCGGGCTTGGCACCGGTGTACCGAGTCCAGGCGAGAAAGGGAACCGACGTCGAACCAAAGAAAAAATTTGTCTCAACACAGGAAAATCCACTTTTTCCATGGGTGACAAGGACACACGTCCATAGCGCTCCGCGGAAAAAAGAAGACTGAGCAAGATGGCACCTTTGGGCGGGAAGGGGGCCACGCATGCGTGCCTGCATTCCCAAAGGCTTTCTTTGAAAGTTGGGGAAATGCTCCGTATTTATTTATTTATTTGGTAAACATTTATAAGCCGCCACTTCCAGCGATCAGCAGCAGACCATGGTGTAAATACAGGGAGTAACTTATGCAATCAAAGATACAGTATGATTTGAGGGAAGGGTACACCAGAATCACAAAGAATTTCAAATATACATTACATTTTGATCATCCAGGTGTGAGTAACAAAAATGAGCTACAATCACATAGAATTACAAATATACATCATGCAGGTTTGGGCAACAAAGTGAGCTAATAAATAAACATTTGTTTGATCAGATTTTAAATATACATTACAGGTTTTTCAAGTACATAGAATACATTTATTTATTTATTATAGTTTCTTATATACCGCGCTATTCGGTATCAGTGCGGTTTACATCACAACACAACGACCATAACAACAAGCTGTCTGGTTTTACATCGAACAGGAGTACAAACTTGGACAACAGGGTTAACTATATACATAGGCTATTTACACTGCAAGGATAGGTAAAGATCAGATACTGAATGTAAGGTCCTTTCTAGAGTGGGTCATTTCTTGAGAGGGATATCTAGGTTCAATTGCTGGTTGGGTAGTATTGGAGGAAAAGGTGGGATTTGAGTGCCTTCCTAAACTGATATAGGTAGCCGTATAGGGGCTCCGTCGGCGCCGACATCACCCGTATGTGAGGACTGACTTCCTGCTTGGTCCTGGAGAATAAAAAAATATATATTGAATCCCCTGATGTACAACCACATATTTACAGGGAAATTTTAGAAAAAAGCTTGCCTCAATAGTAACCACTTTAGATTGCAAAAGTAAAAAGGCCTTCCTTCATACCTGAGTTACCTTAGCAACATCCAGGAATATGATAATTTTGGCACCACAAAACAAATTGTTCTTCTTAAAATACAATTTTCAGATCATAGACTTACCTGCAACAGTGGATAAAGCAATTACCAGAGTGACTCAGGTTGGGATAGAGTCATTAGAAGACTCCAAAAATTCAGATAAATTTAAAGAAACGGATGCTTCCTCAACTACCGGGCTTAACTCTGGCACAACTTCACTCATTCATCTAGACAGCACATAATAACAATTAGAAAGCAATATTTGCTTTAGATTAGTAATACCAAGAATCTCTTTAAAGTACTTATGTAAGAGGATCACAGGGGACAGATAATGGGTCTTTGGAAAATTCAATAAGCGCAGGTTCCTAGAACGTGTGCTGTCTTCCAAAGCCTCTAGCTGATGGTGTACAAACCCAGAGTCCTTTTTGTGATCAGCAGAAACACTCTGTAGACTAGCAGATCTGTTTTCTTCTGTAAATTCAAAAGACCCATGTTATGCGCAGTAAGCGCATTAACATTGTCCTGTGAAAACACAGATATGTGTTCCCTTGCACCCCTTAAAGCGTAGTTACTCACCTGTAACAGGCAATCTCCGGGAACAGCAGGAATTGAGTCTTCACATATGGGTATCATCGGTACTGATGGAGGCTGCGCAGGAACGCTCCCCAGCGTCCAATAGGAAAGCTTTTGGGAGCATCCCACTGCGCCTGCATTGCTGCCTTCCCGCCTTTCCAACTCTCCCTCTTCAGTTGAGTTTATAGCTGAGGCAAAGGAGAGAAGGAGAGATAGAGAGAGAGACAACTCCTAGGGGAGGTGGGTGGGTTGTGAAGACTCAATTCCTGCTGTTCCCAGAGATCACCTGTTATAGGTGAGTAACTACGTTATCTCCAGGAACAAGCAGGAATGTAGTCTTCACATATGGGGACTCCCCAGCTGAGATGCTAGGGAGATGACCGCAGAGCTGCGAAACCCAGGCTGAGATGGGTTATACTTCCTCCCATGGATCTCTGGCATCGAAACCCGGGACGGCGGGTAGGAGTTGTTCTAAGTCTGAAAGAGATGCTGGAGAACAGCTTGGCCAAATGATGCATCCCGATGGGAATCCTTGTCTAATGTCACGCCCATAGCCCCTTACAGCAGTGTGGAGGGGCGTGCTTGTTATAGCAGATTCCACCACTTCAGCAATGTGCCTGATTGACTGACTTTGAAGTGCACCATGGGAAAGGTAGTCCAGTCAGGTTACACTTGACTTTTTAGGCAGAAAAACACTCTTTTGTAGTTGGTCGAGAGTTAAGTTATTGACAGAATTTATTTATGAAGTAAACGCAAATAAGGTTCACAAATTGTCACCTATTGGATTTCTTCTCCAGGATTATATTTAATACAACAGGATATAACTGAACTTAAGCACAAACAGCTTGTAATGTCTTTCAATGCAAAGCAGAAAGTCCTTTCCACAGCCACTGCTAGCAAACATGCCTAGCAGTGCTGTTTAAAACAAAACCAAAAATATCAGCTTCACATAAACAGCTCTCTTTTCTGTTCCAAAAGAAACTTCTTAAATCTACCGTGAGTATGGCATAAGCTGTGCACTGCACTGACTTCAGCTGGACAATGAGCAAACAATTAAGCAGCTGCAGACATTCCAGCACAAGTATTTTCCTTTTCAAAGAATGTTTTCACTTCACATACAGGCTCTCTAGGGTACTGGACTCTGGAAGGTTCCCTTATGATGTATTCCCTCTCAGGACTTCTTTGTGCTTGGCAGTTTGGCATAAAGAACAGTCCATGTAAGAATCATCCTCTTCCAGAACTAATTCCTGTTCTCCTAGCTGCATGGGTTCTATTTCTGGCTCAGAAGGCTTAGCTGACTGCCTCCCATCAGGACAAGCACTGTCTCCAGCAAATCTGTAATGCTCCCCATCAGACAGGCTTCCAAAACTCATACCTGGGTCAAGGCTTGGTTCAGTGGTTCCTCCCTCATATTCTGGCCAGCATGTATCTGAGCTTCCCTGTCTTGTCCTCCAGCATGGGCTCTTGGTTCTCAGGGCTTCAGCTCCATTTCTCCTCCAGTAGGTATTCCTACTCCTTCTCCTCTCTCCTCCTGAATATTCTGTCCTAGCTTTAAACCTCCCAGGCTCTAATCCTGCCCTTTCTCCCCTCAGGTGTTGCAAATCAGTCTGCCTCTTGGCAGCTGAGTAATTGGGAAAGTCAGTGACATAAGGGTTCCTTGCTCTGAGCTTGCTTTCCCCCTCCTTCTCACCACTAGGGACACTCTGCAACCTATTGCAACCTGGTACAATCTGGTTTCTAGGTACAACTGAGGTTTTGTATCTCTGACCTGGCAATACAGGTCCTTTGATAAGGGTAAATTCCCCCTCTTTATCCTTGTTTCCTGGGCCCTGATAAGCTTCCTTATCACACTAAGCAGTAGTGGGCTGCAAAGGTGTGTACCGAAGCCCAAGTGGCTGCCTTGAAAATGTCATCAATAGACACTGAGCGAAGGTTAGCCATAGAGGCTGCCATTGCTCTCACATTGTGAGCTGTGACGACCTTCGAGAGAAAGTCCTTTACTCTCATATGCAAAGGATATGCAATTTGCAATCCATTTAGACAAAGTTCGCTTGGAAACTGGTAATCCAAGATGACTAGAGTCAAAGGCAACAAAAAGCTGGGAAGCCTTTCTATGTTGCTTAGTTCTCTGAAGGTAAAAAGCCAAGGCTCTTTTACAATCCAGAGTGTGAAGATTCCTTTCTGCATTGGAGGCATGAGGTCTAGGGAAGAATACAGGAAGGTAAACCAATTGGTTTAAATGAAAAGGTGAAACCACCTTTGGCATACAATGAGCCCTAAGAACTACTTTATCATGGTGGAACCTTTATAAGGAGGATTGGCCACTAAAGCCTGGAGCTCACTGATGCGTCTTGCAGAAGTGAGAGCAATTAGGAAGATTAATTTCCAAGACAGAAACTTTAGAGATGTAGTAGCTAATGGCTCGAAGGCAGTTTCATGAGCTGCCCAAGGACAAGATTCAAATCCCATGCCACGGGTGGTGGCTTAATGGGAGGTTTGTTTAAGTGGAGACCTCTCATAAACCTTGCTTAAAGTGGATGAAAGGAAACAGGTTGTCCATCCAAGGGCCTGTGGAAAGCTGCAATGGCACTAAGGTGGACCCTTACTGAATTGGTCTTAAGAGCAGAGGATGATAAATGGAGGAGATACTCTAGTAACACCTCAGCTGGCACTGAAAAGGGATTAAGTTCCTTTGATGAACACCAGATAGAAAACCTTTTCCACTTGAAGGCATAGGCCCGCCTTGTGGAAGGTTTTCTTGAAGCCAAAAGGATATCTTTTATCTGTTGAGAAAGGTTGATATTCTGGAATTCTACGCTCTCAGCAGCCACGCCCTGAGGTGTAGAGACTGAGGATTCGGGTGCAACAGCATCCCGTTCTCCTGGGAAAGAAGATCTGGAGCACATTCCAACTCCAGAGGTCTGGCTTGAGAGAGATGTAGAAGCAGAGGATACCACATTTGTCGTGGCCAGAGTGGGGCTATGAGGATCATATGGCCCCTGTCTCTCTGAAGCTTGAACAGAGTTTTGGGAATGAGCAGAATGGGTGGGAAGGCATAGAGGAAGTCCTGACCCCAGTGGAGGTGGAAGGTATCCCTTGCCTGACAGTTCTGAGCCAGAATTCTGGAACAGAACCGGGGAAGTTTGGCATTCTGAGGACTTGCAAAGAGGTCAATATATGTAGTTCCCCAGATTTGAAAAATTTGAGCAATCTGTTTGAGATGAAGAGACCACTCGTTTGGCAGTAATACTTGACTGAGTTTGTCTGCCAAGACATTGTGTGTACCTTGAAGATACACCGCCAGTAGGTCGATTTGAAGATCTCTGTCAAAGGCCCAGAGGCATAGGGCTTCGTTGCACATGTTTGAGAACCCGTCCCACCCTGCTTGTTTACACAGAACATGGCTACTTGATTGTCGGTCTGTATCAGAACCGTCTTGTAGCTCAGGTGGGCCTGAAATACCTGGAGAGCATAGAAGATGGCTCTGAGTTCTAGGAGGTTTATATGAAGAGAAGCCTCTTGCTCGGTCCAGAGACCATGAGTGGAGAGATTGTCCAAGTGAGCCCCCCGGCCCAACTTGGACGCATCTGTCATCAAGGTGGATTGGTGTAGTGGCTGCTGGAAAGGGGACCCTTACGAGAAGGTTGTCCAGCGATTGCCACCACTGTAGGGACGAAATGAGATGTGTTGATTTTCTGATTTTGTCCCTCAGGCGACCCGAGGCCTGTGTCCACTGAGAGGTTAGGGTCCACTGGGCTGCTCGCATTTGAAGGTGAGCATATGGAACCACATGGACAGTGGATGCCATATGCCCCAGCAACTGAAACATTTCTTGAGCAGTTAGCAAGGTTTTCATAGCTACTTGAGAGACCAGCTGGAGTATTTGAAGACAGCGTGGATGTGGCAGGAAAGCCTTTGACTGCCTTGTGTCTAGAAGGGCCCCTATGAACTCTAGAGACTGAGAAGGGATGAGATGAGATTTTGGGAGGTTTATGACCAGTCCCAGGTACTGCAGGATTTGCATTGTGCGGGAGAGAGCGGAGCTGGCTTCTGGAGCTGTTGATGCTCGGATGAGCCAGTCGTCTAAGTAAGGGAAGACGAATATCCCCAGAGTTCTCAGGAATGCTGCTACTACTGCCATGCATTTTGTGAAGACTCTTGGGGCAGAAGCCAGTCCGAAGGGTAGAACCCTGTACTGGTAATGTCTTTCCTGAAAGAGGAAAGCATAGTTACTCACCTGTAACAGGTGTTCTCCAGGGACAGCAGGAATCAGTCCTCACATATGTGTGACGTCGGCGCCGATGGAGCCCTCGTGCGGAGCAATTCCCCAGCTTTCAAAGAAAGCCTTTGGGATTGCATCACGCATGCGCAGTCCCCTTCCCACCCAAGGGTGCCATCTTGCTCAGTCAGATGACATAGCTAAAAAGACGGCAAAAATGAGAAAAAGTTAATCAAAGGACTGCAACTCCAGGGGAGGAGGGAGGGTCGTGAGGACTGATTCCTGCTGTCCCTGGAGAACACCTGTTACAGGTGAGTAACTATGCTTTCTCCAGGAACAAGCAGGACGGCAGTCCTCACATATGGGACTCCCTAGCTATAGGCTACCGAGAACCCATAGCTGAAAATGGCTCCCTCTAGAACAGCCGCAGCAGCAATGATAGGATTTTTCTCCGAGAACGCAACCCCCATGGTAGCCTGACACCAAAGGGTCGGAGGGCAGGAGTTGCCTAAACCTCGAATCGGTTATGGAGTACCGCCTGACCAAAAACACTGTCCCATCAGGACTCTCTTTCCAGGTAGTAATGGGCTGCAAAAGTCTGTCTTGAAGATCAAGTTGTGGCCCGGCAGATGTCTGCCAACGGAACAGAGCGGTGGTTAGCCACTGATGCGGCCTTAGCCCTGACAGAGTGGGCCATGATTCGGCCCTGCAGCTGGAGGTCAGCTGCCCTGTACGCCGAGGCAATGTAGTCTGCCACCCAGGTGGATAACGTGCACTTGGAGACAGGTAGACCCAGTTTACTATGGTCATAAGAGACAAAGAGCTGGGAAGCTCTCCGATGTCCCCGCGTACGCTCCAGGTAGAAGGCGAGCACCCTCTTACAGTCCAGGGTATGCAGAACCGCTTCTGCCCTGCTGGTATGTGGCCTGGGGAAGAAGGTTGGAAGAACCACCTCTTGGTTGAGGTGAAATGAGGAAACCGCTTTTGGAAGGAACTTGGGGTGAGTATGTAGGACCACCCTGTTTTTGTAAACCAGTATATACGGTCTATCCAATACTAAAGCTTGCAGCTCGCTCACACGTCGAGCAGATGTGAGTGCCACCAGAAAGATTGCTTTCCAGGAAAGGAAGCAGAGATGACAGGTGGACATTGGTTCAAAAGGTGGGCGAGTAAGCCGCTGCAAAACCACATTTAAGTCCCACTCTGTAGCCGGTGGGCGAATCGGAGGCTTCAAGAGCAGGAGGGCTCTGAGGAATCGGTAGACCAAAGGGTGAGCTGAAAGAGATTGCCCATCCACTGGAGAGTGGTTAGCTGATAGCGCACTCAGGTGGACTCTGACAGAGTTAGACTTAAGGTCCAACTCTGAGAGGTGGAGCAAGTACTGCAATACCTGAGGTACTTGGCAAGTGAACGGGTTCTCCTTATTTTGGGCACACCACACTTCAAATCTACGCCACTTGAACGCGTAGGATTTTTTAGTGGATTGCCTCCTAGAGGCCAACACCACCTCCTCAACCTCCTTGGGAAGGAGTAGAGGAGCAAGTACTACCCTCTCAGCAGCCAGGCCATTAAGTTGAGGGATCTGAGGTTGGGGTGTAGTAAGGTATCCTTTTCCTGGGTCAAAAGGTCGGGCTGCACCTCCAGCAGGAGTGGAGTTTCAACCGCCAGTTGAAGGAGAAGAGGGAACCAAGGCTAGCTTGGCCACCTGGGGGCTACCAGGATGACAGAGGCCTTGTCCCAAAGAATCTTGAACAGAGTGCGTGCCACCAGGGGTGCGGGTGGGAATGCATAGAGAAGGCCCTGTGCCCACGAGATCAGGAAAGCATCTGCCGCCACGCTCAGTGGATGCGGCTGCCTCGAGCAGAACCGGGGCAACTGGTGGTTTTGCAGACTGGCAAAGAGATCCATGGATGGGAGACCCCAGTGGCTGAAGATCTGCTGGGCTACCTCCCGGTTCAGTTGCCATTCGTGAGGCTGAAGAATCCTGCTCAACTTATCGGCCAGGAGGTTCTCCTGACCTGGCAGATAAACTGCCTTTAGGGACATGTGATGCATCACTGCAAAAGAGTAGAGGTCCAGAGTTTCTTGACATAGGATGCGAGATCCTGTGCCTCCCTGTTTGTTGATGTAGAACATCGCTACTTGATTGTCTGTCTGTATCAGCACCGACTGATGTGAAAGAAGATGACAGAAGGCTTGAAGAGCTAGACGGATGGCTCGAAGCTCTTGAAGACTGATCTGAAGTGCGGCCTCTCGCGAGGACCACAGGCCCTGAGTGCATGAACCCTAGCAATGGGCTCCCCAGCCCAGCAAGGAGGCATTTGTCGTCAGCACTCTGGTGTGAGAGGGAGGCTGGAATGGTACTCCCTGAAGCAAACTGGGGGGTGAAGCCACCATTGCAAGGCTGTCACCAGTTGCTTGGAAATCGCTACCCTGTCTCTGAGGCGGCCTGTGGCTTGTGACCACTGGTCTCTGAGGCACCATTGAGCTGTGCGCATGTGGAATCGAGCATATCGAGTCACATGTACCGTGGAGGCCATGTGGCCCAGGAGGCGTAAGAAGACCCTTGCGGAGACACGAGGTCGGTGCTGGACCTTTCATACCAAGTCCAGCAACCGCTTTGCCCTGTCCAGCGGTAGGTAAGCTCTTGCCTGAAGGGTGTCCGGACGTGCCCCTATGAACTCCAAGTTCTGAGTGGGGAGTAAAGTGGACTTTGCGTGATTTATAACAAACCCTAGGTGCTGGAGCAGGGTGACTGTGGGAGCAGGGTGACTGTGCGAGCAGTGGCCTGCTGTGCCTCCTGAGCCGACTGGCCCCTGATGAGCCAGTCGTCTATGTATGGAAAGACGAAGACGCCCTGTCTTCTGAGGAAGGCCGCCACCACTGCTAGGCATTTGGTGAATACTCTGGGAGCGGAAGCTAGGCCAAAGTGAAGCACCTTGTACTGGAAGTGGTTATCTCAGACCACAAACCCGAGATATTGTCTGTGGTCTGGGTGTATGAGGATATGAGTATAAGCATCCTTTAGGTCTAAGGAGCATAGCCAGTCTCCCTGGTGGAGGTAAGGCAGTAGGATCCCAAGGGAAAGCATCTTGAACTTTACCCTCACCAGGAACTTGTTCAGATTGCGCAAGTCTAGGATGGGGCGAAGGCCTCTTTTTCTTTTTGGTATGAGGAAATACCTGGAGTAGAAGCCTTACCCCTGCAGGTGGTATGGCACCGGTTCCACTGCCTGATCCTTTAGCAAACCTGCCAACTCCTGCAGGAGGAGGTTCCTGTGAAGAGGGGGCCTGGGAGGCTCTCCTGGGAAAAAGGAGGTGGGCACCTGGCTGAAATGAAGTGAATAGCCCTGTTGGACTATTTTCAAAACCCAGGTGTTGGTGGTAACGGCTGGCCACCTGTGAGCGTACAGGGCCAGCCTTCCTCCTATGCAGGTCCAAACCACTGGTGGGAGAGGATCTATGCACTGGGAGTCAAAAACCACCTCCCGGCTGGGTAGGAGCCGGAGCTGGAGGCTTGGGGGTCTTCAGCTTATGTGGGCCATGCCCCTGTCCCCTGGCCTGGTGCCCCTGTTGGGGAGCTGGGGTGGCTTAGTAAGTGGGGTAGTTTCTGTAAGCTGTACCCTTCCTCGGGAAAAAGGGCTTTTTCCCCGAGGCCTTCTTGTGAGAAGGTGCAGATGTCTTCTTCGACAACCTTGTCTGGGTCAAATACTCGGACTCGATTTCTGCAGCTTTTTCCGTCATGGGTTTGCTGAATAGGTTGTCACCTTGGCACGGGACATTGACCAACTTGTCCTGAACCCATGGCTCCAGGTCCGACGACATGAGCCAGGCCTGACGGCGTGCACCGATGCCGGCCGCGGCTACTCGGGCCGAAGCCTCGAAGCCTTCATAAGCTGCTCGAGACATGAACTTCGAGCACTCTCGGATCCCCATGGACAAGGCCTTGAAGCGCTGCAAGGGTTCCTCGGAGAGGCCAGCTGAGAACCCGTCAATCTCCTTTGCCAGGTCCTGCAAGTACATGCCCATTCTTTGAAAGCTGGGGTATTGCTCCGCACGAGGGCTCTGTCGGCGTCGACGTTTCCCATATGTGAGGACTGACTTCCTGCTTGTTCCTGGAGAATCAAAGAAACCTCCTGTGATCTGTATGTTGAGAATATGTGTATTTGCATCCTTTAGATCTACAGAACATAGCCAATCCTGACTCTGAATGTAAGGAAGAAGTGTTCTGAGTGAGATCATCTTGAATTTTTCTTGGAACAGATACTTGTTCAACTCTCTGAGGTCCAGTATGGGTCTGTATCCCCCTGTTTTTTGGAATGAGGAAGTAGGGGAGTAGAAACCCATGCCCTGATGGGATATGGGTACCTCCTCTATTGCTCCATGAGCAAGTAGTGAGGTGACCTCCTGACACAAGAGAGTGGTGAAAGGGCTCTGAGAATTGAACTGTCTTGTGATGGTGGGAGGGGGCATACTGTGAAAATGGAGTTTGTACCCCCCTCTTATTTATTTATTTATTTATTTCAACTTCTTATATACCGCACTCTTTGACATCAGCGCGGTTTACAAATAACAGAAAGGAACCAGAACAACAGGCTGTTTGGTATTACATATAACAGGAGTATCAACTTGGATAACATAGGAGAACTATTTACATGGAGTATATAATCTATTAGCTAGATAGCATGCTCGAACTATTTACATAAAATTAGCAGTGATGCTTGGAACAAGAGGGATATTGTGGATTATACTAGGGTGAGGCTGTTATGTTACGGTTCATGTAGGGTAGTATTTGATGAAAAGGTGCAGTTTAAGGGCCTTTCTGAACTGGGTTAGGTCGGTTATGGCGCGGAGATCAGGTGGGAGAGCATTCCAGTATTTTGGTGCGCTAAACATGAAAGCTCTGTTTGATGTTGATAGGCTGCACGTTGTTATAGCCTTTGGGGTTGTTAGTGAGTTTAATGCTGCATGTCTCCTATTTCTATTTGATGGGACGGATTGGATGAGTTTGGTAAGTGATGTGGACGATAAACCATTTAAGGCCTTAAATGTGAGAAGGAGGGTTTTGAATGTAAGTCTTCCGTGTATAGGGAGCCAATGGAGCTCTTTGAGGATAGGTGTGATGTGTTCACTTCTGGCCGCTCCTAGAAGAACCCTGGCAGCGGTGTTCATTGCGAGTTGCAAGGAGCTTATTGTGGATTGTGGGAGTCCTTGTAGAATGGAATTGGCGAAGTCGAAGTGCGGCAGTATCAGTGCTTGGTAGATGGTTCTGAAGTCTTCGTGGTCTAGTAGGGGATGCAGGTGTCTAAGAGTGCGTATTTTGAAGTATACAGATTTTACGATATTGTTTATGTGTGATTTCATGTCGAGCCTATGGTCTAGTGTGACTCCGAGGTATTTTATTGTATCCTTGGTGCCTAGGTCAGCTCCCTTGACACTTATATGTGGTGGTGGGGTGAAGTTGGGGTCTCTTGTGATAAAGAGAACCTCAGTTTTCTTATGCTGAATGCGGAGGTTCTGTGACAGGAGCCATTGTGATACTGCATCGAAGCAGTTTGTTATAGGCAGTAAGTCCATTTGCATTGTGGAAAATGGCATGTAGAGTAGGATATCGTCGGCGTATATCATACATTTCACATTGAAGGACCTGATGATATCGCAGATAGGCTGCATATAGACGTTGAACAAGAGGGATGAGAGTGAGGACCCCTGTGGAACGCCTTGTCTTTGATGGAAGAGTTTTGATTCTCCTGTTGCAGATTTGACGTATTGCATTCTGGTGTCGAGGTATGATTTACACCATTCAAGTGCTGAGTTGCAGATGCCTTTTCCTTCCAGTCGACCGAGGAGAATCTCGTGATTTACCGAGTCAAACGCTGCTGCTATATCCAAGAAGATTAGCACGACGCCTTGTCGGATGTTGTCTATGGTATTGAGAATATCATTGAAGAGGGTGGTAAGCAGTGTCTCGACGCCGTGGAATTCTCTGAAACCGTGTTGAGAATAGTCTAGAGGGGCTGCGGAGTCGATGTGGTCTTGGATTTGGCGCTGTGCCTCTTTCTCAAAGATCTTTGCTAAGAGGGGGATACTGGCTATTGGCCTGTAGGAGTCTGGTCGTTTTGGATCCAGTTTAGCGTTTTTCAGTAGTGGCCTGATGGATGTGAGTTTTAATGCAGATGGGAAGGCGCCAGTAGTGAAAGAGAGGTTCATGATTCTTGCAATGAAGGTGCTAAAGTTACCCCGCAGGTCCTTTATCCAAAAGGCTGGGCAGGGATCGGTTTGCGCAGTGGTCGTGTTGAGTGAGGAGATGGTGTCTTCAATGTGTTTAGAAGAAGGCGTGTGAAGTGCGGATAGGGATGTTGGGCAGGTCGTTTCTTGTATATTGCTTTTTGAGAGTTCATCTGTCTGTAGGAGTTTTGATTGCAAGTAATCAGCAAATTCTTGCGGGTGGATATCATTATTTTGTTCAGAAGATGGTTCCTTTGATAGTGACTTAACCAGGTTGAAAAGGTCGCGAGGTTTGTTCAATCATCTCTTGAGCATATCTGAGTGGTATTGCTTCTTTCTGGCTGTGATTGCCTCGCGGTGAGTTGAGAGGTGAAGAATGTAGGCTTCGTGGTCGTCGGTAGCTAGTGAGCGGCGCCAGCGTTTTTCTAGCCTTCGTAGGTGCGTAAGAGAGGCCCGTAGTTCCGGGGAAAACCATGGTGCAGAGGTTCTTTTCCCTGATAAGGTCTTTTTGTTTGGTAGTTGAGCAACAGCGTTGAGGCTGTCGTTCCAGGCAGCGATTGACTCGTCGAGGTTGAGTGATGTGTTGTTGAGGATTGGTTGGGTACTTGACAGAATAAGTTCTCTGTTGAAAGGTCGAAAGCCCCGTGTTACTCTGGATGTATTGGCGAGTTTGCTGGTGTTCAAATTATGACTGTTGTTCAGAGGGATTCGTAGGTTTATGAGTTTATGGTCAGACCATGGGACATTGGTGACCGATGTTATAATGTTGCTGTTTTGCTCGGCGACATGGTGTGGGGCAAATACCATGTCAAGAATGTTTCCTTTGGAATGAGTGGGTTCAGTGATCATTTGTTTATAACCAAGATTTTCGATGGCATTGAGGAGTGAGGAGGATTGGTTTTGTTGTAGTGATGGGAGGTTCAAAAGTCTCCCATAATCCAGTTGGGAGTGTTGGGGTTGCTGGTGTCAGCGGCTAGATCCAATATAGTGGGCAGATCGTCTGGGGAGCTCGAGGGGGCTCTGTAGACCAGGTTTATGGAGCATTGTTTATTGGCTATGGTGATTATGTCCAGATTGTTTGTGCTATGGGAGTTAGTCATGTTGAAGAGGAGTTCAGACTTGGTGAGTATGAGTGCTCCTCCTCCTTTCTTGTTTTCTCTGTGGGTTGTGTGTATAGTGAAGTTTGGTGGAATGAGTTGGTTGATAAGGACATTGTCTTCTTTAGATAACCAGGTTTCAGTGATCATGAGAGCATCAAGATCATAGAGGGTAACTATGTCTAGGATTACAGGCCATTTTTTTCGAATTGATCGAGCATTTATAAGGGCACATTTTAGGTTTTTTGAGGGCGATGGTTTGTGTTGCTTCAGGTTGCTGGATTGCTGTATTGCAATGTGGATCAGGTGGGAGTGTCGGATGTGCGCTTCCCTAGTCGGATACTGAAAAGGGTTGCCTGCCCATTGCTTTCCGTGGTTTTTGAGGATGGGGATAAGACTGTAGGTGGGGGAGTAGGCAATGGTGGCTCCGAGCCAATCTGTGAGGAGATAGAAACTGAGGAGAGTAATGAAGTGGAGAGACATTTTGGTTTCTGGGATATAGTATGAGGTGGTAATTGAGTTTTGGGTGGTAAGAATACACAATACAGTGGTAAGAATACACAATACAGTATACAGGTAATTTCACAGTACAGTATGCAGACTATTAGGTGGTAACAAAGATATCACTGATTAAGGTGTATGTTACAAGGCTAGTAATGACTATAGCAAAATATAGGCTAGTAATGATTAGTAATGACTATAGCAAGGCTAGTAATGACTATAGCAAAATATAACAGATGACGTGTGTGTGCGTGTGTGAATGCTATACAGACAACTGTAAGAGTAAGACCAATGGAGAGAGTCAGGTGTGAGGGTATGAGAATGCAATACAGGCAACTGTAAGAGTTAGGCAAATATAACAGGTATCAGGTGTGTGTGTGTGTGTGAATGCTATACAGACAACTGTAAGAGTAAGACCAATGAAGAGAGTCAGGTGTGCTGTGTGTGCGTGTGTGAATGCTATACAGACAACTGTAAGAGTAAGACCAATGGAGAGAGTCAGGTGTGAGGGTATGAGAATGCAATACAGGCAACTGTAAGAGTTAGGCAAATATAACAGGTATCAGGTGTGTGTGTGTGTGAATGCTATAGAGACAACTGTAAGAGTAAGACCAATGAAGAGAGTCAGGTGTGAGGGTATGTGAGTACAGGTAACTGTAAGAGTCAGGCAAATATAACAGGGTCAGGTGTTTGTGTGAATGCGATACAGACAACTGTAAGAGTCAGGCTGATGAAGACAGTGTTTGTGAGTGGTGTTGCTTGGTGAGGGTGAAGTGGGAGGTCAGTTGGGAGTGAGTACTGACGACAGTATAAGACAGTATATGACAACATAAAACAGCAGAATCTTGATGGTTACTGACAACAGTATGGGACTAGTCAGGAGTATAGGCAGTTCGTTGGATCTTAGGGTGTATATTCAAGGGACAGTCATGAAATGCTATAAGTGGCAGTAAGTGGGATTGCTTTGAACTGCTGAGTGAAATTCTTGGTTAGAGAGCTGAAGTATACTTGCTGTGAGGTCGGACAGTACGCTGGAGACGACTGAGGGTTCAAGTTGGGGGTCGGCTGTGGTTGCAGACTTCTTGGCTTAGCTGTTACTCAGTGACATTTGAGAGTGCCTTTGCCTAAGGGCCTAAGGGCTCCGCCTCCCACAGCCCCGACTGGGCCGGAGGTCTCCTGAGCAGGCTAAGATGGCTGCTGCCTGCTCAGGCGTGCTCTACCCTGATCAGGGAGCACAGAGCCGGTGGGGAGCTGAAGAGGGTTTGGCAAAGACAGCGCAGTCCTTCTAGAGGCCGTGTGCGTGGACTTCTAATCTTGTGTCATTTTGATGTGGTGGTGGTGGTTGGCTTCGGAGCGCTGTTGCTTCCCTGGAGGTCCCCGCGGGCCCGCAAGGCGCGGGTGCGCCCGATGGCGTTCCTTTTAAACTGCAGCTGGCCTGCCCCGATTGGGTGGAGGAAGACTGGAGGGCGTCCTTCTTCTTGCCGGGTGCTCGATCCCTCCTGGGAGAGCCGCGGCCGGGCGGGAAGTGGTGGAGGCAGCAAGAGGGAGCCTGCGCCCGATGGCGCTCCTTTTAAACTGCAGCTGGCCTGCCCCGATTGGGTGGAGGAAGACTGGAGGGCGTCCTTCTTCTTGCCGGGTGCTCGATCCCTCCTGGGAGAGCCGCGGCCGGGCGGGAAGTGGTGGAGGCAGCAAGAGGGAGCCTGCGCCCGATGGCGCTCCTTTTAAACTGCAGCTGGCCTGCCCCGATTGGGTGGAGGAAGACTGGAGGGCGTCCTTCTTCTTGCCGGGTGCTCGATCCCTCCTGGGAGAGCCGCGGCCGGGCGGGAAGTGGTGGAGGCAGCAAGAGGGAGCCTGCGCCCGATGGCGCTCCTTTTAAACTGCAGCTGGCCTGCCCCGATTGGGTGGAGGAAGACTGGAGGGCGTCCTTCTTCTTGCCGGGTGCTCGATCCCTCCTGGGAGAGCCGCGGCCGGGCGGGAAGTGGTGGAGGCAGCAAGATGGAAAGAGTGGTGGAGGCAGCATGATGGAAAGAGTGGTGGAGGCAGCATGATGGAAAGAGTGGTGGAGGCAGCATGATGGAAAGAGTCCAGTGCTCTAATGTGATCTGTTGCCATCTTTCAGCAAAATGACAAAGTCTGCCTGGGATGGTAAGAGGGTCTGGACCTTTCAGGGGCAGGATGACTATGTCCTCTAGGAAGGAGTCAAAACCCCTGAGGAGGCTGTGTCTGCTGAGCTGGTTGAGCTCTGGGGACCTGGGCCTTCTTCTGCTTTCTAGGTTGCTGTTGACCCTTTTGGGGAGCATGAACTGGGCAGTGACTGACAGCCTGGGTGTAAGATGGATAGAATTTATTTTTCTTGTTGAAAAAGGGTTTCTTAACTGTCTTTTTATTAGCTGGGTTGGCTGTGGTCCTTGATAATCTGTTCAAGGTGGTATTTTCAGACTCTAGCTGATTAGCTTTGTCCTGCCAATCCTTGCCAAAAAGAGTTTCTCCTGTGCAGCTTGTCTTGCACCCATTGTTCTAAATCAGATGCCTGAAACCAGGCAATGTGACGTGCACCGATAGAAATAGCAGATGTTCTGCTAATGCACTCAAAGCAATCAAAGGTTGCATGGTTCATGAATTTAGACACATTCTGGGCATGTTTGACCAGAGTGAGGAAGTCTGCCCTTTTATCATCAGGGAGAAGTGGAGTCATAAGCTCTAGATCTCTTTTAACCTCCTTAAGGAACATTCCCATATAAAGAATGTAAGAACTGATTCTGGCCGATAGCATCGAGGATTGAAAACATCGACGCCCAAAGGCATTGAGCGTCCTTGCTTCACGGCCTGGAGGATTTGAAGAATGCGTTTTAGCACTCTTGATCCTACACATCGTCAATTGCACTACCATTGAATGGTGTGGTAATTGCGTCTTCTGGAAACCATGGCATTGTGGAACCCGGTACATGGTATTGAGCCACCGAGAATGTGGAGACACCATTAAAGGTGCTTCCCACATCCTTAGCATGAGGTCATGCAGGATTCTATGAATGGGAAGGGTAGCAGCTTCTTTAGGAGCTGTCGGGTACTGAAGAATTTCTAATTCTCCTGCTCTCGGTTCCTTCTCAGGGGTCACAGTGATCGAGAGTCCCCGTGCTACATCACGTAGAAATCCTGAAAAGAAATGTCCTCTGGAGGAGACATCCTACGCTGAGGAGAAGGATCCTCTGGAAGAATCACTCCTGTAAAGACGGCGTCATTGGAATCGGAGGACTCGAAGTATCTCCGTGCCGGGTGTTCTTGCATTGCTTGATCGAAGTCGACATCAGACTGTCTCGATACCGGACCCTCGATGCCGGATACTGATTCCAGGGCCGGCATGGGGGGAAGCAAGGAAAGAGATGCATCGGTTAAAGCAGGTGCGGTCGGTACCGGTATCGATGACTGCGGAACTATCTGGAGTGGCTTTAGCGGTACCAAGGCTGCTATGAGGGCCACAAGGCTGCACTCAATGGCCAGGATGCGCTGATCCATGGCCCCTGCCGATGCCTGGATGTCAGTACTGGTAGAGCAACCACGACACCAGAACATGGTACCAAGAGTTCTCCAGAGGTGGAAGCTTCGGGAACATCCTGGAGGCCCGTTAATGCTTTGGAGGCCAGGGCCTCCCGCCAGGGCTGTTTTGCTGGTATGTTTTCCTCGAGAGTAATGCTGTTAGCATCTCGATGCTTCGAAGGAGATCTACCCTTTGAGGACTGGCCAGTCTTAGAAGACTTGGGCTTAGCTACCTGAGATCCATGGGAGGAAGATGAAGCCCTGGAAGACGTCGATGCAACGGACATCGCATCTGAGGCAAAGAGGGTGCCGCGTTTTGCAGCTCTGTTCTGCAGGCCTCTCTTGGTCATCTTTATACAGAGGAGATACTCCGATGGTAAATGGTCAGGACCTAAACATTTAAGACACCAGTCATGGGTGTCGGTAGCAGAAATGGTACCGCTACACTTTGAACATTTTTTGAAACCACCAGTTGGTTTCTCCATTTTAGAAGAAAAAGGGGCCTAGAGCCCAGAATGGCGCCTGGCACCAAGAGGGACAGACCCTCCAAAAAGAATTCTTTTTTCTTTTTAGGAAAAGAAGTAAGAAAATGAAGAAAAGACCGGTGGTACCTGTATAGGCATCGATGGTGAAGGCAGACGCGACCACAAAAAGAAAACTTTCTTCAGTGACATGGTTTGCTGCCCGTCGGCTCCATGGAAAACGAAAAACTGAAGAGGGAGAGTTGGAAAGGTGGGAAGGCAGTGACGCAGGCGCAGTGGGATGCTCCCAAAAGCTTTCTTATTGGATGCTGGGGAGCGTTCCCGTGCAGGCTCCATCGGTACCGACGATACCCATATGTGAAGACTACATTCCTGCTTGTTCCTGGAGATTAATACATTATTATGTGTAAGCACTTTCCATATATATCAGTTAGAATAACTTCCTCTGCAGCGACTGTACCCAACTCTGCTGGGGAATCAATCTGAATAGGCTTAGGCATAATCATCAGTTTGCCAGTGAAACCAACCATACCCGAAGAAACCACTCCGCCTTCACCAATCCCTCACAGGGGAGTTCAGATCAGCCTCTAATATAGGCGTGGACTGCACACTAGGCTGAGGTGGTGGGGACCTATAATGGGAGCTCAAAGAAGCTCCAGATAGCAGTGACAAACCCAAACCTTCAGTGGGGGGCAGCTGAACTAGTGCGGTGGAGACATGCTTATCCATCGAGCCCAAAACCTTAATAAGCTCCACCCCCTTTGAGCTCTTACCCTTATTCTTACATTTACCTGCTCCCTTTGGCATACCCACTTCCCAATGTAGGCAAAAATTATCCAAAACAATACTACATATCAAAGTCACAAGCCTCGTCTATACAGAACAAAGTGGGCACCAAAGGGCACGCCCCTTTAGTCACATGCCCTTCAGACATGCACCTGCGTGTCCGCATCCTTGGCCGCACTAGGCGCTACTAGTTTTATTCAGTCGGGAGACAGGGGGGTCTCAACTCTGGTGCGTTCCTCCAGGAAAAATCCTGCACCAGGTTCCCCGCAGCAAAACACCACGGCAACTGTTCCACACTCCAGCAAAGGTAACACTTTCCCCAATACTGCACTAGGTGCTGCTAGTTTTATTCGGTTAATGGGGGCACTCCCAGATGATGTCATGAGAGGGAGCGGTCTCAACTCCAGCTCATTCCTCCTGCACAACTCCTGCACCAGGTTCCCCCAGCAGCAAAACACCATGGCAACTGTTCCACACTCCAGCAAAGGTAACACTTTCCCCAACACTGCACTAGGTGCTGCTAGTTTTATTCAGTTAATGGGGGCACTCCCAGATGATGTCATTAGAGGGGGCGGTCTCAACTCCAGCTCATTCCTCCTGCACAACTCCTGCATCAGGTTCCCCCAGCAGCAAAACACCACGGCAACTGTTCCACACTCCAGCAAAGGTAACACTTTCCCCAACACTGCACTAGGTGCTGCTAGTTTTATTCAGTTAATGGGGGCACTCCCAGATGATGTCATTAGAGGGGGCGGTCTCAACTCCAGCTCATTCCTCCTGCACAACTCCTGCACCAGGTTTCCCCAGCAGCAAAACACCACGGCAACTGTTCCACACTCCAGCAAAGGTTATCACTTTCTCCCCCCATGACTTTTTAATTTCGCCAATAGTCTCTCATGAGGGACCTTGTCAAAGGCTTTCTGAAAATCCAGATATACTACATCAACTGACTCACCTTTGTCTATCTGTTTATTTACATCTTCAAAAAAATATAAGACAAATTTCCCTGGCTAAAGCCATGTTGGCTGTCTCTCATTAAAACATGACTACCTACATGTTCAGAAATTTTGTTCTCAATAATGGTTTCTACCATTTTTCACGGTGCTGACATCAGGCTCACCGGTCTGTAGTTTCCTGGATCACTCCTGGAACCCTTTTTAAACATTGGTATTATATTGGCCATCCTCCAATCTTCAGGTATTACTGATGATTTTAATGGTAGTTCACAGATTAGTAATAGCAGGTCTGTAATCTCATATTTCAGTTCTTTCAATACCCTTGGATGTATACCATCCGGTTCAGGTGATTTGCTACTCTTCAGTTTATCAAATAGTTGTAATACATCTTCCCGGTTTATCGATATTTCTTTCCATTCTTCTGCTGCATCTGCTTTAAATACCATTTCAGGCATGGGTAACTTCCCTACATCTTCTTCAGTAAAGACTGAAGCAAAGAACTCATTCAGTCTCTCTGCTATGGCCTTATCCCCTATTAGTGCCCCTTTTACCCATCTATTATCCAATGGTCCAACTGTTTTTTTGCTATGAATGTACTTGAAAAAGTTTTATTATGCGTTTTTGCTTCCACAGCAAGCTTTTTTTCAAATTTTCTCTTTGCCTGCCTTATCAATGCCTTGCATCTAACTTGCCAGTGCTTATGTTGTTTCCAGCTTTCATCTTTTGGCTCCTTTTTCCATTTCCTGAAAGATGCTTTTTTGGCTACAACAGACTCTCTGACCTCACCTTTAAACCCAGAATTTCTGTGATGCAGAAAGCCCACTGTTTGAAGCAGGGGCTGGTATCCTCCTCCACTCTGGTGCCTCCTCTGAGTGCTTCTCACTCATCCAGAGTCCTGGATCCAGTAAAGAAATAGAAGCTTGATTTCTACGAGGATTGGAACATGCAGTCAGTGGTCTTGGTGGCAGGGCCTGAGTGTGGACGATTGATCAGCTTGGGAAAATTGGAAAGACTCTAGGTGAAAGAGAGCTACATGATGGTGAACTGCCCATTGATGAGAGTGATGATCCCTTGGTGGTGCACCTTTTATGGAGGGAGGAGTTGTCTGCAATGTTTTCACAGGCATTGGAGGGGCTTAGCATTACTGAAGAACCGGTTAAGGAGATGGAAGTCTCCATGGACCTTATTTTAAGGTGACAACATAAGCCCATGAAGTACTTTTCTGTAATCAGGGCCCTGATCTTGGCAGAGTGGGACTCTATGGAGGCTGGCTAGAGAGTGGGCAGAGCCATGAGGAAGCTGTATTCCTTGATTTCAAAGAAGAAAGGAAGGTTGAGAATGCCTAAGGTTGATACTTTGTTGATGGCGGTCACAAGACAACCATCATTCTGGTGAATGGGAGGCAATGCTCTCATAAACATGCAAAATAGGAAGGTTGAGGCCTTATTGAAGAAGGTGTTTGAGGTTGCAGTCCTGGCATTGTAAGCAGCAGTCTGTAGCGGGTATTTGTCTAGGAATTGTTTCCATTGGCTGCAGCAGCTCCCTTCAGAGCTTTTGGAGAATGGCAAGGAGGCTGCCCGGCTGAAATCCAGACTGGCATATGTGGCTGATGTCCTCTGTGATCTCATTAGGACCTTGGAAAGGAGGATGGTGGTGGTACAGAAACATAGAAAAATGACGACAGAAAAAGACCACATGGCCTATCTAGTCTGTCCTTCCATATCAACAACTACAACAGTCAGGAGGCTCTTATGGCTAAGGAAATGGGCAGCAGATGCAGTAGGCTGCCTTTTCAAGGAAAGATTCTCTTTGGGGAAGATTTGGAGAGGTCAAGGACCTAGGGGAGATGAAGCCCCAGAGGTTGCCTGAGAATAAGCACAGGGGCTTTTCACAACACAGTCAAGCCAAAGCTAGATTTTGGGATGCTAGGCTGTATTGCTCAGGAGGGCATCAGTTCAATAGTCTCATTATCCCAGCAGGAACAGTCCTTTCGGGTGGACAGGTAGCAAAGTAAAGACAAAAAGGAATGTCAATCTTACTGACTCATATCGCTATTAAATATTGCTGGGAAAATTTTAGCAAACATATTAGCTAAAAGACTTAATATTGTTATTTATTTATTTAACAATCATTTATATACCGCACCTTCCCATGTATCAGGTGCGGTTTACAAGGAACAAGTTAATGAACAGATTCGAGGTCTGTTTTTTTACAAGGAACATTGGTAAACTATGTACAGTGGGCAAATGCCTTAACAAGTAACTATTACGATAACATAAACTGAAACAGATACCATGTTAATGGCGACATTTTAGGTATCATAACTATATACAAGTTGTATTCTCGCTTAGTGGTCAATTGACCGAATTTAATGACTCAGGGTGAAGAATCCCGGGAAAGAGCATTGATTACAGTAATGAGGTGTTGGGGTTGTTTTAAAGGTTAGTGTAGTGGGTTTTGCTTGGTTGGGGTGTGATTTAAAAGTTGTTATCGGTTTCGTTATGGGGGAAGGAGTATGTAGTAGGGTCAAAGTGTGAGGTAAATAGATATGTTTTTAGTTTCTTTGTATGTAGTAGGGTCAAAGTGTGAGGTAAATAGATATGTTTTTAGTTTCTTTCTGAGGACCTTAATTTCGGTTTGCGTTCTAATCTCTTCAGGGAGGGAGTTCCATAGGATTGGTGCAGCATGGGAGAATGCCTTTTTGTTGGTTATCTTATTAGCTTTTGTGAAATCTTTTGGGGTTGTTAGTTTGTTTGTGTGACCTTTCCTGTGTACAGTTTTAATGGAGTCCTTAGTGATCAGTTTACCTAGTGTTGGAGGAGCCATGTTGTTTTGTGTCTTAAAGGTAGTTATTATAGTCTTGTAGTTTATTCTACATTGTATTGGTAGCCAATGTAGATTAGCTAGGATGGGAGTTATGTCTCAACTGGTCCATTCAGATCAGGTTGGGATCATAATTGGGAGACAAGTAGCCAATAATATATATCACACCCTTCAATTAATGCATATTGCTAGACAAACCCAGTAAGAGTCACTGATAATATCCATTGATGCTGAGAAAGGGTTCAATAGATTAAGTTGGGAGTTTCTACATTTAGTTCTGGATAAGATGGGGTTAAGTTCTAATTTTTATCAATGGGTGCAAGGCCTCTATAAAAGACCCTTGTGTATGCATATGGATTAATGAGGGTAATTCAACCTGTTTTGTTTGGAGCAGGGCACAAGGCAGGGGTGTACACTCTCCCCATTCCTTTTTGCCCTTGTTATGGAACCCTTAACACATATGATTTGGGCAGACTCTTATATTAAGGGGATAAACTCTTGGCTTTAAAGAACATAAAACAGCCATGTTTGCAGAGGATATTTTGCACCCCTTGACACAACCAAATCATCACTATATCTAGTATTTTGTGAGTCTTGACAAAGTATGGTCAAGTCTCTGGTTTTAAAATAATTAGCACTAAGACTGAAACTTTTATCATAAATGTGTCTCCCATGCTACAGGAGCATTTGAAAGAGTATTTCCCTTTCTGCTGGCTTGAGCAGGAGTAGAATATTTGTGGATGAAGGTGGTCAATTTGATTAAAACCCTTTATACTGCCAATTACTATTATTACTACTCAGCATTTGTATAGCGCTACCAGTCGTACGCAGCGCTGCACAGACATGTAAGAGACAATCCCTGCTCATCAGAGCTTACAATCTAGTCAAGACAAAACACAAAACACAGAAGGTGTAGGCAGGAGTAAAACAAGACACAGAAGGTGTAGGCAGGGGTAAAACAGGGAGAGAAAAAGGAGATCAGGTGAGTCAAGATCCAAAAGCAGCAGCGAAGAGGTGAGCTTTCAGCCTGGATTTGAAGAGGGTCAGAGAAGGTGACTGGCGTACAGACACAGGTAGTTTGTTCCAGGCGTATTAAGGCAAATTTATAGGGACTTGGCGTTCTGGTTGAGATCAACGAGTTCCAAGATGGGCAGAATTGTCGTGATTACGCAAAACTTAAACTCCATGTAAATAGTTAAACTGTTAAATGTAAGCACCGGTAACAGATTTGTATATAGTTCTGATGAAGCATTTTATGTAACAAAGTTCCGTTCACTGTAAACCGCCTTGAGAATCTGAAAGGCGGTATATAAAAAAATGTTAAACAAATAAATAAATAAATGAACATCATCCCATGTTGTTCTACATATTTCAAACCCTTACAATGGAGATGCTCCAAAAGGTCTTAGACAGCCTGCAGCATTAGGTGAGAAACTTTCTCCGCAGAGGGGAAAAACCTCACACAGTGCATAGGATTTACAAGAGAAGGATTGTGGGACTTGGGGGTCCTTATTTAAAATATTATGTTTCCACTCAGGATTGGGTAGCTATAGAATGGGGCGCTCCCTGGGAGTAAAATTGGATACAATTGGAAAAATTTGATGGCAAAAGCCACCTTAAAGAGATTATTATGGACTCCAAATAAATACAGACTGTGTGGGGGAGGTTTGGGGAGGGCTAAGTGGATAGGTGGTTGCTAGGATGTGGGAGGACCATAATATGAAGAGATTTAACGCACTATAGGATATGTTTAGTAAAGTGCACGAAGGTTTGGCATGCATTGAAATGCAAAATTTTAGCACAGGAGGTGAAACAGAACCATATTAACCTTTGGGGGAATGGTCAGCATTTCCCCCTGTAGTTACTGCAGTGAGAAGCACCTTACCTTGCTAAAATTCCAATTTGCAATTAACGCAAGTGCACTTAATGCAACCCACTGAGGTGGCATAAATGTACCCAGTGCTAACAGCTGACAGTGCATGCTATTCAACTCCGTGCTAATTGTAATGTGTAGTCAATGCCACTCTCTGGCCCAACCCTCCCAGTCCCTACCTTATCATGCAGTAAGCATAGAATTTTTTCCATGTTGGCTGGCTTAGTGCACGGTAGCTGTTACTGTGGTCCCACATTATCTAATGTGCACTTTAGCATGCAGTAAACAGCTCACTTTAGTAAACATGGCCCTAAGATCTCAGTGGGAGATGTGATTAAAGCAGATTTGAAAACCCTTTTATTCATGTTACAGGTCCAAGTCTTGATCAGGGCATTGCTCATAATGTGAGTGATGGTTGGGAGTGTACTTCTTTGGCACCATGAGGAAGGGGGGTGGGGAGATTTAGTTTTGATGTTTAATTGAAAAAAAGTAACATGTAGAGATGCCAGAGTATGAAGTTGTTCATATTTATTTAACAGATCCTCTATACCACTTTATCCCTTGGTCAAAGCGGTGTACATCAAACAAAACAGAACATAAAACAATGTAACCATGTAACTAAATTACAAAATTTGTACAAAAATAAAAGATCAAGGGTGATGTAGGAATAATGTTAGTATAAGTATAAAGAATAATAACAAGAGATTAGAGTATATTCTGTACACAATCTTCAAAATAGTTTGCAAATAAATGAGTCTTTAAGGCCTTAAGAAATGAAAGTAAGTCATTGATGATTCATATATTTGGTGGAATTCAGTTCCAAATACTTGATGAATATAGAGAGAACGTTCTTCTAGAAGTAGTCGAGTTAGATTTAGCAAAACGTATTGGCAGGGATAATGTGTTTAGAGATCCTGTCCTCCTTTACCTGATGTCTTTGGACTCTTGAAGTACAGTATAGAGCAAAGGTAGGTGGATGACAAATTGTTCATTATCTTGAATGTAGTAAGAATTGCTTTAAATTTTATACGCTCAATCATTGGGAGCCAACAAAGCTGTTTTAGTAAAGGTGCTATATGATCACTAAATTTTGCATTATGTATAGTGCGTGCTGCCATAATAAGAATCATTTGAAGTGGATGAATTGATGCTTTTGGCAGGCCTTGGAAGATGATGTTAGAAAAATCTAGATGGGGGAAAATGAGTGCTTGAATCACAGTGTGAAAATCATGTTAATGTATAAGGGGCTTGAGAAGTTGAGTTATTTGTATTTTGTAAATAGTATTCTTAGCAATGTTTTTTTTAATTTTTTATATTTAAATGTTTGAGTCACACACCAAGATACCAAGCTAGCAATACACTGCAGATTATAAACCAACCCAACATATGGCCATATACACACCCCAACAACGTTCCTCAACAACGTACCATGTTAAACAGAATACCCTGCACTTAACACACCATACTTAGCAATGTTTTTAATATGGGATGTGAATGATAAATTTTGATTGAGGATAATACCCAAACAATGTACTTCTTGCTTTATTTGAAGTGTGGTTCTGTTTATTGTGTTTGGTGGGATGAAGTTTACATTTCTAGTAATAATTAATGATTCAGTCTTCTTTAGGTTTATGAACATGTTGTGGGTAAGAAACCAGGAGTTTATCATGGTGAAACAATTGATAATATTTGTAAAGTCAGGGTTTTGTATATTAATTGGTGAATAAATCATAACATCATCAGCATAACTATGATAGTAGGTGTTAGACAAACATATGATAGAGCAGATTAGTTGGAAGAATATGTTAAATATCAGAGCAGAGAGGGCTGACCCATGAGGAGCTCCTTGAGTTTGAATATATGGTTCAGATTTTTAGAAGTCTAATTTAATTTGAAGTTGTCGATTTGATAGGTAAGAGCAGAACCATTGTAGTGGGGAATCAGCTAAACCAATTTTTAAGAATCTCTTTGACTATCAGTGTGTGTGGTATAATCAAAAGCAGCTTTGATATCGAGGAAAATAAGAATGAAGCCTGTTTTTGGCTTATCAGTGCCAGTTATCAGTCTGTCAATAAGTGCCGTCATAAGTGTTTCAACACCATTATAGGGTCTAAAACCATACTGATGAGGATCAAGAGAAGAATGTGCATCAATGTGATCTTGCAGTTGGTGGAGTACAATTTTTTCCAATATCTTGGCTATAAATGGGAGAGTTGCAATTGGTCTATAAGAGGTTGGCTGGTTAACATCTTTGTTGGTTCCTTTTCTTATAGGGTGAATGGAAGCCATTTTGAATTTGGAAGAGAGATATCCTTGCTCTAAGGAGTAACAGATTATTTTATAGATTATTGGTGCAAGTTCATGTCTTGCATGCTTTAACCAGCTTACAGGACAGGCAATGTGGTAGCAGTAATGCTTGAAATTATATCTTCTATACAATCTTGTGTAGGCAAAGATAATTTTTTCCATATATGTTCTGGATATGAAGTCTCTTATGATTCAGAGACTATAGGGAGTATGTTGTTTGTATTTGGGAATGTTACTATCTTGAAGTAATTTGCCATTTCTTGTGCAGTTAAATGTATTTCTTCTAATTGACAGGTGCTATCCTTTGTTAGAGCTCTTGAGGGTGACTGAAGGAATCTTGATCAGTTTTGAGTAATATTCTCTCTTTGATTGTAATGTGGCTGAGTGATATTCTGTAAATTTGGCTTTATATTTAGCTAAGTTGTCTGAGGTCCTTGAGTTTCTCCACTTCCTCTCGAAGGCTCTGAGGGTACACTCATGTTTCTTAGCTTTAGTGTATATCATATGGCTATTTTATTTCATTTTTTAAATTGAGGTTTGTTTGGCATTAAAGCTACATCAGAAATGATTTTGTTCCAACTTTGCACTAGTGAGCATAGGTTGTCAGGTGTAGATTGTAGCTTGGGTAAAAGTTTTGCTAGAAAGTCTTTTTTCTCAAGATTAAGGAATCTATAAGTGTTATGAGGTGAATTAGTGACAATATTCCTTTATTGTGAGATAGGATAACAGAGATGCGTTTATGATCTGACCAAGAAACATCAATAATAGTAAGGGAGGAGATGAACTGATTTTTAATAATATTTTGAGCCATGAAAATCATATTGAGTGATTCCCTTGTTATGGGTTGTCTGATTAACTATTTGAGAGTAGTCAAAGGATTCCATTGCTTCTATAAAAGTATTTGCTTTGTTAGAGGGAATGGATGCAAGGTTGAGATCTCCAAGGAGAGCAAGATAATTGCTCTGAGAGCAATGTTTGCAAACTTCATCTAGTAATTTATCTAATCGATCTGGACTTGCAGAAGGTAATCTGTAATTGGGGTCAATTTTCAGAGGGTAGCTACTGCCAAATAACATCAAGGAATTCCCTCCACTCTTACACAGAACTATCGCGGACGTGTGTACCCCAGTGAATACAGGTCTCAGACTTACACCGGCCACGCTTAGATATTAGCCCAAGCAGTGCGCCTAATCGCATCAACGACCCAAAAGTATTCACTGGTTTTTTTCAAAATTTTTTACTTATTCCACACATCAGACTTTTCTGTGATATTGACTTTTTCTTAATTTCAATGCTTTATAGATAAAAGATTGTGCTTAGCTTAGCTCTATCGTCGCTGGTATTGGTTCCCTGACGCCACCAAGTGGGTACCTCATTGCGTTTCGACGTCATGCCCCTTTAAACTGGCAAGGGAACCAGCTATACACATGCGTGGCGTCTTTTGCACTGTGAGAAGGTCCGAGTTTAGAAGGATCAAACAAACAAGCGTGTATTGACTGGCCGAAAGTTATAAGGTGAGAAATACGATCTACTTCTTTAATTACATTTTTGAGATGTCGATAATGCAGGTGTGATTGTTCTATTCAAAACTTCCTCGTTGTTTTATAGATCGTGCTGTTTAAATTCACTCCCCCTGAAGAAGTATTCGAAACGCAATGAGGTACCCACTTGGTGGCGTCGGGGAACCAATACCAGCGACGATAGAGCTAAGCTAAGCACAATCTTTTATCTATAAAGCATTGAAATTAAGAAAAAGTCAATATCACAGAAAAGTCTGATGTGTGGAATAAGTAAAAAATTTTGAAAAAAACCCAGTGAATACTTTTGGGTCGTTGATGCGATTAGGCGCACTGCTTGGGCTAATATCTAAGCGTGGCCGGTGTAAGTCTGAGACCTGTATTCACTGGGGTACACACGTCCACGATAGTTCTGTGTAAGAGTGGAGGGAATTCCTTGATGTTATTTGAAGGTAATCTGTAGGCTAGTGTAATAGTTATTTTATATTAATTTATTTATTTGGTTTTATATACCGCGCTATCACATTCAGTGCGGTTTACAAAGAACAAAAAGAGAAATTACACAGAACAAGTTTTGAGAACAACAACTTCCATAGAACAATCTTGGGGAACAACAATAATTACACAGAACAAGTTTAGAGAACCAATTGTATTAGAGATTAACAGTGTAAAAAAATTTGTGTCGGTATAACGTGGGTCGTAACAGGGAACTACATTAAAGTTGTATAGTAAATACACATAGAGCCTCATGGAAAGTTTGAGCGTCTAGCTGAGGGGATTTGGTAGTGTGAAGTGTTTTACGTTACAAGTTCATAATATAGCTGAAACACATGTGTCTTCAGAAGTTTTCTAAATGTAGATAGGTCAGAGATGGCACGGATTGGGGGAGGTGGGAGAACGTTCCTGAGAGGTAGTGCATATAATTTGGATAATCGACCATTCACAAACTGGGAACTATTTCTTATAATAGAAGGAACTGATAGAGTGTTTGACATGGTAGATCTTCTTGCTCTGTTGTCCGGTGTCCATTGTAGAATCTCATTCAGGGCAGGAGCGGAGAGGTTGTGTAGCACTTTGAATGTTATGATGAGAGCCTTATATTTGAGAAAATTGACAATGGGGAGCCAGTGGAGCTGTTTCAGGATCGGAGTAACATGTTCGTATCTAGAGGCTTCAATTAAGGTTTGTGCTGCCATATTCATAACCATTTGAAGGGAGTGAATTGCATAATCTGGAAGACCATAGAGAATGATGTTTGCATAATCAAAATGTGGGGTGATTAGTGCTTGGAATATTTTCCGGAAGTCAGGAGCTTCAAGCAGGGGACGGAGTTGATGAAGGGTCCGTAATTTTAGGTATATTGCTCTGGTAATTTTTTTATGTGTGGCTCCACTGTCAAATGTTAGTCTAAGGTGATCCTCAAGTATCGTACTTTTTGCTTAGTGATTATCTCAGAATCTCTCACTGGTAAAGTGGGAGGGGGTATGAATGAAGGGTCCTTAGTAACGAAGAGAACCTCAGATTTCTTGCAATTTACTTTTAAGTTATGTAGATTCAGCCAGTCAGATACAGCACTGAAGCACTCTATGATTCTGGAGTAGTTTGGATTGGCTGTAAAGAAAGGAGTGTAAAGAAGCACATCATTCGCATAAATATAGTATATTGTATGATTTAATTATGGAGCAAATAGGCTGGATGTAAACATTAAACAGTAGTACTGATAAGGAGGAGCCTTGTGGTACTCCTTGTGTTATATATCTTGTTGCCATGTTTATGTATTGCTGGGTTGAAATGTAGTTGCTGGCCTTGTGTTTATGAGGTACCATTTGCATGTAGAAGGTCTGAACTACCACTAAATCTCTGAAACCTTCTATCCCCCATGATACTGTATTGGCTATTTTTCTTTAATTTTCATCTTTGCTTTCCTGGTTACTTTCCAAGATTATCTTATATTTTGCCTTCTATACTGTTTTTTATCTGAATTAAAGACTGTAGGGGACATATTCAAAACAATTAACATGGGTGGCAGACGTGCTAACCATGTTAATTGCAGAGAATGGGATATTCATCAGCTGCTGACTATCCCCTCCTAACATCACTGAATGACCTTAGGCTAACCACACAGTATTGGGCATTCCGGGGGCGGCGTTTACATTAATCGGTCTGTGGCAATATTCAGCTGTTAACTGATTAACACAAACCAGCTAAAGTTAGGTACAAACAAGCTGGCCTAACTTTAGCCAATTTAGCTAATCAGACAGTGGCTGAATATCGGGTGACCATAGCATTCAACATATGGTTTTACTTTAAAGCAGCAATGGCCAGCCACTTTAAAAGAACTGGCTGCCACTGCCGCTGAATATGCCCTCCATAGATACTTTATTTTAGAAGGATCACATAATAAAGGTATTTTACTTAAAAATAGTCTTTGTCTACTTTTGCCTTTTTTCTTTTGGCCTTTTTGATTTACTCCAGTTCGGTCCTTGAGCTGTCTCCTCTTATCCACCAGGGTTCTTTTATTTTACATGCTCTGTTTGCTGCCTCTTTATTTCTATGTTTTTCCCTTTTAAAGCGAAAGGCACCCATACACATTTCTTTTATGCAGCGTCTCCCGAGGTGTCCTCACCCCCTGGCTACAGATGAAAATAGTGCATAACAGATTAAAAACATATTTTCCTATTTTTCAAAAATTTCCTCAATTTTCAGACCCTTTTTTGTTTCTTAAACACATTTAATAACATTTTTTAACATGAATTAGAACTTTTGATTGCATGCCATTAAGTTGTATGCACATTAATTTATAGGTTAACATGAAAGTTTGCTGTAATTACAAAAAACCTTGTTTAGTGTAAACCACATTGATAGTATGAAAAGCAGTATAGATGCAATGTTAAATAAATAAATACACAAACATGCATTAAATTGATTTTGGATGTACCAAATATTTTAAGGCATGCTAAGAAACCAAATGCACACTTATGGGTATGTTTACTAAACCGTCTTAATGTGTGCCCGGCGATGTTATCACGTGATAAGGTACCTTATCGTGCAATAATGGCACTTTATCGGCGAAAAGGTACCTAGCGCGCGATAACGTGCGCAGCGGCGCAAATGAGCGCTGCGGGTGGAGATAGGCTCACGGAGGGTGGAGGAAGGCTCCCTAGGGGCGGAGAGAGAGGGTCAATGGGCGGAGAGTGGGAGGGGAGAGGCTCCCTGCACACTAACGCTGTGGAATCCGGGGCTGAAAACTAACGCCAGTGGAACCCTGGCGTTAGAGCAGATTTAAAGGGAAAAGAAACCATTTCCATCAGCAATATACAGCAAAACTAGGGAAACCTACAAAAAGTGATAAGTGTGATACATGTGCATGGAACAAAAGGGAAAATAAACATTGAAAATGACCAGAAGAAAATATAAAAACACATAACCAAGCTGGGCAATAGTGATATTAATGGGAAACATCCAAAAACACTCCCGAGAAAGCTCCAAAAAAAAAGATATGAATTTTGGAAGGGTCTATTCTCTGTCCCCATACAAGGTGAATGAGCCCACAGTGAAATAGCGCTGATCAGGGTTTTCCCTCCCCATTGGACAGGTTTCCTATGGCACGCACATGTTACGCAACAGCAGGGCGGGCATGTCAGAACGGGCAACTGAACAGATGCTGGAAAAGGGGACACAGAGGGCTGCAGGCGGCACATGCTGTGGTGCAGCTGGGCCACAGTGCAGACTAGGGTGATGCCTAGGTGGCCCATAGGAAGACAACCCTGTTCATCGATTACTATGGACATACCCCCTGAACCAGCATACAAGATCATCAACCCCCCCACCACCCCAAGACTGTATATAAGACTGTATAATAGCTCATGATGTATAATAGCGCACTATGTAGATAAACCAAATCTAATCACATCCCCGCCAACACATACACACCACTCTGTACACTGCATGAAAACATTTGCCCTCTTGATTGTTTGCCGTGGAAACCGCTTTGATTGAATGATAAGGCGGTATATAAATACCATTAAATAAATAAATAAATAGGAATGCTGAAACAGTAGAGCAGCCAGACAGCAACTGATGAGGGCCCAACATGGGTACGAGTGTGTTTCCCACAGTGTCAGAGGGGATAGTAACCAGCAGGTACCCCCAAGGGCACAGAACATTGGCAGGCGGTGCTGGGGGGAAGCGTGGACAGCTATGCAGGCACCCCTACCCCAAAACCCGCACCAGAGGCAGCCGTCTATCCGCACACTGGATGGCCTGAGACTGCGCACCACCAGAAGAAGGGCATGTCAGCATGGTGGCAGAGGGGTACTGGTGGTGGAGGGGGCAGTGGCAGCTGCCCACAGCAGACCATACCCTAGCCCTGTGTAGGTGGGTGCCATGCACTGCAACAGACAAGCCCTGTCTGACGAACAGTCATGCTATCCCCAGGGAATGCACTGTCTCTGTGGCAACACAGTGGTGCAGTGCACACAGCCACTGTTTTCAGGAGCAGAAGGTCACAGGTTCAAGTCCCAGCTGTGGCTCCTGCCAAACCAGTCCCCATATTTTACCCACTACTGCCTGCCTGCCCGGACACTCCACCTCCGAGCTCCTGCCCAATCGGGGCAGTGGGAGCTAATTCCCGGAGCAACCACCAGCCCATATAAGCGGCGTCCCTGCTCCGAGGGAGCCGCTGCCTGCCCGGACACTCCACCCCCGAGCTCCTGCCCAATCGGGGCAGTGGGAGCTAATTCCCGCAGCAACCACCAGCCCATATAAGCGGTGTCCCTGCTCCAGGGAGCCGCTGCCTGCCCGGACACTCCACCTCCGAGCTCCTGCCCAGTCGGGGCAGTGGGAGCTAATTCCCGCAGCAACCACCAGCACATATAAGCGGCGTCCCTGCTCCGAGGGAGCCGCTGCCTGCCCGGACACTCCACCTCCGAGCTCCTGCCCAGTCGGGGCAGTGGGAGCTAATTCCTGCAGCAACCACCAGCCCATATAAGCAGCGTCCCTGCTCCGAGGGAGCCGCTACCTGCCCGGACACTCCACCTCCGAGCTCCTGCCCATTCGGGGCAGTGGGAGCTAATTCCCGCAGCAACCACCAGCCCATATAAGCGGCGTCCCTGCAGGGCGCGCCTGCGCCCGGCGGGTCCGCGCCTGAGGGCCTCGCCAGAGGGCCCTTTGGCGTGGCCCTTAGGGCGGCACAGAGGCGCGCATAAACAGAAACAATCCAAAAGAAAAATCTCATCAACTGGACCACACAAGACGCATAAAAACTGAGGAAATAAAAAGAAGCAAAAACGAAAACCACCACGCCAAGCAGCAGAATACACCAACCTTTACAGCAGTGGAAACACAACAACGACAACTACAACGTCACGGAAAGGACCCCAGCACTCCAAGGAACCAGCACTGAAACTCAACACAGCCCCTAAACACCAAGGTACTCTCACACACCATGCCACCCTTCCTAGCCCCCATCTACCTCCTAACTCCTCTCCTGACCCTCTACCCCTCCCCCACAGACACACTCAACAACCTATTCTGGCCAGACATCACAACAACCCTACCCACAAACATCTACAACCCTACACAGAACCGCCCCCACACACAGCATACACCAACCCACATCCCCACCCCCCCAAACTACCACCAACTCTCCATCTCACTAATAAACGCACGCTCAGTCAGAAACAAATACCACATGCTCCAAGACCTGATTACAACTAAGAAACCTGGCTATGTATAACAGAAACCTGGCTAACAGATAGCGACACAGTGGTAATGAACCAACTAACGCCAAAAGGATACAACCTCCAACACTGCTCCCGAACACACGCCTAAGGAGGAGGTGTGGCCATCATAGCAAAAGCCAACCTCCACCTCAGGATCCATACCTCAGAAACCACCAACGAAGCAGACATACTCACCCTCACCAATAAACACCTCTCTATATGCCTAATCTACTGCGCACCCACCACAAACACCGACCTACCAAGGATACTACAACGCATATCTGAGAGCACCAGCTCCACAAAAGAGGAAATAATCCTAGGAGACTTCAACCTCCCATCACTCCAAGAGGAACAAGCAGAAACCTTCATCAACGCATGACAGCAATGAACCTAAGAACATAAGAACATAAGAACATAAGACATGCCATACTGGGTCAGACCGAGGTCCATCAAGCCCAGTATCCTGTTTCCAACAGTGGCCAATCTAGGTCATACGTACCTAGCAGTTTCCCCAAAAGACACAAGTTCCACAATGCTTGTACTGGGTCAAGCATTGATATCCTGGGTCCCTTTTTAATAGTGGTTTATGGACCTTTCCTCCAGGAACTTGTCCAAACCTTTTTTAAAACCCAGCTATACTATCAGCCCTTACCACATCCTCCGGTAACAGATTCCAGAGTTTGATTACACGTTGAGTGAAAAAATATTTTCTCTTATTTGTCTTAAATAGTTTACCCTGTAGCTTCATTACATGTCCCCTAGTCTTTCTATATTCTGATAGCGTAAACAATTGATCCACGTTTATCTGTTCCACTCCATTCATTAATTTATAGACCTCTATCATATCTCCCCTCAGCCGTCTCTTTTCCAGGCTAAAGAGCCCTAACCTTTTTAGCCTCTCTTCATAGGAGTAGCCTTCCATCCCCTTCACCAATTTGGTGGCTCTTCTCTGTACTTTTTCTAATAACGCTATGTCCTTTTTAAGATACGGTGACCAGAATTGCACACAATATTCAAGGTGCGGTCGTACCATGGAGCGATACAGAGGCATTATAATATCCTTTGTTTTATTCTCCATCCCTTTCCTTATGATACCTAGCATTCTGTTTGCTTTCTTGGCCGCCGCTGCACACTGGGTGGAGGGTTTTAACATGTTATCCACGATGACTCCTAAATCTTTTTCCTGGGTGGTGGCTTCTAATGTGGAGCCTTGCATCGAGTAACTATAGTGTGGGTTGTTCTTTCCTAGGTGCATGACTTTGCACTTGTCCACATTAAATTTCATTTGCCATTTGGATGCCCAGTCTTCCAATTTATCCAGGTCCTCCTGCAGTTTTCCACTTTCCTCTTGGGTTTTAACAGCTTTAAACAGTTTTGTGTCATCTGCAAATTTGATAACCTCACTCGTTATTCCCTTTTCCAGGTCATTTATGAATATGTCAAAAAGCAGCGGACCCAGTACAGATCCCTGGGGTACTCCACTATTCACCTTTTTCCATTGGGAATATTGGCCATTTAGCCCTACTCTCTGCTTTCTATCTTTTAACCAGTTCCCGATCCACAATAGTACACTGCCTCCTATCCCATGACTTTTTAGCTTTGCCAAAAGTCTCTGATGGGGGACCTTGTCAAAAGCTTTCTGAAAATCCAGATACACTATATCAACCGACTCACCTTTGTCTACCTGTTTATGCACACCTTCAAAAAAACATATCAGATTAGTAAGACAAGATCTTCCTTGTCTAAAGCCATGTTGGCTGTCTCCCATTAGGCCATGACTATCTACATGCTGCGTAATTTTGTTCTTTATGATGGTTTCTACCATTTTCCCTGGTACTGACGTCAGGCTCACCGGTCTGTAATTTCCCGGGTCACCCCTGGAACCCTTTTTAAAAATTGGTGTTACGTTGGCGACCCTCCAATCTTCAGGTATTACAGATGATTTTAATGAAAGTTCACAGATTACCAATAGCAGGTCTGCAATCTCATATTTCAGTTCTTTCAACACTCTGGGATGTATACCATCCGGTCCAGGTGATTTGCTACTATTCAGTTTATCAAATAGTTGTAATATATCTTCCCGGTGTAGCGATATTTCTCTCAATTCCTCTGCAGTATCACCTTTAAATACCACTTCAGTCTTGGGTAACATCCCTACATCTTCCTCAGTAAAGACCGAAGCAAAGAATTCATTCAGTCTCTCCGCTATAGCCTTGTCTCCTCTTACTGCCCCTTTTACCCCTCTATCATCTAACGGTCCAATTGACTCTCTCACAGGCCTTTTGCTACGAATGTACTTGAAAAAGTCTTTATTTCGTGTTTTTGCTTCCGCAGCAAGTTTCTTTTCAAATTCCCGCTTTGCCTGCCTTATCAATGCCTGATACAGATCATACAAGAACCAACTCACGAAAAAGGGAACACACTGGACCTCATCTTCCTAAACTCCCAAACCGCCTCCTCATACAAGAACCCAGAGATCTCACCTGTACCATGGTCAGACCACTACCTCATCAACATACCCCACACCTACCAATATATGAATAACAAAGAGAACAAACAACACACAAGAAGATTTAAAGCATTTATCAAAGAAGACTTCCTAGCACAAACTCTACCTAAACTCCAAACAAACTCCAACAACATCGATGAACTAATTTACAACTGGAACACCACAATCTCCTCAGCATCCAGCACAACAACAAACAAAGCTAACAACAGACCCACCTCCTCAAAAGCCCGATGGTTCACTCCCAGCCTCCGGAAACTAAAAACCAAACTCAGAAGAGCAGAAAGGAAATGGAGAAAAAACAAAAATGAAAATGACAAAGTACCTATACGAACTCGATGCATACCACTCAGAAACCGACAAAGCAAAAAAAAGACTACCATTTAAAAATCATAAACAAATCCATAAACAAACCTCGAGAACTCTTTCAGATTGTCAAAAACTGACAAGAGCACCCAATAGCTCTGACCAATTACCAAATATCCCACCCGAATTATTAGCCTGACAATACAAACAGCTTCAACAACCACAGAATCCACATTTGAACACCGAGACAACTACAACAAACCACCGCCCCATCATGAATAGAGACTGGAACACGTTCAAAGCAACCACAGAAGATGAAATATCATCCACCATCTCCCGCCTAAACACCACCACCTCCCCACTTGACCCCTGTCCCACTGACTGGATAAAGAAATCCAAAGAAGACCTGAGCACACCATTAACCCACATTATCAATGAATGCTTCACCCAAGGACGCATGCCAGACATCCTCAAAACCACAATCATTTGACCAACCCTAAAAAAGCACAATCTGGATCCCCTAGACCCCACCTCCTACAGACCGATAGCAAGCCTCCCGTTCACCGCCAAGATAATCGAGAAAGTAGTCCAGCAGCAGCTTCAAGAACATCTAGACATCAACAACATACTGGACCCACAACAACACGGCTTCTGTCCACTACATGGAGTCGAGACCCTCATGACCACACTAATGAACACCCTCATCATAGGAACCCAAGCAAAACACTCCGGATATGCAATGATCTTCCTGGATATATCAGCAGCCTTCGACACCATCTCCCACAACATCCTCTTACGCAGACTACAAACAATTGGGATCAAAGACACTGTGCTTCAATGGTTTCAATCCTACCTAACTAACAGACAGCAATTGATCCGCATCAGCACCTCAACCTCGCCCCCCTTCCAGCAACACCAAGGAGTCCCTCAAGGATCCACACTATCAGCCATGCTCTTCAACATCTACCTACAACCACTCTGCTCAGTCATACGTACCCACAACATCAACTTCCACATATATGCTGATGACATAATGCTCTATGCCCCAATTACAACCACAAACCCAACAAATGAACATCTATGAGCATGCTTCACTGAAGTATCCAACTGGCTTCAAGAGAACAACCTATCCATTAACATAAAGAAAACTGAAGCTCTCATAGTAACAAAAGACCCAGACTTCACACCACCTACACACCTCAACATGGGAACCACACAAATTCAAATACAGCCACAAATAAGATATCTAGGCATTATCATTGACCAAGCTCTTACCCTCAAGCAACAAATCACTG
The DNA here is from genome assembly GCA_033557465.1 of Ichthyophis bannanicus. Lineage (NCBI taxonomy): Eukaryota > Metazoa > Chordata > Amphibia > Gymnophiona > Ichthyophiidae > Ichthyophis > Ichthyophis bannanicus. The sequence goes on along the minus strand of CM066032.1, from coordinate 1,121,787,235 downwards.
GAACTATATTCCACAAGGCCAAAACAGTACAACGTCTCAGACCTCTCCTCGAACATCAGGACTTCAGGACAGTAATGCAAGCTATGACACTCCCACATCTGGACTACTGCAATATAATCTACCATGGACTACCCGCCACACAGACCAACCTTCTCCGAACTGCCTTGAATACCACGGCAAGAATTATTCTGAAAGCAAAGAAACGAGACCACATCACTCCAATTCTAAGGGACCTACACATACTTCCCCTTGAAGCAAGAATTAAGTACAAATCCATTCTACTCACTCACAAAGCCATCCACCAAACACAGAGCACCCAGCTCAGCACCCTGCTGCCTCGTCCAACCCACAACAAAGCAACCAGACAGACCTCCAGCAACTCCCTCACCATCCCTCACAAAAGAACCAAATGCACACAACGGACCTGCAACAGAGCCTTTGAACTTTATGCTCCGTCCCTCTGGAATTCTCTTCCGAACCACATCAGGAACAATAGTGATCTCTTATCATTCAAAAAACAGCTAAAAACCATTCTATTCCAAGAATATCTCAAAACAGAAACAAACTCCCACCAATAACTGCGCCAATCCCCTAACCCACCCATCATGAACTTATGATCAAAAACCTTGTCCATGTCTATGTCCATTTTGTCGAAATCTTCAATGTTGCCCCCTGGTGATGGCCCTCCCCCTATAATCGATTATCCCCCCCCCCCCTTTTATGTTACACTGCTTTGACCTGGTGAAAAGCGGGATATAAATACAGTTAAATAAATAAATAAAAACTACTAAAACGTGGTAATACAGACAGAACCTTTATTGCAGATAATGTAAACATACCCAAAACACCTACATTTTACCCTACAGAGCACAGACACCATAAACATGTGCATTACCTAGAGCAGAGTCTCCCAAATGCAGTCCTGGAGGGCCAAACACCATTCAGGTTCCATGCTGCCTCTAAAAAATATGGCTGTGCTGCATCTCTATGCACCGCCCCCATATTCATTAGGGACAGCATGAAAACTCAAACAGTGTTTGGCCCACCAGGACTGGAGTTGGGAACCTCTGCCCTAGAGCAGTGGCCAACAGGGGCAGACACACCCACACCCCCAGGCTCTATTATCCAAAGCCTCCTGGAGAGGCAGGATGTTGGGCCCTGCGTGCATCTCCCAATACTAACACTAGCATACCTTAGCAATGCCACCCTAAACCTGGGAATACGGTACACATCTATCAAAAGGTTGCTATGATCACTGGCAGATAGCAATTCCTAAGTTAAGCACAATTTGCTGATTGAGCTGCATCATAGCAACTTCTCTGATGTCTGTGGAGTGTGCTTCAGGTCTGGTGTCTTGACAGTGTTTACCACCCTGGGGAGTGACCCCAACAGTATTGCGTACCATAGCCATGCCTGCACTGTGCCCAGGACTGGTGCGGTGGGCAGGGCTGCCAAACACCTCTATAGTTGCACAATGCTGGCATAGGTGTGGGGAGTGTGTGTCTGTCTATCCAGTTGTGGTGGCTGCCAACACCTTCCTCAGCCCACACTGCTAGCACTGTTGCCAGTATTGGCCTGCCAATGTGCATAATGAGGAGCAAGGTACCGTGGGTATAGCCTGGACAGGGTGGCCTGGCCTGGATGAGTCAGCACAGGGCATAGGGCAATGGCTTGGACATTGTAGTGCCCGGCCACAACCTGCACCGACAGGGTGACCACAGCATGTCCTGCTGGGAGGTCACTCTCACCCTGACTGAGCAGTGACCACGGCATGGCTAGGCTCCCCCATAGTGCTATATTGTATTTCTTTTAAGTGAAATATATAGGTTCTCCACCCTGGGGCCTAATCACATCTGCTTGGTGGGTGTGCTCACATCCCAGCTTTGGGTGCACACATCTCCTCCAGGATCATGCACTGTGGACTAGCTAGCAGACTGTCTGCAGTTGTATGTGTATGGCTGGAAAGCACAGTTACTTACCTGTAACAGGTGATCTCTGGGAACAGCAGGAATAAGTCTTCACACATGGGTACATCGGTACCGACGGAGCCTGCGCGGGAACGCTCCCCAGCTTCCCAGAAGGAAAGCTTTTGGGAGCATCCCACTGCGCCTGCGCGCTGCCTTCCTGCCTTTCCTGACCAGCTCTCCTCAGTTCGAGTTTAAAGCTGAGACAATAGAGAGAGAGAGGAAAGACAGAAAAAAGAGGTACAACTCCTAGGGGAGGTGGGAGGGTTGTGAAGACTTATTCCTGCTGTTCCCAGAGATCACCTGTTACAGGTAAGTAACTGTGCTATCTCCAGGAACAAGCAGGAATGAGTCTTCACATATGGGGACTCCCTAGCTAAGATGTCTGGGAGATCCCCAAGGATATGAGACCCTGGGAAGGGGTCTACTTCCTCCTATGGATCTCAGGCATCCATCTAGGGAAGGAGGGTAGGAGTTGCTTAAGAGTGGAACAGGTGCTTGAGAACAGCCTGACCAAACAAGGCATCCCGGCGGGAGTCCTTGTCCAAGCAGTAATGGGCTGTGAAGGTATGAACTGAGGCCCAGGTGGCTGCTCGACAGATCTGGTCGATGGACACAGAATTTAGATGAGCCATAGAGGTGGCCATGGCCCTCACATTATGAGCTGTGACATGGCTCTCCAGAGAAAGGTTCTTACTCTGGTAGGCGAAAGAAATACACTGAGCAATCCAATTGGACAGTGTTCTCTTAGAGACGAAGTCCCAAATGAGAAGGATCAAAAGCAACAAAAAGCTGGGAAGACTTTTTATGTTGCTGTGTCCTTTGTAAGTAAAAAGCAAGAGCTCTTTTACAATCCAGAGTATGAAGACTCTTCTCTGCACTGGATGCATGAGGAGCTGGAAAAAAGACAGGTAAATATACCTCCTGATTAAGATGAAAAGGTGAGACCACTTTAGGCATAAAATGTGGATTTGTCCTAAGGACCACCTTGTCATGATGGAACCTTGTATAAGGTGGATTAGCCACTAAGGCCTGCAGTTCACTGATGCGGCGAGCTGAAGTGACTGCAATGAGGAAAATAACCTTCCAGGAAAGAAACTTCAGGGAGGTAGTGGCTAAGGGTTCAAAAGGTGGCTTCATAAGCTGACCAAGAACCAAATTTAAGTCCCATGCCACCGGAGGAGGCTTAATGGGAGGTTTAGTTAAAGTTAGGCCTCTCATGAATCTTGCAATGAGAGGATGAGAGGAAATAGGTTGTCCATTGATGGGCTTAAGGGATGCTGCAATAGCACTCAAATGGACTCTTACTGAATTTGTCTTAAGTCCTGCATCAGAAAGATGCAGGAGATAGTTTAACAGAGAATTTAAAGGTAGTGCTAAAGGGTCAAGACCCTTTTCAGCACACCAAATGGAAAATCTTTTCCACTTAAAAGCATAGGAACGCCTGGTGGAAGGTTTTCTGGAAGCATGGAGGATATCCTTCACTTGCTGAGAAAGATTCAAGCCTTGAAGGTCTAGGCCTTCAGTAACCAAGCTCTGAGGTGAAGGGACTTGGGGTTTGGGTGCCACAAAGTCCCTTCCTCCTGAGACAGAAGGTCTGGAGCAGCTCCCAAGTCCAGGGAGGGGGCTTGGGAGAGATGCAGAAGTAGAGGGTACCACACTTGGCGTGGCCAGCGTGGAGCTATGAGAATCATAGATCCTTGATCCCTCTGGAGTTTGAACAGAGTCTTGGGAATCAAGGGAATGGGTGGAAAGGCAAACAGGAAGCCCTGACCCCAATGAAGGAGGAAGGCATCCTTGGCCTGAACTCCCTGACACGGAATTCTGGAACAGAACCGGGGAAGTTTGGCATTCCACGGACTTGCAAAGAGGTCTATGTCCGGGGTTCCCCATTCTTGAAAGATTCTGAGTACTTGATCCATGTGCAGGGACCATTCGTGTGGAAGCAGAACTCGACTGAGTCTGTCTGCCCAAGAGTTTTGGATTCCTGGGAGATATACTGCCAGGAGATGGATTTGATGCTCTCAGGCGAAGGCCCACAATCTTAGAGCTTCGTTGCAAAGCGACAGAGAGCCAGTTCCTCCTTGCTTGTTTATATAAAACATAGCTACTTGATTGTCCGTATGGATGAGGACTGTCTTGTAGCTGAGGAGGATATGGAAGACCTTGAGAGCTAGAAAAACTGCTCGAAGCTCCAAGTGGTTGATATGAAGAGAGATCTCCTGAGGGGACTAAGTGCCTTGAGTGGAGAGGTCCTGTAGATGAGCTCCCCAACCTGTTTGGGAGGCATCTGTTGTGAGGGTTGCTTGGGGCAACAACTGTTGGAAGGGAGACCCCAGCAACAAATTTTTAGTGGACATCCACCATTGGAGAAACCAAAAGAGACATTTGGAGGTTGCTATTTGGTCTGAGAGAGCTCCTGATGCTTGAGTCCACTGGGTGGACAAGGTCCACTGAGCTGCTCTCATGTGTAGGCGAGCATAGGGTACCACATGTACTGTGGAAGCCATGTGGCCTAGCAGTTGCAGCATCTCCCGGGCAGTTAAGTGGCTCTTTGACTGAATCTGGGAGGCTAACTGCACTAGACGCTGGCAACGGACCTGAGGAAGGTAGGCCCTTGCAGTGGTGGTATCCAACCAGGCCCCTATGAATTCTAGGGACTGAGTAGGAGTGAGCTGAGACTTTGGGAGTTTTACCACAAGTCCCAAATACTGCAGAATGCGCCTTGTGCAGTCTAAGGAAATCTGGGCCTCTGATTGAGATGGGGCTCAGATGAGCCAGTCGTCCAGATATGGGAAGACAAATATTCCCAGAGTGCGTAGAAATGCAGCAACTACTGCCATGCATTTGGTGAACACTCTTGGGGCAGAGGCCAGACCGAAAGGAAGCACTCTGTATTGGTAATGTTTTCCTTGGAAAAGAAAACGCAGGAATCTTCTGTGAGATGGATGGATGAGAACATGTGTGTACGCATCCTTGAGATCTAGAGAACAAAGCCAATCCTGACTTTGAAGGTATGGAAGGAGAGTGCCCAGAGAAAGCATCTTTAACTTCTCCTTGCATAGAAATTTGTTCAATTCTCTGAGATCTAGAATGGGTCTGTATCCCCCTGTCTTCTTTGGAATGAGAAAATAGGGGGAGTAGAACCCTGACCCTTGTTGAAGAAGAGGAACTTCTTCTATTGCCGCTTGGGCAAGAAGGGTAGTTATCTCCTGACCTAGAAGGTCGAGAAGAGATGTGGGAGAATTGAAGTGTCTCACCATGGTGTGGGGAGGAAGGTCTGAGAAATGAAGTTTGTAGCCCTCTCTTATGATGGAGAGGGTCCACTGCTCTGATGTGATTTGCTCCCATCTGGGAGCAAAATGAGCTAACCTTCCTGGAATGGTGAGAGGTTCTGGCTGTGTTAAAGCCAGAAAGGCTAAGTTCTCTAGCATCAAGTCAAAAACCCTGAGGAGGTTGGGACTGCTGAGTTACAGCAGCCCCTGTAGACTTAGGCCTGGCCTGCTTAGGTTGCTGATGCTTAGCGGTAAAGCGACCTGTAGAATATTGTTGGCCAGAAGTGGAAGGAAACCTGCCCTTTTTGAAAAAAGACTTTTTAAAAGTCTTTTTCTTGGCAGGAATGGAGGTAGACTTTGAAAGTCTATCCAGAGCAGAATTTTCTGCATCCATTTGAGTGGCTTTAATTTGCCACTCTTTGCCAAATAGATTTTCACCTGTACAGGGCAGATTTCCTAAGCCATCTTGAACCCAGGGTTCTAAATCAGAAGCCTGGAGCCAAGCAATTCTGCGAGCAGCTATGGCAATGCCTGAGGCTCTACTGGCACCTTCAAAGGAGTCAAAGGCTACCCTGTTTGAAAACTTGGAGATGTCTTGAGTATGCTTAAGCCACATGCGGAATTCTTCCCTTTTATCTTCTGGAATAAAAGGGAAGAAAGTGTGCAGCTTTTCTGCCACTTCTTTTAGAAACATACGGATCTATATGAGTTGATTCTGGCAATAAGCATACTGGCCTGGAAGATTTTCCTACCAAAAGCATCCAAGGTTCTGCATTCTCTTCCTGGAGGAGCAGAAGAGTGTCTCTTTGTACTCTTTATCCTCTTCATAGCTGACTGCACCACAATGGAATGGTGAGGAAGCTGAGTTTTTTGAAATCCAGGACAGGGAGGGACACGGTACATAGTGTCCAACCTGCGAGAATGAGGAGAGAGAGTGAGAGGAGTCTCCCATAAATCAATCATGTGTTCATAAAGAATCTCATGAATTGGTAAGGTGATTGCCTCTCTAGGAGCCTTAGGGTATCCTAAAATATCCAATTTTTTTGCTCTAGGCTCTGATTCAGAGGCTACTGAGATAGATAGTCCTTTAGCTACTTCTCTTATGAAGTCTTGAAAGGACAAGTCCTCTGGAGGAGACATTCTTCTTTTTGGAGAAGAAGGCTCTTCAGGAAGGGCTATGGATACTTCAGGTGATTCATCTGATGAATCAGAATCACCAGAGGAATCGAAGTACCGCCTGTCAGGGTGCTCTTCCAGCGCTCGATACGCGTATCGAGCGGTATCGACATCGGGCGTTTTCGGAACCGGATCGGTACCGAGAAACAGCCCTGGACAAGTAACCGCTGTCCTAGTCGATGTCGATGCGGTCGGTACCGGTATCGGCGCTGGTGCCGGTACCGGAGCCGATACCGACAATGGAGCTCGTTGCGGTACCGTCGGCGTCACAGCTTGAATGAAGGCTGAAATAGCCTGCTGCATGGACAGAACATTCTGATCCATCGACGCCATGAATGCCTGGAGATCGGTACCGGGAGATTGTGCCGGTACCCCAGAGCATTCTAACAGGTGATCGGTCGAGGCCGTGCCATCGATGTCAACCTGTAACCCCATAGGAGGAGTTTTGGAAGCCGGAGCTTCCCGCCGGGGTTGTTTGGCTGGTGCAGGGTCCTCGAGGGCAAGCCCGGAGGCATCTCAATGCTTAGAGGGAGATCTACCCTTCGAGGACCTGCTAGACTTATGTTTGGTTACCTGAGATCCATCAGGAGAAGAAGACCGGGAAGAGGTCGATGCTACCGACGCTGCATCAGCGGGAAACAGCACATGGAGCTTAGACATTAGAGAGCAGGACGGACAATCCGGAATGGAGTGTTCAGGACCCAAACATTTAAGGCACCATTCATGGGTATCTGTAACAGAAATAGTACCGCTACACTTAGTGCATTTCTTGAACCCGGAGGCTGGTTTTTCCATGAGGGAAATTTTCTCTTGGGCCCTGAGGCCTAGAAGAAAAATTACACTAAGTGGGGAAAAGTATAGATATATATTTTTTTTTTTTAAAAAGAAGAAAGAAAAGACCGGCGGTACCGGTCCGGAGTCGGGGAAGGCAGACACGTGACCAAAGAAATAAAATAAAATAAAGAACTTCTTCAGCGGTGACAGGGCTTGACCTGCTGGCTCCGTGGCAAAGAAGAACTGAGGAGAGCTGGTCAGGAAAGGCGGGAAGGCAGCGTGCAGGCGCAGTGGGATGCTCCCAAAAGCTTTCCTTCTGGGAAGCTGGGGAGCGTTCCCGCGCAGGCTCCGTCGGTACCGACGTACCCATATGTGAAGACTCATTCCTGCTTGTTCCTGGAGATCACCTTGCAGGGTGCAGTGGCTGGTGTCTCACTGTGCTTGCTGCTGGAGAATGTCAGATGGTGGTGGGGGGCAGCTAAGCATTTCCAGGCCTACTGTCTTTCTGCCATTGCCTTAGGGATGTGTACAGCTCTGAACTGGCTGCCCTGTAGGTGTCTGTTCCCCAGCACGACTGGGGTTGATGGCCCCCCTCTACTGCCACCATTGCAGGGAGGTAGAATGTGGATCTGTTGGTGGGGGAATCCTGTCTCCTACCCTGAGCCACAGAGGGTGGGTTGGGTGGTGGTACATAATCCGCCTATGGGTCCAAACACCCCCCCCGTCACTTACATCATGTTACTATGGCACCAACACAGAATATGCACTATTCTGGGTGCATCATAGCCCATAAGAGCTAGACCTGATTGACAACTTCAGATGGACACTAACGTATCCTAGGTGTGTTTGCAGGAACTACCTATCACACACACTGGCACTGATGGGTACCTGTGACATGGCCCTCAGGGTGAGCACAATACCCATACAATGTGATTGTCTGTAGCTACTCTGTGCCACTAACACACACCGTCGGCACCCCCTACCAGGCTGAGGTGCTGTGGGGGTGCACTCGGTCAGTTCCCCCTACCAGGCTGAGGTGCTGTGGGGGTGCATACCCCATCTTGTGATCATCTGTAGACTGCTGATTTGCATGTGCTGTGCATCATGGGTACGGGTGGTTTGCCCCTATCCTGGTAACCACAGCAGAATGTTTGTGTGGTGACGTGCAGTCCTTCTGTAGCCAGCCAGGGGTTTGTTAGCAGCTGTAGCCCACTGGTTACTTCACTGCCTGTGGAACCAGAGATCATGGGTTTGAACACACAGTGGGGTTATTTGATAGGGCTGTCCAAGGCATTGTCTATTTTTAATGTACATTAGTGCTGCCAGCAAAAACACCCTCACAGTGCTGTAACCTTAAGGTGCCTCATAAGGCGCCCCATAAGGTGCCTTATTAGGCGCCCTATAGGGTGCCTTATATGGAGCCCTATAAAGTGCTTTATAAGGCGTCCTATAGGGCACATTGTAGGGTGCCTTGGCAGACAGTGCACTTTATAATGTGCCCTCTGGAGTGCCTTATGCGGCACCTTAGGTTACGCCACTGTGAGGGTGTGTTTGCTGGCAGCACTAATTAAAATAAAACTAAAATGCCTCACAAAACACTACTTAAACATAAAGGGAGATGCCTCAGCCAGCCTTGTTCATTAGGCACACTGGGGGATCGAACTCATGACCCTGGTGCCATCAGTCAGTGTATTAACCATTGTGCTACACCTCTGTTTCTGTGTTTAGATGTCAGCGTGCCTACTTAAGATTACCGCGCGTTAACGTGCTTAGTGGCTTCTCGCACGATAATGTGCGCAGTGCACGTTATCGTGCGATGATTCCGTTTTGCTACACTAAGACCGGAACGCCCACTCCTTTTATGGCAGCCTGCACACTATCGCCGGGCGCACGTTAAGACTGCTTAGTAAACATACCCCTTAATGAATGCACATACCTAATTATTAAGTTGTATAATTTATTGCAAAAGAATGTGTTCAAAGCATTTAATATACAGTAGCTGTGTTTAGAAAGTGTTTAGAGAAAAAAATCTATAAACCAGGTTTAAAATCTATTAGCCAGGTAGACAACAGGAAAAAATAACCAAGAAGGTGTAGACAACATGAGGAGGGATCTAGCAAAGCTTGAAGAATAGTCGAGAATTTGACAGCTGAGATTTAATGTTCAAAAAAGGCAGGGTCATGCATTTGGGCTGCAAAAATCCAAGGGAATAGTACAGTATAGGAGGTGAAATACTTCTATCCAAGAAAGAAGAGCGGGACCTGGGGTAATTGTTTCTGATGATCTTAAGGTGGCTAAACAGGTAGAAAAGGCAATGGTGAAAGTCAGAAGAATAGTTGGGTGCATAGAGAGAAATGACCAGCAGGAAGAAGAAGGTGAAACTGCCTCTGTGTAAGTTTTTTGGTGAAGAAGAGCACAGAGGAGCTACCCTCGCAAACAAAAGCAAGCACCAAAGAGCGAAGGTATGGAGGTCACAAGTGCTTTATTGAATTAAAAGGCCCCAACATGTTTTGGCTTATGCCTTCATCAGGGGGCAAGGAACTACAAAAACAAGTCAAAAATATGTAAAAAGCAAATATAGACAAAGCAAAATAGTACAGATGTGTAAAAAATATATAAATAAAACAATGAATAAAAACAGATAAAAATATATATAACTAGTAAAATATATAAACATAGAGACAGACTGTTATAAAACAAATGGAGGTTAGACTAAAAGAGATTACACTAAAAGAGACGTAGGAGGAAAGGCACAGTAGTACTTACTGAGAAAGTGCAGATGTTGAGCACCATAAGTTAACTGAGATAAAAGCTTCAGAACCCTGTGGGTAAAAACTGACTCATAAAAAAACAAAAAACATATAAAAGGTTACAAAATGTACAAGTAAAATTGATAAACATACAACCCAATGAGTGTACCAGAAAACAATGTGAAAATTCATATATAGTAAAAATAATAATACTGATACCAAGCAATAATAAAAAGCTTATAAATAAGACAAGATACTATTGCTACATAAAAAATTGCTCAACGAACATTAAAACATTAACTATACTACCCCGGCCAAAATGCAATTACTTAACTCTCTCAAATGTAAAATGCCATTAATTTGCATAACTATATCTGTGCTAATTATCCTTGCTCAAAGCCTACATAACAACAACGTTAAAAACATCCCCATCATACACAGCCTAACATGTAGCAACCCCCCATCATGGCAATCTTACATAGAACATCATCCCAAAATGAACCACCATAGATTAATTCATATAAAATACTCTTCACCCCCTAAGTCAACAAACATTAATCTATGCAAAAATCCAGAATCATTATCAATAATACTAATTAATGCAAGATCAATGAAAAATAAGTTGCCTATATTCACAGAAATACTAGACAATCATAGGCCAGACATATTATGTGTAACAGAGACATGGCTAACAGACACAGACGTCGTCTATTTAAATCAACTAAGCAATAACGACTATGACACCTTCTACACACATAGAACTCACAAAAAAGGTGGTGGAGTTCTAATAATGTTAAAAAAAGAACTAAAAGCTAAAAAACTAACATCAAACTTACCCACAAACATAGATACCATCATTATTAAAATTGGCAACATAAAAATTTGTCTAATTTACAGACCACCAGACCAGCAGTCAGAAAACCTGGACCCATTAATTGATTTTCTAAGTTCCTCCACTGATCAAAACCCAATTTTAATGCTCGGTGACTTTAACCTCCCCTCATTACCAGCTTCATATGCTTCCCTCTTCTTAGAATCAACATCAGATATGGATTTTCACCAAATAATAAATTCTAGCACACACAGTAAAGGTAGTATACTTGACATGGTCTTCTTGCCAAATGTACTTCACCAACTCTATAACCCCAACTCCCTCAAATGCACACCTATCCCATGGTCAGACCATCACCTCATTAACTTTATGATCACAACCAATAACACTAGTTAAACGAATCCCAACTAATGCCCCAACCTCCAGATTTAAAAAATACAATGAAGAAGAATTTCTAGACCTTATAATTCCTAACTTATCAACCTCACCACTAAACCTAGATGCAGCAGTAACTAACTGGCACAAAACTATCAATAACCAAGGCAGGTCGGACCCAGTGGTACCCCACTTCCCCCCCCCCCCCCATAACTCCAACCCGTTTCCAACTCCAAATAACCAGTCCATACACACAGAACTTTGGCTCAAATGGTCGCAGCTTTATTAAAATTATAACATTCCAAACATTGTTTTCAACATCCAAATTCTTAATATAATAATAACCCCCGAGCGGAATGAGCCCTCACCCGCCATACCACTAGCAAGGTGAGCTCATTCCACTCCCGCCGTGGCGGAGCCAGCGGCAAAGCCAACCCCCCCTTTCCCCGGCCTCGCCATACTACTAGCAAAGACCGGCCAGGGGTCATCCGGGTAGGGGGCACCCGCCCCCGCCCCAATTCCAGCTTAAGGCTCCGGACCCCGGAAACCTCCGGGATCCCGCCACCCCCACCAGCTGCGACAACCCATCCCAAGGCCAACCCGAAGGAAGGGCGGGCGGTCGGGAAGACGGAGCCCTCAGACCTGTTGCCGGTCTCGCCGAGAGACCGTCGCCGCCACGCGCCCTCCTTAAAAACCCCCCTCTGCAAGCCTTCTTTATTGGCTCGCGCCCCTTTCTTTTGCCCGGGCGAGCCAATGAATTTGAATGATGCTCGCCTGCACCCGCCCCTCCCCAAAAGCCGTGGGCAGGGTCCCCGCACCGGGCCGCGCGCCTGGTTACCTACGGCCACCAGGGACCCTGCCCTGCGGCCTCGCCAAAACCAAGGCAGGTCGGACCCGGTGGTACCCCGCTTCCCCTCCCCACCCCCATAACTCCAACCCGTTTCCAACTCCAAATAACCAGTCCATACACACAGAACTTTGGCTCAAATGGTCGCAGCTTTATTAAAATTATAACATTCCAAACATTGTTTTCAACATCCAAATTCTTAATATAATAATAACCCCCGAGTGGAATGAGCCCTCACCCGCCATACCACTAGCAAGGTGAGCTCATTCCACTCCCGCCGCGGCGGAGCCAGCGGCAAAGCCAACCCCCCCTTTCCCCGGCCTCGCCATACTACTAGCAAAGACCGGCCAGGGGTCATCCGGGTTGGGGGCACCCGCCCCCGCCCCAATTCCAGCTTAAGGCTCTGGACCCCGGAAACCTCAGGGATCCCGCCACCCGGCGTAGGGCACGCTTACGCCTCTACGCCGCCCCCCTTAAAGCTGCGACCATCGAGACTCCCACTGAACCACACATGTCCAAGGCCTCCTGCCAGTCATTCAACAGTAGGTCCACTCCTATCGGTGATAAATGCACAACGTCCTGGCGATAAAGTCCAGCACAATCTACGTCAACCCAGGAGTGCATAATCTGATACCCCCCGTGCTGACATACCCACCGCCCAATCAGTCGATTGACCTTTGCCAACCCCCTGGACCACCGCCGCTGCCACCGGCAAACAGGCCTTGGAATGATGTCTGACCACATTACAATAACCTGTGGGAACATCCTAATCACCTCCGCCAGATCCCTCTTCGCTGCTCGAATGATCTGTTTACAAGTCCAGCCATTTAAATCATTCCCTCCCACATGCAGCAGGATCACGGCGGGCTCCGCTCTCACCCGGCTATGGTGCCGAAGCAAAGGTAACAGCTGCGGCCAACGCAGCCCCCATTCACCAAGCCATAGTAGAGACACCAATGCCGTGTCGAGTCCCAAATTAGGACCCAATGGTCTTTCAGCTGCCTGCAGTCCCGCCCAATGCACAAATGAGTGCCCGATCATCCAGCATAATTGCGGGCACCGCACAGCATCTGAAAAAGAAAGCAAAGGTTATTCTCATGATCACTCGCTCCCCTCACAAACACACATAACCTTTAAAGGCCTGTGAACGCCACCTGCCAATGTTCTGAATAGCCACCTCTGTCATCCCCGCCGCCGCCGCACTTGTCGCCGCTCCAATGCGAAAGGAATGCGGCGCAAAGCGTGTAGGATCCATGCCCAGATACCGTATGGCCATCCTCAGCACCGCCGCCACCTGGAAACGGGTCACCCAACTTGCATTCTCATGCATGAAAAACAGGGGACCCGCCGCTGGGCGCACCGATAAATAAGCCCGCACTGCCTCCACCGGGTAAGTCGGCAGGGATACCACTTTGTGAAGTACTACCCACAGTCCTTTGCCCAACTGATCAGTCTTTGATCTGGCCAGCCTGACCCGCAGCTGGCCTCCCCCGACCTGCACATGACCAAACAATAATCCCTCAACCCGCCCTGCCCTGCCAGAGCTAACCACCAGCTCGCCGACCCGAAAAGCCCCAAAAAAGGCCAAGCAAAACAATGCCTTAAAAAGCACCGCCTCGTAGGACGAAGACGCCACACTCGGCAGCGCCGCACAAAGCCGCACCAGAAGGTTGTGTCACAGGTAACCGCGCATCCGGAGGGGACGGACAAGCTCTATCCCATCCCCGCAATAACTTCTGGACCAGAAACCCCGGCCTCACGGATCCCCAGCCAGCAGCCTTGGCAAAGAAAGCAAAGCCCGCCAACCGAGTCTGAACCGATGCCCGGGACACACCAGAGCATTTCGCCTCCACTATATATTGTCCTAACAAACCGTCCACCGCCGCTCCGGGCTTCCAGCCTTTCCACTCAAGGTACTCCCACACCGCGTCAAATCCTTTCCTGTATGCAGACCAAGTCGCAGGCGATAGAGAATTCTTCAACAGGCGTACCATTTCTGCTGGCCAATCTTCCATAAAGGTTCGGGAACCTCCATGCCTTCCTCGCTCGCCTTGGGCGCCAGCGTCCGGAACAGCTCCCACTTGAAACGAGAAAGAGCATCAGCAATTCTATTAATGCAACCCGGAATGTGCCGTGCCTTCACTGCGACATTTAAATGCAACAAGCGAAAACTATAGCCCGCATCAGCCCCGCTACTAACGCGCAGCGCGGCGTATACCGATTGACTACCGCAACCACAGCCTCATTGTCACACCACCATATCAATCTGCGGTTCCTCAACCGTTCAGGCCATAAGTGCAACACAACCAACAAAGGAAACAACTCCAAGAACGTAATGTTTTTAGTCAGGCCATCTGCATGCCACGCGGGAGGCCACTGGGCTGCGCACCAATTGCCTCCAAAGTAAATCCCCAAACCACCACTGCCTGCCGCGTCCGTATAAAGCTGCAAATCCACACTGGACACCTCCGCCTCCATCAACACAGACACACAATTAAATTCTTCCAGAAAAACATCCCATACTCTCAAATCGGCCTTCGTGACCTTGGACATTCTGATACGATGATGCGGCTTGTGAACCCCCGCAGTGGCAGCCGCCAAGCGACGCATAAAAACACGGCCCATCGGAATCACTCTGCACGCGAAATTCAACGAGCCAATTAATATTTGCAATTCCTTCAATGATAACTTATCAGATGCTAACCCATTTGCCACCAGAACTCGCAATTTCAACACTTTGTCCATCGGGAGGCGCGCCACCATTTCGACCGAGTCGATTTCCACCCCCAAGAACGTAATACAAGTGGCCGGGCCTTCCGTCTTGTCCACGGCCAGCGGGAGCCCACACGCACTAGCCATGCATAGAAAACCGTCCATCAACTGTTGACAGACCTCCGACTGCACTGCCCCCACAAATAGAAAATCGTCAAGATAATGCACTACATTCCCACAGCCCACCCGCCTTACTAAATTCCAATGCAAAAAAGTACTAAACATCTCAAAGTAGGCACACGACACTGAACAGCCCATGGGCATGCACTTGTCCACATAAAATTCGTTATCAAACGAAAAACCCAACAAATAAAATGAAGACGGATGTACGGGCAGCAAACGAAAAGCAGATTCGATGTCTACCTTTGCCAACTGGGCCCCAGGGCCACAACGTTTTACCAGACCCACCGCCTCGTCAAAAGACGCATACCGGACCGCGCACAACTCCTTCGGAATATGAGCATTTACCGAATCTCCCAAAGGAAAGGAGAGGTTATGTATCAAACGAAACTTCCCCGTCTCCTTCTTAGGTATTACCCCCAATGGAGACATCACCAAATTCACCAATGGCGGCTCCACAAATGGGCCTGCTATTCTGCCCAAACGCAACTCGACCGCCAACTTCTCGCGAACCACCGACGCCAAACGCCTCACCGAGGGAGAATTACGCGCCGATCTACCTACTATAGTACCTCGCACCGGAATAACGAACCCCTCAGAAAACCCCCGCTCCAACAGTTCCCTCTCCCTCCTCCGCGGATAAGCACACAACCACTCGCTAAACACCTCCCGGAAAATTGGAGTGGGCGACAACCCCCTCAAATCGGTATTACTTGGGGGCTGCCGTAGGGGGGGGCACACCGCCCTTTTTGAAGCATTTAAGTGCGGAATGTCCACCCCCGCAGGCAGAGCATGCGTGCCGGAACTTGCAGTCGGGGAAGGGGCACGAGGATCTATTGAAACGCCAACAGATATCCCCTGGACCCCCTCCCCCTGCTCTCTGTGGCAAAGTGCCACCGTTCGCATGAAAGGGCCGCCCCGCTCCTGCCAGGCCACCCCCCCCAGGACGGACCGCCGCTCCCCCGCTCGCACCCGCTCCAACCGACATCTGGGTTAACCACAAATTGATATCCTGAGTACCCCAGGACAGCCCCTTACTCTCCTCCATTTTATCTCGAAACTTCTCATCATAATTAAGCCACGCAAAACCGCCATGTGTTTGCGCAGCTTCCAAAATGGAGTCCGCATACGCCAAAAGCATTCCGTAATCCTCCGGAGCCTGCCGACCCCAAACGCTCGCTAACCTTAAAAATGCTCTAACCCAATTGATAACATTCCGGGACACTTTCTTGACCCGACCTGCCTTTTCATCCTCCTTCCGCTTTTTCCTACTCTCTCCTGAACGCCTCCTGCCCTCCAGCAATCTGAAGATATCTATGTACCGCCTCTTCCATATCTTGCGCCGAAGATGCCGCGGGACCCCTTCCCATAACTCCGCGAATGCCACCAACGTAGGAACGCCCTTTCCGCCGGCGGGCCCACCTGGTACTGGATCAACCCTGTCAGACGGCTGCCTAGGGTGAGAACTTACACAATCTTGACGATGCATATATTCATATGATTCTTGCAAGGTATTGTGGGTATTGTAGTTCATTCACTCCCAAACACAGCTGATGACAATAATTTGAGTTGTGAAACCAAGTGGTAAGATCAATAAAATACTTCTTTTATTGATGGGGTTTAATTCACCCAGCAAATGTATGCTTGATAGCACTATAACTGAGGTCACTTGCTTGCAGTGTTTAAAATGGATAACAAAAAGTCACAAAGTAAACCAGAAAACAACCTTCAGCTTGTCAGGCAATTAGCTAATGTTTTCTTAGCAAATAATTACCAAATACAAAGGCACAAAGTAAAGAATAAACTTTGCTGGTTAGGTTAACTTCTGCTTATTTTCCACGCCGATCTCAGCAGTGATTCTCCCTTGCTCACACACACAATCAGGTGCAGCCCTAATTACTATCAATGGACCAGCTGAAAGCCTTTAGCTGGCTGGCTGCTACTGTGTGAGCCCAAATCCTGCTTTAAGAGCTGTTTGCAGTGGAAATAAAGAACAAAGTTAGGTTTCTTTGTGATGGCTGATGTGTTTGCTCATAGAAAACTAGCAATAGCATTTAGATAAAGAACAGTCCATGTAAATAGTTTCATCTGCTGTATTTCCCCCTGCATCAACAATCATAGGGTCAATATCATACATTGGCACAGATGAGTCTTTCATTAAGGCACTATCATGAGAATGCTTATTCCCTTGCTGCCATTCTCTATTATAGATAGGGTCTGGATCAGTGTTCATACCTGAGCCTCTCCTGCTATCATTATTCCTCTCTGTATAGCCTGGCCAATATGTAATCCAATTCTGATGTCCAGCCTTCCAATCTTGATCCCTGGACACTGGATCTTCTCTCACATACCTTCTGGCCTTGGTCTGAAAGTCCCTTCCACATGCAGTCTTCTCTCTTCCAGGTAGCCACTGGGGATTCCTATCTCTGCCACTCCATTCCTCTGGCTGAATCCAGTCCAATGGACTCTGCTGGCTTTTGGAATACCTCCCAGTATGAGTACTGCCTTGGAATCTCCCAGACCTTCCAATGGCCTTTCTTCTCTTCCTTCCAGAGAGTTTCCTTCTCTCTCTATCTGCTTGGCTTGGCTTCTGTTTCTCCAGGTGATACTGGTGCTTGTAGCCGTTGCTGAAGCTCTCCCCTCTGTATCTCTTCCTGAAGCTGTTCTTGAAACTGTTGCTGAAAACTGTTTCCTGAAGAATAATCTCTATTCTTATTCTTTCCTAATGTGTGCTGCTCCCTAACACAGCGCAGCTGTGTTGAATCAAGCCCTGCCCTTTGAGATGAGTGCTTAGGGATTACCTCATAGCTCTCTTGATTGCACACACATTCTCTCACTTCAGCCCCTCTCATGGCTGCTGGAAAGCTGGTGCATTCTGGGACTGGTAGTCTTTTATGTGAAAACTCTGTTTTCTCAATTCTACCAGAACTGACAGGTTGCTTGTTCAGAGTCACATCATCTTTTCTATAGCTCCTACCTGAGCTATGATAAGCTTCCTTATCACAACCCCCTGTCCCGAACGAGAAGGCGCTATCGAGGATGACGATGTGGACGCTGTTGATGATGAAGAAGACTCCGAACTGCGCCGACTCTGTCTCACGTGATGGCACTTGCGCTTCGTCTTACGCCCTCCCTTGTCTTTCCCTTCCAACTGCTCAGTCCCACCCCCCCCCCCACATTGCCCCCGGACAACTCACCCAAGGCACCTCCGATGCCCGCCTGCATATCCTGCGGCAGCCCTTCGGGATCTCGTATCCCCAGGCTGGGTGACGGTGCTCCCGCAACGCTCGCTGGGCTGGCCTCACTCCTCTGAGGTCCTCCTGATACAACCCCAGAGACTTCTTCCATTGCCGCGCGCTGCCCGCCGGAGATCTGCGCCGCCGCCGGAGCCCCTGTGGAAACCTGCAAAGACAAAAGAGAAGCAGAGGGGGGAGAGGGGACGAACGGGGAGCCACACGGCTGCCAAGCAGACAACCACTCAGCCCTGGAAGATCCTTGGCCCCCCGCCCCGCCAATGCTCCCATGGCGCATAGCCAGTTGGAGTTCCCACACTCCCTCCGACCCCCCTCTGTACCAAGGGGCCTTGCCCATAAGTATGAGCCCCAAGCCAAGGTGCAGCCCAACCTGCCCAAACTGGCCCCCCCCACCCCACCCCCCCATCCCTTGTCCACCCCAACTGCACCCCCCAACCTCTGCCGCCCCTAACCCTGAACCCCCTTGCACCACCCCACTCACATCCCCCCCATAAACCGCCTCCACACCGACTGCTCCTTCCGCTGCCCTGCCCCTCCCTTGTCCTAGTGGTCCGGGTTCCCCCACCAGATGCCCAAGGCCCAGGTCTCCATCCCCCCGGCCCCGCCGGGCCAACGACCGCCCTCGGTGTCTTCCTGCAGAGCAGGCCGCCGTGCCCCACCCGACTCTGGCCCCTTCACTGCCAGTAGCTCCCCTTCCCTTAGCCCCAATAGCCCCTCTCTGCCCAAGCCCGCCTGAAGCCGCTCCCCTACCCGCCCCATCCGCCTGCCCCCCCGAATGCACAGCCCTGCCTCCTCTCCTGCTCTCCGCAGCCTGCTCTCCTCTGCCACGTGTCCCACTTCTGGCCTGCCTTCCCCTCCGCGGCGGCATGTTCCTGCCTAAGGCCACGCTCACCGGCAACTGAAGGTGGGCAAAGAAGGAACCCCCACGAGGAACCCTCCCGACGGAGACCACTCTGCCACCCTACCTCTTGTTTTTTTTTTTTTTTTTAAACGCAGGCCGCAAGAGACCGACAATTTTACCCCTACCAGAAGTGACCGGTCGCCAGCCACAGACACGCCGAAGCACCTCCGATCCGCAGGACCCCGAGCAAACAAGTAAGGCTGGGACGCCGACAGAGGAAGACGGAGCCCTCAGACCCGTTGCCGGTCTTGCCGAGAGACCGTCGCCGCCGCGCGCCCTCCTTAAAAACCCCCCTCTGCAAGCCTTCTTCATTGGCTCGCGCCCCTTTCTTTTGCCCGGGCGAGCCAATGAATTTGAATGATGCTCGCCTGCACCCGCCCCTCCCCAAAAGCCGTGGGCAGGGTCCCCGCACCGGGCCGCGCGCCTGGTTACCTACGGCCGCCAGGGACCCTGCCCTGCGGCCTCGCCATAACGCTGCAGCTAAAAAACAAATCATTAAGAAAAACACGCATTCTAAAGTTGGTCAAACCCCCTGGTACAATAATGATTTAAAACTAATGAAAAAGAATTTAAGGAAAGCTGAATGTAAATGGAGGAAAAATAAAAACCCGATTAAAAAAGATTTATACCTCACACTCCTTAACAAGTATAACGATGCAATTAACAATGCCAAGAAAAATTACCATGCCTCCATCCTAAATAACGCAATAAATAGACCTAGAGAACTTTTCTCAATAGTCCAAAAGCTGACAAATAACACCCACAACGCCAGCAATGAAATCACAGATATCACCCCACAGGCGTTAGCAAATTATTACATGAACAAAACAATGTCCCATCCACCCCTACCTAAACCTATATATACTTCTCAAATACACCATGCAGACGAATGGTCTGTATTCCAACCCCTAACAAATGTTGCACTCAAGAACATTATAACAAACATTAATACAACAACCTCACTCCTTGACCCTTGTCCAGTAACTTGGATAAAGAACTCTCTACCTATACTCTCTCAATTCAGCCTCCCAATAATAAATCTTTCCCTAAAAAACGGATACTTACCTCCTACACTAAAACACGCACAGATCCGTCCAATCCTAAAAAACACTACCCTTGACAAATCATCACCTAAATCCTACAGACCCATATCAAGTATTCCGTTTATGGCTAATTTAATTGAAAAAGCAGTACAAATTCAAACACAAGATTACATTGACAGCTCAGCCCCCCTAGATGACCAGCAGTATGGGTTTCGCCCCAGACACGGAGTAGAGTCTCTGCTAACAGTTCTAATCGATACACTTGTAAGAGGAATAGACAACTCAAAACAAGCATTCCTACTCATATTCATTGATGTCTCCGCAGCCTTTGACAGTGTTCACCACTCAACAATGATTAATAAACTTAGGCAAATAGGTATAAAATCTACTGTTCTTAAATGGTTTACCTCTTACCTAACTGACCGAACTCAAACAGTACAAATTGGTAACCTTACTTCAAAAACATATAATCAAGAACTAGGCCTCCCCCAAGGTTCAGCACTGTCAGCGCTACTATTTAACATATACTTAAAACACATCTGTAAAATCTTAAAAAAATTTAATGTCCACTATCACCTATATGCGGACGACATTATGATGTATGTCCCATTCAAAATACCGAATATCCCTATACAACTCATTAACGAATGCCTCAATGAAATAAACACCTGGCTAAATGAAAACAACCTATACATCAATCACTCAAAAACAGAAGCTATAATAGTAACTAAACACTCAACGTTCATTCCCCCCTCACATATTACATTGCAGAATAACGATATCAAACTAAAAACTGAAGTACGTTACTTAGGTGTAATACTAGACAAACACCTCAGCTTGGACACACACGTAAGAAACATAACAAAAAAAGTTTATTTTAAACTTAAAATATTAAAGCAACTCTGCCCCCTAATGCACCTACAAGATTTTCAACGAGTTATACAAGCAATAATAACCCCCCATTTCGACTTTGCAAATCAAATACTACTAGGTGTAACAAACCAGATCATGAAAAAACTTAAATTAGCACAAAACGCTGCAGCTAAGACCATTATGAATGCCCCACCTTTCCAACATATAACCCCTATTTTAGAATATTTACACTGGCTCCCGATTCAAAGTCGAATAGATTATAAAACTCTTTTAACTACCTACAAAGCCCTAAATAAAACAGCACCCCCGACCATAAATAAACTCATCAAAATAGAGCCCACTCATAATCTTCAAAGGAGAGACCAGTTAAACAAATTAACAACACCAAAAGAATTTATAAAGGCCAAAAAATCCACAAATAAGAAAGCCTTCTCCCATGCAGCCCCCATACTGTGGAACACAATCCCATCAGAATTAAGATCCTTACCCGAAATCATGGAGTTTAGGAAAAAACTTAAAACACACTTATTCACAATGCACTATGGATCCCTGACGAATTCACCACTCACCTCTCAGCTAGATAAAGGATAGTCCTATTCCAGCGAATATAATCTTTCCAAAAAAGGAAGTACTACTGAAGCCATATAACAATGTATTGATGACAATTGCATAACAAATAACTCTGTATATAGTTTAATTCTGTTCCTCTGTACATAGTTCACAATTTGTTAATTGTTAAATGTAAGTTCCAATTTGTTATCTGTAAAAACAGCTCTCCCTGTTTACTGTTGTTCCATGTAAACCGCATCTGATCAATGGAAGGAGCGGTATATAAAAAAATCTGTAAATTAAATTAAATTAAAATTAAATTAAAAAAAAAAACCGGCCATATATAGTTAAAAATATATATTTAAAGAACATGTATAATTAGAAATTACAAAAATGGAAAGATAAAAATGAAAATAAGGCAGACACAACTAGAGCACCAAGAGGGGGAACTAATTCAGAGTACCATTATGAACTAGGGATATTTTTTATTCTATGAAACAAACTTATTTGGAAGAAAGACTTCCAAAAATAAATGTTAAAGGAACCGGATCTCAAGAATGTGAAACCGGTCAGCACATCTCAAATATCAAAAAATGGCATGGCAAGACAAACAAAATTGAAGTAGGAAAGGACTGATGAACAAGAGTCAAAAATATGTAAAACGCTTATTCAAAATGCACATCTTAATTAGAAGACAATGAATTACATTATATAGAATGAACTTCTTTTGAAAAAAGCAACTCACTAAGAATCGTGTGTGATGCAGTGGAACTTGAATAAAGATTATAAAATATCAAGAACAGCATGGCAGGGCAGGCAAAACCAAAAATTGCAAGGACTGGTAAACAAAATAAAAGGATGTGAGACGTTTGCTTAAAGTGCACATCATAGTTAATTAGAAATACATTATGTAAAATAAACTTCTTTTTTTATATAAAAACGCAACTCACTGAAGACCGTGTATAGAGCACTGGACCTTGAGTGGAAGTTTTTTATATGTCAGCGCGTCTTGGACATCAAAAACAGCATGAAGCCAAACACAATATCAGAAGCTTAATTAAAAATGTGAATGATAAAAATCAACACAACGCAAACAATTATTCATGTAAAAGTAATAAAAATAATGTACGATGAAAATTATCGACACGTCAGATTTGGCGCTGCAAACTTGGCAAGATTAAATCAGAAAAGCCTCTCCACGGGATGGTGAATAATGAGAAACAAAGCTTGATCAAAATGCTATATATGTTGAACTTTTCAAATTCTTCCGCAAGTTAATAATTTTGGATTTTTTTTTGACAACCAAGAAAATACGCCAGACACGATTTTAGCACTTAGAAGACCATCCACATGGGTTCCACCACCAACAACAGATGTACTCATTACAGCCTTTGAGAAAGTGGTTCTTAATCGAGTTCAGGATTTATACACTAAAAAAATGTATTTCTTTTGACAATTTATCGGCTTCCCAAAAGACAGCTTTATCCGAACTGCAGAAAAATCAGTCAATTAAAATTAAACCTGCGGATACGAGCAGTGCGTTAGTCCTTCTTGATAGGGCAGATTATGTTTGTGAAATCATGAGACAACTAAATGATGCCTCTTTTTACCTGAAGATCTTTGATGATCCCACTCCTGCATTGAGAAACAAGATTGACACACTGCTTTATATTGGACAACAGGCTAATTATCTTACCAAACATGAAATTGA
Organism: Ichthyophis bannanicus; assembly: GCA_033557465.1. Lineage (NCBI taxonomy): Eukaryota > Metazoa > Chordata > Amphibia > Gymnophiona > Ichthyophiidae > Ichthyophis > Ichthyophis bannanicus. The sequence continues at coordinate 1,121,764,019 of CM066032.1, read as the reverse complement.
ATTTCTTACAGTTTTTCACCCGGTTATACCTACAATTTACATACTTCCAAAAATTCATAAATCTACCAATCCACAGGGACGTCCTATAATTTAGACTATTGGCTCACTTCTTGAGCCTTTATCCAAATTTTTAGATTATTATCTTCGTCCATTTGCTCCTAAAATTCCCTCTTATGTTAGAGATTCCACACACGTTATTAATATTCTACAAACTTTTGAGGGTTATCATCAACATCTTCTTTTAGTAACATTAGACATTAACTCACTTTACACCAATATTCCACAAGATGCAGCTCTAGAAATTATTACAGATACACTTATTCAACGTGAACCTCCAGGGTGTACTCCCACCTATTTTTTGACACAACTAGCCTCCCTAGCTATGTGTGAGAATTTCTTTTGCTTTCGGGGGATTTTCTACAGACAAATAAAAGGTGTTTCCATGGGGTCATCTATGGCTCCCGATGTTGCTAACTTGTATGTGGCTTCTTTTGAGAAGAAATATCTCAACGTACATCCATTTCAACAGTTTATAAAGATTTGGTTAAGCGCCTGAGGACCGAACCTGAGGGCCCTTAGGCATGGCACCTCAGTGCAGCCACAGAAACAACCACAACCAGATGCTGCAAGAGCCACAAGCAGCAACCAAACTCAGACATCGAAGACAAGAAAGACAACACCAGCAGAGCAAAGTAAGTGCAACATCTACCAAACTCTGACCGCATAAGAATGTACACAACATGGATTCTGCCCATCAGCCTCCTCCTCACCCATCTCTTACCACACACCAGGCAACCAACCACACCCTACTAACAAGCACTCCATGGCAGCCAGCACAACTCTTCACACACCCACAGTACACACACTGGAACACAATCAAGACCCCCAAGCACAGGAGGCAAAACAGACACAAACCCAACACACAAACAAACCCAAACAAAGCGCAGATTCAACTAAGCACCCCGACTACGATCACAATCGAGCTCATCAATGCCAGATCCATAAGAAACAAAATTAACACAATAGCAGACCACATAGAAGAGCATCAACCTGACATACTGTGCATTACTGAAACATGGCTCACCCCCACCGATAATGTGCTACTTAATCAGCTAGTACCAACCACATACACAGCATTCAACTGCCCATGCACACAACGAAGAGGAGGAGGGGTCCTGATCCTCGCAAGGAACAGCCTAAGATTCAAGTCACGAAGCTCATCAAACACCAACCAATGCAACACCATCACTGTGGAAAACAAACGGATGGCACTTTGCCTCACCTACAGAGCCCCGAATGCACCACCAGACGAACTAGCATCCACTCTAGAGGAGGTCTGTGCCTTCAACACCAGCAACAAACCCCTGCTACTACTAGGAGACTTCAACCTAAAATCCTCCAACACAAAGGATGCAGAAGCCTTCCTACAAGCTATGGAATCCTTACAATACACCCAAATGATCAACACACCAACACAGAAACACGGATCATCACCAGACCTCATATTTGCACCCAATTTTCTAACGGACAATGGTAACACATCTACACCAGATGTCACCCCTGTCCCATGGTCAGACCATCACATAATCAAAACAAAGGTCATGCCACAAGGACAAAACCATGACAAAAACCTAGACAAACCAACAGCACAAAGAAGATTTAAAAGCTTCAACAAGGACCAATTTCTCAAGGACACGATACCGCACCTGAATGCGGAAGAAAAGGATTTAGACGATCAAATCAGAAAATGGAACAGCATCATCAATGCAGCCTCCAAAGCCACCCAGACCCAAGAAAGATCACTGCACTAGGGCAGATCACACACCCTGGTACTCAAAAACCATACGGATAAAAAAAAAGAGAACTCAGGAAGTTAGAACGGCAATGGAGACACACCAAGTCTCCCAACAAAGAGACTCTATACTTAGCAAAACAAAAAGAGTACAACGATCTCATTAACCAAACAAAGAGAGAATACCACACCAACCTCATACTCAAATCAAACAACAAACCGAGAGAGCTCTTCGAAATTGTGAAAACACTCACCAAGGAGAACAAATCCAACAGCGAAGTGCAAATAGACCCACAAACATTCGCAGACCACATCCAAGACAAATTCCACTCAGCTCCACGAAGGAATACTAACACAAGCACCAAACCAACCACCACTCCAAGAAAAACTTGGGACAAATTCAGCAACCCATCCACAGAGCAGCTCTCACACATCATCACCGCCCTCAACACAAGCACGGCCCCAAAAGACCCATGCCCAGTCACATGGATCAAAACAACAAAGTCAAACTTCATCCACACCATACACAACATGGTGAAAAGTTCTCTAACACAAGGTATCATGCCAGACCAGCTAAAACTCGCCACAATAAGACCAATCCCGAAGAAATCAGCACGCGACAAAAACAACCCAGCAGCCTACAGACCCATCTCAAGCATCCCCCTACTGGCTAAGATTATTGAGAAAGTGGTACAACATCAACTACAAGACCACATCGACAACCACGCACAACTCGACCACAACCAACATGGTTTCCGCCCCAATCATGGAGTTGAAACACTCCTGCTATACCCCTTTAACGACATACTACACCTCACAGACAACAGCAAGAACGGAATACTCATGATCTTCATTGACCTATCATCAGCATTTGACACAGTCGACCACGGAACACTACTAGCAAGACTACAGAACATCAGACTACACGGAGCCACACTGAGGTGGTTCTACTCTTACCTAACGGACAGACAGATACAGGTCAAGATTGGGCCCAACACATCCCGACCCATAAACGTCATGCAAGGCGTACCCCAAGGATCCGCACTATCAGCTCTCTTATTCAACATCTACATCCAACCAATATGCAACATCATAAAAGAGCACGGGATAAAATACACAATCTATGCAGACGACATAATGATATACACACCAATCACCCTCGACAGCCCAGACCACACCAAGATAACAGACTGTCTCACACATATGAACACCTGGTTTCAAGACAACAACATGACCATAAACTACAGCAAGACCGAGGCGCTAATCATCACACGAAACTCTGACTTCATCCCCCCCGCGACATCAAGATAGGCACCACAACCATACAATCAGAAGTGAAATACCTCGGAGCGACAATGGACAAAGAACTTAACCTTCAGTCCCACATCAGCAGAACCACCAAAAATGCATACCACAGGATGAGACTAGTACGACGCCTCAAGCCCCTCCTCACTCAGGAACACTTCCGCACAGTTTGTCAAGCACTAATAACCCCAATCCTAGACTTCTGCAACCCAGTCTATCTAGGTCTAACGAAACAGACACTAAGACCATTGCAACTGGCACAAAACACTGCAGCACGCATAATTGCTGGCACCACAAGACAAGAACACATCACATCCACCCTAAAAGAGCTCCACTGGCTGCCTATCAGTGTCCGCATTAGATACAAGACAATCATAAACATTTTCAAAATCAAACATCAATCATCAGCTTTCAGCCTACACCCACTCATACAACCAGACAACAGCACAAGACTGAGAAGAAGAGGCACATCCAACTGTGTCAACACACCTAAAGATATCAACAGGGTACGCAAGGACACCGAAAAACGAGCCTTATCAAAGGCGTCACCAACAATCTGGCACGCCCTCCCCGATGAACTGCGTTCAACAACAGACCTTAAGGAGTTCAGGAAACTACTGGAGACAACCCTCTTCATAGAACACTACGGTGACATTACTTAAACCATGCAACAGACACCTCAATTCCCCCCATGTCACTATAATTGTAATTAAGCAAGGAACTGATACCCATAGCATTGTAAATAGCGTACGCTGTAAATAGCACCATAGGAATCAATGTCCAGACACACTCACACGCATACACTACTCACTGCATGTGTACACTATACACTGTATCTTATTGATTGTTTGCTGTTCAGACCGCCTTGATTGCAGGATAAGGCGGTATAGAAATACGTTTAAATAAATAAATATAGATGACGTGTTTTTGATCTGGGACGGGTCTGAAGCGGAGTTATGTATCATTTTTGATTGGCTCGATTCTCTCGACCATAATCTGCAATTCAACGGATCCTTTAGCTGTGATCAGATTTCTTATCTAGATATCATTATTAAAAAGGACATCTCTGGTTTTTCTACCAGTTTACATCGTAAGCATACAGATAGGAACACTCTCCTAAGATTTATTTTTATTTATTTATTTACATTCTCTTATATACCGCGCTATTCTGCATCAGTGCAGTTTACATTGAACAAACTGAAATTGCATTGAACAGGGCATTATAACTTGGAGATAACTTTTTTACAGCTGCTTGTTTAGTCACTAAACCCTGAGAGCCCATGAGGTGGCTCTGTGGGTATTTGTTCCCTGACTTGCAGAGAATGATCAATAATGGCTGCATACTGTGACACAGTGGATAATACAGAGCCCATGGAGGTTAGTGAAAATGAGAAACTTACCTCAGATTTGGCTGAACAGGAAAGCTCAGTATACGGAGAAACAGCTGAGCAGCAAATGCCTCCAGCACAAGAAAAGCCAAAAGACATTGGAAGGAATTTTCCCTGTAGTAGTTGTAACGCAGGGAGAAACAGAAAGGCTCATCAGGAGCACCTGTGCCCAAAATCCCACGTAACGTGCAGAGAAGAGAAGCATATAAGTTCCTGGTTAGAACCAGGAAGGGGCGGTCTGGGAGAGGGCAGTCCTGGAGAGGGCAGTTCTGGAAGGAGTAATTCTGGAAGGAAAAGTTCTGGAAGAGGCAGTTCTGGAAGAGGGAGTGCTGGAAGGAGCAGTTCTGGAAGAGGCAGTCCAGGAAGGGCCAGCAACTCAGGAGGACTGGGCCAGTAACCAATGAGCACAGCTCATGCTGAAGGAAGTTTGCCGGTAGAAGGAAATTCTAAGTGTGACTTCAGAGCAAGAAACAGCTGGGGAGGTAACCAGGATCTTGCTAGCTCTGAGGGTAGCTGGAGAGCCCGGGAGAACATCCTCAACAACCCAGAAGCATAAGCCAGGAACAAGGTAGAAAGGTGGGAACCTTGTTTTTCTAAAGAAGGAGCTAAAAGCTCTGTATGCTTTAAAGGGCGTGGCCCTGGAACTAACTATAAAGCTGAAAGATATCCAGTGTTCTCACTAGGTGGGAAGGGACAGAAAAACCAGCAAGAAGCCATTCGTATACCAGGCAGTTATAGCCCTGGGCTTAAAGAACACTTTGTAGGAAAAGGTATTCGTGTGCCACAGGAAAGTGTGTCAGGAGCCAGCACATGTAATGAGTGTGACTCTGGTAGTATCGGGAATGAACCTGAAGTAATGCAATGGGAAAATAACAGTTATTCTTCAGACCCAATTCCCATGGACTGTACGATATGTTTTTCGGATGACATCATTTCTTTGTGTTAACCTTGAAGAAAATAACCTTGTGACATTAACAAAGGAAAAGAAGATATTTTTCTCTGTAGCCGTCTTTTGTTTGATGTTGTTTGTTGTGTTTGCATTCCTAAGAATATCTGTTTCGGGAAAGGGAATAAAGCCCTAATTTATTTACTTTACCACTCGACTGAAAGACTCTGTTTTAGTAAAAAGCAGATTGAAACTCAAAACCCTAGGCAGCCGCCTAAATAGGGTTCACTGGGGCTCTATCACACGGGCCCCATCACAATACACACAGCCATAGAAAGGCACTATTGAGTGTACCAGCTGCCCTCTGGTGGCCAGAGACCGTAGCACAGGCGCTTCTTGGTTGACAGTTTAACTGTCAGTCTATGTTTTTATATCCTAAGGTTTCCTAAACCTGTCCCTGTGAATTTTGGGCAACTTTCACTATAGAATACATAAAAGCACACTTCCAGGCTGTCCCTCCTTCCAACTACAAGTTAGGGCTCTGCTCTTGAACCTAAAAACTGGCAATTTGCCTAATATCCTGGGACTTAACAGATGCTCCTCAGAGACAAGATTAGGCGGGAAAGAACATGTGGTATCAGGGATCAATGCCAAAACTGCTGTCCTATAAAACTAAGAATAAACTTAAAAATAAAGAGGACTGACAACAGCCCCCTTAAGGCTGAGGAAGCCCCCCAAGCCTCAAAAATCCTACAAACAAAAGAAAGAAACACTAGGCCCAAAAATCTAGCTATTCTGCCTGTTTTCCTCACACAGGCAGCTCCCTGCAGCTCTCACCATGCGGTCCAAATACCTAGAGAGAAAATGACCGCCCCTTCGCCAAAGAATTTTGGCGCCAAGAACAACAGCCGCTGCAAAAAGGAGGCCTCAGCAGACCGACAGAGCCTGAAGGCCTTACCTGCAGGGCAGAAAGCCACACAGCCTGCTCCTACCACCTTGAATTCCTCCGATCCTCAAGCCGCGCTGATGCTTAAATGATAGCTTTCACAATAAAGCCCTTAAAGATAATTTGCCATATAGACAATTCCTTAGAGTTAAAAGAATCTGTTCCTCAATTTCTGATTTTGAGCAAAAAGCCAATGACATGAAGAAGAGGTTCCAAAATAGGGGCTATCCCTCCAATGTTGTTTGTAAGGCTTATAAAAGGGCTAAATCTCAAGATAGATCCTCTTTACTCATGCAAAATACTCGTCCTGTACAAAATCAAATAGTTTGTGCTCTCACTTTTTCTGCTCTTTCTAAAGACATTGTAAAAGTACTTCGTCGGGAATGGCATATGTTATCTGCACTCCCCATGTTGGCACATAAAAAACTGACCATAGCGTATAAAAGAAATCGAAATTTAGCCAATATTTTAGTACCCTCGGCTATATCTAAACCCGTATCCATCTGCAAAATTAAAGGCCACTTCCAATGCAGCCGATGCTCTGCTTGCCTTCATGCAATTGCTATTAAAGATTTTTTCTCACATCCCATTAAACATAAGAAATTTCCCCTTCAACATTACTCGAATTGTAATACAACCAATATTATATATGTCATACAGTGTCCCTGTAATTTATTTTATGTAGGTAAGACAGTAAGATCAGTCAAGACAAGGATAATAGAACACAGGAGCTGTGTTCATAGACGTCTTCCCGATAAACCACTCGTTTCTCACTGGATAGCTCACAATCATTGCATCTCAGATTTAAAGTTTTTTGTTCTAAAAGTAGTGGAGCCACACTGGAGAGGAGAAGATATAGACAAAATACTCTGTAGATTAGAACAGAGATACATTTATGAATTGAATTCCCTTGAGCCACATGGTCTCAATCAAGAAACCAATTTAAATGTTTTTCTATGAATTTTGCTGTCTTTCGTACCTATGAGAGGCTACTCAGTTTATTTATCTTTATCAAGGTGTTTTTAAATATACTCTAAGAACTTGGTTTTTAACTCATGGAGATTGTATTATCTCTATATACAATTTAAAATATCTTGGTCTTCATATTAGTAATAAGCTACGTTTATTTATTGATTACCTCTTTTCAACATGTTCATATACTTCTGTGTTGTATCATTGATCCTCTAGTATTTATGACACTAGAGGATCATGGGATGAATATTTTAAATTCGTAAAAAGCTGCACTTTGACATTACAGCTTTCACATATACTTTTCCCTCTCTTTCACATACTCACACTGTTTTTCATTTAAGTAGTTATTGTGTTTAAATAGTGCTTTAGCTGTGTTTTATTCTCCAGTTTCACCAGCACGTTTTATGTCACGTCTGTGACGTCAAAATATGCAAATCGCATTTCTACATAAGACGCGTGAAATTGGGCGTCCCCCTACGGGTCGAGGGCTTTGTTCACTCTGCAGACCAAATGGTGGTATGTATGGCATTTTGATCAAGCTTTGTTTCTCATTATTCACCTTACCATGGAGGGGCTTTTCTGATTTAATTTTGCCAAGTTTGCAGCGCCAAATCTGACAAGTGTTGATAATTTTCATCATACATTATTTTTATTACTTTTACATGAATAATCTTTTGTGTTGTGTTGATTTCTATCATTCACATTTTTGATTAAGCTTGTCAGACGGCTGCCTAGGGTGAGAACTTACACAATCTTGACGATGCATATATTCATATGATTCTTGCAAGGTATTGTGGGTAATGTAGTTCTTTCACTCCCAAACACAGCTGAAGACAATAATTGAGTTGTGATACCAGTGGTAAGGCCAATAAAAATACTTCTTTTATTGATGGGGTTTAATTCACCCAGCACAAGTATGCTTGTTAGCAATATAAATAAGGTTACTTGCTTGCAGTGTTTAAATGGATAACATAAAGTCACAAAGCAAATCAGAAAACAACCTTCAGCTTGTCAGGCAATTAGCTAATGTTTTCTTAGCAAATAATTACCAAATAAAAAAGGCACAAAGAAATGAATAAACTTTGCTTGTTAGGTTAACTTCTGCTTATTTTCCACGCAGATCCCAGCAGTGATTCTCCCTTGCTCACACACACAATCAGGTGCAGCTATAATTACTATCAATTGACCAGCTGAAACCCTTTAGCTGGCTGGCTGCTACTGTGTGAACCCAAATCCTGCTTTAAGAGCTGTTTGCAGTGGAAATAAAGAACAAAGTTAGGTTTCTTTGTGATGGCTGAGGTGTTTGCTCACAGAAAGCTAGCAATAGCATTTAGATAGAGAACAGTCCATGTAATGAATAGTTTCATCTGCTGTATCCCCCCCTTCATCAATCAGCATAGGGTCACTATCATACATTGGCACAGACGAGTCTTTCATTAAGGCACTATCATGAGAATGCTTATTTCCTTGCTGCCATTCTCTATTATAGATAGGGTCTGGATCAGTGTTCATACCTGAGCCTCTCCTGCTATCATAATTCCTCTCTGTATAGCCTGGCCAGTATGTAATCCAATTCTGATGTCCAGCCTTCCAATCTTGATCCCTGGACACTGGATCCTCTCTCACATACCTTCTGGCATAGGTCTGAAAGTCCCTTCCACGTGCAGTCTTCTCTCTTCCAGGTAGCCACTGGTGATTCCTATCTCTGCCCTTCCATTCCTCTGGCTGACTCCAGTCCAATGGACTCTGCTGGCATTTGGAATACCTCCCAGTATGGGTACTGCCTTGGACTCTCCCAGACCTGCCAATGGGCTTTCTTCTCTTCCTTCCAGAGAGTTTCCTTCTTTCTCTATCCGCTTGGCTTGGCTTCTGTTTCTCCAGGTGATACTGGTGCTTGAGCTTGTAGCCGTTGCTGTATCTGTGTCTGAAGCTGTTATCTGAAGAATAAGCTCTATTCTTATTCTGTCCTAATGTGTGCTCCTCCCTAACACAGCGCAGCTGTGTTGAATCAGGCCCTGCCCTTTGAGATGAGTGCTTAGGGATTACCTCATAGCTCTCTTGATTGCACACACGTTTTCTCACTTCAGCCCCTCTCATGGCTGCTGGAAACCTGGTGCATTCTGGGACTGGTAGTCTTTTATGTGAAAACTCTGTTTTCTTACTTCTACCAAAACTGACAGGTTGCTTGTTCAGAGTCACATCATCTTTTCTATAGCTCCTACCTGAGCTATGATAAGCTTCCTTATCACAAGCTTCTGATATTGTGTTTGGCTTCATGATGTTTTTGATGTCCAAGACGCGCTGACATATAAAAAACTTCCACTCAAGGTCCAGTGCTCTATACACGGTCTTCAGTGAGTTGCGTTTTTATATAAAAAAAGAAGTTTATTTTACATAATGTATTTCTAATTAACTATGATGTGCACTTTAAATAAACGTCTCACATCCTTTTATTTTCGTTTACCAGTCCTCTCAATTTTTGGCTTTGCCTGCCCTGGCATGCCGTTCTTGATATTTATAATCTTTATTCAAGTTCCACTGTGGAACATTGAAGCATTGTGGAACTTGTGTCTTGGGGAAACTGCTAAGTACATATGACCTAGATTGGCCACTGTTGGAAACAGAATACTGGGCTTGATGGACCTTGGTCTGACCCAGTATGGCATATCTTATGTTCTTATGTTCACTGCATCACACACGATTCTTAGTGAGTTGCTTTTTTCAAAAGAAGTTCATTCTACATAATGTAATTCATTGTCTTCTAATTAAGATGTGCATTTTGAATAAGCATTTTACATATTTTTGACTCTTGTTCATCAGTCCTTTCCTACTTCGATTTTATTTGTCTTGCCATGCCATTTTTTGATATTTGAGATGTGCTGACCGGTTTCACCCTCTTGAGATCCGGTTCCTTTAACATTTATTTTTGGAAATCTTTCTTCCAAATAAGTTTGTTTCATAGAATAAAAAATATCCCTAGTTCATAATGGTACTCTGAATTAGTTCTCCCTCTTGGTGCTCTAGTTGTGTCTGCCTTATTTTCATTTTTATCTTTCCATTTTTGTAATTTCTGATTATACATGTTCTTTAAATATATATTTTTAACTAATATATGGCCGTTTTTAAAAAAAAATTTGTTTTATCTATTCATGTTCGTTGAGCAACTTTTTATGTAGCAATAGTATCTTGTCTTATTTATAAGCTTTTTATTTTTGCTTGGTATCAGTTATTATTATTTTTACTATTGTCATGACCCCTGCCTAGGCCGATGGCCGGTAGGCAAAAGGGCTGTCTTATTTGCCCTCTGAGAACTGTCCCAGGCTTAGGTTGCCAGCACTGAATGCTGGGACTTGTAGTTTTGTATACTCTCCAAGCAAAGTAGTATGACCACACAGTTTGTCAGGCAAAACAAAGAAATTTATTCCGGGGTTTCTCCCTCGCATCAAAATTCATAGCGCATAAACAAGGCAAGGATCATTTCTCCAAATTAAATAATGAAGGTGAACAAAACAGGCTTAGCATCAAAGTCAGAAATATTCTTTCCACAGCAACGGCACTCAGCTTCCTTCAGACAAATGCCTTTCTCTGCTATGGCTGTTAATTTACATCAGGCAGACTTTAAAACTTCTCAGTCAGGGTTTTCTTTCTCACTCAGCTTAACAAACCTCAAAAATCCGCCACACGCGAACATAAACCAGGGAAGTTGACCTGCACCTTGACTTCAACAAAGTAGCGATCACGGCTGAGGAATAGCCCCTCCGCCATAAGCACTCCCTCTCAATAGCCAAGCCGTATGCAAGAACCGACCCACCTGCGGCATTAAGACCGGACCCTGATATAAGAGACTGACTCAGTTGGGTAATCGCCAAGGGCGATCCACCAGCAGTCTCACCAGATCTGCATACCAAGGTCTCCTTGGCCAATCCGGAGCTATGAGAATCACGGTACCCTTGTGACCCGCAATCTTCTGAACCACTCTGCCGATCATCGGCCACGGCGGGAACACATAAAGCAAGACGTTCCTCGGCCAGGGTTGTACCAAATCGTCCGGGTCCTCCGACATATGTTCCCTGCGCCTGCTGTAAAATCGAGTCGCCTTGGCATTGGCGAAGGTCGCCATCAGGTCCATGACCGGTTGACCCCACCGTACCGAGATGTCATGGAAGACCGCTGCATTTAGCTCCCACTCCCTGGGATCTAAGGTATGGCGACTGAGATAGTCAGCCTGAACACTGTCTTTTCCCACCACGTGCACCGCCGAAAGGGCCAGCAGATGATTCTCCACCCAGAGCATCAAAAGCTGGCTCTCTTCCAACAAGGCGGCACTGCCCATGCCCCCTTGTTGATTGATATACGAAACTGTTACCAGATTGTCCGAGAAAACGCGAACCGCTCTGCCCACAACGAGGTTCTTGAACTCCAGCAGCACCCACCACACCGCTCAGAGCTCCAATAAATTGATTGGCGAACCGCTCTCCGCTGTTGACCAGGAGCCTTGCACCACCTGTGCTTGACAATGAGCTCCCCACCCGATGAGACTGGCGTCTGTAGTGACCAATATCCAATCTGGCTCTTTTAGGGCAACTCCTGCCTGAAGATGCTTTGGTTCTAGCCACCAATGAAGAGTGGAAACCACCTCCTCCGGACACGGCGGTGCAGGGGATGGAGCTGAGGGGACCATTGGCCCAGTAAGGAGCTTTGTAGAGGTCGCATATGAGCCCTGGCCCACGGAACTAGATCCAAGGCCGCAGCCATGGACCCTAGGAGTTGTAAATACCTCTAGGCCATTGGAGCCTTCAATTTCAGAAACGCCCGCACTTGCCGTAGAATCTTGTGAACTCGTTCTTCGGGAAGGAACATGGAACCAATCTGAGTGTCGAACAACGCCCCTAAGTAAGTGAGACGACTTGTTGGCAATAACCGGCTCTTTGCCTGATTGATTATCCAACCTAGACTTTCCAGAACCTGCACCACCCGAGCTGTTGAAACAACCGAATCCGCCCGAGAGCGAACTCAAATTAACCAATCATCGAGGTAGGGGTGAACGTGAATCCCCTCTTCCCGCAATGCCACCGCCACTACCACCATGACCTTTGTGAAGGTCAGAGGAGCCGTGGCCAACCCGAACGGTAATGCCCGGAATTGAAAATGACCCATTGGCACGGCAAAACGCAGAAACTTGTGATGCTCGGCTCGGATGGGAATGTGAAGATATGCCTCCGTGAGGTCTATTGACGAGAGCACCTCGCCCGGTTGCACCGCTCGAATCACGGATTGCAGTGTCTCCATATGAAAGTGAGACACCCGCAAACACCGATTGACATGTTTGAGATCTAGGATGGGTCGAAACGACCCCTCCTTCTTGGGGACCACGAAATAAATCGAGTACCGACCTAAGCCACACTGGTCTGGCGGCACAGGTACAACCGCCTTGAGCCGCAACAACCGCTGAAGCGTCTCTCGCACCGCGTTCCTGTTTGCTTGAGACCTGTGCGGAGACCTCACGAAGGAGTTTGGCAGAGGCTGAGCAAACTCCAACGCATAACCTTCGCGGATTATCTCTAGTACTCAACGGTCTGTGGTTATGGAGGTCCAGATGGAGAGGAACTCTTGCAACCGGCCGCCCACCGGAATCTCCGCCTGGACCTGCCGCCCTTCATTGCGGCTTCTTGGAGGCATTTTGCTGAGTATGCAAGTATCCTCTGCCAAACCCCCTAACCCCATGAAAGGGCTGACCTCTCGCTCCAAAACGACCTCTCTGATAAGGTGCAAACGAGGTCCTCGAAACCTGCGAGTATCTCTGGCTTGACCCCTGAGCTGAGATCCGGGCCTTGGCATCTCAGGACGATCTTCCGGTAGCCGACCCCCTTTGGAATCTCCTAGATCTTTCACAATTTTTTCCAGAGCCTCCCCAAAAAGCAGCTTACCTTTATAGGGCAGTTTACTGAGCCGAGTCTTAGAAGATGCATCCACTGCCCAATTCCTCAGCCAGAGAAGTCTGCGGGTGGCTACTACTGATGCCATGGATTTAGTGGAAATCCTAACCAAGTCGTAGAACACGTCTGCTAGGTAAGCAGCCGCGGACTCTAGCTTCATTCCTTCTGTCCCTAAGGACCCTTCCTTGTCACCTCCAGACTCCCCCTGGAGCCAGCGGATGGAAGCTCGTGACACATTCGCTCCGCAAACCGATGCTTGCAGCGAAAGCGCACAGGAATCAAAAACTTGTTTCAAAATGGTCTCTAACTTCCTATCCTGAAGATCCTTGAGAGCCGCACCACCTTCCACCGGAATGGTCATCTTCTTTGTTACTGCAGAGACTAAGGCATCCACTTTAGGCATGCGTAACAAGTCCTTCTCCTCTTGCGGCACCGGGTATAGACGACCCATAGCCCGACTACCGCGCAAGGACGCCTCTGGGCATTCCCACTCAGTCTCAATCATTTGTTTGATCACTCTATGGACCGTAAAACACCGATGCTCCACTTTAAACCCCTGTAACAAGGGATCCTCTAACGGCTCTTGCAGCACCGTTGGCGTGACAATATTAAGCGCTGCTAATGACTGCACAATTAGGGCTCCCAGCTCTTCCTTGCGAAATACCCGAAAAACATTAGGGTCATCGCCCGGTACAATCTCTCCCTCTTCCAGTTCCCCTGACCAGGAATCCACATCCGCCTCAGATATGATCTCACCTTCCTCTCCCAAATGAGGGGCAGAGAGCGAGGGCCCCAAGAAATCAGCCGCATTTCCTGGGAGTCTATCCATTTTAGAGGTTCACTCACCTGGATCTGATCCCTGAAATACCATCTGTGGCTCTGCCAAGATGGGAGGGGGAATTGAAGGCTGTGATAAAGCTGTGCTGCCAGCCTGCTCTATTTTTAAAATGTATGCTCTATGTAGAGCCAAAATGAAATCCGGGGAAAACAAAGACTCCACAATGTCTGGAACCTTGTCAGAGAGTCCCTTAGTCCCCTCCTCAGCAGAGGAGGGCTTTTTAGACTTCACCTTCTTTTTCTCCGGCTTTCTCTGAGGCGCGGAAGAAGGCGCCCCTGGAGATAAAATGGCTGCCATTCCCGCCATTATTGCCTTGCTTTTAGAGGCTTCCCCGACGTCGAAACAGTGTCCATTAAGCCCCCAAACACTCTCTCCAACCTACAGCTGCTGCGAAAACAAGATCTACAGACCCCCAGTCCGGCCAGCCCTCGGCAGTTCCCACACTGAAGACAACCCGCCGACGCTGTAAACATGCACTCCCGCTCAAACGGTCTGCGATGGCTAAAGCAAACAGAGCCCGTCAGAAGCCCACCCGGCCCCCTAGTGCCCAGCAACACTCACCGTGTCTACAGAGACTATGTCCAGCAATAACTCACTGGAATGGCCACACTCCCACTTCTCGCTGCTAGCGGGACACGGAGGAACAGTAAGTACTGCAGAGGGAGGAAAATCTGGGGCTCCCAGCATCTCCCTTTTTAGCTGTGCCATGACGGTACTTTGGCGGTGAGCAGGCTCTGCCCCCGATTGCAAACACCTTTGCCAGCAAGATTTCTTTTTTTTTTTTTAAATTTAAAGTGGCCAAACTGTATGGTAATGATGCTCTGCTAGAACACCTAAAACCCCCAGATTTTTAAAACAAAACTTCTAATTGCTGATTCCTCTTAGCCTCTCTGGGAGCCTATCAGGCTACACGTCCTATTCAGCTGCTGAGGACTGAAAGACTGAGTAGCTGACGTCAGGGGGAGCTAGATGGTCTGTCAGGAAGAACTTTTCAGTTTTCAGTCCTCAGCTGCTGAATGGGATTGACAACCCTTCTGTTCCTGGACTGGCCCGGAGAGACGAAGAGGAATGGATCTATTGTTTGGAATCTGCATGACACTTCCTAGTGATCTGATTTGGCCACTGACAAGAGACAGGATGCTGGGCTTGATGGTCCTTTGGTAACACCTAGCTATGATAGGGATATTCTAATCTAATCTAAAATATACTTCTGTACCACTACACTCCAAATTACTTGGATCAGTGCAGTTAACAATAAGAATATAGAATATAACCTGTCCCTCTCCAAAGGGATTATCAGCAGTCCCCTTTGTCTGCAGTCCAGAGTTCAGGGCTGGGAGAGTGTGGCTCACAGGGAAGGGTTAAGAACCAGCGGGATGCAGGAGGAAGCCCATGGAGCCAGAAGTCTTTCCAAGGCAAGCAGTACATAGGAGTTCCAAGGTAGCAACTTTAACTGTGGTTTGAGGAGGGATTGGGAGAATCAGCTTTGTGGAGGTTTAACAAGCTGGGGCAGAATAAAATCTGATTTTGTTTTCCCTGTAATGCTGTCTGTTTTGTGTTTTAAAGAAAACCCCTTCCCACCACGTGCCACACTTACCACACTAGCATAGTGCATTTTATGTTCTTAGGAGCTTACTCCTTTATTGCCTGTGTGAAGCGCAGTTAGCAGGGCAACTAACACCTGCACTAGCTGTGCAAGGAATGCTCCCATCCTACCTACTTCCCTCCTCAACACGCACTTCCAGGATAGCGTGGGATTTTT
Organism: Ichthyophis bannanicus; assembly: GCA_033557465.1. Taxonomy (NCBI): domain Eukaryota; kingdom Metazoa; phylum Chordata; class Amphibia; order Gymnophiona; family Ichthyophiidae; genus Ichthyophis; species Ichthyophis bannanicus. The sequence goes on along the minus strand of CM066032.1, from coordinate 1,121,748,194 downwards.
AGCATGGCACTGGTACCATGCACTACCCCCACGCTACCCAGGTAGCGGACTCTAGTAAACGTGCCCTAAATAAGTAATTTATCCTGTTAAAAACCTGGTTTTAACTTACTGGGTAAATCTTTGAATATGGATTGAAGGAGTAGCCCAGTGATTAGAGCACTGGCTTGGTAACAAAGAGACCAGTGTTCAATTCCTACTAGCACTCCTTGTGGCTTTGGGCAAGTCAGTTAACCCTCTATTGCCTTGGAAAAAAGGCCCGGCAATCTACTTCCAATCACACTGTCAAGGAAACCCAGGAGCAGCAGCATCACCAGGCATCAGCACTGACTCAAAGGCACACATTGTATTTTTATCAACCCAATAATCTTCTCAATGATGTGATCAAAGGTCATCAGTAGATGGGTATCTTACTCATGGAAAGTTTGTTTTGCTTAATCCCAAAGCAATATCATACATATGTGTTTGGATACTAGTTGGTGATCTTTGACAGGGTTAGAGGTTAACTAGCACATAGCCCTTCACACTTAACTGATAAGCTGTACACAGGGCTGGCCTCAGAGTAGGTTAAGGCGCTGGCGCCCTAGGCAAACCTTAGGCCTTATGTCCTCCCTTCCCCCCAGCTGTCAGAATCTCTAATTTAGCTTTGAAGGCCCTGCTCTGCTGCCCTTCAGAAGCTGCAGCCCTAGGCAACTGCCCAGTTTGCTTAATGGTTGGGCTGGTCCGCATGTACAGGAACTTGCAGGTTTTGCAAAAAAGATTGCCTGTGTTTAGTCTTTAGTTTGAATCTCATATCCATTTCAATTACACAGTTCTTGTGAAAGTTAGCATTTTTAAGTTTCTTTATAATTTTTTTCTAACTTGATATACACAATACTTAACAGATATGATTAACTATAAATACCATGAATTTTGTGATCTGTAAGATTACAAGAGTATGATAGTTTTAGCAAAGGGTTTATTCTAGCCTGTGTTTAATGCCTGCTGTATATATTTGGAATATCCTCTGCATCAGGAGAATGAAACCAAGAGCAACAGAATATCGTTTTGGTTGGGGGGACTAAACAAACCTATCTCCACTTTGCCCCAAATTCTCTAGTTGCAGATGTTGTGTTGGGCAAAATACTGGTGGGGTCATGGTCCCTGTGGCCTACCCTATTCCGCTGCCTATGAGTGAATGAGCAAGTAGCTAAGAAGGAACAAAGGCCATAAGAAAGTAAAGACACATTTTGTTGCAAGACTGGAAGAGCAGCCTAGTGTTTGGAGCAGTAAGCTGAAAATTAGCAAAGTGAGGGTTCAAATCCCCCTTTTCCTAATGATGTTTCTAGTGACCTGAACGTCTCTTAATTCAATGTTGTCTCAGGTACAAGCTTACACCCTCGTTTACTAAAATGTGTTAATGCAAAGTATGTGCATAGTTATTAATTGATATAATTGAAAACAATGGGGCATACATTAATTGTTATTTTGTTGTAAAGAATTGTCCCGGTTATCCAAGTTATTGTACCTGTTATATGTAAAAACCAGATAAATGTAACTTGTCTGATGTTTTCTTGTTCTCTGTAAACCGCGCTGATAACGAATAGTGCGGTATATAAAAGATGTTAATAAATAAATAATAAATAAATAAAATAAATTAACATGTTTACACAGCTTAGTGAATGCAGGCCTTAGATTGTAAACTGCCGGGGACAGGGACATACCTAATGCTGTACCTGGATGGAACCTGATTTCAGTTACTGATAGAAAGAGATGAGTTAAATCTAAATAAAATAAATTTTTAGGTGAGTTGACAGTTTCTTACACTTGGCCAGGGAGCTAGATATCAGTGCTGATTGGAGAAGTGGGAGACCAATTGACTTCCTGGAGAGGAGGAGAAAGGAGAACAGTTTCCATATTGTCCTGCTAGGCCACTAGAGACAAATGGGTGTGTTCCTCAAACAGCAGATGTGGAGACAGAAAAAAGTCTCAGAGGCTTCTTATGAATCATTGTGCCATTAACAGCCTGTGTTCCTAGGGACATAATCCGGTATTTCTCTGTCTCAGCAAATGGTGGATGCAAGTTTTTCAGCTCTGGGGCTTGGGGGCTGGCTGGGAGGGACTGGAAATTGGTTGGGACTGGAAATGGGATGATACTGGCGCTATGGATTGGGACAAGAAATGGGCTGATATTGGGGCTGGTGGGGGACTGGAAATAGCCCGATACTGGAGCGGGGGGGGGGGGGGGAATGTAACTAGAAATTAACTGATACTGAAAATGGGTTGATACTGAGGCTGGGAGGACTGGGATTCGAAATGGGCTGATACTTGAAATAGACTAAAACTGGGGCTGGGGGGAAGGAACTGGAAAAGAGCTGGGATTGGAAGGGGACTAGCACTGGCTGTTGGGGGGGGGGCTGGGACTGAAAGGGGGTTAATTCTAGGACTGGGGAATTTGGGAATGAAAGGGGGCTGTTACTGGCAAATGCTGGTGTCAGGGTGGAAAAAGTGGGAGATGCTAAGCTATACCTGTTGTGGCCTAATAGATAAATTACTGGCCTTCTAAGCCTGGGATTGTGGGTTCAAGTCCCATCTGGGGTGGACTCTGTGATTCTTGTTTATGTCCACCTATCCAGACTGGCTAACCTACTGAAGAGGGCCTTAAACTAGATTTGTTGTGGATGGGAGAAGAAAGCCCTCAGGTAATTAAAACATTAAATACCTCTGTAGAAATGGATAAATGGGGCAACATCTCGAAAGCAGTGTGCATAAATGCCTGCAGTATGGGAAATAAGATCCCAGATCTTGAGGCTTTATAGAAGAGGCTGGCTTGGATTTACCTATAGTGATGTAGCACAATGGTTAATACAATGACTTTAATAGCAGAGGTCATGGGTTCAATTCCTCTCCGTTCCCCTTTATTTTGGCATTGATAAGGCAGGCAAAGGGAGAATTTGAGAAGAAGCTTGCTGCGGAAGCAAAACCCGAAATAAAGACTGTTTCAAGTACATTCGTAGCAAAAAAACTGTGAGTCAGTTGGTCTATTAGATGATAGAGGGGTTAAAGGGGCACTTAGAGGCGACAGTGGAGAGACTGAATGAATTCTTTGCTTCGGTCTTTACTGAGAAAGATGTAGGGATGTTACCCATGACTGAAGTGGTATTTAAGGTGCAGAAGAATTGAAGGAAATATCAATACATCGGGAAGATGTATTACAACTATTAGATAAACTGAAGAGTAGCAAATCACCTGGGCCGGATGGTATACATCCAAGGGTGTTGAAAGAACTGAAATATGAGATTGCAGCCCTGCTATTAGTAATCTGTGAATTTTCATTAAAATCATCTGTAATACCTGAAGATTGGAGGATCGCCAATGTAACGCCAATTTTTAAAAAGGGTTCCAAGGGAGATCCGGGAAACTACAGACCGGTGAGCCTGACGTCAGTAGCAGGAAAAATGGTAGAAACCATCATAAAGAACAAAATTACTCAGCATGTAGATAGTCATGGCCTAATGGGAGACAGCCAACATGGCTTTAGACAAGGAAGATCTTGTCTTACTAATCTGTTATGTTTTTTTTTGAAGGTGTGAATAAACAGGTGGACAACGGTGAGTCGGTTGATATAGTATATCTAGACTTTCAGAAAGCCTTTGACAAGGTCCCTCATCAGAGACTTTTGACAAAACTAAAGAGTCATGGGATAGGAGGCAGTGTACTATTGTGGATCAGGAATTGGTTAAAAGAGAGAAAGCAGAGGGTAGGGCTAAATGGCTATTTTTCCCAAAGGAGAAAGTTGAATAGTGATGTACCCCAGGGATCTGGGCTGGGTCCGCTGCTTTTTGACATATTCATAAATGACCTGGAAAAGGGAATAACGAGTGAGGTTATCAAATTTGCAGATGACACAAAACTATTTAAAGTTGTTAAAACCCAAGAGGATTGTGGAAAATTGCAAGAGGATCTTGATAAATTGGAAGACTGGGCAACAAAATGGCAGATGAAATTTAATGTGGACAAGTGCAAAGTTATGCACCTAGGGAAGAACAACCCAAACTATGGTTACACGATGCAAGGTTCCACATTAGGAACCACCACCCAGGAAAAAGATTTAGGCGTCATTGTGGATAACATGTTAAAACCCTCTGCCCAGTGTGCAGCAGCGGCCAAGAGAGCAAATAGAATGCTAGGTATCATAAGGAAAGGAATGGAAAATAAAACAAAAGATATTATAATGCCTCTATATCATTCCATGGTGAGACCGCACCTTGAATATTGTGTGCAATTCTGGTCACCGTATTTTTTTTTTAAAACTCTGTTTATTAAACACATATCAATACCAAACAGAACATACGAACAGTATACAATGATAACATCTCGAGCGGGGGTTGTATCTTATCCCCCACTCCAGAACAACTCGACAGATCATTCATCAGAAAAATACAGCAAAGTTTACATTTAATCCCTCCCCCCAACCCCTCTCGCCCCCCACCCTTCCTCATACCCCAGGGGACATACATCTAAGCTACCATTGCACTTTCTACTATAGTTCCAAGTCACTCCATGGCCTCCTACATACTGTCTACCCCTCAAGCCAACCGAAGCACCTCATTCCGGGCAAGGGGACCCAGAGTCTGACTATATGGTTCCCACACCAACAAGAACGAGGCCCAACGGCGGGCACTGCCCCTAGCGCCCCTCCTTTCCATAAGCATCAGTTGGTGGAAGCTATTTCGCCACTCCCAAAATGTAGGCCCTTACCCACCAGACATGCCTTCCTAACTAGCAAACGCTCCCACCTTCCCTTCGGGTGGAGTGGCCCGAGCAGGTCTAACACCACAAGTAATGCCATCCAGTCAATCCGCTGCTGGACGACCTTACTCATATACTCAGCAATTCTTCGCCAATACTGGCGAATCCTCTGACACCCCCACCACATATGTCCCAGGTCAGCCAGGGGACAAGAGCATTTTGGACAGCCCCCCCTCATCCGTAATACGACACCGTAGTGCTCGTCTCGGAGAGATATGCGCTCGTATTAGGCACTTGAACTGCACTTCTCGCCAGCGGGACCCCTCCACCAACCCCTTGATTCTACCCAAGGCACGATAGAGCGTCCCCGGGGGGACCCCCAAACACAGCTCCCGGGCCCACAAGTCCTCCTCCTTTCCATACTCCGGCAGGCTCCCATAACTGTCGATACGCATCTTTAAATTAGCAATTGTGGGTGGAACCTCCTCTCCCAATGCAAAAAACTCCAGAATCTGCGCAGCTCTTTCCGCCCGCAGAGCAGTCTGTGGGAGAGAGGCTATATAATGGTATAGTTGGGCATAGGCAAAAAAGTGTCGTCGAGCCACCCCATATTCCTTCCCCAAATTCTCAAGAGACCTGCACTTCCCCGTGGAGTCAATCACATGTCCAATGTTCCGTATGCCTAATCTCCTCCATTCCCAAAACACCTGTGTTTCCGACCCCGGAGTAAACCGATGATTCCCCTGTATGGGCAGCCAGCTCAACTCCTCTGGGGGCTCCATCCAGATGCCATTTAAGTGCTGCCATGTCCGTCTCGCCGGGCGGATCAGCACGCTACTCACCACTCCCCCAGGGAGAGACCCACGGTCCAGGTGCAGCACCGCCAACAAGGACATCGGGGCTACAAACGCCTCTTCCAACGCCCGAGGGGTATACACCTCCGTATTTCACCTCCCTATTTGCAAAGGCACACTTCTTCGGGTTTAAAGTGATTCCCGCTTGCTTCATGGAGCACAAGACTGCCCTGATCCTCTTTAGATGCTCCGCCCAGGTGTTACTATGGATTATGACATCATCCATATATGCAAAAGCATAATTTTGGTGGGGTCGAAGTACCTGATCCACTAACCTTTGGCAGGTAGCCGCTGCTCCATGCAGTCCGAAAGGCATCCTCTTGAACTGGAAAAGGCCAACGGGGGTGCTGAACGCAGTCTTCGGCTTCGACTCCCTGGTGAGAGGGATTTGCCAATATCCTTTTGTCATATCAAGGGTGGTTAAGTATTGAGCCTGTCCCAGCTGGTCCAACAGCTCTTCAATTCTTGGCATTGGATATGCATCAAAAACTGATATGGCGTTTACCTGCCGGAAGTCAATACAAAATCTTAAAGATCCATCAGGCTTCGGCACCAGGACTATGGGGCTATTCCAGGGACTCTTTGACTCCTCTATTACTCCCATGTCCAACATCTCCTGGACTTGTGCCACTACTTCCTGTCTCTTGGCTTCAGGCAAGTGGTATGGCCTTTGACGAACTAATTTCCCAGGTGGTGTTATTTCATGGGCAACCAAATGTGTCTCCCCAGGTATGGGTGTCAACACATCTGGGAATTCTTTAAGCAATTTCCTAATTTCTTCCTGTTGTACCACTGTCAGGTCCTCACCTATTTGGGGCTCTGATTTTTCTTACAATCAGATACCTGGGGTCCCAAATCTTCCTCTTCATTCACCTCCCTCTCTCAGGCACAGGTGGCAGCTAGGCTTTTAACCCCTTTGACATCAGTAGAACCAAAGCCTTTGGTTCCACGTTCAGAATTCTCCAGGGATGTGACCTCCTCCACAGGTGGAAAACCCAGCCTCTCACAGATCAATTGGGCAATTCTGTCTCCTGTCTTCACGTGATAATCATTCTGTCCAAAATTAAATAACAGAACTTTAATATTGCCCCTGTAATCGGGATCAATTACTCCCGCACCCACATCGATGAAATATTTAAGGGCTAATCCGGACCTTGGGGCTACTCTCCCATAGCATCCAATAGGTATTTCCACTTGGAGAGCGGTGTCAACCAGGGCTCTCCCTTTGCTAGGTACAGTCACATTTTCTATGCTGCACAGGTCAAACCCAGCAGCTTGAGGGGTTGCCCGCTTAGGAGCTTGGGCCTTCTCTGTGACCCTATGGTACTTTAGGACGAATGTCTGCTTTGGGGTAGCTTGGTCTTCTGGACGCTTAACCATCTTTTTAGCTGGGGTCTGAGGACTTCCAAATAAAGGCCCGGGAGCTATTACCATTAAACCTTCTCCCTCCTTCTTTCCTAGTCCTTCCACTAGACCCTGCTTAAATCTTGGCCAGTCTCTTCCTAGAACCAAATCAAAGGGTAGCCTAGGCACCACTGCTAACAGGACTTCCTCTTGTTCCCCCAGGCACTTAACCTTTAGCCTATAGGTGGGATATGATGTTGCAGCACCATGAATGCATCTGATGTGAACTTGGCTTTCAGGGGTTCTAGGCACAAATCCTTCTTGGGCCTCTATCCTCTTCCAAAGCCTTTTTGACATCATACTCTGGTCTGCCCCAGAGTCTAACAAAGCATTTGTGGTAATTCCTTGCACATCAACCATCAAAAGAAATCCTTCTTTGGGCTGTTTTAAATCCACACCCATTAAACTAGTGTGTGTCTGGCATCCCTTTTCTAAATGTCCCCATTTTCCACACTTGAAACATTTCTTTCTATTCCACTGTGTCATCTGGTTTGATACAGTACATTCATTTTCAGAAACATTTTTAATTATTTTCTTTTCTGATACAGCACATCTAGCCTCAGCACCAATCTTCAGAGGGCCACCCATTCTATGGCAAGCCTGCGTGGCTTCCAAGAATCTCTCTGCCAGCATGGTTGCCTCTCCAAGATTTTGGCAATTTTGCTGTATAAGGAAAGTGTGCAAATCTTTAGACACCCAAGACATAAATTGCTCAAGCATTATAATGTCTAATAACATTTCTACTGTCTTTTGCTCAGGCTCCAACCATTTTACAGCTAAACTTCTGATTCTCTGACTCAGAGCCCTGGGTGTTTCACCCACTCTCAATGTAATAGCTCTAAACATTCGCCTATACTCTGAAATAGACAACCCTAGGTGATCTCTAATAGCAGCCTTTACATCCTTATAATTCAAAGCCTGGGCTGCTGGCATTGCTCTGTAAGCTGCAAGTGCCTCTCCAGTTAATGAGGCTGCCACAAGTAGCCCACTGGGTCTCTGGCCATGCTAATGCTTGTGCCACTCTTTCAAAAGACTCTAGAAAATCATCAACATTATCATCTGGAGTTAGCTTCCCAAAACTAAATGCCCCAATCCCTTGATTGAGTCCCACACTGTCCACATGTGGTGTACCAGTATTCACTGCTGGTCTTGCATCTGTTCCACTTTGGTTCTGCAGCTGAACTAGGGCTTGCACCAGATCAAGCACTGGCTTCTGCTGGTCCATTATGGCTTTCATAGCAGTGTCCTGAGCCTGCTGTGCTAGCTCCTGTTGCCTGCTAAACTGGGCTGCCATCCAGCTAGCCATCTCCCTCGGATCCATCTTGATCCCTGCAAGAAACAAAGAAAAAAAACCCCAAAGTGCACCACCTTCCAAACAGGTGTTTTTTTCTACTTTTTTTTTTTTCAATTACCCCTGTGCCTTACTCCCATCCACCACTAGACATGCCCAGGTACTTATTACCTTGTCTCAGTGATGAATCCAGCTCTGCACAGGGTCTTTTCCTCCTGGGACATCCACTTCTCCTCCAAAGTGCAGTTGAGGGAAAATCTTTTTTTTCAGCTTTAAACTTGAACTTTAGTTGTAATCCTCAGCAAGTAAATCCCTTTTGTGCAAAAGCAATCCGAAAAACTACGCCATTTGTCAGACGGCTGCCTGGGTGAGAATTTTCACAGTCTTGGCAAGTGCATATATCTATATGATTTGCAAGGTATTGTGGGCAATGTAGTTCATTCACACCAGACACAGCTGCTGACAATAATTTAGTTGTGCTCTTGGGTAAAGCCAATAAGATATTTATTTATGGGGTTATTTCTCCCAACACAGATATGCTTGGTAGCACATAAATCAGGTTACTTGCTTTCAGTGTTAACTTGGAAAAACAAAGTCAAAATCAGGAAAACAACAAATGAAAAGCCACAAAGCAAGAAACAAACTGTTCTTTTCAGGTTAACTTCTGATTACTTCCCACATAGATACAGAAGTGATTCTCTCCTAGCTCACAAGCAATTAGGTAAGGCTTAATTGCTAGCAGTTATCCAGCTGAAACCCCTTAGCTGGCTTGCTTTCTACTGTGTGGGTCAAATCCTGCTTCAGGAGCTTTTCTGAGTAGATTAAAGAACAAATTTGTATTTCTTTGTGATGGTTGCTGTACTTTATAACAGAAAGTTACCAACGGAGTTTAGATAGAGAGCAGTCCATATAAACAGGATCCTCATCTGCTATTATTCCCCCTTGTTCAACAAGCATGGGTTCAATATCATGGATTGGCACAGATGAATCTCTCAATGGAGCATTTTCAGGAGAATACTTGTTTCCCTGCTGTCTTTCAAGGTTATAGCTAGGGCATAGATCAGTGTTCATACCTGAGCTTCCATTGCTGCTAGAGTTCCTCTCTATATAGCCTGGCCAGTATGTAGTCCAGTTCTTATGTCCAGCCTTCCAATCCAGATCCCTGGACACTGGATCTCTCTTCACATACCTTCTGGCACAGGTCTTAGGGTCCCTTCCACGTGCAGCCGTCTCCCTCACAGGTAGCCTCTGGTGATTCCTAGCTCTGCAGCACCATTCCTCTGGCTTTCCCCAGTCCAATGGTGTATGCTGGCCCTTGGAATACCTCCCAGTATACGTACTGCTTTGGACTCTTCTAGACCTCTCAAAGGCTTTTTTCTTCCTTCTTCCAAAGGGTCTCTTTCCCTCTCTGTCCGTCCGGTTTGGCTTCTGCTTCTGATGATCCTTCAGATGAAACTGATGATCAAACTCAAGCTGATTCTCAGGATACTGAGGACAATTCTCTGGATATCCAAGGTGATCATGAAGATGGTCATCTGTAGAATAAACTCTACTCTTATTCTGCTTAGATGAGTGCTCCTCCCTAACACAGCGCAGCTGTGCTGAATCAGGCCCTGCCCTTTGAGATGAGTGCTTAGGGATTACCTCATAGCCCTCCTGATTGAACACACGTTTCCCCACTTCAGCTCCTCTAATGGCTGTTGGAAACCTGGTGCATTCTGGGACTGGTAGTCTTTTATGGCAAAATTCTGTTTTCTTATTTCTACCAGAACTGACAGGTTGCTTGTTCAGAGTCACTTCACCTTTTCTATAGCTCCTTCCTGAGCTATGATAAGCTTCCTTATCACAGTACACAAATGAGTCCCCCGACCACCTAAGTGGGAACCTCCCCTGCCACTGTCCCCTCAGCGTCCCTGCCACGTCTAGGGCTTCCAACTTATCCATGTTAATGCAAAGCCCGGCAAAACTGCCGAACCGGGAAAATTCTTCTAATAAAGTGGGCAACGACGCCTGGAGAGACGACGACAAGTGCACCAACATATCATCGGCAAATGCAGCCATCTTAAAGGTATGCGACCCTATATCTATCCCTTGTATATCTCTAGAGGCCTCTATCCTCCGCACCAGCGGGTCCAAGGACAGCACAAAAAGCAGGGGAGACAGCGGGCAACCTTGCCACGTCCCCCTCTCCAACGAAAAGCCCGCCGACAACACCCCATTACACAGCACTCTCGCCGAGGGCCCCGTGTAGAGGAGCTCTACCATGCTACAGAAGGACCCCCCAAGTCCGTATTGAGGCAACAAATATTTTAGGTAGGACCAGCTCACCTGATCGAACGCCTTCTCAGCATCAAAACTTACCAGCAGGGATTGCAATTTCCTGTCCCGCACCCACTCCATCGAAGCCACGATTTTACGCAGATTCCGCACAGCATAGCGGCCCTGCACAAACCCCACCTGAGAAGCATGCACCAACTCTCCAAGCACCAGGGCCAAGTGATCCGCCAGTACCTTGGCCAAAATTTTGACATCGAAGTTTAATAGGGAGATAGGCCGGTAAGACGCCGCCTGCGTACCATCCTTCCCTGTTTTGGGGGATCAGTATAACGTGCGTATGGTTCTCCCCTCGCTCAAAGCCTCCATGTACCACTCTCCTATGGTACACTGCCATCAGGGGCGCAGACAGCTCTGTCCTCAACAGCTTATAAAATTCCGCCCCGAATCCATCCGGGCCTTGCAACAGCTCGCCCTCTGAATAACCTGTTGTACCTCCTTCTCCGAAACTGGCGCATCCAGTTGTGCCCGCTGAGCTGCTGTCAGCTGGGGCAGCTGCACGTCTTGTAAGTATTCTTCCATAACATTCTGAGATCCCTCCCTCCTCGCATACAGTTTTTGAAAGAACACCCTGAATACCTACGCAATCGCCTTGCTATCCTGATGCAGCGTCCCCCTGTCATCCCGCAGCGCTCCCACCAAGCCCGATCCCCTGCTACCCTTAAGACATCTTGCCAGTAGCTTGCCCGGTTTATCCCCATATCTATATAATTGGTATTTATAAAATAAAAAGGATTTCTTGGCTCGTTGATGCAGCAGCTCATTAAGAGCCGTCTGGAGCTCCCACAACTTTTTCCTCCTAACTACCCCCGGGTATTGCGCTTGCTTACGTCTCTCTTTATGCACTTGCTGCTCCAGCTGCACTATTTGTTGCATCTGCATCTTCCTTTTCCTTCCCAGATATCCCATGATCTCTCCCCGCAAGACTACTTTTGCCGCTTCCCAATAAAGCTCAGGATTGTCCCGGTGCTGGGCATTGTGGGCTGCGAACTCCCGCCACTTCCGCCCAAGAAATACCTGGAAGTCCACCTCCCTATACAATTCCATAGGAAACTTCCAGATGCGGGATCGCGTGCTCAGATCATGCCACACTAGGTCTACCCATACCAGCGCATGATCCGATATCTCCATAGGACCCACTTGCGCATCCTCAACTTGAGCAAAGGATCTCTCCGAGGCTAACACGTAATCTATCCGGGCACTCGAGCCATGCGCACGGGACTGGTGCGTGTAATCCCTCTCAAAGGGGTGCAGCAGCCGCCACGGATCCACCAGCCCCAATCTATGCCTCAAGTGCTGTAGCGATTTGGCCGTTTTCGCCCGTGTTCTGTCCCCCCCACCTCTGGTTGTATCCAATTCCGCGTCCAAGACCCCATTAAAGTCTCCCGCTAGGATCAGAGGGACCTCCGGCAACTGCTCCATTTGGGAGCCCAGACTAGCATATAATGCTTCGTCGAGCACATTGGGGCTGTACATGTTGCCCAGTACCGCAGGCTTATCCTCCAGTAGTCCATATACAAGCACATATCTCCCTCCCTCGCCCTCAAAAATGCTCTCCTGGACCAATCTAATTCTCTTGTGTATCAAAATGACCACTCCACCTTTCCGCCCCCTCGCCGGGGCCCCCCACACCTGTCCCACCCAATCCCTTTTTTAATTTAAGATGTTCCTCAGCAGTCTGGTGGGTTTCCTGTATCATAGCGATATCACATTTCTGCCTCGCTAGGGCCTGCAACACTTTATATCTCTTGATAGGAGTACCTATCCCACAGACATTCCATGATATAACCCTCAGGTCAGTGGGTTACGATAAGGCACAAATCGCCTGGCAAAACACCTACCATATTGAAGGACCCCCCCAGCCTGAGGCCCTCCCACTCCCTTGGATTTATGCTCCCCTCTCACCGCACTAAGTCCCCTAAAAGTAAAGCTCTCCTCTCCCTCCCCCCTCTCCCCCTCCCTCACTCCCTCCCCCTCCTCCCCTCCCCCCTCCAGTTCCCCATCACTACTACCAACCTCCTCTCTCCCTCTCTGTGACTCCAAGATGCGTGTGGTACCCCCCCACTTCCCCCTTGTACCGACTCTAAGAGCCATCCGGGGTTCCCTCCTCCTCCCCCCATCTCACTCCCCAGCAAACTACCTCACCAAAATGACCCTGCCCCCTCCCTCTCCTCCTATGCTAGGCAAACCCAAGCAACACAAACTCCCCGCAACACTTTCCCATACCCCAAGGAAAACAGCAAAACAGGCAATACTTAAGACAACCTTAGCAGACCCCAAGTACCCCCACCCCCCCACATGGTTATTACTGCCCCCTCCTCCCCAATCAAAAGCAGCATGCTCCAAACTTGCTCTTCCGATCCACTCTTCTCGCCTCTCCGCGTTGAGCCTCTGCTGCCGTTGTAGCTGCCCGCCGTATCTCCTCCACGTAAGGCGTCGCCGCTGTTGCTGATTCAAAAGTCCGACACCCCCCCCCATGAGTAAAGATCAAACGGGCGGGGTATTGTACTATAAATTTGATATTATTGTCGATCAATATCTGACACAAGGGTCCATACTCTCGACGACGTTGTCCCAGGGCTGCCGAGTAATCCTGAACTATACGCAGCGTAACATTGTCCTTGCGAACTGCTCCTTTCTTCTGCACTGCCCGCAACACCGCCTCCTTTTGCGGGAATCGCAGGAACCGTGCCAGAACCACTCTGGGACGGCGGTCACTGACTCTCCTAGGTCCAACCCGGTGCGCTCTCTCTATTTGCACTAGAGAACCTTCCGGGTCGTCCACTAGTATTTGTTTCACCAGGTCTTCCAGGTAGGGTTTTAAGTCCCTGTCCTCTATGGCATCTGGAATCCCCAAGAATCTCAAGTTATTACGGCGAGACCTGTTCTCAAGGTCGTCTAGCTTGGCCTCCTGCCCCTGGAGCAGCTTTTTCACACGAGTCATCTCCTGTTGCAGCTCTAGCACGTTCCTCCGTCTGCTCTATCCAGTGCTCTGCTTCCTGCATTCGGCTCCCCATGGACCCCACCGAGGATTGAAGAAGATCCATTCTGCCCCGCAGGTCCTCAAATTGCGCAGACAACGCCCCCACCACCGCTAGGGAGATTTCATCCGCCAGATCCGCTTTGGCCCCCACTTTCGGCGGCGAGGATTGCTCCGCCACTTTATGTGGCATAGGTAGCTTCTCTTTTTCTCCTCGGCGGCCCCCCTTCGCCGCCATTGCCATAACTGCTTCTTCCTTTGGGGGTCTCCGCCCTGCCACTTCTAGGACGTGTTTCTGCATCACAGACTCCCCCACTTCTTGTGCGCGCCGCGCTGTCTCGGCGTGAGGACAAGACCGTCGCAGGTTTCTCTATCTCGCCCCGGTCCCCCTCGTGCCTGACGGGGCGTATTCTGGGCTAGCCTGCCCGTGAGGAGCTCTAGGGGCCAGTGAAGGGGGCAGAAAAAACAGCCAGGAGTACCCACTGCCACCACTTACAATATATGGCAGTTAGAGCAGACGTTCTTGGGCAGGGTACCCTAGGCCCCCAGGCTCCGCGGTTCTCCTCTGGCTTGATATACCTGTGAGGTGGTGTTATCCTGCTGGAGCACTTCTAACCCGCAAGGCCCGGGCTTCTGCAGCACAGCCCCCCAGCCACTCGACCGTCCCGAAGGCCCCAGGGGTCCAGCTCACACGCCTCCCCGTTTCAGCAAGTCTTCGGCCCGTACATAGGCCAGACGAGGGCTCTAAGCCTCCCCTCGGGGATCCGGGGTCTGCCGTCCTCCAGGAGCAGACTGTTGCTGGGGTGGGGGGGGGGGGTCGGGGAGCGAGGATCGGGGAGCCACCCGCCGCCGCAGAACGCGGCCCCGATGTCTAGCTTCGGCTCTTTTCTGACTGGCTCGCCCCCCCACGTGTCACGCTGTTCCGGCCAAGCGTCCTCACCTCCGGCCGCCCAAGTCCAGGGCCGACTCTGCAAATCAGCGGGGGAAAGCGGAGAAGGGGCTCAGGATCTTCTTTCCGCTATGCATTCCGGTCGGGTGAGCAGGGGGGAGGTCCAGAACCCCGAGTGCGGCTCTTGTTATCACATTTTACCCCTCCGGGGGAGCGAGGCGGCCCAGAGCTCAAGCAGTGTGCGACTGCTCGCGCTCACCGCATCACAGAAGTCCCTGGTCACCGTATTTTAAAAAGGATATAGCGTTATTAGAAAAGGTTCAGAGAAGAGCCACCAAAATGGTATAGGGGATGGAAGCATACTCCTATGAAGAAAGGCTAAAGAGGTTAGGGCTCTTTAACCTGGAAAAGAGACGGCTGAGGGGAGATATGATAGAAGTCTATAAATTAATGAACGGAGTGGAACGGGTAAACGTAGATCGATTGTTTATGTTATCAGAATATAGAAAGACTAGGGGACATGCAATGAAGCTACAGGGTAAATTATTTAAGACTAATAAAAGAAAATATTTTTTCACTCAACATGTAATCAAACTTTAGAATTTGTTACCGGAGGATGTAGTAAAGGCTATTAGTGCAGCTGGGTTTAAAAAAGGTTTGGACAAGTTCCTGGAGGAAAGGTCCATAAACCGTTATTAAGAAGGGACTGATAACATAGGTACACTAAAAAAAATTTTTTTTAAACTGCCTCTAATGTTTCGATTGATTTTTACGTTTTTTGGTGCGCTGAATCCATCACGTACAGATTTTTTGCTACATTGGGTTAGCAGTTTGAGGTGAACGTTTCAGATTGAGTGCGATCGAGATAAACGTTTCTTGGATGAATTCTTTATACTAATTGTTTAGTAGTTATTCAAATAAGAATAAAGAAAATTGAAACAAGGCAGCACATAAGAATAGAGTAATGTCAACAAAACACACTGTGATGGTAGCAAAATTGTCTGCACTTAAAACAGCCACATACATGTGCACAAACATTGAGCATATAAGAGCGAGGTTAGACACAAAGCAAAGCAAAGAAATGTGCAAAAAATGTTGTACAGGTATGTATGTAAGAATAGAAAATGCAAACCGCACCATTGCAATACATGAAGACAAACACCCGATGGTGTGAAAATAAAATTCTAATAAATGAGATCCGACACTGTGGTAATAACTAGCAAATTTTTATTTCAAAGTTTAGTAAAAACACGATATTTGTCAACACAGTTTAGATTTTAAAGTCATTCTTGGGTCAATCAATCTCCTGGTGGGCCCGTTTCTTCTTCCCCCGAATGCTTCTCTTGGTGCGCTGCTTGGCGTATTTTTCATCTGGGGTTTCCCGCAGCAGCAACCAGCAGAAATCAGCCATCATAGTGGTGTTCCATCTTCCTTGGTACCTTCTCTCTGCGTCCTTGATGTCCTGGTGAAACCTTTCACCTTGTTCTTCACTGTACGCCCCCAGGTTTTCGGGAAAGTAGTTCACATGGGAGTGCAAGAAATGGACTTTCAGGCTCATGTTACAGCCTTGTTCTCTGAAGGCATTGAGCATCCTGGCAACAATATCCTTATAGTTCTCATCCCGCCTATTCCCCAAGAATTTGAGAACAACATCCTTGAAGGAATCCCAGGCTTCTTTTTCCTTCTCAGACATCGTTTCAGCGAATGCTCCATCTGAAATGAGTTTCCTTATATCAGGGCCAACAAACACTCCTTCCTTTAGCTTTGCTTCAGAAAGTCGGGGGAACTTTGAGCAAAGGTACCGAAAACACTCACCATCTTTTGGAAGGGACTTGATGAATTGCTTAATGAGACCCAACTTAATGTGGAGAGGTGGTAATAGAATTTTATCACGAGGTACCAAGCTCTCATGAAGAACATTTTTCTCACCGGGTCTCAAATACTCCTGAATTGGCCAGTCTTTTTTCCCCCAGTGTAGGTCGCGGGCCCGGCTATCCCACAAGCAAAGGAAGCAGGGATATTTGGTGAAACCGGATTGCTGCCCTAATAGCATGGATAGAATTTTAAAGTCTCCACAAATCATCCACTTATGCTCATCATAACGAATCTTCTGAAGAATCAGGGCCAAATTCTCGTATTTTTCTTGGAGAATAACAGAGTGAGCAATAGGAACTGAAGCGAATGTGTTGCCATTATGAAGAAGAACACCTTTTATGCTGTCTTTTGACGAATCAATGAACAGCTGCCATTCAGCAGGATCATACTTGAGTTTAAACTTTTCCATCACTCCGTATATATCGTTGCAAAATACCAAATCTTCCTCTTTGCTGAAATACTTCAAAAATTGTGTCTCGCGGTTGCGGTACCAATAAAAAGTTGTTCCTGGTGACAATAGATTTTTCTGTTTAAGCCGAGAACCTAGCAGTTGGGCAGCATCTTTTGGGAGTCCTAAATCCCGGACTAAATCATTCAATTCAGCTTGAGAGAAAAGTTCAGGTTTCGGATCTGGTTCAGTTTCAAACTCGGAAGTACTGGACTCATCGGGAAAAGCCATCTGATGAGTCTCATCATGATCAGAACCGTCCACACAAATATGATCCAAAGATTTTGGTGGTTCAGGCACAGGTACTTCGTTGCTATGAGGCATAGGCCTAATTGCTGAGGGAAGGTTGGGGTAACTTATTGCGTTCTTATTTTTTAAGTTGTATCCCTTCACAATGCAAGAGCAAAAATAGCAGTCACTGCTGTGGTCTCTTTGTTCACGCCACATCATAGGTATTCCGAAACGAAATGCTTGTTTTTTACCTTTCATCCATAAGCGTAGATCTTCCTCACATGTCTTGCACACTTTGTGAGGAGCCCACGGTTTGTCTTGATCGCCTAACTTCAAACCGAAATAGGCGAAATATACTTTTTTAATAAATGCAGAAATGTTCCTCTGCCGCTTTTTCACGGTATATTCCCCACAAATAAAACAAAAACTGTCCGGAGAGTTGACGCAACCTCTGGCTCTGTGAGCCATCACAAATACACAGCACTGCAAACTACAACTGTAGTGAACCACTTCGGAATAAAGCTGGATTACGACTGAGCAAACAAAAGGTAATAATGAACTTGCAAGAAACTGAAATTTGACAGGAACGTTTATGTCGCAACCACCGTGTTTGAGCGAGCGAACGAGGCGAGGCAAACAGGAAAGAACATGCGCCAGCGCGAGTACTGGATTTAGCCCCCGCCTCCCAATTGTCCTGTTAATGTATAAAATGAATACAAAACACTCTAAAATATCATGAGGGAGTGTTTCTAGTTAGTTAACCATTACAACCTCTATTTTGGGCCAAGAAAATAAACTGCAGTTGGCTAAAAAGAAATTATGTGAACATTCCTTATATGGGTAAGAAATCTAATTTTGCAAGAAAACGTGACGTGATGGAACATTTTGGCTATTTTTCCTGGATTCAGCACCCCAAAATCTATAGGAATCAGTTGCAAAACTGGAGGCAGTTTTTTGGTAGTGTACCTGTGTAATTAGTGAATATTGCCTCCAATTGTTGAGATATGTAGTTCTCTTGATTTCTGTATTTTGTATTTACTTTTAGAATGGACATTGCTGATCCCATAATGTGGACTATATCCTGGATATATTTTCTTTGTTCTTATTTTCTGTATATTTTCCTATATTCGGATTGTCCTTTCACTGTTTTTTGGTTTTGTATATTGACTGAAAATGCAATAAAAAAAAAAAAAGGGACCCAGGATATCAATGCTTGACCCAATACAAGCATTGTGGAACCTGTGTCTTTTGGGGAAACTGCTAGGTACGTATGACCTAGATTGGCCACTGTTGGAAAAGGATACTGGGCTTGATGGACCTTGGTCTGACCCAGTATGGCATATCTTATGTTCTTATGCTGGGAGAGCAAGAAAATAGAGGAAGACAGATATTGTGGGGAGTGGGAAGAAGCCATGTCATAACTAGGGGAAGGCTGAAAGGGAGGGGGGCATAAGAACCCATGCTGGGATAAGTGGGAGGAAAGGCAAGATTAATGAATATTGGGGTAGGAAGTAGTTGGGTGGGTGGAGAGGAAAGGGATTAGGAGGCAGGAGATTAGGTAGAGGAGACATGGGGATATGGGAAAGCATGGACTCTGACAGTTGGAGACTCTAAGATTAGGTGAGAAAACAGAAGAAAGATCAAGATAGGCCAGGTATTGGGAGTGTAAGTGGGGACTCAGGGTTTGGGTAGAACTATGAGTGGGGACTTGGGGTTGCCTGGGGAGATAGTTAGAACCAAGAAATTGACTAGAGATTAGGAGGACAGTGGGGACAAAATGTTTGGGTGAGGGATATGAATAGAGCTGTAAGACCAATTGCAGAAATATGGGATGGGAATACAATTTGAAGTACTTGGAGGGTTTGGGGGGCAGTTGAAAGAGTGCTGTGGAGTGGATGAGAGCCACATGAAGCAATAAGCCTTCCTTTACGGAGGTGAGATGGTGTAGAAATGGGGGATGTGAAAGGGGAAATGGAGGCCTGGATAGAGAAAAGGAAAACAAAAATAGGAGTAACTAGGTTCTATATTCAATAGCTATCATGCGAAAAAGTAGAACCACACAAATACTTGTCCTATACAACACGTCCTCAAAAAATAAACAAAACCAAAAATAAACAAAAACATTTGTAAAAATGGGAATATCAACAAAGGACTTCCTTCAGTACATACATACTATCCCTAGTCTACCTTTGCCTTCAGTGTTTCATCATCTACCCCACCACGTAAATCAAGTGCATTAAACCATTCAGCAAACTAAAACAAAAAATTAAAAAAATATTATTATGCAGTTCTCTCAAAAAACCCATAAAAAAGAATTATTTTATTTTACTTCTCCTCATTCAAAATAGTGCTGCATTGCTTTCCAAATGATATATAAAGTACTTCACTTTAAGTCTGAGGTTGATAGTCTATTGAAAGGTGGTTATCAAATGGGCTAGATTACTCGGGAGTCTAGTTGTCTGAAAGTAGACTATCCTGTGACTACTGTTTTGAACCCTTGTTTATTTTCATTGATATATTTTTAAGACTTTTTGTTCCGATGTTGCCCTCATACATTAGGGACTCAGCAGATTTTATGACATCGCTGGAGAAAAGGCTCATGGTCAGATATTGTGTTGGTCACAGTAGCCTAGTGGTTAGAGCAACAGCCTACTTCCCATGAAATCTGGGTTTGATTCCCACTGGTACTCCTTTTGACCTTGGGCAAGTCACTTTTATTTAATTTATTTATAGACAGATAGTCTCTTTTATACCGCGCTATTCAACATCAGTGCGGTTTACATGACAACAGAAAGCTTATACGGTGCCGGAATCTGCTCCACATTTACAAAGAACAGGTGCTTAAACTTGGGTAAAATCGGGGAAACTATTTACATATAGGCATCACATCAAGTTGAATCAAAGAGTATTCATAGTGCATTAGAACTAGAAGGGGGAGTGGTTCATGGTGCGCAATCGTCCGGGTAGTGTTTGAGGAAGATGTGGTGCTTCAAAGCCTTCCTAAATTGTGTTAGGTCAGGGATTGCCCGGATGCTAGGTGGAAGGGCGTTCCAGCATCTGGGTGTGCAGAACCTAAATGCCCTGCTTGCTGTTGCCTGGATGCAGTGTGTTACTGCTTTCGGTGTTACTAGTGTGTTGATTGCTGCAGATCTTCTGACTCTGTTGGGGGGGAGTAGTGTGGATAAGCTCTGAGAGTGAGGCGGAGGAGAGCCTGCTGATGGCCTTGAAGGTCAGCAGTAGGACTTTACCCTCTATTGCCTTGGAAGAAAAGGCCTGGTAACCTACTTCCAGTTACACCTTGCCAAGAAAACCCAGGGGTTGCTAGGAGTCAGCACTGACTTAAAGGCACTTAAAAAACAAACAAACAAACAAAAAAAACATACCTCAGGAAACTGTAGTACAGCTGGTTTTGAAACACTTGAGAAATGCTCTATGGATGATAAATGAGTTCCTTCTGAGTTTTTATCAGATTTGGCCTCCATAGCCTTGAAACAAAATTTTTTTTAATGTTCTGTGCTAAATTTTATCTTCAAGCTAAGAAGACTGCTATGGGAACCACTATGACTTCCAATTTGCATGTTGGAAAATTTAAGGATGCTTTTTTGCCTGTCTCCCTGCCTTCTTTTTGGCAGAGGTTTATTGTTCATTTGGCAAAAGTCAGTAGAGGCCTTAAATAATTTTTTCTTGTGGTTGAACAGTTGTTATCCTAAATTAAAGTTTACTTTTGTGTCTCAAGTTCAAAAGATTATGTTTTTGGATTTCTTGATTTCCATGACTGATAATGGGTTTCATTTTTCCATCTTTAGAAAACCCACTGATAGAAACAATGTTGAGATTATGTGACATCCTTGTAAATTATGGGAGAATATCCGGGGTTGGTCTGAGTTTAAGAAAATTTAATTTCATTTTATTAAAACTTGATATACCGCTTATCGTGGAAACAGCAAAGAGGTTTACAATAAAATATAATAAAACTAAGGATAAGAAAGGAACATAAAATATGCCATATTGGGTCAGACCAAGGTCTATCAAGCCCAGTATCCTATTTCCAACAGTGGCCAATCTAGGTCACAAGTACCTAGCAGTTTCCTCAGAAGACACAGGTTCCACAATTCTTGTTTTGGGACAAGCAGTGGATTTCCCGGGTCCCACTGGTAAACAAAATCCAAAAAGGTTTCTGTCACAGAAATGAAAATGGCTGATCCTAGTACAGTTTTTGGCTACGAACTCAGATATGTACTTAGAAATTCTCCATCATATAACGTTTTTGAGTGACATGTAGTTTAAATTTAGACTATGTTGCTCATATTTACATTAGATGTATATAGATGTACTGTAACATATTGTCTCCTAAAAGGTAGTTGCATATGATTTTCTGCTGCATTGTGCCTCAAGAACATCCCTCTTAAGGGTCCAACAATAGTCTGCAAGCATACTGGAGCTCCACTTGCCCTGGTACCTATTTTCCATTACCGAAATGTCCTGATGAAACCTTTCCCCATGTTCATCGCTGACTGCTCCTAGATTTGCAGGAAAAAAAATCCAGGTGTGAATGCAAGAAGTGCATTTTCAAAGATATGTTACATCCCAGTTTCTGGTAAGATTTCAGTAGAGTATCCACTAATTCTGCGTAGTTGTCTGCCTTGTTATTTCCCAAGAAGTTGCGGCAAACAATCTTAAAGAACTCCCATGCAGCTCTTTCAGTTTCATTCAACTGACCATCAAAGTTTTCATCTTTATCAGTTTTCTAATATCAGGTCCTATAAAGATCCCTTCTTTGATCTTCGCCTCACTGATTCGTGGAAATGTCTTTCTTAGATATGCAAATCCAAGTCCACTTCTATCCATGGCTTTTACAAAGTTCTTCGTAAGACCCAACTTTATACGAGTATGGAATGGAGGTAGATATACTTTATTCGGCTACACAAGTGGGTCATGTGCAAAATTTTCTGGCCTGGGACTAGTGATGTTCTCTTTGGCCACTGTTTCCAGATGTAATGATTTTTCCTGTCCCTGCTGTCCCACTCACACAGAAAGCAACAATACTTTGTCCAACCAAGCTGTTGTCCAAGCAAGAGGGCAATTACTTTCAAATCGCCACAAATATTCCACTTGTGTTCTTCATACTTGATATTTGTTAGCAGGAGATGCATACTGCTGTAGGTTTCTTTCATATTGGTGGCATGAGCTACTGGAACTGATGGTAAAATATTTCCGTTGTGGATAAGCACAGCTTTTAGGCTATATTTAGAAGAATCAATAAATAGTCGCCAATCCTCTGTTCTATAATCCGGACAAAGTGTTTCCATCAGGGATTTAACTTCACAACAAAAAGCAATTCCATCTTCAAAGGCAAAGTAATCCACAAACTTGGTATGCCTATTTCTAAAAGTGCACACTTTGGTTTCTTTCTGAAGAAGATTCCAGTCTTTCAATTGTGACCCTAACAGTTCTGCTTGTCGCTTTGAAAGATTCAAATCTCTGACGAGATCATTCAAATCACCTTGGTCCAGTAAATGTGATTCAGAAGAGGAACCGGATGCCTCAAAGCTTGGATCCTGCATTACAGCATCGCCATCACTGTCAACATCATCAGCAATCATTGGTTTTTCTTCTTCTTCATCCTCATTCACTGTAAGATTTTCTGGAGGTTTTGGCACCGACAATTCTTGACAGTGAGGCTCGGGCCTCATGGCAGATGGTAAATGTGGGTAATTTACAGTGTGTTTTGATTTTGAAGTAATGCCTGCAATGTTTGTAAGGCAAAAGTAGCAATCAAGTGATCTCTTGGTTTCCTCCAGATCATTGTAACAGCAAAATTCATGTGTCGAACACCCTTTACCCAACCTGTTAGGAGTCTGACACAGGTAATACAGCAGACGTGAGGTGCCCAATTTTTGTCCTGGTCACCGACTTGACATCCAAAATACAGCTTATAACATGTCTTAACAAGCGAAGTAAAACGTCTTCTCTGCTTCTTAAAAGTAACCTCAGCGCAAATGCAGCAAAATGAATCCGGACGATTAACACACTTTCAAGGCATTGTTAAACAGCTACAAGCGATAACCGTAATATTTATTAACCAACTGCTGTTTATGAAATAGATTAACGCAAACTCACATCCATTCAGATTCTGTTTTTTTCAAAAAAATACAAACCACAATCGCAGACAGCGACAGAAAGCATACCAATACATACTCAGCGTTTTCTGCTTATCAGCCGGACTAGTAGGGCAAGGGGCCCGGTTAATTAATTATATTATAACTACATGACTCAGCATTTTTGGTTGTGCCTGACAACATACAATAATAATTATGATGGAATTTTTCATATTCAACCTTTATTTACTGAAACAAAACTGTAACAGCTAATTTATAGTAATGTACACATTTTACTAGATGATAACTCCTGAAGTATGGGTGATAGAAAAATTCTGATACCATATTTGTAAACAATGGGAAAAATTACATATGAAACAGGTCAGAGTGGGTCTGTGACAAAAATTGTGTTGACCAGTGTAATGGTTTATGAACCTTTCCTCTAGGAACATGTCCAGACCTTTTTTAAACCCAGTTATATTAGCCGTTTTACTACATCCTCCAATAATGAATTCCAGAGTTTGATTATGCATTGAGTGAAAAAATATTTTCTCTTATTAGTCTTATATGGGTTACACTGTAGCTTTATTGCATGTCCCCTAGTCTTTCTACATTTTGATGGTGTAAACAATCGATCTACATTTACTCATTCCACTCATTAATATATAGATATCTATCATATCTCCCCTCAGCAGTCTCTTTTCCAGGTAGAAGAACCATTTTAGCCTCTCTTCACAGGGGTATCTTTTCATCCCCTTTACCGTTTTGATGGCTCTTCTCTATACCTTTTCTAATTCCGCTATATCCTTTCTAAGATACGGCAACCAGAATTGCACATGATATTCAAAGTGCTGTTGCACCATGGAACAATACAGAGGCATTATATCATCCTTTGTTTTATTCTCCATTCCTTTCCTTAAAATTCCTAGCATTCTATTTGTTTTCTTGGCAGCCACTGCACACTAGGCAAAGGGTTTCAATCTGTTATCCACGATGATGCCTAAATCTTTTTCCTGGGGGGTGGTTCCTAATGTGGAACCTTGCATCATGTAACCATAGTTTGGGTTGTTCTTTCCTAGGTGCATAACTTTGCACTTGTCCACATTAAATTTCATCTACCATTTGAACATCCAGCCTTCCAATTAATTAAGCTCCTCTTGCAATTTTTCACAATCCTCTTGGGTTTTAACAACTTTGAATAATTTTGTGTCATCTGCAAATCTGATTACCTCACTCATTATTCCTATTTCCAGGTCATTTACGAATATGTCAAAAAGCAGCGGAGCCAGCACAGATCCCTGGGGTACTCCACTATTCACCTTTCTCCATTGGGAAAATTGGCCATTTGGCCCTACCTTCTGCTTTCTATACTTTAACCATTTCCTGATCCACAATAGTACACTGCCTCCTATCCTATGACGTTTTAATTTTGCCAAGAGCCTCTCATGAGGGACCTTGTCAAAGGCTTTCTGAAAATCCAAATACACTTCATCAACTGTCCCACCTTTGTCTACCTGTTTATTTGCACTTTCAAAAAAATATAACAGATTAGTAAGACAAGACCTTCCCTGGCTAAAGCCATGTTGGCTGTCTCCCATGAAACCATGATTATTTACATGTTCAGAAATTTTGTTCTTAATAATGGTTTCTACCATTTTTCCCAGTACTGACGTCAGGCTCACTGGTCTGTAGTTTCCCAGATCACCCCTGGAACCCTTTTTAAAAATTGGCATTACATTGGCCATCCTCCAATCTTCAGGTATTACTGATGATTTTAATGATAGTTTATAGATCATTAATACAAAGTCCGCAATCTCATATTTCAGTGCTTTCAACACCCTTGAATGTATACCATCCAGTCCAGGTGATGTGCTACTCTTCAGTTTATCAAATAGTTATATTTTCCTGGTTTATCGATATTTCTTTCAGTTCTTCTTCTGCATCAACTTTAAATACCATTCAGTCATAGGTAACTTCCCTATATCTTCTTTAATGAAGACTGAAGCAAAGAATTCATTCAGTCTCTCCGCTATGGCCTTGTCCCCTCTTAATGTTCCTTTTACCCCTTATCATCCAATGATCCAACTGACTCTCTCACAGGTTTTTTGCTATGAATGTACTTGAAATTTTTTTTTATTATGTGGTTTTGCATCCACAGCAAACCTTTTTCCAAATTCTCTCTTTGCCTGCTTTATCAATGACATGCATCTAACTTCCCAGTGTTTATGTTGTTCCCATCTGTCATTTGGCTCCTTTTTCTATTTCCTGAAAGATGCTTTTTTGGTTACAAAAGCCTCTCTGACCCCACCTTTAAACCATGCTGGATGTTTTTTCGACTTCCTTCCACTTTTCTTAAAGCGTGGAATAGATCTAGTCTGGACTTCCAATATAGTATTTTTAAACAACATCCATGCTTGATGTAAATCTATAACTTTTGCATCTGCTCCTTTTAGCTTTTTTTTAACTGTTTTTCCTCATTTTACCAGTCTCCTGTTAAAAATGAGTACTGTGGATTTCCTTGCTGTCCTTCCTCCATTTTATTAAATCACGATCATGCTATGATCACTATTTTCAAGTGGCCGCAACACCCTTACCAGATCTTGTGCTCCACTAAGGACTAGGTCCAAGATAGCGTCCCCTCTTGTCAGTTCATGAACCAGCTGCTCCAAGAAGCAGTCATTTATTTTATCTAGAAATTTTATCTCCCTAGCATGTCCTGCTGTGACACTGACCCAATCGATACCTGGGCAATTGAAATCACCCATTACTATTACTGTGCTGTAAATATTGTTAGTTGCCCTGATTTCTTTGAGCATTTCATCATCCATTTATTTATTCTGGCCAGGCAGTTGATAGCACACTCCCACTGCCATCTCCTTCCCCTTTTTACATGGAATTTCAATCCATAAGAGATTCAACAGTGTATTTTGTTTCCTGCAAACCTTTAATCCTGTGTAACTCAATGCCCTCTCTAACATACAGTGCAACCCCTCCACCAATTTGAACTACTCTATCATTGCGATATAATTTGTAGCCAGGTATGACAGTGTCTCACTGGTTGTTCTCATTCCACCATGTCTCAGATATCAATCATATCTAACTTCTCATTAGGTGCTATATATTCTAACTCTCCCTTCTAGCATTTGCATACAAGCATTTTAGAGGCTGTGTGTTATTCATATTAATCTGGTTACTGGTAGGCAGGGGTAATTTGGAATCTTTAAGTTCTGTCTGCTCTGCACTTAAGGGCATTTGTGTTACTTTTGTCTTTATTAGAAACTCTCTGTCGATATGCCCTAACAGCAATCTTTTGCTAGTATCCTTCAAGGATACATCCTTCCGAACCATTCGCTCTTGGGTAACTGTTGGCTTCCCCCTATTATCTAGTCTAAATGCTGCTCTATCTCCTTTTTAAAGGTTAATGCCAGCAGTCTGGTCCCATCCCAATTAAGGTTGAGCCCATCCCTTCAGAAAAGCCCCTCCTTTCCCCAGAATGTTGCCCAGCTTCCTAACAAATTCAAAACCCTCATCCTTGTACCATTGTCTTATCCACGCATTGAGACTCCAGAGCTCTGCCTGCCTTTTGGGTTCTGCGCGTGGAACGGGAAGCATTTCAGAGAATGCTACCCTAGAAGTTCTGGATTTCAACTTCCTATCTAAAATCTTAAATTTGGCCTCCAAAACCTCCCTACCACACTTTCCTATGTCACTGGTACCAAGATGTACCAAGACAGCAGACTCCTCCCCAGCATTATCTAAGACTTTGTCTAGGTGGAGCATGAGGTCCGCTATCTTCGCATCAGGCAGGCATGTTACCAGGCAATCTTCACGTCCATCAGCCACTCTGCTATTTATCTTTATCTTTATTTTCAAGGCTTGATATACTGCTCATGCATAAGCATCAGAGCGGTGTACAATAAAATGCAGGCTGCTAGAAAGGCAAAGACAGAAAAGAACGCCATTAATTACAGGAAAGAGAAGATACAGTCACCAACTATAACGGTTGTCCTAACCCTTCCCTCGTGGGCACATGGCTTTGAAGGAGCCTCCTCAGTGCAAGAGAGTTTTACATCACCTGGAGGACAGGTCCTAGCTACAGGATCACTTCCTAACACACCAAGGTGATGCTCTCCTTTCATGTGACCTCTCTTCTCTATGGCAACAGGAATGATGCCAGACTGGAGGTAGGACTTCAGTACTATGTCCCTGTAGGTCTCGTCTATGTACCTCTTTATCTTCCTTATGTCCTCCAAGTCTGCTACTCTAGCCTCCAGAGATCGGACTTGTTCCCTGAGAGCAAAGAGCTCCTTGTACTTAGTACACATGTAAGACCCCTCACCAACTGGGAGAAAATCATACATATGACACTCAATGCAGAAGACTGGAAAGCTACCATCTCGCTGCTGGCCTGCTGTCTGCATCTTAGTTTTAAGGTTGTGTTTATATATTTAAGCTGCTTATTTACATAGGTTAAAGTTGTTCATGATTTCAATTTCTTCTCCTTCAACGATGAACCTGTTGATTATGCCAGTTGTCATGATCTTTGTCTTCTTTACATTAAGGTGCAGGCCCATTTTGTGACTATGTTCTTTGATTGTGAGAAGCAAATGTTTCAGATCATCTTCACTTTTAGCCAGTAATGCAGTACCACCAGCATAGCAAAGGATGTTGATGAGTCTTCCACCAATTGTCATACCTCTGTTGTCTTCATACAAT
Source organism: Ichthyophis bannanicus (assembly GCA_033557465.1). NCBI lineage: Eukaryota > Metazoa > Chordata > Amphibia > Gymnophiona > Ichthyophiidae > Ichthyophis > Ichthyophis bannanicus. Next base: position 1,121,720,346 of record CM066032.1, on the reverse strand, counting down.
CCTGCTTCTCTGATGATTTGTTCTGCATATAAATTAAACTGGTAGGGGGACGTATGCAGCCTTGTCTTACACCTTTGCTTATTTTAAACCATTCTGTTTCCCCTTGTTCCATTTGAATTGTTGCTTCTTGATCAATGTACATTGAAATCGTGAACAACTTTAACCTACTTGGATCAACTATCAATAAAGAAGCAACAAGCAGTCAAGAAATCAGATGACGTACTGCTGTTGGCAGAATGGCTATGAAAGACCTAGATAAGATTCTCAAGAGCAGAGATGTCTCTCTCCATACAAAGATTTGACTTGTTCAAGCCATGGTATTTTCAATAACATGATATGGATGTGAAAGCTGGACAGTGAAAAAGATAGGAAGAAAATTGATGCCTTTGAATTATGGTGCTGGCGGCGAATACTGTGTATACCATGGACTGCCCGAAGAACAAATCAGTCGGTACTAGAGGAGATCAAACCTAAGCTTTCTTTAGAAGCTCAGATGACAAGACTTCAACTTTCATACTTTGGACACATCATGCGAAGAGAGAGATCATTAGAGAAAGACATCATGCTTGGCAAGATAGAAGGTCAACGCAAAAGAGGAAGGCCAGCAATGAGATGGATCGACAGAATAACAGCAGCTACGGGTACCAGTCTGTCAACAATGAGCCGCCTGACTGAAGACTGAACACAATTTAGGATAGCTATCCAGAGGGTCGCCATGAGTCGACTCCGACTCGTCGGCACTTAACAACAACAATTTACATAGATTTGCTGGGAATACTTATGCTAATAAAACTATATCTAATATATTTAATGGACTTTGTTTACTCAAGATTAATTAATCTCAGGTCTTTAATGTATGCATGATGAGGATTAACAGTTGCATCTGAGAGTGAATATGGGCACCTCCTTCCTTAAGAGGTTTAAAGAGCTGTGACAGAGGAGAAAGGGATAAAGGAAAGGAATTCACCCTTATAAAAGGACCTATTTTGCAAGGTCAGAGAAACAAAACCCCAATCACACCTAGAAAGCAGGAAATTCCCAGATGGGATAGGTTTCAGAGTTCCCCTAGTGGAGAAAAGGAGAGGGAATACAGACCCAGGGTATAGGACCCTTACGTCACTGAGTTCCCTAATTACCCAGCTGTCAGGAGGCAAGCTGATCTCCATCACCTGAGAGGAGAAGAGGTGGGGCTGGAGCCTTGGGGATTTAAGTATAGGATAGAGAAAGAAGCAGGGAAGAGGAGGAGGAGAGTCCCAGAGAGAGTCTCAGGGAGAGACCCAAGCAGAAACACAAGCTGGAGGACAGGACAAGGTAGCACAGGAGAATGGTGGCCAGAGCATGAGGGAGGAGAAGCTGCTACAAGCCCAGGCATGAGCCTTGAAAGCTTGTCTAATACAGAGCAGTGCAGAGTTGCAAGGGATACTCTCAGCTCTAATGGAAGGCAGTCAGCTGAACCCTGTGAACTGGAAGGAGAGGTAGAGCCTATGCAACTAGGTGAACCAGACCTAGCTGTGAATGACGAAGACTCATACATGGATTGCTCCTTGTGCCAATCCTTTACTGCAGAGGGATTGAAAGAAAACCACCCTTAAGAGAAAACCTTCAGAGTCAGGTAACCTTGAAAGCCTGTAGATAGTTTTGTGCATGTCCTGTGTTAAAGAAGAAATACGTTTGCTGAGAAAGCAAGAGCAAGCTGAAGCTCTCTGATTCTGCTTGATAAACACCTGGTATCCAGAGCAGCGCGCTGGCAAGAAGCCGAGCTAATGGTGAAAGGAAGTAAAGTTTTTGGCTTTGTTTTTGAATATTCCAAAAGCATGGAATAGAGCATTATTTGCTTATGAGAAGTTTTTGTCCTGTTAAAAGTTTTACTTTGTTTGTAAGGAGACAAACAAGCCTGGAAGTGTTTGGGACTATAAGAACAGAAAACTGCCATTAAGAAATGCTGTTTTTGTTTGCTTTAAACAGCAATGCTAGCCAAGCTAGTAGCATTGACTGTTAAAAGGCTTTACCTTTGAGCTGAAGAACACTATAAGCTGAAAGTTTGCTTTGAATTTATTTATGTCCTGATGTGTATTGTGAAGAATCCTGGAGAAAGTATCCAAGGGTAGTATTTGTGAACCTTTGCGTTGGAGTCAATAAATTCTGTCATTGCCTTATCATTCGAGCCAACTACAAGTGTTTTTTTCTACCTGAAGTCAAGTGGATTGTGACTGAACTACCTTTCCCAAGGGGTATGGCAAAGGAACCAGTCAGCTAAAGGCAAAAAGGTGAAACTTTTTATGATAACCACGCCCCTCCATACTGGAAGTAAGGGGCAAGGGCTTGACAGAGCCTATAAAGCTATGATTATCCCAGTGGTGAGTGGGAGTTGGGAAGGGAGCTAGCAAAAGAGGACCTTTTAAGGTAAAGGCATACCAATTTCCTGGGCAATTCACACAGCCCTTGGTTTGATAGAAGGGGCCTTTTAATTTGCCCCTTTGATCTGTCACTTGCCTTTAACAACTATTCAAGACAACTTCACAGATCTTTTGCCTCCTAAATGGAAGACCTCTTTGTAAAGGTCACTAGCAACAAGTTTATTTCTTCCTACTCAGGACTATTCTACCTGTATGCTAGGCTACGCTCTGATTTGATTTAGATAAAAAGCTATCTAGAAACAACTTTATTTCAGTAACTATTTATTATATTTAACTTTCTGTGTTTAAGCTATACTCTGATTTGACTGAAATAACAAGCTTTCTATTAACAAATTTCAGAGTCTATTTACTCTTAATTTACTTTCTATGCTAAGCTATACTCTGCTTTGATTTAAATACAAAGCTCTCTGGTAGTACTAAGACCTGACTGACTCAGCAAAAACAATGAATTCTAAAATATACAGATCTATCAGTTTCAACCCAAAGAATTCGCTTTTCCCCCCAAGATTTAGAGTTTATTTCAGAAGATTAATACTCACAGGTGTAGATCTATTTCTTTGTAGCAGCTCCTTTTGGTAGTCCTTTTGGTCTCAATACTAAATTATATATTTGGCTTAAAACAAATCCATTATTCTAACGCCATACCTATAATGAAGCATGGCGGTGGCAACATTTGTTGTGAGGATGCTTTATAGCAATAGGGAGGGTATGTGAAGATTGAGGGAAAGATGGATGGTGCAAGATACAGGCAGATCCTGGAAGAAAACTTGTTCAGTCTGCCACAGATGTAGAACAGAGGAGAAACTTCATCTTCCAGCAGAACAATGATCCTAAGCACAAAGTAAAAGCAATAGTTGGATAGCTCAGCAAGAAGAAAGTAAATGCCCTTGAGTGACTCAGTTAAAGTCCAGACCTCAATCCAAAAGAAAATCTGTGGTAAAACTTGAAGAATGAATCCATTGATAATCCTCCATCAATCTGAAACAGCCTGAGTTCTTCTGCCAAGAAGAATGTGCAAAGCTGCATCCTTTTGCTGTGGAAAGTTGGTAGATAATTATCCTTAACAGCTTACACTGTTACTGCCGAAAAAGGAGCTTCCACCAAGTATTGTGTTGGGGGTGTGAAAACTTTTGCAATCAAGACTTCCTGATTTCTTAATGGTTGAATATTTCTATAATTGGTCTTTTATGAGCAAACAGAATTTGTTGTGTAATCAGTAAAAACAAACTGCTACTTTAATGCATTTTTAATTATATTTTTTTGACAGCAGTCTGTGAAAACTGTATTAGGCTATGTAGACTTTTACAAGACATAATCACGTCACTTGGTATTGAAGATTTGTCAGCTGAGCTGACAAAACAGTTGTACTTCTCATGCTGACTTGAGCAGATCTAAGCAGTCTCAGTGACCAATGATCTACAAGCTGTAGCCAGAGAGGAAGAGAATGAAGGCAGCTTGTTTTCAAATTTATTAAGGCAGCAGTGCTACCTACTTATTGCAAAACCAAAATCTATAATATGTCAACATTTACAGAGTCCAGGCAAAAAACATGTTATACCGGCTCCCTTTGAAGAAACATACAGGAACATTTTCAAGAAAACACAAACTAAATAATCATTTAAGATTGGATCAAATGCCAGGCAAAACAGGCTGCTGTGCATCACTGATTTGCCAAACATACTGATTGCCTGCTGTTCCAAATGACCCAAAATGATCAGTTTTCTCATTACAAACAAATAGCTAAAATGAATATCTAAGAGGCACTGTGGCCTGAAGGTCAGCATTTTCTCTGATCCAAAAATACATATTTCATTTGTAACTGTTTATTGAAACACAAGTAATCAGTAGAAGTACATTTTTGTAGTTTTACCAGAGCTGCATTTTTAAGGTGAAGATTTCAAACGCTTTATTGTTTTGGCTTTGAGCAGTTCAGCTCTACATGTTGCAAAAGTTTAATTCTCTTATAAAACCAAGATAAACATGCAAATACAAATTAAAAAATAAAGAAAAATATTAATTCTTCTTTAAAGCTAAAGCAAAACATCTGAATGTAGTGCCATGTGGTTTACTTAGCTACTACTGTGCAACATTAACCTAAGATTCATAGCAATGACACATCCATATGGTTCATGCAACAGGAATATACCTTTTGGGGGAAACACATATTCAGCTTTTTTCTTAGGCTCTGTGAAGGAAACTCCAAAGTGTTTTCTTCCTATGGATACTGAAAATCCAGCAGTTCTTTGTTGCAATCATTTAACAAAGATATATGTTAGTCATGGATAAGCTCATTCTCTGTAAAAGAAACAGAAATACTCCATGCCTTTGCACCATTCCCACTCCCTTGTGCTCATACCACTGCACAATTACTGGATGGCAGACCTTTTCTGAAACATATCCAGAATTGTCTGTTGCTTATTGCTGGCCTGCAGTGCTTTGGGTTCCCCTGCAAAATAAAAACAGTTGCTGATACAGTTTCTTGTTTTCTTTCCCCTCTTGACACCAGGTGATGATTTCTGACAGTTGCTCTTAGGGGTTTGCCTGTTCTCATCTGAAGATTGCACACGTGCATTCCAGTTTGCCTCCTTGATCTTGCTCTTTGGAGTTTTTTTAAATTTTTGACTTGCTGTCTTTTGTGTAAACCTTTTCTCAGGCTGGGCAACTCTGCTGGAGGATGGCTTGACACGTAGAGAGTATTCATCTGGGGCACCTTTCTGTCTAGAGATTTGGCTCATCTCTCTGTCCATTTTCTTCTGAAGTTTAAGAGCTATTAATCTGTCCTGTTCCTCTTGCCTTTTTCTCTCATATAGATCACATTCCAAGGTGGTCAGCTGCTGTTCTTGAAGACTAGTCTCCAAAACTGTTCCTGTTCTCTCCTCCTTTCCCTCTAAAGCACCCATACATCCTCGCCTTCTCTTTGTGACCGAACAGGAACTGCTACCCTCTTTCAGATACTGTCCTTCACACTTCCTTTTAGAAGCCTCGCTAGCAGCTAAGCCATCAAAAATATTTATGCTATTTGGCTCACCTGTGCCATGTAAAATCATATCTTCCAAATTATGTCCTATGCTATCTTTCTCCTGTCGATCATCTGATGAACCTGGAACTCTACAGGGTAATATATGGGTTTCTGTGTAATGTACTTGCTGTTGGCAGTTAGCTTGTGAAAATTCATTTCCTATCTTTCTAGGTGAGCAGAGAAAACTGATGCACTGGGAAGTTTTTCTACTGTCAAGACCTTGTTCTCCAGCAAAGCACAGTTTATCATCAATTTCCGGCTTTCCATTGTTTGAAGGTACCCATTCATCTTGCTCTACCAGAAAAAATGCTTTTTCTGAACATGCACTTAATTTAGGCATTGGACGGTCATAGAATGAATTCTCTAAACTTGTTGCAACTATATGGGAGGATGTCTGTGGGGAAAGTGCTGGCATTTCATCTTCTTCCTCTGGCCAAATGAAGTTAGTATGTTGTGTAAAACTTGTTTCCTTTGAGTAAAAGGAAAAGATAAAGATAATTAGCAGAGCTGGAAAAAACACCAAAGAAGCTATTTTAAAAGTTATATAGATTTTAAAATTTTTATTTATTGTATTTTAGTTTCCTTCTATACTACCAAAATGTTCACATCATTACGATAATGTGCATTATGTGAATTTCTGTTTAGTAAGTACATAATTAAATATTAGGAAGCTAGATAAGAAATTGAGTCAGCCACAACTTCAATAACTAACAATAGCAAGGTAGTTAATGCTCAATGTCAACTAATAGTGGGAGAATTTTAAAAATGCTCAACATTTTGATGTTCTGACTTCTCTAAAATTTCCACTTAACAGAAATGAAGTTCCCCAGCTTTCTACAAGAAAAAGAAAAAAATGATTCAAAATGTCAGGATCATTGATGACAGAAAGTACGAGTCAGGGATCACTGGGTGTTCACTGTCCATGGCACAGATTTGAAGGAAGTGGCTAAATGGTTCAAATTACTAGAGAGGGGAGTCGGGTGGGAATGGGAACAGATGTAATGATTTTATACAGTCATTTTATAGAAAAGGAGGCTAAAAATGATGCCAAACTCTAGATACAATACAAAAGGCAGTCTTACGATATAAAGACTGGTGAAATTCATGAACCAAGAGTCCATTCTATAGTGGATCTGGGGGGTCCAAATATAAAGGTAGGCCTTTTCCCAATCTTACTCTTTTTTGATGCATTCACAGAAAATGTTCATTATTTCAAAGAAATTAAACACATATTATACTCATGTAATTCTCCCCCAAACAGCTGCTAAAAACAAATACATTACCACTGGTGCTGAACTTTCCCTGCCTCCTTTTTCATTTTCGGAAAGCTGAAATGGTGATGAGCATGACCGAACAACTGGAGACAAATACCTTGAAGATAAACAACATTGGCTACATTATTTTTTGGTTTATGTATCTAGCTATGAAACTACAATCACAAAAACTAATTAATCTCAAAGAATGTTCAGCAGTCCCTCTCTTTTTTTGGTATCAAAGCAACAGAATACTATTTTTAAAGACAAAATTTCAATGCAGTCAACCAGACAGTGTAGATCTTAGTAAATTTTCCTGTGGTGTTTGTGATCACACTGATGAGATACAGAAGAGTATAAATAGAAACAGTGAATTAGTCCTGCAAATAAAGAGGAAGATCATTTTAAATTGTTTAATTTCTGAAGGTGTATAGTGCTAAAAACTTTCTTATAGATTCTATTTCAGTTATACAAAGTCACTGTTGTGGCATCTTGGGGCCCCACAACTAATGAAATCAATGAAAGTAATGATAGAGGCTTCTAAGCAGTTTATTAACTCAGCCATAATGACCCTAACAGGCAGGCATGCACCCACATGTGTAAAATTTCAGTCCCCAGTACTGCCATATTCTTCAGTTAACTCAGACAGATGTGAATGTCCTACATTTCCCTTCTTTCCCAAAGGGGACAAATAATGAAGAATGGCGTTACGACAATCCATTAAAACTCAAGTTTCCTTGGTGCACGTCGTTTTCGTGTTGGGTGCTGCTGCTGCTGCTGTCCTTGTAGTCTTCCAGCCTCACTTTCAGGTTCCATTTGAGGTATAACTAGGTTGCCCGAGCTCTTTACTTGTTTTTTTTCCGATGATGCCTTCTTTTTTCTTTTGGCTGATCTGACCTCTTTTCTGCTTGATTCGATATTCACAGCAGGTTGTGGACATACTGGCTTCACACTAAAGATGACAATAATGTTATCCTCAGATTCCCACTGCAAACTGATAAATCTATAATCAGCCCCTTCCCATTTGCCAGTCCTCTCAAGAACCGATCAATATTTGGTATATCTGAAACTTAAAAGATTTAAAGCCCAAAGCAAGTAAATATTAGGAGGTAATTTTATAATTGTGCGCATGTGTAAAAGGTATGTGCACACTTTTGCCTATTCAGGTTGTGCTGCATTTTCAAAGAAGAAATATATCCATGAAATGTATGAGCTTACATTTACATGTGCTCTTTACCACATATAAATGTTCTGGATTAATTTACAAACAGTATTAAAATTTCAAAAGTATGTATGTAAATGCAAACCCTACCCAACCCCGTCCATGGGAACACCTCCACTCAGAACAAGCATTACATTTGTAGAAGCTGTATGTGGAAGACACAATTTTATAAAAACATACTTATGTGCTTTTATTTTGCAAATTGCCATGATAGGGAGTCATTTTATAGCAATTCAAGCATGTAGAGTAATGTTTTACATTCTCAAATAGGCACTTATAAAATTACTCTGGCATACATACACAAAAAGTAAGCACTAGCAAAGCATACTGTCTACTTTTATGCAATGAATGCATAGGTAGAGAAAGGACAGAGAGGGGGCAGGATTGGTATTTATTAATTTGTATATCTTATAAAATACTTGTAGAAGCCCCAATTCTTAACAGTACATACACATGTAAAGTTTCTTAGAGAAGGTGTTTTTTGTGCAACAGCTTAGGGGTGGCAATTTTAGGGTGCAGCAGCTTAGGGGTGGCAATTTTATAAAATATATGTAACCTTTACAAAATATCAAAATAACGTTCAAAATCAAGAAACTCATACAAAATATAATTAGTCCATCAAAATAGTTTCCTATGTAAAAACAAATGTTTATAAAAGGTCCTCAACACATGAGACAACTCATGTAGGATTGATGATAATATGCATTGGATCTGGCTTGGTGGCCTAGTATGCCGTGGACTTTGCTTGTCTGAAGCAGTTTCATTCACATGTGTTGAGGTCCTTTATACAAATTAGTTTTTTTTTCCATTTTTTTATTAAATTTGTTCCAAATATGATACAAACTACTTCGTAGCCCAACCTTATACAGGTTTTTTTTTTAACAACAATTGTCATGAGGTGGATCAAATAGTACCTATGGAAATAGGAAAAACTGAGCAGAGCAGTTCTAATAGTGACAGGTTAGAGCAGCATATGGACCAGGGTTGCTATGGGTAACGAACACAAACTGAAGTACCAGGTGTAAGAGCATGCCCAAGCAGTAGATTACCTCATAGCCCATTAGGTAATGAGGGACAGCTGGGGGGAGGCTCGGCTCAGAGAAACACCAAGAGTGACGCAGTTAAAAATCACTCACCAGAGGTCAGAGAGAGAGCCTATGAGAGAGCAGAGGCAGGAGCTGGTTGGGGAGCTGACCAGAGAGCTGGACACGAGGTCAGAGCTTCACACGGAGACTCACACAGAATTCTACAGGAAGAAGCCCAGGAGAGAATACCAGGGATTTGTTTCAGGGAGCAGTGCAGGACTGAACAAAAGCCCAGTGGTCTGAGCCACGGAGGTATTTCTGAAGTCAAGCTGAGAAAAGCTGTGGGAAAGAATCTTCCTAAGAACAGGTACCAGGAGGGCAAAAGTTTTTATCTGGAGGATACTTTTGTGCCCAAAGAGAAATGGAAAGAGAAAGGCAGTGAGAGGCTTTCATTTGAGAAAAGCACCGTTAAGTTTTCTGTGCCCAGAAGCTCCGTGAAAACCAAGCCAGAAGGTAGGCTTATTCCTCATAATAGAAGGGAAGCTGAAAGACAAAGTTTTTCCTACACTTACCCAAAAGTGTGTGGCTCTCAGGAAGGAAACTCTGCAGTGTGTGGTAACCTCCCATTTTACTCCAGTAGAGAGGAGGAGGGGAGCCCTCTTAACAGAGAAGAGGGATTGTTTAAAAGTAGCCTGAGTTACAATCCTATAGAAGATAGCTCCGGGGAAGCATGTGAGGATATGCAATGTGATTTTTGTGATGAAACACCTGCTGAATCCTACATGGATTGTACACTAATAATTTTAGATGATATTTCTTCACTGTGCTGAACTGACCAGAGAGAGAATCTGTTTAAGGAAACAGAAGTGAAGAAACGTGCTTGTTTTAAGAATAAGGACTGTTTTGCATTACCTTTGTTTTGTCAGGCTGAAGATACAAGCATTCATTTTTGTTATAGTAGTTTGCCTTTATTTCATACCAGAAGTATGGTTTTTGTCCTTTGTTCATATGTGCTGAAATTCACCCGGGACGGGTAAATAAAAAGACCTCTTTTGAAGCCTTGCTACTCGACTGCAACTACACTCTTAGATTAGCTTGTGGGACTACAAATCCCAGGGGGCATTTCAACACCTGTTTGAGACACCCTCGCGGTTTAAGAAGAGGCCCCACTGTAGCTCCCATGCTTTATGCCTCTGGGAACCTATAGGTGGGTGACACAATCTATCATCAACCTTGCTATTATCCCCTAGTATCTAATATATCATTGCATATTACCTAGTCCTCCACCCCACCCTTCCCTCCCCTCTCTATTTCCCCCTTCATTTATTCAAGCTCATTATCTCCCAACATTTCTTGTAGATTCATCACTTATGTATGTATGCTGTCACCCATTGGCTCAGTATCAGCTCTATTATGTTCTCAACAGTGTTTCAATGGTCCTCCCACCTTCTCTTCTGCTTTCCAGTTTTCCAACCAATTCCATACACTCCTCCATTTTTCTACACTTTTACCCCCTTTCCCATGTCTCAATGCTGTCAGTTTATGCATCAAACACAGATTCACCATTCTTCTGATAAAACCTACACTCTGAGGTTTCCCTGACTCTATCCAATGTTGTGCTATCTTATTTCTTGCTGCCACTATACAGTGATGCAATACCCCCCCTTTCCCTTTCTGATATATCCTCCTCCAGTTGATGCAAGAGACAGATCTCTGGCAGTTTTTGCAATCGATGACCTGTCATTTCGTAAATTATCAATAGCACCTCCTCCCAATATCCTTGAATCTGCCCACAATTCCACCACATGTGGAACATATCCCCTCTCTCCTGGCAGCCTCTCCAGCACTGGTCAGAAGACCCCACCCCCGCTCTTTTTTGACACGTCGGTGTCCAATACCACTAGTATAGTATTTTATAGGCATTTTCTTTTATTTGAGTTGCTACAGAGATTCCTGCTACTGTCTGTATTACCTTATTCCTCCTCTCTTCATTCCATTGTACTTCTAGATCTTCCTCCCATTTCTTCATAAATTCTAATTTGCCCTCTCCTCCCTCCATTAGCCCTTTATAAATCTTGGACAAAGCTCCTTTTTGACCTAAATGTCCTGAGCAAAGGGCCTCCAACCACCCCGTTGCTCCATAAATCCTTCCATACTTTCTGCTGCCGCACAAAGTGGCTGACCTGGATATAACTTATAATAGTCATTATTAGGTAATCCATATAAATCCTTAATACCCTCAAAATCCCTAATTCCTTCCTTAACCACTATCTGGGAAATATGTGTAAGTCCTCGCTGCCCCCAGCTTCACAGGATATGCGCCCCTGGTCCCTGTCCCCTCTCAAAACATGCCTTTAATGTCATCCCTTGAATATATCCTTTGTTTTGTATTAATAATTTCCTATTTTGTTTCCAAACATTCAAAATATGGGTTATAAAAGGATTAATGGCACTATTTGCCAGTGATTTACTTCCCCTCCATACCATCCTTTCCAGGCCCACTCCCCTTACAGCATCCTCTTCCATCTGAACCCACTGCTTCTGTTTTGCTCAGTGCCATTCATATAGCGCTGTCAGTTGTGCTGCTACATAGTATTTGCTAAAATTTGGTACCCCAAGCCCCCCCTCTCCCCTGGCTCTCTGCAGAATTGAGATAGTAACCCTAGGGCTCCTATTTTGCAATATAAATTTATTTACACTTCTTTGCAAGTGCTTTAACTTTTGAATTGGTACCAGTATCGGTAATGTTTGAAACAAAAACAGAAAACGGGGCAGAAGCATCATCTTTACTGCTGCTATGCGTCCGAACCAAGATAGGCATCCCAACCCCCACCCGGCCATCAAACTTTCTACTTGCCCAAATAACTTTATATAGTTCAGACCATACAAGGCCTCCACCCTATTGCTCAGTTGAATCCCTAAATACCTAATAGCCCCCTTAGCCCATCTAAATGGGTACTTTTCTCGTAATACCCCCTGCTCTTCCTCCTTCAGTGTCAAATTCAAAATTTCAGATTTTGTCCAGTTCATAGTAAATCCCGACAGCTTCCCATATTCTTCTAATTCCCACATTATTATTGGTATAGAACATCTCGGTCTGGACACACTCATTATGATATCATCCACAAATAATGATATTCTGTATTCTGTCCTTCCTACCATTATACCCGTCAAGTCCTCCCTTTCTCTCACCCTCTCTGCAAACGGCTCCACTGATAACGCAAATAAAAGGGGTGACAGTGGACATCCTTGCCTCGTCCCTCTCCCTTGCTCCAAAAATTCTGAGTATGCTCCATTCACCCGGACAAAGGCTTTCGGATTACGGTATTGTGCTTTTACCCAACCCATAAACTCTTTGCCCAACCCCATTTTATCCATTACCTGAAAAAGGAAAAGCCTGGTCACCTGATCAAAAGCTTTTTCCGCATCTAAAGATATTAACAGAGCCTCCTTTTTACTATGCTCAACCGACCATATAGTATTTAAGATCTTTCTAATGTTATCCGCTACCTGCCTCCCCGGTATAAAGCCCGCTTGATCTTGGTGTATCAATTTCCCGACTACCCTATTTAAATGTGTAGCTAATATTTTGGCCAATAATTTAGCATCTAGGTTGAGCAATGATATTGGTCTATACGAGGAACAGTCTTGCAGATCCTTACCTGCTTTATGTATTACTGTGAACCGTGCCCATCCCATGGTATCTGCTAGAACCCCCCCCTTCCCTTGGTAGATTAAATTAGTTTTTAAATGGGAAATATTTTGATGGACTAATTAGCCTTTATCAAGTAAGTACAGCATGTGCATCCATGTGCTTTTTTCAGCTTATTCTTATTACCTGTTTGAGATTTTACACCACCAAGAGTGCTCAGTGCCATACAAGATGTTCTCACAATGCACACCAAACAGTTGGTACATCATACAAGCCCACCAGGTTAATACAATAGATCTAAGCTTCTTGCTGCGGAATTGGATTGCCTGCTGCACTGATACGGGATTAAAGAACCTTTCATTTCAAAGGATGCTTGTTTGCATCTGGCTTAATTTACTAGTCAAATATGAAAACAAAACCTGGTGTTGAATAAGCCCGTTTTTCAAAAACATTTCCAGTAACCAATTTTTTGTGTCTAATTTTTTTGTCGGAAAGGCCAACCAAGCTAAAGGAAACATGCCTTACGCCGTTGTGGCCCTTCCATTTTATTAAGTAAGAATACAATCTTAATCCCTTTAAAAACTGCGTCTTAATATGTTACTTAGCTGAATCTTGAAGGAGGCTGTATGAAAGGCAGCGGGAGGACGACGTGACACGTTTCGGGGTATTTAAAAATAATCCCCTGCTTCAGGTCTAAGCCGCTGTGCAGTACGCTTTCAGCCATTCAGCAGCCATTCAGCAGGGGATTATTTTTAAATACCCCGAAACGTGACACGTCGTCCTCCCGCTGCCTTTCATACAGCCTTCTTCAAGATTCAGCTAAGTAACATATTAAGACGCAGTTTTTAAAGGGATTAAGATTGTATTCTTACTTAATAAAATGGAAGGGCCACAACGGCGTAAGGCATGTTTCCTTTAGCTTGGTTGGCCTTTCCGACAAAAAAATTAGACACAAAAAATTGGTTACTGGAAATGTTTTTGAAAAACGGGCTTATTCAACACCAGGTTTTGTTTTCATATTTGATTATTCTAACTTGGTAGAGGGTGTTTAGTTTGTTTGGTTAATTTACTAGTCATCATGTTGCTAACATCTGAAAGCTACTGTGTGAAATGAATTAATAGTTTCAGACCAGATTCATTAGAAATATACTGTATTTACAGCACTGAAAAACACCATTACAATTAACAGCTAATCAGCGCCCTCAATGGCAATTTCAGCAGAAAGGTCAAAACCTGTACAGGCATTTATAGAGGTCAAAAATTATGCAGACACTGAGAATAAATGAACCTGTTATCTAGTACATTGAGCCAGGTTGACAAAATAATGTTGGAAGGTTTTTGCTGCTGCTACGCATACTGTAATGGTTTTCTGGAAAAACAGTGGATTTGGGTTTTCAGTGCTGTCAATGTGGGACTATTTATAAGATTACAAAACTAAAGAGTCCTCAGTCATAAAGAGCTTATAATGCAAATGGAAGGATGAACAACAAACAAAAGACACAAGACCTGTTTACCAGTGTGGAAATTTTTGCTCTTAACGACAGTTAATGGCAAAGTTTACTGTGCACTACCAGAGAATTGGCTGCACTAAGGTTTTCCGTGAAATGGGTCCATGGCCACATTAACAAAGGGGTAACAGTTACCATGCAGTATGTTATAGGTACGCTGTGCAGTAGTTAACTGTGCAATAGCTGTTACGGCACATTGCATGTTCCTGCCTTTGCCCTTCAGTCTGTTATGTAAGAACTGCTATCCTCTGGCATGATTGTGCCATGAGGAGGGTGGAGAGTACTGACCATTTGGAAGAAGCTGCAGAGAAGATTCAGATAGTTTGTTTCAGGACATGAGTGGAATAGAGTGGGAGTTGATTCTGCACTGTGGTAAAACTATTTTCTGTCTTTTTGGGTTGGTGGTGATCTTTTCTGTGTACAAAGAGTGTTTCAGTGTTACATGGACATGAATGGAAAGTAGGAGGTGTGCGAGTGATCATCTGGAAGGCAAGGCTGGGTCCAGGCAGTGATTCTCGGAGGTTCTATAGAGAAGACAGAATGTGGTCAGGAATAGCAGAGGATCTGGCAGCAGACAGGAACAGAGCAGCAAGGGCACATAAGGTAAAGAGAGAGTTCCAGCAATTGAGAGCAGGCACGGAAAGGACAGAAGAACGGCCCACACAAGGAAAAGGCCTGGCACAAGCAGTCAACTCAGTTCAGCTCATAGACCCTCAGAGGAAAAATGGAGAATCAGAAGAGCTGGGGGAAAGAAATGATAGGAAGGAGCAGACAATGAGGGACCCTCACATGCAGTCAACCAGTATAGCATACTGTACATTGAGTCGTCTCAATGCAAGCATGCTGTGCGCTTCTCCAGTCAGGAGAAAGATTTGCTTCCAGAGATAATGATTTCCAACGACACCCATCTGTTTAGCAAGCAAAGCTTCAAGATGTCAGCAGACTCCAAGAAAGCTACTTGGATGGCCACTGTGAGATCTGTAAGCAGCCTGGAGGTTGCCAAGCACATGATGAATCATCTCATGCAAACATACTGTGACATGAAGGGGCGGAATAGAGTAGAGCTCCAAGCAGTGAGAGACTGGAAGAACATCTCACCATTGTGAGAGCCACCATCTGGTCTCTGGTAGGTAAGGGATAATGCACAGGTGGTAGAACCACTGTTGCATTAATTTCCAGAACTTCCCTGTTCACAGATAATGCCAGTGACCAGGAAAATCCTTTGTGCCATTAGTAGATCAAAAGTACATAACATATCCATTAATTTCTGAGCAGAAAGACTGCAGACAGCTGTGACTGCAATGTAGGGTACCTGCCCCAATGATATTAGCACATATCTCATGCCGATGACGAAGACCTTATGTTGTATTAATTTGTCTCTGTCCAAGAGATGTGATGTGATATATGACCAGTAGGGCTGTAAGCCCCTGTTGTGCTTTAGAGTTGTGCCTATCTAAAGAGTTGACTGTAAATATTATTTAGGACTCAGTTTTGCTATCATTGCCATTATCAAAAGGTGCATCAATAGGAGACATTGGGTGTTCCTTATTGTCCCTCCAGTCCAGTCCCGAACCTCTGGGTAGTGCACCTCCTCCAACAGCTTGGAGACGGAATACATCACATTCTTGAGAATAGCAGTACTAATACCACTGGCTCCTCCCAAGAGCTCCCAGTACATACAGTCTCCAAGCAGCTGGAGGATGTGGTGAGCTTAGGTTCAGGCTCACTGAAGGAACAAATAAGCTTTTAAATTGGGGTTTTTGATGATCAGCTTTCAATTTGACTTATATTTGCCTGCAATGGAGGTTATTCTCTGCTGTCCTTTTGTTTATCTGGGCTGAGATTGTGCCGAGATCCCGAGGCCTGCCGGCTTCCGATCCCTTTAACGGGTGATGAGCTGCCGCCATTACATTGCACTGGTCTTGTGCTGCTTCTGCCTCTGCCCTTCCCCCTCCTTCACGCCGAAGCCAAAAGCTGGCTGAGCGCAGGAGGTGAGAAGCCCGATTGATTCAAGCACTTCTGGAAAAAAGAGTCAAACGACGAAACCTGGAAACAGCACAAGCACTGGCAAGTTAAATGCAAGGCACTGATAAGGCAGCCAAGGGGAGAATTTGAGAAGAAGCTTGCTGCGGAAGCAAAAATGTGTAATAAAGACTTTTTCAAGTACATTCGTAGCAAAAGACCTGTGAGTCAATTGGTCCATTAGATGATAGAGGGGTTAAAGGGGCACTAAGAGGGGACAAAGTGATAGCAGAGAGACTGAATGAATTCTTTGCTTTGGTCTTCACTGAAGAAGATGTAGGGATGTTACCCATGACTGAAGTAGTATTTAAAGGTGCGGAAGAATTGAAGGAAATATCGCTACATCGGGAAGATGTATTATAACTATTAGATAAACTGAAGAGTAGCAAATCACCTGGGCCAGATGATATACATCCAAGGGTGTTGAAAGAACTGAAATGTGAGATTGCAGACCTGCTATTAGTAATCTGTGAACTATCATTAAAATCATCTGTAATAGCTGAAGATTGGAAGATGGCGAACGTAACACCAATTTTTAAAAAGGGTTCCAGGGATGATCCGGGAAACTACAAAACGGTGAGCCTGACATCAGTACCGGGAAAAATGGTAGAAACCATCATAAAAAACAAAATTACTGAACATGTAGATAGTCATGGCTTAATGGGTGACAGCCAACATGGCTTTAGACAAGGAAGATATTGTCTTACTAATCTGTTATGTTTTTTTGAAGGTGTGAATAAACAGGTAGACAAAGGTGAGTCAGTTGATATAGTGTATTTGGACTTTCAGAAAGCCTCTAACAAGGTCCCTCATCAGAGACTTTTGGCAAAACTAAAGAGTCATGGGATAGGAGGCAGTGTACTATTGTGGATCAGGAACTGGTTAAAAGATAG
Organism: Ichthyophis bannanicus; assembly: GCA_033557465.1. Lineage (NCBI taxonomy): Eukaryota > Metazoa > Chordata > Amphibia > Gymnophiona > Ichthyophiidae > Ichthyophis > Ichthyophis bannanicus. Next base: position 1,121,703,335 of record CM066032.1, on the reverse strand, counting down.
AAAGCAGAGGGTAGGGCTAAATGGCCAATTTTCCCATTGGAGAAAGGTAAATAGTTGTGTACCCCAAGGATCTGTGCTGGGTCCGCTGCTTTTTGACATATTCATAAATGACCTGGAAAAGGGAATAACGAGTGAGGTTATCAAATTTGCAGATGACACAAACTATTTAAAGTTATTAAAACCCAAGAGGATTGTGGAAAATTGCAAGAGAATCTTGATAAATTGGAAGACTGGGCATAAAATGGCAGATGAAATTTAATGTGGACAAGTGCAAGGTTATGCATCTAGGAAAGAACAACCCAAACTATGGTTACACGATGCAAGGTTCCACATTAGGACCACCACCCAGGAAAAAGATTTAGGCATCATTGTGGATAACATGTTAAAACCCTCAACCCAGTGTGTAGTGGCGGCCAAGCGAGTAAATAGAATGCTAGGTATCACAAGGAAAGGAATGGAAAATAAAAGAAAGGATATTATAATTCCTCTATATCGTTCCATGGTGAGACCGCACCTTGAATATTGTGTGCAATTCTGGTTGCCGTATCTTAAAAAGGATATGGCGTTATTAAAACAGGTTCAGAGAAGAGCCACCAAAATGGTAAAGGGGATGGAAGGATACCCCTATGAAGAAAGGCTAAAAAGGTTAGGGCTCTTTAACCTGGAAAAGAAACGGCTGAGGGGAGATATGATAGAAGTTTATAAATTAATGAACAGAATGGAACAGGTAAACGTAGAACGATTGTTTACGTTATCAGAATATAGAAAGACTAGGGGACATGCAATGAAGCTAAAGTTTAAACTATTTAAGACTAATAAAAGAAAAGCATAGTTACTCACCTGTAACAGGTGATCTCCGGGAACAGCAGGAATTTAGTCTTTACATATGGGTATCGTCGGTACTGATGGAGCCTGCGCGGGAATGCTCCCCAGCATCCAATTAGAAAGCTTTTATGTTTATGTTTATTGAATTTGATATACCGCTGAGGAAAATACATCACAGCGGTTTACATAGTAAAATTAGGTTTGGAAAGGAAAGGAAGTTACAATATGAGACAGAAAAGCAAGGGAACAGAGTCATACAACAGGACAAGACGGGGAAAGGGGGGGAGGACAGAGGAGAATGGGTCAAACAAAGGGATCGGGCAGGTCGAAGGCTCGGGCAAAGAGGTGGGTCTTGAGGTTTTTCTTAAAAGTAGGGTGTTCGGATTCAAGTCGGATGGAGGAAGGCAGGGAGTTCCATAGAGCAGGGGCCAGGAAGAAAAATGCAGATGCACGGGTGGACTGAAGTCGAGCAGAGGAGGGTGAGGGAAGGTGGAGGTGGTTAAGGTGGAAAGAATGGAGAGAGCGAGCAGGGGCATGTAAGTGTACGAGATTGGACAAATACTGGGGTGTGCGGGTGTAAATGACTCGATGAAGAAGTACCAGGATTTTATAGTGGATACGGAATTGGATAGGTAACCAGTGCAGATGGATGAGGAGAGGTGTGACGTGATCACGGATGGAGGAATGAGAGATCAAACGGGCTGTGGTGTTTTGTATAAGTTGAAGGCGACGGAGGTGGACATTAGGGAGACCGGCTAGGACTGAATTACAAAAATCAAGACGGGACATAACGAGTGAGAGGAGGAGAGTGGTGAGGGCTGAGGGAGAGAGGAAAGATCTGATGGCCCGGATTTGACGGAGATGAAAAAAAGAGAGCCGAGAGATATGTGCAATATGATCACGGAAAGTTAGTGCAGGGTCAAAAAGAACGCCAAGGTAGCGGAGAGAAGAGACTAAGGGAACCGGGGAGCCAGAGAAAGAGGGGGAAAGTGTGGGCGGAGAGGCATCCTGGGTGAACCACATGGCAAGGGTTTTGGTGAGGTTGAGGTGTAAACAGTGAGTAGTGAGCCAGTTGGCAACAGCAGTAAGACAAGTGTTGAGAGGAGAGAGGTCAGGTGAGAGGGGGGAGGTGTGATAGAGGAGTAAATCATCAGCGTAATAGAAGGCAGATATCCCGTGTTGTTGGACTAGGAGGGCAAGAGGTGTGAGAAAGATATTGAAGAGGAGAGGTGCTAAGACTGAGCCTTGGGGGACCCCACAGAGAAGAGGAGTAGGCTCGGAAGTAGTAGGGGAGGAGGAGGCGGGGGAAGAGCGGACAGAGAAGGACCGGGAATGGAGAAAGGAGTGAAACCAGTGAAGGATGGTGCTGCAGAGACCTGCTTCATGGAGGTGGACTAGAAGGAGGGAGTGATCAACAAGGTCGAAAGCGGCTGATAGATCAAGGGAAACTGCCACCGATAGGTCACCCCGATCGTGAGCAGAGTGGAGTTCATTTAGAAAGCCCAAGAGAACGGTTTCAACGCTGTGACCGGGTCGGAAGCAGGATTGACGGGGGTGTAGAAAGTGAGTAGAGTCAAGGAAGGAGGACAGCTGGGAGAAGACAACCTTCTCGAGGATCTTTGATAGAAACGGAAGATTAGAGACGGGGCGATAGTGTGTGGGAACAAGCGGGTCAAGTGAGGGCTTTTTTAGGATAGGGCGAACAAAGACGTGCTTCCATGGTTGGGGGAAAATACCAAAGGAAAGGCTGGAGTTAATCAGTGTGAGAGCTGGGGGGGAGAAGGGCCAGGGAGGGAATGAGGAGCCAGGAAGATGGGATAGGGTCAAGGGCACAAGAGGTCTTCTTGGAGGAGGATAGAACTGCAAGGAGCTCTGAGGAGGTGAGTGGATGGAAAGAGTGCCAAGTGTGAGACAATTAGGAAAGAGGTGGAGGAGAGCAGGGAGGGGGACTGGAAATTGGAGGAGGGCAGAGGGGGAGAGAATGTCGGAGATCAGTTACTTTGGTGCTGAAGTAAGTTGCCAATTGAGAAGAGGTAGGTGAAGGAGCAGGGGGGGAAAGAGAAGTATGAGACTGGAGGGAAGTGAGGGAGCGAAGGACGGAATAAAGATGACGAGTCTGGTTTGGTGCAGACGAGATTGCGATAGAGTAGTAATTCCGTTTGGCTTCGTGACCCTGGATTCTGTAATAGGAGTGAGCAGAGCGGAAGTGGGAAAGAGAGAGTGGGGAAGGAACCTTGCGCCATCGGCGTTCCGCACGACGGAGCTGAGATCGGAGAAGGAGGAGACCAGGGTGAAACCAGGGCTGGGAGGGATGGGGGTTGGATGACCGGGGGCGAAGAGGTGCAATCAGATCTAAGGCGGATGAGAGGGAGGAGGACCAGGTGGAGGCCTGAGAGGAAGGGGAGAGGAGGGGGAAATCGGTTGGGAGCAGTTCGGATGCGGGGGGGAAGTGTTGGGGGGTCTCTGAGGAGATATGACGAGTATAAGAAATCGCAGTGGAAGGAGGGTGAGAGGAACAGGGGGAGGGGGGCCGGTGGGCGAAATGGGGGAGGAGAGAAGGCATTGAAAGGTAATACAGAGGTGGTCGGTCCAAGGAAGGGGAAAAGCGTGGAAGAAGATAAAAAGAGGTGGAGGGAGAAAGAAGGAGGTCAAGGGTATAACCAGCAGAGTGGGTTGGAAAGGAGATATGCTGGAGAAGGGACAGATCGTGTAGGAAAGAAGTGAAGGAGTGGTCCCTGACAGAGACGGGGGGATCGATGTGCAGATTGAAGTCTCCAGCGATAAGCAGTTGAGGGTAGGCCAGGGACAGATCGGTGATAGAAGAGAGAAGAAGATCCCACAAATCGGGGCGCAAGGCTGGAGGAGCATAGAGAAGAAGCAGGTGCAAAGGGGGGGTACAGTGGAGTTTCAGGAGCAGAGCTTCTGGGTAGCGCAATAAGGGAGAGGTGAGGGATGTAAAGGAGATAGAGGAACGGAGAAGAGCCGCTACACCATCACCTGAGCGGCCAAGACGAGGGATAGAAACACCAGTAAAATCAGGTGGAAAACAGCGGGCTAAGAGCGCGTCTTCACCCTCTTTTAGCCAGGTTTTGGTCAGAAGTAAGACATCGAGGGAGTTATGAGAGGCAAGGTCGGAAATAAGAAGTGTCTTGGAGCGAAGAGAGCGGCAATTAAGGAGGCCAAAACGAAGAGAAACAGGAGATGAGAGGGATGAGGAAGGACGAGGTTGAGTACTACGAAATGATAAGTTGGGCAGGCACGAGAGAAGATTTGAAAGGGAACGGAAAGAAGAGCCGTGATAGTGTTGCAGTCGGGCAGGGGGGAGAGGTCGGTTCCCCCAGAGTACCGGAATAGGAGGCATAAAGGAAGGAGAATTGCAGACAGCAACCGGCGGAAGTAGGATGCCAGTAGAGAGCAGAAAACTTACCGGAGTAGCAGCAGGCTGAATCAGGGAGGAGATCCACAAAACCTGGAGAGGACAGAGAAGGGCCAAACTAGCAATCAAACAGATCGCTGAGAGGACTGAGAGGAGCGCCCTACAGGAGCCGCCCCAAGGCGTGCACCTAAGGAGCACGTCGTGCTCCTTAGGTGCACGCCCCTGTCGCACGCCACGGCGACAAGCGCCGCCAGCGCCCTGGTTAAATAGCAAGGGCTACCTCTGGGAGCGCGACCGCGGGATCGCGGTCGCGTCACTTCCGGAGAAGGCGGGAGCAGCGGTGGAAACACTGAGAGAGCAACCAGGAGGAATCTGTGGAGACACAAGGGGAGCACATAGGATACTTCAGCAAACATTAAGCACACAGTTCAGCAGAGACAATGGCAGGAGCATCCCACAGCGCCTGTGTGCTGCCTTCCCACCTTTCCCAACTGCCTCTCTCCAGTTGAGTTTAAAAGCTGAGACAAAGAGAGAGAGAGAGGGAAAGAGAAAGATACAACTCCTAGGGGAGGTGGGTGGGTTGTGAAGACTAAATTCCTGCTGTTTCCGGAGATCACATGTTACAGGTGAGTAACTATGCTATCTCCAGGAACAAGCAGGAATGTAGTCTTCACATATAGGGACTCCCTAGCTTTAGATGCCAGGGAGAAACCCCAGAGGTTGTGTGTCCTTGAGAAAGGGCTCAACTTCCCCCCATGGATCTCTGGCATCCAACCAGGGATGGTGGGTAGGAGTTGATTAGGTATGGAACAGGTGTTGGAGAACAGCCTGACCAAACAAGGCATCCCGGCAGGAGTCCTTGTCCAAGCAGTAATGGGCTGTGAAGGTATGAAAAGAGGCCCAAGTGGCTGCTCGACAGATGTCGTCGATAGACAAAGAGTGTAGATGAGCCATTGAAGCTGCCATGGCTCTCGCACTGTGAGCTGTGACATGGCCTTACAGAGGAAGATTCTTACTCTGATAGGCAAAGGAAATACACTGAGCAATCCAGTTTGACAGTGTTCTCTTGGAGACTGGAAGTCCCAAATGAGAAGGATCAAAAGCAACAAAGAGTTGAGAGGACTTTCTATGTTGCTGTGTTCTTTGTAAGTAAAAGGCTAAAGCTCTTTTACAGTCCAAAGTATGAAGATTCATTTCTGAATTTGATGCATGAGGCCTTGGAAAGAACACAGGTAGGTAGACCGCTTGGTTAAGATGAAAAGGCAAGACCACCTTTGGCATAAAGTGTGGATGAGTCCTAAGGACTACCTTGTCATGATGGAACCTTGTATAAGGTGGATCAGCCACTAGTGCTTGCAATTCACTGATGCGACGTGCTGATGTGATTGCAATGAGAACGATAACCTTCCAAGAAAGGAATTTCAAGGAGGTAGTAGCTAAGGGTTCGAAAGGTGGCTTCATGAGCTGCCCAAGAACCAAGTTTAAGTCCCATGCCACAGGTGGTGGCCTAATGGGAGGCTTAGTTAGCAGAAGGCCTCTCATAAATCTCGCTATAAGAGGATGGGAGGAAATAGGTTGTCCATTTAGAGGCTTGAAAGAAGCTGCAATAGCACTCAAATGGACTCTCACTGAGTTAGTCTTAAGTGCTGCATTGGATAAATGAAGGAGATACTCCAGTAATGATTCCAGAGGTACCGCAAGGGGATTAAGACCCTTCTGCGAACACCATATGGTAAACCATTTCCACTTGAAAGCATAAGAGCGTCTTGTGGAAGGCTTCCTGGAAGCATAAAGGATATCCTTTACTTGCTGAGGGAGGTTAAGACCATGGAGATCTAGGCCTTCAGCAACCAAGACCTGAGATGCAGAGACTGGGGATTGGGATGCCACAACATTCCGTTCTCCTGAGATAGGAGATCTGGAGCAGACCCTAACTCCAGGGAGGGAGCTTGAGAGAGATGTAGAAGCAGAGGGTACCACACTTGCCGAGGCCAATGTGGAGCTATGAGAATCATACGGCCTCTGTCTCTCTGAAGCTTGAATAGGGTCCTGGGAATTAGGGGAATGGGTGGAAAGGCATAAAGGAAGTCTTGGCCCCAGTGAAGCATCCTTGGCCTGAGAGTCCTGAGCCGGGATTCTGGAACAGAACCGGGGAAGTTTGGCATTCAACGGACTTGCAAAGAGGTCTATGTCCGGGGTTCCCCAAATTTGAAAAATCTTGGTCACCTGGTCTACATGTAGAGACCATTCGTGTGGAAGCAGAACTCAACTGAGTCTGTCTGCCCAAGAGTTTTGTATGCCTGGAAGATACACTGCCAGGAGATGAATCTGATGCTCTCTGGCGAGGGCCCACAGTCGCAAAGCTTCGTTGCAAAGCGACAGAGAGCCTGTTCCTCCCTGTTTGTTCACGTAGAACATGGCTACTTGGTTGTCCATGTGAATAAGGACTGTCTTGCAGCTGAGCAGAGTGTGGAACACTCGAAGAGCAAGGAAGATTGCTCTGAGCTCCAAGAGATTGATATGTAGATGAGTCTCCTGTGGAGTCCAAGTGCCTTGGGTGGAGAGGTCTTGCAGATAAGCTCCCCAACCCATTGGTGAAGCATCCGTTGTGAGAGTTGCCTGGGGTAAGGGTTGCTGAAATGGGGACCCCAGCATAGAAAGCACAGTTACTTACCTGTAACAGGTGATCTCTGGGAACAGCAGGAATTAGTCTTCACATATGGGTACGTCGGTACCGACGGAGCCTGCACGGGAATGCTCCCCAGCATCCAATCAGAAAGCTTTTGGGAGCATCCCTCGCGCCTGCGCGGTGATTTCCCACCTTTCCCACTGCCTCTCCTCAGTTGAGTTTCATAGCTGAGACAGAAGGAGAGAACGAGGAAAGGAGATAGATAGATACAACTCCTAGGGGAGGTGGGAGGGTTGTGAAGACTAATTCCTGCTGTTCCCAGAGATCACCTGTTACAGGTAAGTAACTGTGCTATCTCCAGGAACAAGCAGGAATGAGTCTTCACATATGGGGACTCCCTAGCTGTGGATGCCAGGGGAGATCCCATAAAATGCGTATTCCTGGGACAAGACGGCATTTCCCAAACCTGGATCCCCGGCATCCCCTGAGGGATGGGGGGTAGGAGTTGAATAGAGAAGAGCTGCAAGGAACAGCAAATCTAAAGACTACAGGGGAGAGGAGTCTTTAGAAAGTATGTCAAGTATCATTAAATATGTAATGAACTAGTACAATATAGAGCTTACCTACTGTATTGTAGGAAGTAGAACTGTGATGGAGTGTACTGTAGATGCAGTAGCGGAATCTTCAAGGTAACGTCACAGCAGTGAGGATGAAGTTCCAACCCAGGAATGGGCAGGTGACCCAGGTGTCAACTGGGGCAGGAGAAGAACGGCAGGTCTTCAATGGAAAGCTTTATGGGAAAAAGCTGAAAACTCTTTTAGGTACAGAGTTATTAACATTGAGGACTAAAAGAAGAAGACTGACCGATCTGGAGAATTAGCCCAGTCTGGAAGGGAAGAGGGGGTATGGAAAAAAGCCCCTATTCCCAAGGAGAACAGGAGTGTACTCAGAAATACTGAAGATGTACACTGTCATTCCTAGCTGGTAAGAGATAGGAAGACAATGAAGTTTGATACTTCATGGATAGGGAGATCTATAACAAAAATAGAAGATGTTGACGTCACAGCAGTAATTGTGTGTATAACCGCTCCCACTTACTGAGCCGTATGAGAATAGGCAAGTTGACTGTCTGGACCCCTTAGGAAGGTAAAAACGTTATTACACAGACAGTTAGGGAGATAGTAGGTAATACCTAGTGTCCTATGGACATCTCCCAAAGGGCACAAATATATATATATATATATGGAGATACATACATGTCTATATATATGTGCATATATGTCCAGATATGTGTGATATATAGATATATAGAGGTATAGATACACATACACATATATATACATATACATATCTATATATCTATATCTATATCTATATCTATATATATAGATGGGCATGGCTTATGCCCATACAGATTACAAAAATATGTATGTATAGGACATATACATACAGGAATATGACTCTGAGAATACATGCCTGCAACTGAACCACAGAAAAACAAACATTCACATGGGGAATGTGATGGGAAAAGATTCATCTAATGATAAGGGGGTGAAAACCACCTGAAGATATATAGAGAATCTATTTCTGTGGTGCAGGAATGTAGTTCAGTGGAAAACCAGTATGGTTGCGTGAAAAACAGAGGATAATAGCAGTCTGGTAAGAGCACGTCAGGAGTACTTTAGGACTCTGACATGTCCAAAGGACAAGAAAACGCATAGACTAAGACACCAGGAGGACCCAGTCAAGGGACTCAGAGGTATCATGTACAGTAAAAGAGTATGCGTTGTCCAAGTGGAGTAGAAAAGATAATGCCAAGCTGTAAGGAAAAAAGGGGTAGATTCCTGCCAGATTGGGAACTCCTTGGACATTCACGCAGAAAAAATTGTCTTCTGTATCACAATAGAAGACAAGAGGGTATAAAGAACCTATATAGCCATGGATGACTATATAAGCTTTTCCTATTATATGGAAAACCCTCAGAGACAAAGTTCAATGCTCTACAGCAAGGGCCCATAGTGGAAAGCTTCTCTGAAGATTGCAGAGAGCATTGTGCAGGAAAATTATGAGATAAACTGACAGCAGTCAGATGTGGTGCCACATCCTAGGTAAGGATATGGCAAGAAGAAGATAACCTGCAGTGAGTAGTATCATGCAAGATAGTTGAAAGTAACTTGCAAGAAACATTAAAGTAAGCACTGGAAGTTCTGCTTGTACAGCAACTGAACAAAAGAGCAGAGGGGATCCCCCTGTATAAAAACAGGGAGAAAAACAGGCAGAGGGAGCGGAGATATTCCCGTCCCTGTCTGATGAGTTGTTCAGAGCATGCATTGAAGGATAGCAAAAAGTCTACACTGGAAAGAAAGAGAAGTGTTTCAGTATGGTACCAACTCGAGCAGGGGAAACCCTGGAAGAGAGGGGCTTGGAAGGTGACGTACCATATGGTAAGTCAGCTGAAGGAAAAAATGTCCCTGTAGGGACAGAAACTATCATGGGATAATTGTAATCTCCCTTTATAATAAAAAGAAAGGGAGAATTCTGTAACCCATGGATAAAAATATCCGAATAGGTTAGCATACTGAAAAGAAAAAACCAGTGTAAGGTTTGAAGAATAACTTCTGGTAAGAAGAAGTTAACTGTAGATTGCAACATACAGGAACCTATGGTTGCTGGCGATGATTAGCCTGGTTAGAGTCTGGAGACTTCAGACGAGGATGAGATGTCCCTTGCTTGGGTACATCTGGAGGATGGGCAGAGGAAGGATGAAACTTTCTTTTCCTAGGGAAAGAAGGTTTGGTAGGACATTACCTACGCCCTGGGGAAAAAGAAGGCTTAGGACGGTTTCCAGAACTAGGAAAGTCAGTGGAGCAATGAGCAACCTGACGTAAAGCCTCTTTATTGAAGAGATTTTCTCCAGTACAAGGAGAATTACCCAGTGTATGTTGTGCCCATCTGCTCAAGTCTGAAGCCTGCAGCCAGGCTGTACGACGTGCTCCAATGGCAATAGCAGAGGATCTGCTAACAGACTCAAAAGAGTCTAGAGAAGCACGAGAAAGGAACCAAGAGATATTCCTGCTATGATTGAGAAGCAAGGAATAGTCAGAGGCCTTAGGTTCTGACAAAAAAGGAGACAAAAGAGTTAATTTCTCTGTGACCTCCTGAAGTGTCAGACTCATATAAAAAATATATGAAATAATTCTTGAAGCCAGCATAGAAGTTTGGAAGGTTTGACGTCCAAAGGCATCAAGTGCTTTACATGCACGACCTGGCGGATAAGAAGAATGCTTCTTCTTGCTTCTTACCTTCCTCATTGCTGATTCCACTACAATGGAATGATGTGGAAGTTGGTTTTTCTGGAACCCTGGAGAGGGAGGTACCTGATACAGAACGTCAATGGCTGTAGAAGGCAAAGGAACCTTTAAGGGTGATTCCCATATCCTCAGAAGAAGATCCTGTAAAGAATGATGTAAAGGAAGCATTATATTTTCCTTTTCTGCAGGATCTTGATCAAGAGAAAAACCAGGAATAGGAATGGCAAGGAAGGCTGCCATGTCAAGGAGAAACTTCTGAAAAGAAGGATTTCCAAAAGGAACTAATCCTGGGCAAGCTGAGGTTGAAGGAGCAGCTTGAGCACCAGAAGATATACTGGACTGGTGCAGAAAAAGAATCCTGCTCGATGGACTGTGATACTGACAGTTCTGATTTGAGGCAGTTAGTACTGCATCGTCAGTGCTTGGTATCGATTCCAAACTAGGCATAGAAAGGATCGATGGCACGAATGGAACTGCAGGAATTGATCCCGACACCGGTACTGGTATCGGAGATAATGTCATCGAAGCAGTAATCGAGGGCTGCTGAAGCGGTACTGAGGTAACCAGAGAGCCTTGGTGAATATCCTCGGTACTGCGTAGCCAGAAACGATATGGATCGGTTCCGAAACGCGTCGGTACCAAGTCATCTAGACTGGATATCGATTCTAGACTCGGCATCGAAGCGAGCGAGTCTATCGTTCTAGTCTATGCATGTCTAGAAGGTACCGACGTTGGTGGTGGTATCAGCGATGCCGATACATGAAAGTCAATTGGAATCTCATCGAACGGCACCGAAGGAACCGAGGACGTTCGAAGACGATGTTCGGCGACGAGAGGAACACTCGACACCGGCACCGATGTCGGGGTATCGGTACCGCTCGGTCGGTACCAACCCCGAGTACGGTGAAGATATAGGAAAGTCAATCTGGGTCGAATCGATCGGCCCCGAAGGTACCGAGGATTCCAGATGACAATCCCAGGTAAAGAGTGGAACACTCGATACCGATGCCGATACCGGGGTATCGGTACCGCCCGAAGCCGGTACCAACCCCGAGCATGGCTGGGAAACAGGAAAGCCAATCTGGGTCGTATCGATCGGCCCCGAAGGTACCGAGGACACCAGATGACGATCCCTGGTGAAGAGTGCAGCACTCGACACCGATGCCGGTGCCGGGTTATTGGTACCGCTCGAAGCGGATACCACCCCCTGGCACGGCTCAGGTATGTTCTGTGAGGGGTAAGCCCCAGGAACAACCTGAAACCCCGTGAATGCTTTGGAGCCTGAAGACTCCCGCCGGGGTTTTATTGCCAATGGTATCTTGAGGGCAAGGCCGGAGCCGTCATCATGCTGTGCATGAGACTTACCCTTCAAGAATTGGCTAGTCTTAACAGACTGTTTGTGGGTTACCTGATCCTGGAGAGAAGAATAAACCGGTGTCCTCACTTCAGGAGGAAAAACGGCATCGAGGGAAACTCGAAAAAGGGAAGGTCTTCTCCCAATAATACAGCCTGATGGATCAGGGAAAAAAGGGTCAGGACCCAAACAGGTTAGACACCAAGCATTGGAGTCTAAAAAGAAAACCATGTTTCCACAGTGAAGGCACTTCTTAGGGGAAGAAGGCTCCATGTTGGAGAGGCCTGGTAGGCCCAAAAGTTAAAACAAAAAACTGAGGAGAAATATTTCTCTAAGTTTAGAAAAGGAAAAGAATAAAGCACAGGCGGTACCGGTATCGGCGGGAAATACAGCCGCGACCACAAGAAAATAAGGATTTTAAAGTAAAAAATTTCTGCGGTGACAGGAGGACGTCCTGTTGGCTCTGCGGAAAAACGAAAACTGAGGAGAGGCAGTGGGAAAGGCAGGAAGTCACCGCGCAGGCGCGAGGGATGCTCCCAAAAGCTTTCTGATTGGATGCTGGGGAGCATTCCCGTGCAGGCTCCGTCGGTACCGACGTACCCATATGTGAAGACTCATTCCTGCTTGTTCCTGGAGATACATAGAAACATGATGACAAAAAAAGACCACATGGCCTATCTAGTCTGTCCTTCCATAACAACAACTACAACAGTCCACTTTTTACCTTTAGAGATCCTCTGTGTTGGTCCCATGCTTTTTTGAATTCAGTTACTGTCCTCATCTCTACCACCTCCACTGGGAGACTATTCCATGGATCCACTACTCTTTCTGTAAAGAAATATTTCTGCATATCACTCCTGAATCTATCTCCCTTCACCCTCATCCCATGTCCCCTCGTAGCAGAACTTGCTTTCAATTGAAAGAGGCTCTCTCCCTGAACATTTATGGCACGGAGGTATTTAAACATCTCAATCATATCACCTCTATCCCGCCTTTCCTCTAAGGTGTACATATTAAGATCCTTAAGTCTGTCCTCATATGCTTTATAATGAAGCCCATTAATCATTTTAGTAGCAACCCTCTGCACCGACTCCATCGTGTTCACATCCTTTTGAAGTCGCGGTCTCCATAATTGCACACCATACTCCAAATGAGGTCGCACCAAAGACTTATACAGAGGCATTATCACCTCCTTTTTTCTGCTAGCCATTCCTCTCCGTATGCACCCAAGCATCCTTCTAGCTTTTGCCGTCGCCTTTTCTACCTGTTTAGCTACTTTAAGATCATCAGACACAACCACGCCTAGGTCCCGCTCTTCTTTAGTGGACAAAAGTACTTCACCTCCTATACTGTATTGCTCCCTTGGATTGCTGCAGCCCAAATGCATGACCTTACATTTTTTATTTTATTTATTTATTTTATTTTATTTATATAGTGTACACTTGTATCCCGCTACTTCCAGCGATCAGCAGCGGTTTTCTATACATAAGGGAGAGGCTGTACAGGCCAGAATTATAACATACAGTACGATTGCAGGGATGGGTAATAGGCACATCAAACGGTTACAGATTTACATTTGATTGATTGCGAGGAGACTTTACATATATACATTTGGTTGCTTGCGGGGCGGCTTTACATATATACATACTTTACATAATTACAGGACACATTTCTTGCTGTTATGATTAATTTAAGTGGGCATGTTGCTCAAATAGTAAAGGACACTCTGCCTAGGTTAGGTTGTAATTTTAACATTAAATCTTTAACCTTTGCAACTGCTTTTATTTTTTCTTAACTATTTTCCTCATTTTATCATAGTCTCCCTTTTGAAAGTTAAAAGGTAGTATTGTGGATTTCCTTTCTGTCCTTCCTCTATTTATTAAATGAAACGTGATCATGCTATAATCAGTACTGCCAAGTGGCCCCAACACCCTTATCTCTGGCACCAGATCTTGTGTTCCACTAAGAACTAGGTCCAAAATGGCTTCCCCTCTTGTTGGTTCATGAACCAGCGGCTTTAAGAAGCAGTCATTTATTTCATCTAGAATCTTTATCTCCCTAGCATTTCCTGCCGTGACACTGACCCAGTCAATACTGGGGTAACTGAAATCACCCATTATTATTACTGTGTTGTAGCTTTTGTTAGCTTCCCTGATTTCTTTTAACATGTCATCATCCATTTGTTTATTCTGGCAAGGCCCCCACTGCTATTGCCCTCCCTTTTACATGGAATTTCAATTTATAGAGATTCTACAGTGTATGATGTTTACTACAAAACTTTAATCCTGTGTGACTCAATGTCTTCTTTAACAGAGTGCAACTCCTCCATCAATTTGATCTAGGCTATCATTGCGTGATAATTTGTACCCAGGTATCAGTGTCCCACTTGTTGTCCATCTTCCACCAGGTCTTGAGATACCAATCATATCTAACCTCTCATTTAGTGCTATATATTCTAACTCTTCCATCTTATTTTTTAGACTTCTAGCATTTGCATACAAGCATTTTAGAGGTTGTGTTTTATTCATATTAATCTGGTTATCAGTAGGCAGGGGTTATTTGAAATCTTTAAGCTTTGTCTACTCTGTACTTCAGGGCATTTGGATTACTTTTGTCTTTATTGGAACCTCTCTGTCGATATGCCCTAACTTCAATCTTTTGCTAGTATCCTTCAAGGATACATCCTTCTGAACCATGTGCTTCTGGGCAACTGTCTGCTTTCCCTTGTTATCTAGTTTAAAAGCTGCTCTCTCTCCTTTTTAAAGGTTTATGCCATTAGCCTGGTTCCATCCCTGTTAAGGTGGAGCCCAGCCCTTCAGAAAAGCACCTCCTTTCCCTAGAATGTTGCCCAATTCCTACTAAATCAAAACCTTCTTCTTTGCACCACTGTCTCCATCCACGCATAGAGATTCTGGAGTTCTGCCTGCCTTTTGGGTCCTACAAGTAGAACGGGCAACATTTCTGAGAATGCTACCCTGGAAGTTCTGGATTTTAACTTTCTACCTAAAAGCCTAAATTTGGCCTCCAGAATCTTCCTACCACACTTTCCTGTCATTGATACCAACATGTACCAAGACAGCAGATTCCTCCCGAGCGTGGTCTAAAACATTGTCTAAGTGGCATGTGAACTTGTGATCCTCATGTCCACCAGCCACCCTGCTATCTACATGCATAATGATAAAGAAGAAATTAGGCCTTACCTGCTAATTGTCTTTCCTTGAGTACTCTCCGGGCCAGTCCAGGAATCTTGGGTGGTCAATCCGCTCCAGCAGCTGAGGACTGGAAACTGAAAGGTTTTCCTGACAGCCTATCCAGCTCCCCTAGGTGTCAGCTAATCAGTCGCTCAGTAACAAAGCAGATAAGCTAGCCATGAAAACACCTAAAACCTAAGCAAACAAGAAAAAACAAAACCAAAAACAACGCGCCCGTAGAACAGCAACATAGGAAGAATCGGGCAACGCCGGCTTTTTCCACCAGCTAAGCATGCAAATAAGAATGACCTCATGCTTAATTAGTAGATAGCTTGTGATATGCAGAAAAATCGCATGGTCGTCTTGTTTTTTTTTTTTTGTTGTTGTTTTTTTGTATAGCCTGTACTGTCATCGCTAGAGTGTCTGATAGACCCTTTTCCTTTTTTTTTTTTTTGTTCCTGCTTTTACTACCCCCGTTCCCAAGGGAACTCAGTAGCCTGTACCACTGCATTGCACAGCGCCCTGCGCAACTACCATCAACCGAACCTGTAGCAGACGCCCCCGAAACACTTGCAGAAATCACCCCAAGGGAGGGTCCTGGACTGGCCCGGAGAGTACTCAAGGAAAGACAATTAGCAGGTAAGGCCTAATTTCTTCTTCCTCATCGTCTCTCCGGGCCAGTCCAGGAATCTTGGGAAGTACCAAAGCAGTACTTAAATCTGGGAGGGACCTGCGAGCCCTGCTACCAGCGCCACCACGCCTACTCTGGCGTCCTCCCGCACTTGAACATCCAACCGATAGTGCTTCGCAAACGCATGCAGGGACGACCACGTAGCCGCTCGACAAATGTCCACCGGCGGAATCAACGCATACTCCGCCCAAGAAGTAGCCTGACCCCTCGTGGAATGAGCTCTCAGACCCGGAGGAACCGGCGTAGCGGACGCCTCATACGCCACGCGAATCGCATGCTTCACCCAGCGAGCGATCGATGCCTTGGAAGCCGCCGTACCCTTTGCTGCGCCTCCGTAAAGAACGAACAACCGGTCGGAGCGACGAAAAGACGCGGTCACTTTGAGATACTTACGCAACACACGGCCCAAGTCTAGCCGCCGAAGAGCCCGATCAAAGTCACCGGCTGCCAACCCCCCCGAAGGTAGGAAGGGAAACCACCTGATTGACGTGAAAAGGAGAAACCACCTTGGGAAGAAAAGAAGGTACCGTTCTCAACACCACCTTCTCCACTGTAAAGTGAAGAAACGGTTCCTTGCAGGATAGCGCCTGAAGATCGGAAATCCTCCTTGTCGAACACAAAGCCACCAGAAAAGCTGTCTTCCATGACAATTCCCGTAAGTGGTCCGACCTATGACCGACAAATGTCGGAGCCGACAACGCTCGTAACACCAGATTCAAATCCCACGGAGGGACTACCGGACGCCTCGGAGGCCGAATGTTCCTGGCAGCCCGCAGGAAACGGATCACATCAGGATGGGAAGCAAGGGACTTGCCTTGAACTTTCCCTCTGTAACAAGCCAGTGCCGCCAGATGAACACGCAAGGTACTAAGCGCCAAACCTTTCTCCAAACCACTCTGAAGAAAATCCAAAATATCCGGTATCAAGGTACTCCCCGCCAAAGCCTTGCGCTCAACGCACCACGCTTCAAACAAAAGCCAAACCCTAAGGTAAGCCAAAGAGGTAGACCGCCGCTTGGACTGCAGCAGAGTGGCTATCACTGCGGAGGAGTAACCCCTGCGTTGTAACCCACGCTGCTCAAGAGCCAAGCCGTAAGACAGAATCGATCCACGTCCGGCAGGAGCACCGGACCCTGTCTCAAGAGATCGCTGCGTGCGGGAAGCTGGTAGGGAGGAGCAATGAGCAGTCGCATCAGGTCGGCGTACCACGGCCGCCGAGGCCAATCCGGAGCCACGAGAATCACTGGACCGCTGTGAGCCGTCACTCTCTGAATTACTCGTCCCAAGAGCGGCCATGGGGGAAACACATACAGAAGCTGATGCTGAGGCCAGGGCTGCACAAGACCATCGAGCCCCTCCGACATGTGCTCCCTGCGGCGGCTGTAAAACCGCTCGGCCTGGGCATTGGATTGGGTAGCCATCAGGTCGAGAACAGGCCGCCCCCATCTTCGAGTGATTTGCCGAAAAACCGCCTCGTCCAGCACCCACTCCCCGGGATCCAGACGATGACGACTGAGATAATCCGCTTGCACGTTGTCCTTTCTGGCCACGTGAGCCGCCGAGATCGCCACGAGATGAGCTTCCGCCCACTGAAACAAGAGTAGACATTCTTCCAGGAGCAGAGCACTGCCCGTGCCGCCTTGTCTGTTGATGTAAGAAACCGTTACCTGATTGTCGGAGAAAACTCGCACTGCTTGCCCGCCCAGGACTTCCACAAAGACCCGCAGGGCGAGGCGAACCGCTTTGAGCTCCAAGCGATTGATCGACCAGGCCTGCTCCTCTGCCGACCACACACCTTGAGTTACCTGACCCAGACAATGGACCCCCCACCCGGAAAGGCTGGCGTCGGTCGTGAGTAACACCCAGTGCTTCACCTCCAGAGGAACTCCCGCTTGCAGATGAGCCGGCGTCGCCCACCACTGCAAGCTGAGCCGCACGGCCTCCGGAAAGACCAACCTGCGGGAGAGAGGATGCTCCTGAGGAGACCAACGGGACAACAAAGCACTTTGCAGAGGCCGCATGTGAGCTCTGGCCCACGGCACCATATCCAAGGCCGCCGCCATGGATCCCAGCAACTGCAGGTATCGCCAAGCAGTCGGAGCCTTGACTCGCAGAAACGAAGCCACCTGCCGTAATATCTTCTGAACTCTGTCTTCCGGAAGAAAAACCGACGCTAGTCCCGTGTCGAAGAGAGCCCCCAGATACTTCAATCGCCGCACGGGTTCCAGATGGCTCTTTGCATGGT
The DNA here is from genome assembly GCA_033557465.1 of Ichthyophis bannanicus. Lineage (NCBI taxonomy): Eukaryota > Metazoa > Chordata > Amphibia > Gymnophiona > Ichthyophiidae > Ichthyophis > Ichthyophis bannanicus. The sequence continues at coordinate 1,121,685,714 of CM066032.1, read as the reverse complement.
TGATGACCCAACCTAACTGCTCCAAAAGCTGTACTACGCGCGCCGTGGCCTTCACCGACTCCGAACGCGACGGCGCCCTTATCAACCAATCGTCCAAGTAGGGATGAACCTGAATCCCATCCTTTCGGAGCGCCGCCGCCACCACAACCATCACCTTGGTGAAGGTGTGCGGAGCCGTGGCAAGCCCAAACGGCAACGCCCAAAACTGAAAATGACCCATGGGCACCGCGAAACGAAGAAACCGCTGATGTTCGTTGCGGATAGGAATGTGCAGATAGGCCTCGGTAAGGTCTATGGAAGCCAGAAACTCGCCTGGTCGAACCGAACGAATTACCGATCGTAAGGTTTCCATCCAAAAATGAGAGACACGCAAACCGCGATTCACGTGTTTGAGATCCAGAATAGGACGAAAAGAACCTTCCTTCTTGGGAACTACAAAATAAATCGAGTATCGACCTAAGCCGCACTGGTCTGCAGGCACGGGAACTACTGCCTGAAGAGACAACAGTCGACGGAGCGTTTCCGCAATCGCTACCTTCTTTGCCTGCGGACTACACAGTGACAGGACGAACGCGTCGGGAACCGTTTGCGCGAATTCCAAGGCATAGCCGTCTCGGATAACCTCCAGCACCCACTGATCTGTGGTTATACCGGCCCAGGCGGAAAGGAACAGCCGCAACCGACCGCCAACTGGAACCTCCTCCTGGACCGGCCTCGCTTCATTGGGACTTCTTGTTCGCGGACTGCTGAGCAGCGAAGAAGCCTCTCCCAAATCCTCGGGAACCCCGAAAGGAATGTCCCCGAGAAACAAACCAACCACGCTGATAAGGCGAGAAACGAGCGCCCCGGAATCTGCGAAAGTCTCGACCGTGACCTCACTGTGATGACCCCGGCTTTGAGGCGCGTGGACGGTCTTCCGGCAGCCGCCCTCCTTTGGAGTCACCCAAATCCTTAACAATCTTGTCCAATGCCTCTCCAAATAACAGCTTGCCCTTATACGGCAATTTGCTAAGGCCCGCCTTAGAGGACGCATCCGCTGCCCAATTGCGCAGCCAAAGAAAATGCCTAGCCGCTATGACGGAAGCCATAGACTTCGCGGAGATGCGGATCAAATTATAGAAGGCATCGGCTTGATAGGCAGCCGCCGACTCTAGCTTCGCCACATCCGCAGGAGAGTCTTCCACCCTCTCGGAAGGCTGCTCCCCCTGTAACCAGCGGATGGAGGCTCTAGACACATAAGCCCCACAAATAGACGCCTGAAGGGCCAAAGCACTAGAATCAAAGGCTTGCTTCAAAAGCGCCTCTAAACGGTGATCTTGCAAGTCCTTGAGAGCCGAACCCCCCTTCTACCGGGATGGTGGTCTTTCGAGTTACCGCCGAAACCAAGGCGTCCACCTTGGGCATACGCAACAAGTCCTTTTCCTCCTGAGGCATAGGATAAAGCCGAGAAATGGAGCGTCCCCCCCTGAGGGATGCTTCCGGGAACTCCCATTCCGCCTCGATCATCTGTTTGATAACCCGATGGACCGGGAAGCACTTGCTCTCAGAACGGAACCCCTGCAGTAAGGGATCCTCTAAGGGCTCCTGCTGAACGGCTGGCAGAACTAGATTCAAAGCCGAGAGAGATTGAGAGATCAACGCCCCCAGCTCTTCCTTACGGAACATCCTAAAAACATTGGGATCCTCCCCAGGACCCAGCTCGCCCCCTCCAAATCCCCAGACCAAGGGTCACAGCCTGGCTCAGAGAGAAAATCCGCCAGATCTGGTGAGGGCACACTCGAAAGGTCAGGATGCTCCGCAGTTGGAACCTTACAGCAGAGCCCCGCAGAGCCAGCCTCTCCCAAGGGAACCTCCGAGGATGCTGCCACTGCAGAACCAAGGAGATTGTCAGCACCAGGTAGAGAAAGCCGATTCTGTCTCAGTAGAAATGCCTGATGCAGAGCGAGAATAAATTCAGGCGAAAAATAATCCCCAGGAGAGCCCTGCACTGCAGGAAGAGGCTGCTGTGGCTGATCAGAAGCCACCGTCGGTTTTACCGACTTTGATTTCCTCTTGTGAGGCTTAGAGAGAGACGCGGGAGCAGCGGCCTGAGCCGACAAAATGGCTGCCGTTCCCGCGCTCTCTCCCGCCTCAGCAGGCAAAATGGGAGAAGCCCCCGAGGACTTATCCTCCATAGTACCCAGGCGCAAAACAAACTCCCTGAAGGGCAAAACCCAAACGGCACCAAATCAAACCGGGAATCGCCCCAATCCGAGCCCCCAACACACAGCAGACGCCGTGGACCCAGGAAACCCTGAAACAACGAACCCGAGCCGCGCGGTCAGGGACAGGAAGACACACTCACCAAAAACGAAAAATCCCAAAGGAGACTCACCACATGGATAATGCTCGGAAGCCTAGCAGTTCCTCAAGCACCGCTGCGCCGTCGCTAACGGAGAGCAGATGCGAGGCCGCTGTGAAATGTAGGGAGAGGACACTGGGGCTCCCAGGCCTGCTGACCCGCTGCCGAATCGCACGTCCTTAAAGAGGCAGGCTCTACCCCGTGAGGACCAAGTACGAGGGTCAAGGGGAGCTTCCCCGACCACTAGCGCTAACACCGAGGCATAGCCCCTTCCGCTAATGCACTCCTGATGTTCCAGGTACTAGCGATTCGTGTGTGGCTATAACTGATCTCTATTGCTGTATTTTTTTTTTTTTTTTTAAAGAACAGCCCTGTATCCAAAAACCTGAAGCCTGAAATCAAAACACAAGATACCGTTAATCAAAACTCTGACCCTGTCCTAAATGAATCACTGGGGAGCTGATCCAAGCACGTCCAGCTCAGCTGCTGAGGACTGTAAGACTGATTAGCTGACACCTAGGGGAGCTGGATAGGCTGTCAGGAAAACCTTTCAGTTTCCAGTCCTCAGCTGCTGGAGCGGATTGACCACCCAAGATTCCTGGACTGGCCCGGAGAGACGATGAGGAAATCACCAACTATAATGGCTGTCCTAACCCTTCCCTCATGGGCACATGGCCCTGGAGAAACCTCCTTGGTGCGAGAGAGTTTTACATCATTTGGAGAATAGGTCCCTAGCTACAGGATCATTTTCTGCCACACCAGAAAATGATCCTGTAGCTCCTGTCACATGAGCTCTCTCCTCTATAGCAACAGGGGAGCTGCCAGACTGGAGGTAGGCTTTCCTTATGTTCTCCAAGTCTGCTACTTTAGCCTCCAGAGATTGGACTCATTCCCTGGGAGCAAAGAGCTCTTTGCACCCCGTGGAGGTGAAATTTACTTTTAGTGCACATTAAGTGTTCATACGATTAGACAAGCCGTGTCCCAAGGCACAGCTCCAGTAAGTAAATTCCCTACTTGTATATATGCTCCCTCAGCCCCTCTCATGGCCGAAAGAATGGCAAGTTAGCATGTGCAGTTTAAATACTTATTTCATGTAATATGATACAACTGCCCTGTATGTTAATAATTGCTCCAAATGTTTATGTTCTATGTAACTACTGTTGTTCAATGTAAACCGCTTTGATAATCTGAAAAGCGGTATAAAAGAATTGTTAAATAAATAAAAAAATAAATTTTGCTTTCTAAAAACTTATTTGGGACGCTGTTAGCTAAAATTAATGATATGCCTTTCTCAGATCACTCTATGCTAGTAGAGGATCTTAGGATGGTGCATGCAGATCCCTGACATGGAGGCTTAACCTAACTTTGTATCAGGATCACCAGTTTCAGATCTTCCTCAGGAGAGCATGGCAAGAGTATGCAGCTGTGAAAGACAAGTGGGATGTAAATGTTATGTACTGGGAAGCAATGAAGACTGTCTGTAGAGGGAAAATGATTAACTGTATGGCAGATATTAGGCAGAAAAGGGATGGGGGCTGCTGGCGCTGACCAGAGAATTACAAAGAAAAAGACAGATGTATGTGGAGAATACAGGGATAGAAGCAAGAAGGGAATATGGATAGTTTTGAAAGCAAATAGATGAATTTCTGAACCATATCATATTCATGTGTTCAAATACCAGTTACATAGGTGGTGTAAAAAACAGGTAAGCTGCTTGCCAATTTAATGCAACCTCAGAAAAACATGAACATAAGATAAGCCATACTGAGTCAGATCAAGGTCCATCAAGCCCAGTATCCTGTTTCAAACAGTGGCCAATCTAGGTCATAAATACCTAGAAGATTCCCAAAAGACACAGGTTCCTAAATGCTTGTATTGGGTCAAGTAGTGATATCCTGGGTCCCTTTTAATAATGGTTTATGGACCTTTCGTCCAGGAACTTGTCCATACCTTTTTTAAACCAGCTACACTAACAGCTTTTACTGCATCCTCCAGTAACAAATTCCATAGTTTGATTACACGCTGAGTGAAAAAATATTTTCTCTTATTAGTCTTAAAAAGGTTACCCTGTAGCTTCATTGCATGTCCCCTAGTCTTTTTATATTCTGATGACGTAAACAATCGATCTACATTTACCCGTTCCATTCCATTCATTAATTTATAGACCTCTATCATATCTCCTCTCAGCCATCTCTTTTCCAGGATGAAGAGCCCTAAACCTTTTAGCCTTTCTTCATAGGAGTATCCTTCCATCCCCATTACCATTTTGGTGGCTCTTCTCTGTACCTTTTCTAATAACACGATATCCTTTTTAAGATATGGCGACCAGAAATGCAGAATGGAACGATACAGAGGCATTATAATATCCTTTGTTTTATTTTTCATTCCTTTCCTTATGATACCTAGCATTCTATTTGCTCTCTTGGCTGCTGCTGCACACTGGGTGGAGGGTTTTAACATGGCTACAGTTACATCCACTAAAGGGGTTAATGATATAGGCAGGATGATGATATTAAAAAACAATTTGTTCGGTATTATCAGGAACTATACAGCATGTGGCCCAATAATGAGACACAGCACGGTTAATTTTTTAGGAGCTAATATTATCCCAGGTTACTGAAGAGCAATTGCAATGTCTGAATGCGTCCTGAACAGTATAAGAGGTAGGGGGAGGAGGGGGTTATTAAAAAGTTGAAGTTGGAAAAAACACTGGGGCCCAATGGGCGAGGTGCAGCATTTTATAAAATCATGAGTGACTTAGTAGCAGGCCTACTTCAACAGGCGAGTGAAACTATTAATATACAGGGATGTGTGAGCAGTACCCAATCACATACTGATTTTGTACTCTTGTTGAAATCGGGGCAAGATCAAGAGTTTTTAAGCTTCTATAGGCCATATCATTGCTCAGTCAAGACATCAAAATTATTGCAGCTATGTTAGCTAAGAGGTTAGGAAATATTTTACCAACAATAATTCATGAAGACCATGTGGGCTTTGTTTCAGGGGACTATGCCACCACTAACATAGTTAAGGCTTTGGCAGTTTTAAGTAAGCATAAAGGGCATGAAGGGAAAGCGTAGTTACTCACCTGTAGCAGGTGTCCTCCGTGGACAGCAGAAATAAGCCTCACGTATGGGTGACATCTCCGGAGTCCCAGGTAGAAACGCTCCACAGCTTCTACTAGAAGGGTTTGGGAGGCTCTATGACGCATGCATGCCTGCCTTCCTCTCCGCAATGGCACCATCTTCTCCAGTAGAATATCAAAGCAATAGCCAGAAAACTCTTCAGGGACATGGGAGGGTTGTGAGGACTTATTCCTGCTGTCCACGGAGAACACTTGCTATAGGGTGAGTAACTGCACTTTCTCCGTGGACAAGCACGAAGTAAGTCCTCATTTATGGGAATCTCAAGCTACAGGTTATAGCCTAAAGCCCAACAGGGACAACCGAACTGAAGAACAGCATGGGTAGTCTCTCTAGGGGACTCAACTGATTCAGCATCTTCAGTGTAGAGCATCACTGAGTACACTTTTTTGGTGGCCTGGAAGGAAAGAAGGGCCAGTGGGAAGGAGTTGGAACCTAATTCCCAAAGAGATGCCGGAGTACAGCTTGGCTGAAGCTGAAGTTGCTGTCACATTGGGAATCCCCATCCAGACAGTAATGGGCTGTGAAACTGTGGACGGGAGACCAAGTCGCAGCCCTGCAGATCTCCTCCACGGAGACATGGCTCTGACATGACCATCAAGGCTCAGGCCTACTTGGGCATAAGCAAAAGAGATGGCAGTGTGCTAGCCAAATCGACAATGTGTTTGGAAATGGCAACCTTCAGCTTATCAAAAGAGACAAACAGCTGGGTGAATGTACAACGTGCCTTTGCCCGCTCAAGGTAGAAGCCCAGGGCATGCTTGCAGTCCAAAATGTGAAGCACGGCCTTCCCCCTATTGGCGTGAGGCCTGTGAAAGAAAGTTGACTGACTGGTTGAGATAGAACGCAGACACCACCTTCAGCAGGAAACACGCATGCCTGCACATGACCACCCTATTGTGGTGGAACCTGGTGTACAGCGGGTGAGCCACCAATGGCTGAAGCTCACTTACACGGCATGCTGAAGTGACCACCAAGAACAAGACCTTCCAGGTCAGGAACGTCTGCGCGACTCAAAAGAAGTCAACAAAAAGCTGTGCCAGAACCACATTAAGGTCCCAAAGCCACTGGCGGGGGCTTTACTGGAAGTTTAGAAAGGAGTAAGTTCCGCATGAAGCAAGCCACCAGGGGCTGAGCTGAGATGGGCTTTCCCTCTAAGCCACAATGGTAGGCTTCAATTGCGCTCAGGTGGACTCTGACCGAACTGGACTTGAGGCCGGATTCCGGAGACTGGCACAGCATCACCAGCGTCCCCGGGAGCCGTTGCAGTGTCAGGGAGTAGAGCGGGAAGAAGCGATCCTCCACGATTGGCTCTCTGAGGCCCAATCAGCAGCTGCCTCCAACTTTTAAAGCACAAGTGCCCTTTGGCGCGCCCATGCCTGAGGGCCTCGCCTGAGGGCCCTTTGGCGTAGACCAGAGGTGCCACCATTCTGCAGACACCGTGCGAATCGTCCTGACTTAGTGACAAGAACCAGTGCTGCACAATTCAAATCACTGCGCCCCTTGGCGCAAAGCAGCAACAGCACCGGACTCCACCGGGGGCCTGAACAAGCGCCAGGGAGTCGAGGGGGAGGATCGCTCCTCCCTGATCAGCCCCCCAAGGCCAATCAGGACCAGCGCTGCACAACTCAAGGCAACCAGAGACATCACAAGGCTCCTTAGCCCTGAGGAAGCACAACAGGTGACATAGAACCAACTGAATGAACATTTAGTGATACTAAGCGAGTAGTATGTTTTGAGATATCTATATTAAATGCAGTGTTGTAGAAGATGTGCATATGTAATGTGCAAACGCTAATTCAGCCAAATTCTAGTTTATATACTCATGATACACACTATCTCCACACCACTTACGAACACCAAACACTAGCATCTATCCCAAACCTCTCTCATCCTTCAAGATGGCACCCTCCTTACTACCCTTTACCAGCTGTTACCTCCTTGCTAACCTATTCTATAGTGCCTCCACTCTCACCACAAGCTACAGCCCCATTCCAGTTCTACAAGGCCTAGGAAAGAGATGCTATGGCGGCCACCAATAGAAACTAAGCCCGACCGACAACCGCGTCTACTCTACATAGCCCTTCAGCATACCACAAATTCCCGGGTAAGGAAGCACATATATCCTCGCAATGTGAAATGCGCCCTCATAAATGCATGTTCTGTCCGAAAGAAATGGCCAGCTATCTCTGACCTAATAGCCAATTACGACCTAGACATGCTCCTGGTCACAGAATCATGGTTGACTGACTCAGACTCAGTCCTCCTTAACCACCTCATCCCTCCCAACTTCTCAATCTACACCTGCCACAGAACAAACCGCAGAGGAGGAGGTGCATTCATCCTTGCAAAGACGGATCTCCAATTCCAACTTCTCTCTTCTACTAGTATCACACCCCTAGACTCAATCGTCATAACCAACAAACACATCTCAATTTGCCTCATTTACAGATCCCCGTCCTCTTCCCCAGATGATCTCTCGAGTATAATAGACCTTGCTTGCAAACCCAGTAACCCACTCAAACCAAACTGGGTAATGGGCGACTTTAACTTACCAGCTCTCCAAAGCAACCACTCCAATGCTTTCCTCGAAGCTCTCACTGAGTTGGGTTATAATCGATGCCCCTACCCACTCTAAAGGAAACAAACTAGATCTTGTCTTTGCACCAATATCAACCACCAACTCAAACTACAACTTCTCCCTCTCTATCATTCCGGTCCCATGGTCCGACCACAGCCTAATTAAATTCCAGATGCCTATGCTTCAGGGTCACAACACCCCTCGGGAGGCCACTGATGCGTCCTCAGCTCCCACAAGACGATTTCGGCCTTTCAACAAAGAGGAGATAATTGACAAAGTCCTACCAAACTTCAGTATGGCTTCACCCAACCTCGACTCGCTGATATCCATTTGGAACAGCCTCAGCTCCTTTGCACTTCTACCTGCCTCAAATAAGCCACCAAGAAGAAGGCAAACAGCACGATGGTTCTCCTCAGACCTATGGACTTCACTACTCCTCCTAAGGAAACTCGAAAGATGTTGGCGACGCTCATGGTCCTTAGACAATCATGGAGCCTACTTATCCCAACCTTAAAGTACACCATGAAGCAGTCTCCAAGAAAATGAAGGAATATCATTCTGAGATCCTGCTCCACTCCCTAAACAAACCTCATGACCTCTTTAATATCATCAAGACCCTCACTAAAGAGCCTTCTCCCACCCAACCTGGTTTCCTACACCCTCAGGAATTTGCCGACCATCTACATTCCAAAATCAGCCTAACCAACACCTTTCTCCCTAATTCCACACTAATCCACACACCATGCTCCCCAAAACATCTGACCTCCTTCACACCCCCTTCTGAGAGGTCAAATCAAGGACACCACCATATCCATTAACACCACCACATCCCCCAATGACCCTCGCCCAGCATTCTGGATAAGATCCTTGCATTTGGAATTCAGCCCAATCTTAGCTAAGATCATGGAGCTGTCCTTTTCAACAGGAACATTTCCTCAGATTCTAAAGCAAACCTCCATCCGACCCCTCCTAAAGAACAGCAAGCTGAATCCCCAGAAGGCAGAATCTTATCGTCCAATCTCCAGCATCCCCCTGTTAGCAAAGATAATCGAGAAGGTTGTTCAACTCCAAATCCAGCATCACATTGAGACTACCGCTCCTCTTGACCCATGCCAGCACGGCTTTAGAGAACTCCACGGTGTCGAGACACTTCTCACCACTCTACTCAACACCCTTCTCACCGAGATCGATAATATCAAACAAGGCTATGCACTAATCTTCATGGACATTGCCTCCACTTTTGACTCAGTCAACCACAAGCTGCTCCTTTACACATCTTCAAGAGAAGGGAATCTATGGTTCAGCCTTGAGCTGGTGCAAGTCCTACCTATCAGATAGATGGGAACAAGTACGAATTGACTCCACTACCTCTGAGTTTTTTCAACAAAAGCAAGGCATTCCCCAAGGCTCCTCTCTCTCTGCCCTCCTTTTTAACATCTATATACAGCCCATCTGCTCAATCATCCACTCTTTTAACATCTCCTGCCTTGTGTATGCAGATGACGTACTACTGTTTACACCATTCTCTATTGACCAGCCTGACTTTTCGCTACTAACAAGTTGCTTTGACGCTGTTACTGATTGGCTCTGCACGCAAAACCTCAGAATTAACTTCAGTAAGATAGACGTCCTATTTATCACAAGAAATCAATCCTTCACCCCTCCTGCTTCAATTAAGGTGAAAGACGCAGAGCTCCCAAGTAGGCCCACCATCCGCTACTTGAGCGTCACCCTAGACTAGCAGCTTGACATGAAAAAGCATATAAGCAACACTATCAAAGCAATCTACCAGAAGATAGGCACAATTCACCACCTACGTCCCCTACTGGAGCCTGCTGTCTTCCAGACAATATTTCAAGCCCTTGTAACCCCTACTTTGACTATGCCAACAAAGAGCACACTTAACCCACTTCAACTGGCAATGAATGACGCTGCCTGTATCCTGCACGGAGCCTCCAGAAGAGACCACATAACTCCTATTTTGCAAAATCTCCCTTGGCTCCCTATATACTGCAGACTCACCTTCAAAGTACTACTGATTACCTTCAAAGCCCTTAACAGGCTATCCTCCACTCCCTCACAGACCTTGTTCACCCCACTCCTCAGAATAGATCCAGAAGATCAACAGCTAACACACTCGCTGTCCCCAATGCAATAACAAAATGCTCCCTCGCGACAAAAACCAGAGCTTTTGTGTTTTATGCACCCACTCTTTGGAATGCCCTCCCTACCACCATCTGGTCAATTTCTGACCTTGCACAATTCAGGAAGGCTCTAAAGCACCACCTTTTCCTCTTGCATTACTCTCAGCCCGGTGACATGACATAATCCAGCATACCCTCTCTACCCGTCACAATGACATAACCCAGCACACCCTTTACTTTTCATGTTGACAAAACTATAGCCGTCGATACAATTACACAACTTGTATATAGTCACCTATGTAGAAACTTGTATATAGTTATCCCTGCTGAAATCCAAGTTTTATCTCCTGTTCCTTGTAAGTTTCAATGTACATTCCATTCTACATTGTACAATTTATTGTTATTTGTAAACCGCACTGATTCTAAAGAGTGCAGTATAAAAAAAGACTTAAAATAAATAAATAAATAAATAAATAAATAAATAAGTGCAGGAGGTACTCCAGCAACCTGTCCACAGTACAGCAGAAGGGATCCAGAGCCGAGTCCGTGCACTAGGAGGAGAACCTCCACCACAAGAATGTATAAGACCTTTGCATAGAAGTCTTGTGGGAGGCCAGAACCACCTCCGTAACATTATCAGGTAGGTTGAGCTCCGAGAGGACTACTTGTTCAACATCCATGCCTTGAGGGCCAAGGACTGGATGCTGGGATGCAGCAAGGTCTTATCCTCCTGAGTTATGAGATCTGGGGCATAGCCCAGCTGCAGAAGCCAATATGGGGTGATGAGAATCATCATGCCCTGTCGACCTGAAGTTTCAGCAATGTCTTTGCCACAAGTGGAATAGGAGGACAGGTGTATAGCAGGCCCACTCCCCAGTGAATGAGGAAGACATCTGATGCCAGCCAATTGCGGGATGTGACCCAGGCATTGAAGGCACCAGTTGTGCTGGTCCGTGACAGAGATGGTCTGTACACACTTGGTGCACTTTTTGAAACCACTTGCTGGCTTCTGGGACATGTTCTGGAAGACGGCCATAGCAAGGTCAAATGACTCAATAGTGCCAGCTACAGGAAACAAAAAAAAAGGGGAAAAAAGCACAAAAAATGAGAGCAACAGCACTGGGGCCAGCACTACTGATGACAGGTGGTGAAAACCAGATAAAAGAGAACCCTGAAGGGGCAAAAGGGAAAAAAATGTTTTCCTACGGTGCAGGAACATGTCCTAGGGGTTCCGTGGAAAAAGAAGAGACTGGCGAAGATGGTGCAGCAGCACTTGGGAAGGCAGATGTGCATGCACATGCCTACCAAAAGCTTCTAGTAGAAGCTGGGGAACATTCCCATGCGGGGCATCACAAATATGCAAGGACTTACTTCCTATTGAAACACAGAAACATGGCAACAGAAAAAGACCACATGGCCTATCTAGTCTGCCCTTCTATATCAAACACTAAAGTCCCTTCTTTTTCTTTAGAGAGCTTCTCTGTTTGTCCCATGCTTTTTAGAATTCAGACACTGTCCTAGTCTCTGTCATCTCCATAGGGAGACTATTCCATGCATTTACCACTCTTTCCATAAAGAAATATTTCCACATATTACTCCTAAGTCTATCCCCTTTCACTCTCATCCTATGTCCCCTCATAGCAGAGCTTGCTTTCAATTGAAAGAGGCTCTCCTCTTGTGCATTTATGCCACGGAAGTATTTAAATATCTCAAACATATCTCCCCTATCCCACATTTCCTCTAACATATATATATTAAGATCTTTAAGTCTGTACTCGTATACTTTATAACGAAGACTACTAACCATTTTAGTAACCACCCTCCTCATGTTATCTACTCCTTCCTGGATGTCTACTCTATTGCAGACTTAACCCTCCATTGCTCATGTTCCCTGTAAGTATTAGTGTATGTGTCTCATTTCCCCTCTTGTTAAATGTATCCCCCAATTGTGTTGTGACCACTTTGATTGAAGGATAAGGTGGTATACAAAAATAGAAATTACACTTACCTGGTAATTGTTGTTCCTTGAGTTACGACAGTTTAGTCCTCTACAGCTGGGTAGTGCACCTCCTCCTGCAGCTTGGAGACTGGACCAATCAAATCTTCATCCCTCTGGATGTAGCGAGCTGGAAATCCCCATCAGCCCCAGTGAACTATTGACAAAGCAGACTCAAGAGCAACAAATAAGTAGCTAACTATAATTAATTTTTAATTTTTTAATTTTTTTTTTAATTTTATTGTTTTTTTTTTTGTTGGTTGAACCATCAGAAACTGAATAGAACATAAGCTGCTATCTAAGGGGAACAGGGAGGAAGACCTGTCCCAAAAGCGCTCCTCCCCCTTGCCAGGCTGGAAAGAGAGAGAAAGTAAAACTCACCTGTCACACCGCTCCATGACCATGACTACGTGTTGAGCTAGCCAGAAACCTAAGGGTGGGAAGGAGGACTAAACTGTCGTAACTCAAGGAACGACAATTACCAGGTAAGTGTAATTTCTATTTCCTTATCGTTCCTCCAGTTTAGTCCTCTACAGCTGGGATGTAACAGAGCAGTACTAACGGGAGGGACCCTGCCAGCCGGCACGCAAGACCGCTGATCCGAAACGGGCATCCCCCGCCGCCAACACATCCAAACGGTAGTGTCTACTGAACGTATGTAACGACGACCAGGTGGCCGCCTTGCAAATCGCCACTGGCGGAACCAGACTGTGCTCAGCCCAGGACGCCGCTTGTGCCCGAGTAGAATGCGCCCTGAGGCCTACAGGAGCCGGACGCCCCTGCAACACGTACGCCGAAACAATAGCTTCCTTTATCCACCTGGAAATGGACACCTTGGCCGCAGCTTCACCTTTCCTAGGCCCGCCGAACAACACAAACAGACGATCCGACTTGCGAAAAGCCGCGGAAACCGACAAATAACGACGCAAAGCCCTCTTCACGTCCAATCGACTCAGACCGCGATCCGACGGATGCCCCTTTTCTGCCTGCAGAACTGGCAGAGAAACAGTTTGATTCACATGAAAGGGAGAAGACACCTTAGGTAAAAAGGAGGGAACCGGTCTGAGAACCACCTTCTCCCTCGAAAAACAGAGAAACGGCTCCCTACAGGAAAGAGCCTGCAACTCTGAAATGCGCCTCGCCGAACAGATGGCAACTAAGAAGACCACCTTAAGAGTCAAGTCCTTGACAGAACTCTGAGACAGAGGCTCGAACGGCGCTTTACCTAACGCCCGCAAGACCAAGTTGAGATCCCAGGACGGAACAGAGATCCGACGAGCCGGGCGCAGCCTGGTCACCGCTTTAAGGAAACGTACGACATCGGCATGAGCACCCAGAGCCACACCCTGGATCTTACCTCGATAGCAGGCCAAGGCCGCCAGTTGCACCCTCAAAGAGCTGGCGGCCAGCCCCTTGTCAAAACCATCTTGCAAAAAACTCAGCACCACAGATACGGAGGCCCTAGAAGCCCTAACCTGATGCCTGGAACACCAGTCTTCAAAGATCCGCCAGATGCACACATAGGCAAGCGAAGTCGACCGCTTTCGCACCTGAAGCAAAGTGGCCATGACCGATCTAGAGTAGCCCTTCTTCTTTAACCTTGCCCTTTCAATAGCCAAGCCGTAAGCGAGAATCGATTCACTTGCGGCATTAGAAGAGGTCCCTGAACCAGGAGCTCCGACGACAACGGGAGACACCATGGAGGACCGTCCAGCAACCTTATCAAATCGGCATACCACAGAAGCCGGGGCCAATTTGGCGCCACTAGAAGCACCTTCCCCCGATGGGCTTCGATACGCTGAATCACGCGACCAATGAGGGCCCACGGAGGGAATACGTAGAGGAGCCCCGTCGTCGGCCACGGCTGCATCAGGGCGTCGATCCCTTCCGACATGGGCTCTCTCCGCCTGCTGAAGAACCGAGGCGCTTTTGCGGACCGGCTCGTCGTCATCATCAAATCCATGACGGGCACGCCCCATCGCAGAGTCAACTGGGCAAAGACGTCGGGATGCAACTCCCACTCTCCGGCATCCACCTGGATTCTGCTGAGAAAGTCCGCTATCACATTCTCCTTGCCGGCGATGTGAGCCGCCGATATCGCCTTCAACCGCGGCTCCACCCAGGCAAACAGCTCTTCTGTCTCTTCCTCCATGGCTGCGCTGCCTGTGCCGCCCTGCCGATTTATGTACGCCACTGTGGCTGCATTGTCCGATAACACTCGCAACGCCTGATGCGTCACCAACTTTTGGAAGCTCTGCAGAGCCAAGAACACCGCCCTGAGTTCCAAACGGTTGATCGACCACCCGCTCTCCTCTGTCGTCCACCTCCCTTGCGTGAACTGACCTGCACAATGCGCCCCCCAGCCTGTTAGACTCGAATCCGTGAAGAGGGGAAGCCACACCGGCTGCTCCAACGGCATTCTGGCCTGCAAGACTGAGGGATGAAGCCACCACCGCAGCGCCTGACGGATGCGCCAAGGACAAGGGAGTCGCTTGCTCAGCGAGTCGGACTGATTCGACCAGCGACGGAGCAAGGAGCGCTGCAGAGGCCGCATGTGAAACCTGGCCCACGGCACGACTTCCAGCGTCGCGGCCATCGTCCCCAACACCTGGAGGTATTTCCATGCCGTTGGCGCCGCGAGCCTCTGGAAATCCTGCACTAGCCGCCGGAGGGCTAGAGCCCTGCGTTCCGTTAGAAAAACAGACCCCCGCCGAGTATCGAACTGAACCCCCAAATACTCGAGGACCTGAGTCGGTGCCAAATGACTCTTGAGAAGGTTGACCACCCAGCCTAAGCTCTGGAGAAACTCCACAACCTGTCGCGTGGCTTTCTCGCTCTCAGCCTGGGATTTCGCTCGTATCAACCAATCGTCGAGGTAAGGATGAACTAATACTCCTTGCTTTCGCAGCGCCGCCGCAACCACTACCATTATTTTGGTGAACACCCGGGGGGCCGTCGCCAAACCGAAAGGCAGCGCCTGGAACTGAAAATGACCCCATGGCAGGGCGAACCGAAGAAACTTCTGATGGGACTCCCGGATGGGAACATGGAGATACGCCTCGGAAAGATCGAGAGAGGTGAGATACTCCCCCTGACGAACCACCACCATGACGGACCGCAGGGTTTCCATGCGAAAATGTGGAACGCGGAGACACCGATTCACCCTTTTGAGGTCTAGGATAGGCCAAAGAGAACCGTCCTTCTTTGGCACCACGAAATAAATGGAGTAACGCCCCATTCCGTATTCCGCAAGCGGAACCGGGACGATGGCCGCTAGCTGCAACAGGCGGTCCACCGTTAGACGAACTTGCAAGGCCTTTAGCGGGCTTCTGCAGGGAGAACTGACGAATGAATCCAGCACCGGCCTCGCCAGATCTAACGCATACCCGTCGCAAATGAACTCCAAGACCCACTGGTCTGATGTTATGCGGGTCCAGGCAGAAAGAAACCCCCGTAGCTGACCTCCAATCGGTGGTCCTTCTGCCGGGACCCTCTGCCATTCATTGTGGTTTCCGGATGGCTCCTGCAGAAGCCGCCGCGAAACCTCTACTCGCCCCCCAGGAAGCCCCGGAATCCTTGAGCTCGGGACAGAAACCTACTTCTTTGAGAACCCGCGAAACGGGGGGAGCGAAATCTCCGAAAATCCCGAAACTGCCCCTTAAAGGACACGGGAAACTTTCCTGGCTTGGGCTTGTCCTCCGGGAGCCGACCCCCTTTGGATTCCCCTAAATCTTTGACTAACTTATCAAGATCCTCACCGAACAATAGCTTGCCCTTGAACGGGAGCTTACCAAGCCGAGACTTGGAGGAACCGTCGGCCGCCCAGTTTTTTAGCCAAAGGGCCCTCCGCGCCGCTACCAGAGAGGACATACTATTCGACAGGGCCCTAATCAGGTCATAGTGCACATCTGCTATGTAGGCCGCTCCTGATTCGAGACGCTGTAACTCGCGCACGTCCACCTGCTCCAATGCCGTTGACTGTCTTAGGTGCTGGACCCACCTTAAACAGGCCCTAGCCACCCAGGCCCCACAGATGGACGCCTGCAAAGAAGCAGCATCTGCCTCAAAGGACTGCTTCAAGAGACCATCCATTTTTCTATCCTGCGACTCCTTCAAAGCCGCACTGCCTTCCACCGGAATCGTGGTCTTTTTCGTGACCGACACCGCCGCATCAACCTTCGGGGCACAAAACCTTTCCTTATAACCATCCGATAAAGGATAGAGTCTACTCATGGTTCTTATGCCTTTCAAACCCATTTCAGTGTGATCCCATTCAGTTTGAATCATCTGATCGATCACCTTATGAATGGGGAACACCACCTGTGTCTGACGCACCGCCTGAATAATAGGATCCGCCACATCCACTTCAGGTGCGGGTTGTTCTGGAGACAGCCTAAGCGTCTGCAGAACCTCAGAAATGAGAGCCGACAACTCTTCTCTTCGAAACACACGAATGATGCGCGCCTGATCCTCAGGTTCAGGAATCTCACCTTCCTCTAAATCCTCCAACTCGCCAACCACGTCAGAACCGTGCTCTTCCTCCTCCTGGAAATCCAACTCGGAAGAAGAGTGCTCTGCTGGCCGAGGCCTCTTGAGTGGCTGGACAAGTCCACTTGCGCGTTCGGCCAGTGCAGCTCGAGCACTGGGAGAAGGCAGCGAGCCAGAACTCGGCAAAAGCCCCTGCCTCTTGCGACAGAAGGCCTGATGCATGAGCAACACAAAGTCTGGAGAAAAATCTTCCATAAAGGCAGGACCCCCAGCTACCGGAGATACACCCAGCAGCCCAGGAGTACCCACTGATTCCGGGGCGGATGGACCAGCCATCCACGCTTCACCCTCTGTCTCTTTCACTGTGTCAGGAGGGGCTGGGGCAGTAGCCCCCTCCATTTGCTGCTCTACAGTCAGGGATACGGAAGCACAGGAATGACAAATACCTGTCTCCATAGCCGAACCCCAACAGGTGCCACAAATCACGCACTGAGGCCTCGCTGACATGGACTACAGAGCCTGCGAGTCTCAAGGCACCTGAGGCAAGAGAGGGAGAATGTGGGGATCCCAATAGAAATATAGCCTGCTGTTGCTATCTTTTCTCAAGAAAGAGCCTCAGGCCATTTTTATTTATTTAAGTATTTTTTTTTTGTTTGTTTGTTTGCTGTGAGTTGAGCTTAAATTACTGAGGAATGTGCAGGCACAACCTCGCAGGCCCTCCAAGGGATCCACACACGGACAAAGAGTCCCAAAGAAAAGAAGAAAACAAGAAAAGAAATAAAACAACAGCACTGCTGGCCGACTAAGAAAACCGCTGAGAAAACCGCGAGGTCAAAATGGCCACGGTTTCTCTCAGCGATTTTGGCGCGCTTTACACAACGGGCCCCGAAGCACCGCAGATCTCAAAACTGCATGCCGGCGACTTCCCCCAATGTACCTGTTAATTATATGCTGAAAACAGGAGAAAACGGCGTCGAACGAAGCCTCGATCGCCGAAAGACACAGGATCGCCGCAGGGTCTGTGACATGTGCTCGACCACTTCTCCGGAGCCGGCGCCTGCAGGCTGTCACCCAGCGCACTGCCCGTGGTCCGCACTAGGGGCTCTACCCCAATCAGTCAGGGGGTAAGAGATCCTATGTAGCAAAAGTCGCCAGGGGGAAAAAAGAGGCTAGGCAAGGGAGAATCACCCCAGAGCAGAAGCCCCCTTCCTGCTCGCTATGAGGAACGCCAAATTTTTTCCTTTTTTTTTTTTTAAAGGCACAGTACCCAAATAGTAATTCCTGTAAATTAAGCCAAATCAAATGAAGTGAAAACAAAATCTATCTACATAGCCTGCTTCTTATTAGTTCCTCCAGTGAGCCCAGCACCTAGGCTCACAAGGTCCTCCTGCTGCTTGGAGACTGGACACACTGGGGCTGATGGGGATTTCCAGCTCGCTACATCCAGAGGGATGAAGATTTGATTGGTCCAGTCTCCAAGCTGCAGGAGGAGGTGCACTACCCAGCTGTAGAGGACTAAACTGGAGGAACGATAAGGAACTGTCTAAATAAATAAATAAATAATCCTCAAAGAGGTTAAACCTTACCAGACAGCCCTTTCGCAATATCACTAACAAAGATGTTAAAAAGAACAGACCAAGGACAGATCCCTGCGGCACACCACTCTTTGCTAGCTTTGATACAGATAAAATGTCTGATACAATTACAATGGAGTATTTTGGATACTGACCCGCTTTAGCATTGAGGGGGTATTTCTGGATTGGATCAGAGTGTTGTACCGGGAGCCCACTGCACAGCTTTCCCTGAATGGACAACTTACTGAGTATTTGGTCTCTGCCAGAGGACAAGGCAGGGATGCCCTCTATCACCCATGTTGTTCATTTTATCTCTAGAACATTTAGCTTGTAGGTCAAGGCTAGTCAGACTATATGGAAGATTATTCAAATCAAATCAATCCATTTAAGTCCTTCTCTGGTTACATATTAATTCTGCCATGTCTGAAAAGGCATGGGGAGGGGTGCCCTGCATGGAGCGGTAGGTACACCTATTCTTGCCACCTTGCTGGACCAGAATAGATGAACCATGCTGGTCTTTATCTGCCATTATATACTATGTTATGAAGCATTTGTGGTAACAAAGGGGTGCACTGGCAAGCAGGTGAACTCACCAAACAGAAAACTACTACTACTTGGAGATTCCATCATCAGAGACACCAACTTGGGAACACAGTTCAAAGGAGAGAAGACAGTCAAATGCCTCTCAGGCTCCTCAGCTGGCAGGAATACAAACCAAATTATTGATATACTTAGCGCGGAAAGCAAACACTCCAAACTTGATGTTGTAATTCACTTGGGTACAAATGACCTGGCTAGAAATGGTGCCTCTACAGTCCAAAAGGACTTCCAATCTCTGGGAGAAAAACTCAAGCCCATTGTTAACACTGTAGCATTCTCAGAAGTTCTACCTGTTCTAGGCAAGGGGGCAAAAAAGGCTAAATCGCATTAAGGCCACCTCCAACAGGGCTTTCTCCTTATTTGCACCTCTAAACTGGAATGCACTACCGCACGAAATCCGTGCTATCAAAAACCTAATCCTATTCAGAAAAGCATTGAAATACCACTTATTCACAAAATGCTACCCAGAAGTCAACCTAGCCATTAACAATACTAGCACCTCAATACAACCAGAAAAGGGCTAGTTGGTCAATCTTCTCTCTAGTCCTATTAGTCAACCACATTGCAACATCTAAATCATGTTTTATATCACTGTATATATTATTTAAGTCAATCTGTACATAGTTCCCCCGGTTGTCCTATGTTGAATCTTCCTGTTCAATGTAAAACTCAATGTTACTTGTATGCATTGTAGTATGTTCTTGTTTCAATGTACACCGCACTGATTGAAATAGCGCGGTATAGAAAAATTGTTAAATAAATAAAAATAAATAAATAAATAAATAAATAACAGCTTTAATAAATGGCTCCAGACCTGGTGCAAACGAAAAGGATTCAGATTTATTGGCGACTGGGAAAACACATGGACCCACAAGAAACTATACTGTGCTGATGGACTAACCTCTCTGTCGCAGGGAAAAGAATCCTACATGAAAAATTCAGGCAGTATGTAGATTTGCATTTAAACTAGAAGAAGGGGGTGACGGACGGGGAAGGTCAAGTTCTGGACATCACCCCCTGAAAAAGCAGAATAACAAAAACCACCACACTTTTAAACACATCAAAAGCAACTGGGAAGACGTGGGTAGAATAAAATCAATGCAAAATACACACAAACCAGTTAAATGCTGGAAAGCAATGAGCACAAATGCTCGTAGCTTAGCCAACAAACTTCCAGACCTGGAAGCCCTAATGGTGGAAAAGGACTTGGACATTGTGGCCATTACAGAAACATGGTTTAATGAATCGCATGATTGGGATATAACCATACCTGGCTATAATCTATTCAGAAGAGACAGAGAAAATGGAAAAGGGGGAGGAGTAGCTTTGTATGTCAAATCCAATATTAAAGCTACTGAAATGCAGGGTGCATGGGGAAAAGAAGCAGCGCTCTGGATAGTGTTGGAAAGAGGAGATGGCACTGTCATCCATACTGCTATAATCTACAGACCTCCAACTCAAATTGAAGAGAGAGATAAATTGATTATAGATATTGCCAAGATAGCAACAAAGGGGGAAGCGATCATATTGGGTGACTTTAATCTACCCGATGTGGATTGGATTACTCCTTCTGCAAATCTGGAAAGAAGCAAAAAAATTGTGGACGCTATCCAAGATGTGTTACTTAGACAAATGGTGATGGAACCAACCAGGGAAAGCTCAGCGTTGGATATGTTGCTCACCAACAGTGATAGCGTGTCAAATGTCTGGGTGAGTGCCCCTGTGAGCAACAGTGATCATCACACGGTGTGGTTTGAGATAAAAGCCAAGGTGCAGTCCAATCATAGCAAGCTCAAAGTCCTAAACTTCAAAAACACTGACTTCAACAAAATGGCCAAGTACCTAAAGGAGGAGCTGACAGGTTGGAAGGGGATAAGCGAAGTGGAATTGCAATGGGCTAAACTAAAAGAGGCAATAAAAGGGGCACAGATAAATATGTAAGAAAAGTAAATAAAAACAAGAGGAGAAGGAAACCTATTTGGTTTTCCAAAGAGGTGGCTGCTCAAATAAGGGCAAAAAACACAGCTTTTGCAAAATTCAAAAGCTTGCAAACAGAACACAGAAATGATTACAGGACCAAACTCAAGGAGACAAAAAGAGAAATAAGGATAGCAAAATCAAAGGCAGAGGAAAAGATGGCTAAAGATGTTAAGTGCAGCGACAAAACTTTCTTGAGGTATATTCGGGAAAGGAAGAAGATCAGAGGTGGAATTACAGGACTCAAAAGTGCTGGGAACGGACTCATGGAAAATGACATTGATAAAGCGAAATTGCTAAACAAATACTTCTGCTCTGTTTTTACTAAGGAAAATCCTGGAGAAGGACCACCTGTGACTCCCAAATATAAAAATGGGAATGAGGTAGATACCACACCATTCCGAGAGGATGAGGTGTTAGAACAACTTGCAAAACTGAAAGTGGACAAGGCCATGGGACTGGATGGGATACATCCCAGGATACTGAAAGAGCTCAGAGAGGTTCTTGCAGGGCCATTAAAGGATGTTTTCAACAGATCCTTGGAAACAGGAGAGGTTCCTCAGGACTGGAGAATGGCTGACGTCGTACCTCTACACAAAAGTGGTGACAGGGAAGAAGTGTCAAACTACAGGCCCATGAGCCTTACCTCGGTGGCGGGAAAGGTAATGGAGACGCTCCTGAAAGAGCGAATAGTGAACTTTCTCAAAACCAGAGGGTTAGAGGATCCGAGGCAACATGGTTTTACCGAGGGGCGATCTTGCCAGACAAATCTGATTGAGTTCTTTGACTGGGTGACCAGAGAACTGGATCAAGGACATGCGATGGATGTCATCTACCTGGATTTCAGCAAAGCCTTATCACTTCTTGGAACAACAGACTCAACCGCATCTCATCTCGTCCGACCAGAAATAAGTCATTAAGAAGAAAAGCTACGGCACCTTGGTTTACATCAGATCTGAAAGAATCCCTAAAACATTTGCGAAAACTTGAGAAGAAATGGAGGAGATCACGCAACGATACTAATCAGTCTGCATACATGCAACATCTTGAAACCCACCGCAAAGCTATTTCTGAAAAAATGAGACTATATCATACAGACATCCTTAAACGTGCTATAAACAAACCTCACGACCTATTTACCCTCGTTAAGAAATTAGCCAAAGAACCCTCACAGGAGCACCAGTGTGAAATCAACCCACAAGCTTATGTCCTTTACATACAATCTAAGATATGCTGCACAAATAAAATTACAATACCCACTATCTTGAATGCTCATGCACTCCCAGCTCCTTTAGCTTCTTTCTCCACCCCTTCTTTGAAGCTAATTGAAGATATTATCTCATCTCTCAACTTATCCACAGCACACACCGATCCGTGTCCAGCTTTTTGGATAAAGGACCTCCGCAAAGAACTTGCTCCAACAATATCCAAAATCATAAGTCTATCATTTGACACTGGCTCATTCCCTTCTGCCCTCAAACAGACCTCCATCCGACCTCTACTAAAAAACCTCAAATTAGATCCGCAAAAAACAGACTCTTACCGACCCATCTCCAGCATACCCACCCTTGCGAAAATAATCGAAAAGATAGTCTACAGACAATTGCAAGACCATATCGACACTGAAGCGCCTCTGGATACCTGTCAACATGGATTCCGGGAATCTTACGGGGTCGAAACGCTCCTCACCTCACTTCTCAACAGCTTAAACTCTGGCATCGACAACATCAAACAGGGCTTTGTCCTCATCTTTTTAGATATTGCGGCTGCTTTTGACTCGGTCTGTCACGACATTCTTATTGTCCGCCTAAGAGAGAAGGGCCTCTGTGGAAATGCTCTTGAATGGTGCAACTCTTACCTCTCAGAAAGATGGCAGCAAGTTCGCTCAAATGGTGAAACATCAGATCCATTTCACCAAGGTCAAGGAGTCCCACAAGGTTCCTCTTTGTCATCATTATTATTCAACATCTACATGCAACCCTTATGCAACATTATCAGGTCCTTCAAAGTCAATTATATGATCTATGCTGATGATGTCTTATTATATATGCCATTCTGCATTGATAAGATGAATCTCACCACCATATCCAACTGTTTTAACGCCATCTCAGACTGGCTACTGACTCAAAATCTCAGAATCCAGAACAAGAAAACGGAGGTACTTTTCATCTCAAGAAACCCCAAGTTCACACCACCTACATTCCTTGAAGTCCATGATGCTAAGTTGCAAGTAAAACCCCACATCCGTTATCTTGGTGTTACCCTGGATCAGAATCTAGACATGAAGACCCACATAGCCAACACTGTAAAGGCAATTTATTTCAAGATTCGCTCCCTTAGACACCTTCGCCAACTAATTGATCCAGATGATTTCCGTACTGTCTACCAGGCTTTAATTATCCCACACTTTGACTTCGCAAATTGTATACTACAGGGGCTCCCCCAATCAACCCTCAACCCGCTTCAACTAGCATTAAACAGTGCTGCAAGAGTGCTCTTCGGGGTACCAAAAAGAGAACATGTAACACCTCTCCTGAAACAATTACACTGGCTCCCTATCCAAGCGAGAATCACCTTCAAGACCCTGCTACTAGTCTTCAAAGCTCACAAAGGACCTGCTCCCTCCTCTCTATCAGAGTTGATACAACCTATCCCCTCCAACAGGCTTAGAAGAACCTCGGAACTAAACATGCTTAAAGTTCCAAAAGAATCCTTAAAATACATCTCTGCAACTGTGAACCGATCATTCAGCTTATGTGCTCCAAAACTGTGGAACACCCTCCCACCACACATTAGGGCCATCTCTGATATCCCCCAGTTCAAAAAGGCCTTGAAGCATCACCTTTTCATCAAATACTTTCCAGAGAACACAATAACACAAGTTCATCCAAATAGCTCTAATCCCGTTCCTATCTAACAAGATGCCTTTTCATGTAATATTACTATCATATGTATATAGTTCAATGTCTATTATCCTTTGTTACAATTACCCCGGTTTTCCAAGTTTTTCTTCCTGTTCCATGTAAAAACAGATATATGTATCTTATCTGATGTTTTGTTGTTCTATGTAAACCGCGCTGATAATAAATAGTGCGGTATATAAAAATGTTAAATAAATAAAATAAATAAATAAATACTGTCCCTCATAGGAGGCTTATCAATAAACTCAGTAGTTTGGGGATGGGTTCCAAGGTGGTAAACTGGATCAGAAATTGGTTAACTGACAGACGACAGAAGGTGATGGTAAATGGAGCTCACTCGAATGAAAGGAAGGTAATTAGTGGGGTGCCGCAGGGTTTGGTCCTGGGCCCGGCACTGTTCAATGTATCTGTGAGTGATACTGCTGAAGGACTGAATGGAAAAGTCTGTCTTTTTGCAGATGACATGAAAATTTGCAACAGAGTGGACTCCCCCAATGGAGTGTTGAACATGAGGAGGGATCTGCAAAAGCTGGAGGAATGGTCTGATGCTTGGCAATTGAGATTTAATGTGAAGAAGTGCAGTGTCATGCACTTGGGTAGCAGAAATACAAAGGAAATGTACACGATAGGGGGCGAGAGGTTGGTGTGCACGGAGCAGGAGATGTAAAAAGAACGGAAGCGGTTCAGAGGAAGGCAACTAAAATGATTTGGAGCCTGCGTCATAAGCCTTATGAGGAGAGACTTGAAGACCTAAATATATACACTTTGGAGGAGAAGAGGGATAGGGGAGATATGATTCAGACCTTTAAATACTTAAAGATAAATAATGAACAAACAAAAATCTTCCAGAGACGGTGAAGCCGTAAAACTAGAGGGCATGACATGAAGCTGCAAGGTGGTAAATTGAAAGGCAATGTCAGGAAATACTTTTTTACTGAAAGGGTGGTGGATGCTTGGAATGCCCTCCCGATGGAGGTGGTGGGGGCAAACACAGTGACGGAATTCAAAGTGGCCTGGGACAGACACAGTGGATCACTTTACAGCAACAAGATTAAATCTAAATAAACTGAACCATCTAATTTCTCAACAAACAGGGGGTGTCCTACATGGACCAATGGGGGGAGGAGCAGTGGGTTCACCCCTAAACAAACAAAGAAACGGGGAGGGGCGCACCTGCTCCTGGTGGGTGCACCACTAAGCAAAGACATGGGTAGGGGTGCACCTGCTCTCTAAAAGACTTGAGAAGGGGTGCACCTACTCTCTAAAAGACATGGGAAGGGGTGCACTACTCCTACCATATTGCTGGGCAGACTAGATGGACCACGCTGGTCTTTATCTGCCGTTATTTACTATGTTACTATGATTTCCCCCTAGCATGGGTGAAATTATTTAGGGGTCTATCTGAACATGAATTTCCCAGTCATGCATCCGTGCAATATTATAGAAGACTTGGAACAAGATAAAAGCTTATATAACAGATGGCAAGATCTTCCCCCCATCTTATATAACAGATGGCAAGATCTTCCCCCCATCTTTACTAGGAAGGGTCATCCTAATGAAGATGGTAATGTTTCTAAATTACCAACTGCAAGTGATGCTACAGTGGGTAAATAATAGGGAGGAAAGTTAATATTGTAACATAGTAACACAGTAAATGACGGCAGATAAAGAGCAGTATGGTCATCTAGTCTGCCCCAGTATGATGGCAAGAGTAGTGCACCTGCTGCTCCGTGCAGGCCACCCCTGAAAACTCACCATTTCTCCAATGCTTTTGACCTCCCCTCTCCTCCTGTGTGACATTACCTTTTTCCCCCTCTTTCTCACTCCCTTTCCTCTTAGTCACATGTATTAAATGTCTCGAGTGCTTTCCTGTCGCATTGTAATTTCCTTTCCTTTTCCAGCCTATTGGCCTCCTTTTTGTATTTTACTCTGTAAACCGCTATGTTATAATTTGAATGGCGATATATCAAAACTAACATAAACATAAACATAACCCTCCCCATGTCTTAGTTTTAGGGGTGAACCCACCACTCCATGTAGGACACCCCCGTATGTTGACAAATTAGAAAGTTCAGTTTATTTTGATATTATCCTGTTGCTGTAAAGGGATCCACTGTGTCTGTCCCATGCCATTTTGAATTCTGTCACTGTATTTGTCCCCACCACTTCCATCGGGAGGGCATTCCAAGCATCCACCACTCTTTCAGTGAAAAAGTATTTCCTGACATTGCCTTTCAATTTACCCCCTTGCAGCTCTAGTTTTACAGCTTCCCCGTCTTTGGAAAGGTTTGTTTGTTCATTATTTCGCTAAGTATTTAAAGGTCTGAATCATATTTCCCCTGTCCCTCCTCTCCTCCAGAGTGTATATATTTAGGTCTTCAAGTCTCTTCTCATAAGGCTTCTGACGCAGGCTCCAAATCATTTTGGTCGCCTTCCTCTGAACAGTTTCCAGTCTTTTTATATCCTTTGTAAGATATTTATTTTTTTTATTTTAGACAGTTTTGTATACCGCCTTATCCTTCAATCAAAGCGGTCACAACACAATTGGGGATACATTTAACACGCGGGGATATGAGACACATACACTAATACTTACAGATATGGTCTCCAAAACTGAACACAGTATTCCAAGGGAGGCCTCACCAGAGACTTATACAGTGGCATTAGTACCTCTTCATTTCTGCTGGTAATTCCTCTTCGAATGCAGCCCAACATCCTTCCATCACCTTCTGTCGTCTGTCAGCAACCAATTTCTGATCCAGTTCACCACCTTGGGACCCATCCCCAAACTAATGAGTTTATTGATAAGCTTCCTATGAGGAACAGTATCAAAGGCTTTGCTGAAATCCAGGTAGATGACATCCATCGCATGCCCCTGATCTAGTTCTCTGGTCACCCAGTCAAAGAACTCAATCAGATTTGTTTGGCAATATCTTCCTTTGGTAAAACCACTGTCACAGGCACAACGCCCGAAGCCACTTGCCTCTAGTGGTCAAGGGGAGTGGTGGTTGAGGATTCCTTCTTCTATCAGCTCCTAGCAGCCTATTTCTTCGTGTTGGCTTCTGGAAAGTGTAGTACTGCTAAAAATATGTTGGTGCTTTAAGTAGAAGGTTTGTAGTTGAGGTAACCGAGGGTAAGGCTTGTAACAGAAAATTTATTTCCATAACACAAAACACAGCAGGTTCAAGGTATCATTTACAGGATTATAACTGTAGGATTTGCTTAAGGTACAGCAAATAATGGCAAACAAACCAAAAGAACTCAGAAATGGCTTTTTAAAGTCCTCTTCCTTGCAGAAGCAATTGCCTTTAGAAACTAGGCTGCCACTTTCCTTTTTAGTCCTTGTTAATCAGAGCATAAAGAAAAATTCATGCTTAATGTTTCTACAGCAGTTTGGTTTCTGCCAGCCTCAAAAACCTCTCTAGGCTGCATTTCTACGTGAAACCAAACTTAGAACAAAATAAACATTCCAAGCTGTTATCAAAACTCTTAGCATACTTTTCATATAGGAGAGGAGCAAGCAAAAACTCTTATAGCAGCTAACTAGGCTTTTCTGGCCGTCGCACAGTTCAAACACAGGTGACAAACGAGCATGAATCAGAGCTTCCTGATCAGGCTTACGTTGCAGTAAATTTCCCTTTTAAAACAGACAGGAATTTACCTCCACACTGCTTCTGCCATATGGTTAACTTCCAAGGAGAATTACTTCTTTCAGGGCTAGCTTTTCCTCATGACCTCCTGTCTAGAGCTTGGCATAGAGAGCAATCCATAAAGCAATCTTCTTCCACCAACTCTGACACTGGTTCTCCCAACTGAATGGGTTCTGAGTCACCGACCTGGTCAGACTGCTCAGTTGACAACCTCTCTGGTGGTCTGAAAGCTTCTCCACTTCCTGGTCCCCACCTCTGTTGCCAACCTGTTGCAGGGAATTCAACTCTCTCAGCTCTGGATAAGCTCAGCTCTTCTCCAAGAATCCACTCCTCTCTTCTTTTGTCTCAGCTGCTCTCCCGGCTGCTCTCCTCGTCTCTCCCTCTCTGCATAATCTAACCCAGGCTTATACCTCCAGGGTCTTAACCCCACCTCTCTCTTTCCCAGGTGTTGGTAATCCCCCTGCCTTCTGCTATAGCACAGTTACTTACCTGTAACAGGTGATCTCTGGGAACAGCAGGAATAAGTCTTCACATATGGGTATCGTCGGTACCGATGGAGCCTGCGTGGGAACACTCCCCAGCGTCCAGAAAGAAAGCTTCTGGGAGCATCCCACAGCGCCTGCGCGCTGCCTTCCCGCCTTTCCTAACTGCCTCTCTCCAGTTCGAGTTTTAAAGCTGAGACAAAGAGAGAGAGAGGAAAGGAAAGATAGATAGAGAGATACAACTCCTAGGGGAGGTAGGTGGGTTGTGAAGACTTATTCCTGCTGTTCCCAGAGATCACCTGTTACAGGTAAGTAACTGTGCTATCTCCAGGAACAAGCAGGAATGAGTCTTCACATATGGGGACTCCCCAGCTAGAGATACCTGGGAGATCACGCAGATTGTGAGTCCCTGGGAAGGGCTCTACCTCTACCCATGAATCTCAGGCATCCAGTTCAGGGATGGAGGGTAGGAGTTGATTAGGTATGGAACAGGTGTTTGAGAACAGCCTGACCAAACAAGGCATCCCGGCGGGAGTCCTTGTCCAAGCAGTAATGGGCTGTGAAGGTATGAACCGATGCCCAGGTGGCCGCTCGACAGATTTGGTCGATGGACACAGAGTTTAGATGAGCAATAGAGGTTTAGCAATTTCGTTTTTCAATGTCACTTTCCACGAATCTGTTCCCAGCAGTTCTGAGTCGTGCAATTCCATCTCTGAATTTCCTCCTCTCCGGAATAAGAACATAACATCATAAGATATGCCATACTGGGTCAGACCAAGGTCCATCAAGCCCAGTATCCTGTTTCCAACAGTGGCCAATTGATGTCATACGTACCTAGCAGTATCCCCAAGAGACACAGGTTCCACAATGCTTGTATTGGGTCAAGCATTGATATCCTGGGTCCCTTTTTAATAATGGTTTATGGACCTTTCCTCCAGGAACTTGTCCAAACCTTTTCAAAGCCAGCTACACTAACAGCCTTTACTACATCCTCCGGTAACAAATTCCAGAGTTTGATTACACGCTGAGTGAAAAAATATTTCCTCTTATTAGTCTTAAATAGTTTACCCTGGAGCTACATTCCATTTCCTCTAGTCTTTCTAAATTTTGATAACGTAAACAGTCGATCTACGTTTACCCGTTCCACTCTGTTCATTAATTTATAGACTTCTATCATATCTCCCCTCAGCCATCTCTTTTCTATTTGCTTTCTTGGCCGCCGCTGCTCACTGGGCGGAGGGTTTTAACATGTTATCCACGATGACGCCTAAATCTTTTTCCTGGGTGGTGGTTCCCAATGTGGAACCTTGCATGGTGTAACCATAGTGTGGGTTGTTCTTTCCTAGGTGCATAACTTTGCACTTGTCCACATTAAATTTCATCTGCCATTTTGATGCCCAGTCTTCCAATTTATCCAGATCCTCCTGCAGTTTTCCGCAATCCACTTGGGTTTTAACAACTTTAAACAGTTTTGTGTCATCTGCAAATTTGATAACCTCACTAGTTATTCCCTTTTCCAGGTCATTTATGAATATGTCAAAAAGCAGCGGACCCAGTACAGATCCCTGGGGTACTCCACTATTCACCTTTTTCCATTGGGAAAATTGGCCATTTAGCTCTACCCTCTGCTTTCTATCTTTTAACCAGTTCCTGATCCACAATAGTACACTGCCTCCTATCCCATGACTTTTTAGTTTTGCCAAAAGTCTCCGATGAGGGACCTTGACAAAGGCTTTCTGAAAGTCCAGATACACTATATCAACCGACTCACCTTTGTCCACCTGTTTATTCACACCTTCAAAAAAACATAACAGATTAGTAAGAGAAGATCTTCCTTGTCTAAAGCCATGTTGGCTGTCTCCCATTAGGCCATGACTATCTACTTGCTGACTAATTTTGTTTTTTATGATGGTTTCTACCATTTTTCCCGGTACTGACGTCAGGCTCACCAGTCTGTAGTTTCCCGGATCACCCCTGGAACCCTTTTTAAAAATTGGCGTTACATTGGCGATCCTCCAAACTTCAGGTATTAAGATAATTTTAATGAAAGTTCACAGATTACTAATAGCAAGTCTGCAGTCTCATATTTCAATTCTTTCAACACCCTTGGATATATACCATCCGGTCTAGGTGATTTGCTACTATTCAGTTTATCAAATAGTTGTAATACATGTTCCCGGTGTAGCGATATTTCTCTCAATTCCTCTGCAGTATCACCTTTAAATACCACTTCAGTCTTGGGTAACATCCCTACATCTTCCTCAGTAAAGACCGAAGCAAAAAATTCATTCAGTCTCTCCGCTATAGCCTTGTCTCCTCTTACTGCCCCTTTTACCCTCTATCATCTAACGGTCCAATTGACTCTCTCACAGGCTTTTTGCTACGAATGTACTTGAAAAAGTCTTTATTTCTCATTTTTGCTTCCATAGCAAGTTTCTTCTCAAATTTTCCCTTTGCTTGCCTTATCAATGCTTTGCATTTAACTTGCCACTGCTTGTGCTGTTTCCAGTTTTCGTCGTTTGGCTCTTTTTTTCCATTTCCTGAAAGATGCTTTTTTGGCAGCAACATCCTCTCTGACCTCACCTTTAAACCATGCTGGCAGTTTTTTGG
This sequence comes from Ichthyophis bannanicus, assembly GCA_033557465.1. Taxonomy (NCBI): domain Eukaryota; kingdom Metazoa; phylum Chordata; class Amphibia; order Gymnophiona; family Ichthyophiidae; genus Ichthyophis; species Ichthyophis bannanicus. The sequence goes on along the minus strand of CM066032.1, from coordinate 1,121,655,207 downwards.
ACTTTCTTCCACTTTTCTTAATGTGTGGAATACATCTGGTCTGGGTTTGCCGGATAGTATTTTTAAACACCGATGCTTGATGTAAGTCTTTAGCATTTGCAACCGCTCCTTTTAGTTTTTTATTAACTATTTTCCTCATTTTATCATAGTCTCACTTTCGAAAGTTAAAAGGTAGTACTGTGGATTTCCTTACTATCCCTCCTCCACTAATTAAATCAAACGTGATGATGAGATTCTACAGCAAATTTTGTTTCCTGCAAAACTTTAATCCTTTCTGACTCAATGCCCTCTCTAACAGAGCGCAACCCCTCCACCAATTTGATCAGCTCTATCACTACGATATAGTTTGTACTCAGGTATCACAGTGTCCCACTGGTTATCCTCCTTCCACCATGTCTCTGCGATTCCAATGATATCTAACCTCTCATTTAGTGCTATATATTCTAACTCTCCCATCTTATGGTTTAGACTTCTAGCACTTGCATACAAGCATTTTAGAGACTGTATTTTATTAATATTAATCTGGCTGTTGGTAGGCATGGGTAATTTGGAATCTTTACGCTCTGTCTGCACCATACTCAAGGGCATTTGGGCTACTTTACTCTTTTTTGGAATCTCTCTGCTTTTTGGTAGTATCCTTCAAGGATACCTTCTTCCGAACCATGCGCTCTTGGGCGACTGTCAGCTTTCCCCTATTTTCTAGTTTAAAAGCTTCTCTATCTCCTTTTTAAAGGTTAATGCCAGCAGTCTGGTTCCATCCTGGTTAAGGTGAAGCACATCCCTTCGGAAGAGCCCCTCCTTTCCCCAGAATGTTCCCCAGTTCCTAACAAATCCAAAACCCTCATCCTTGCACCATCGTCTCATCCACGCATTGACACTCCGGAGCTCTGCCTGCCTTTTGGGTCCTGCACGTGGAATGGGAAGCATTTCGGAGAACGCTATCCTGGAAGTTCTGGATTTCAACTAACTACCTAAAAGCTTAAATTTAGCCTCCAGAGCCTCCCTACCACATTTTCCTATGTCATTGGTACCGACATGTACCAAGACAGCTGACTCCTCCCCAGCTCTATCTAAGACTTTATCTAGGCGGTGCGTGATGTTCGCTACCTTCGCACCAGGCAGGCATGTTACCAGGCGATCCTCACGTCCACCAGTCACCCAGCTATCTACATGCCTAATGATTGAATCACCAACTATAACAGCTGTCCTAAACCTTCCCTCTTGGGCACATGGCCCTGGAGAAACGTCCTCAGTGCGAGAGGGTTTTACATCACCTGGAGAACAGGTGCTAGTTACAGGATCACGTCCTGCCACACCAGGATGATGCTCTCCTGTCACGTGACCTCTCTCCTCCATGACAACAGGGATGCTGCCAGACTGGAGGTGGGACTTCAGAACTATATCCCTGTAGGTCTCGTCCATGTACCTCTCTGTCTTTCTTATGTCTTACGGGTCTGCTAATCTAGCCTCTAGAGAACGGACTTGTTCCCTGAGAGCAAAGAGCTGCTTGCAGTTAGTGCATACGTAAGACCTCTCACCAACTGGGAGAAAATCATACATGTGATACTCGACGAAAAAGACTGGAAAGCCCCCATCTCACTGCTGGACTGTTGTCTGCATCTTAGTTTAAAGCTTGTGTTTAGGTCTTTAAATTCTGTACTTACTAAGGGTTGGTGTGGATGCTTATACTGGATTGTCATACTCGTTTATTGTGGTAACCTGCTGTTCCTTCTCCTTCTCTTATCTCTTTGACTGTTTCTGTCCTCTATTCTGTCCTATCTCATAAATGGCGTTCCTTTCATATTTTCTCAAATGATATGGTATTGTAAACCGCTCTGATGCCTTGGCCTGGGCGGTATATCAAATGATTAAACATAAAACATAATAAAAGTGTATCTAATACCTTTAATATACCTTGTTTACCTGAAGCTTAATTAATCTCAGGTCCTCAATGTATGACTGATTTGGATGAAGAGCTGCACCTGAGAGCAGCCCCTTTCCTCTAAGGCATGTAAGTAAGTTCCTATAAAGCTACAATTACCCCAGGGGTGGGTGGGTGTTGGGGATGGAGGGAGGAAAATAAGACATATTAAAAGAGGGCTGTTACAAGGTACCCTGTGCTGTAACCTCAGCAGGGGGGGGGGGGGAGGGGGTTAATCCCTCAGGTAGACTAGAGCAGGAAAAAAAGTTTAAAACGCAGCACGTTCTGGGGACAGAGCAGGGAGAGATATTTAATTTAAAGTAACAGTTAACCTGGCTATCACACAAAGGCCAGATAGTTGAAAGAGGCAGGGTAAGTTATACAGTTGAGAAAGCTGAAGTGCAAAACTAAAGTGAACAGGGAGATGAAGTAGCACACCAATAAAGACAACAAATAAATACATGGACAGCTAGAACTCACAGCAAAGTTGTCACAGGGGTTAAATATCCACCTCTGTAGCGGAGCACTGTGAGGGCACTGCTCTTCCCAGAACAGAGAGAGGCAAACAGAAGAAAGTTTTGTCGCCACACTTCACATCTTTAGCCATCTTTTCCTCTGCCTTTGATTTTGCTTTCCTTATTTCTCTTTTAGTTTAATCAGCAGTATAATCCGCCAAGCGTTCTTTTTACGTCGCAAGTATTTCTGAGGCTGCACATTCTTCTAGGCAGTTATTCACAATCCTACGTAAGCTCTCCTCTACCTCCTCAACTCCCAACCTGTCGAGCAAAACCCCAGCTCCCCAAAAGTTGGCTACCTTTTTCTCTGATAAAATTTTGACCCTGCGCCTCCTTTTCCAGCCCCCCTCCCCCACTCTTATCATCTTTACCTCTCTCTCCTTCCTCTCCTGCTCCCCTCGACAAGTCAACTATTTCTGAGCAAGTGAGGCTGCCCCCCTCCCCTCCCAATCGGGCATTAGCTCATACCTGGTCTTCCTTCTCTCCAATTATCTCTGCAGAGTTATTACAAGCATTTTCTAAGGCTAGGAAGACGACCTGCTAGCTAGATCCAATTCCATCTCACTGGCTGGCCGAGCCTTCTTTACAATTAATACCCATCATGGTCACTATCATTAATGCTAGTCTTTCTTCTGGCCACTTCCCTTCTTTATAGAAATCTGCCATGGTCTACCCTCTTTTGAAGCAACCCTCCCTTGATCCCTCTGTACCATCCCATTGGCGCCCTGTGTCAAACCTCCCTTTTTTGGCCAGGTTACTGGGACGTTTCGCCTTTTTACAACTAAATTCACATGCAGAAGCCACTAATGCCCTTCACCCCCGGCAAGCAGGATTTCGGCCGGGGCATAGCACAGAAACTGTCCTTCTGGCCCTTTTGAATGAAATCCATGTCGCCCATGATCGTGGAGACATCACCCTTATCGTTTCGCTCGACCTGTCCGCAGAATTTGACTTAATTGACCACCAGACTCTCCTCTCTCGCCTTTATGACTCTGGATTACGCGGCACTGTTTGACAGTGGTTCCGCTCTTTTCTTATAGCTCGCTCTTTTACTGTACACTCTAATAATCAGTCTTCCTCCTCTCTCCCTCTTGCCTGTGGTGTGCCCCAGGGTTCTGTCCTCTCTCCCCTGTTATTTAACATTTTCCTCTCTCCCCTACCTCTTCTGATCCAACAGTACCCAGTCTCATCTTATATTTATGCCAATGACATTATCCTCCTATTTTATACTTCACCAGTACAATTGGACATCTCTCAGCTCAACCGATGCCTTTCTCACGTCGCTAGCTGGGTTTCTTTGAATTTTCTTCACTTGAACCCCTCCAAATCCACAGCAATGTGGGTCTCCCTGAGCGGCTCTTGCCCGACTGTTGCTCCCCAGATCGACTGTACTTCAATCCCTCTCGTCACCTCCTTCCGATACTTGGGGGTAATCTTAGATTCTTCTCTCTCCTTCCGTAGTCACATATCCACCCTTACTCGCCGTTCTTTTGCAGCTCTGCACCAAATCAGGGCTGTCCGCTCCTTTCTCCCCACTAGCTCCCTGATTACTTTAGTTTTGGCCCTGGTCACAAGTAGACTTGATTACTGTAATGTCTTTCTAGCCAACTTACCAGCCTACCAGCTTCAGCGCCTTCAGCTCATTCAAAACACAGCAGCTCGTCTCATTACATTTGCTCACCGATTTGATCATGTCACTCCCATTCTTTGTCGACTTCACTGGTTGCATCTCCGTTTTCGGTTCCAGTATAAAGTCCTCATTTTAACACATAAAGCCATCTACACATCCACTCCTCTTTATCTATCTAACCTCATTTCTCGTCACACACCGTACCGCCAGCTTCGTTCTCTGCATGCTAATCGTTTGTCCTTACCCTCTCCATCTCAGGCACATTTAGAACAAACTCGTCACTCGGCCTTCTTTTTCCTTGGCCCCGCACTCTGGAACGCCTTCCCTCCGTCTGGAATCCTCATATCCTAAGTTTAAAGACTTACTGAAAACTCATTTATTCCAACAAGCCTTTGACCTCCCTCCTAACGTCCCTCCCTGAGTATTTGTCAGTTTATGTCTGGTATAGTTAGTGTGTTTTCTTGCACTGTCCTTTCTTTCTTTCCTATTTTACCATGGCGTTCCTTTTCCATAGTTTAGTAGTGTAGACCTTGTATTTTATTGTAAACCACTTTAATGTTCCGGCCAAAGCAGTATATAAAATGGAGGAATAAAGATAAAGATTCCTTTATGTGTTCCTCCATTTGCAAGCTTTTGAATTTTGTGAAAGCTGTGTTTTTTGCCTTTATTTGAGCAGCCACTTCTTTGGAGAACCAAATAGGTTTCCTTCTCCTCTTGTTTTTACGTATTTACTTTCCTTACATATTTAACTGTTGCCCCTTTTATTGGCACCTTTAGTTTAGCCCATTGCAATTCCACTTCCCTTATCCCCTCACACTCTGCCAACTCCTTCAGGTACTTGGCCATTTTACTGAAGTCAGTGTTTTTGAAGTTTAGGACTTTGAGCTTGCTATGACTGGACTGCACCTTGGCTTTTATCTCAAACCACATGGTGTGATGATCGCTGCTGCTCACAGGGGCACCCACCCAGACATTCGACACGCTCTCACTGTTGGTGAGCACTAAATCCAGCGTTGAGCTTTCCCTGGTTGGTTCCATCACCATTTGTCTAAGTGACGCATCTTGAAAGCATCCACAATTTTTTTGCTTCTTGCCAGATTCACAGGAGTACTCCAATCCACATTGAGTAGATTAAAGTCACCCAATATGATCACTTCCCTCTTTGTGGCTATCTTGGCAATTTGTTATTTATTTCTTCAATTGATTTGGAGTTCTGTAGACTACAGCAGTATGGATGACAGTGCCATCTCCTCTTTCCAACACAATCCAGAGCGCTTCTTCTTTTCCCCATGCCCCCTGCATTGCAGTAGCTTTAATATTGCTTTTTACATACAAGGCTACTCCATATCCCATTCATGCGATTCATTAAACCATGTTTCTGTAATGGCCACAATGTCCAAGTCCATTTCCACCATTAGGGCTTTCAGATCCGGAACTTTGTTGGCTAAGCTGCGAGCATTTGTGCTCATTGCTTTCCAGCATTTAACTGGCTTGCTTGTATTTTGCATTGATTTTGTTCTGCCCACTTCTTCCCACTTGCCGTTGGTGTGTGGTTTGAAAGTGTGGCTGTTTCTGATGTTCTGCTTTAGCCGGGAGTTACATCCTGAACTTATCCTTCCCCATCCGTCACCCCCTTTTTCTAGTTTAAATGCATATCCACATACTGCCTGAATATTGGAGGATTTTTCAGGTATTTCTATGGAAATGTTAGGGCGCTAGAATAGGGTATGCAAAGTTGACTTTGGAAAAGATAAACATGACTTAGGAGTGCCTGATTTGAGACAAGCTCTCAAACCACTACAGCTGGCACAAAACACTGCAGCTCGAATCATATCCGGAGCCGCAAGGCAGGAGCACATCACACCTACACTAAAGGACTTACACTGGCTCCCAATCATTGCTCGCATCAGATACAAGACTATCATAAACCTATTTAAGATAAAAGAACACACATCAGCCAACAGCCTCCACCTGCTCATACAACCGGAAACCAGCGCACGTCCCAGAAGAAGTCAAACACGCAACCGAGTCAGCACCCCAAATGAGTACAAGCACACACGCAAGGACACAACAGACAGAGCTCTCTCCATGGCTGCTCCAACAATATGGAACAATCTACCGGACGATCTAAGGGCAACTCCAGACCTCAAAGACTTCAGAAAACAACTGAAAACCATGCTGTTCATAGAGCACTATGGTCACATCACATAACCTAAGAGAATGGATAACAGCACTCCAATCCTCCCAAACAACTGAATATATAAAATATGATTCTAGCACCACTGTAAATAGCCCACCCTGTATATAGCTCAAACAAATCAAGCACCCAACACATCCCTCACACAACTAAGTTTTATCCTCACTGCATGTACAACACACACACTTTACCTGATTGCTTGCTGTGATACCACCTTGATTATTAAGATAAGGCGGTTTAGAAATACTGTTAAATAAATAAATAAATAAATATAAAAGCATAGTTACTCACCTGTAACAGGCATTCTCCGGGGACAGTAGGAATCAGTCCTCACATATGGGTGACTTCGATGCCGACAGGTCCGCAGGGAAGCATCTCCCCAGCTTTCAACAAAAGCTTTTGGGAGATGCACCATGCATGCGTGGTCCCCTTCCCACCAATGGTGCCATCTTGCCTGAGTCTAATGACATAGCTAAGACGGCAAAAGTAAAATACAGTAAAGAAGCAACTCCAAGAGGAGGAGAGGGGGTTGTGAGGAGCGATTCCTGTTGTCCCCATAAAACACCTGTTACAGGTGAGTAACTATGATTTCTCTGGGAACAAGCAGGAAGTCAGTCCTCACATATGGGACTCCCCAGCGACAGGCTACCGAGAACCTGTAAAAATTGAGTTGCAAGCTATAGCAGTTGAGTCCCAACTGAGTGACTCTTGCAAGACCCAAGTATCCGGCAGGAGCCAGCACTCTGCTAGCCTGAACACAGAAAGGTCGGAGTGCAGGAGTTGCCTACACCCTGAAAAGATTACAAAGTATGGCCTGGCTGAAGGTGCTGTCCCATAGGGACACCCTCTCCAGGAAGTAGCGCGCTGCAAAGGTATGGACCGAAGATCAGGTGGCAGTCTAGCAGATTTCCATCACAGGTACGGAATACAGATTTGCCATGGCCCAAAAGCGTTGCGCCATGACCCAGTTGTCAAGTGAGATCCCAGCCTGCCCAAAGACAAGGGCAATGCAGTCCACCACCCAAATGGACAGAGTTCGCATGGTCACTGGAAGCCCCAGTCGACTGCAGTCATAGGAAATGAAAAGCTGAGGCGCTTTGCGGTGGCCCTGGTCCACTGCAGATATAAGGTCAGAGCCCTCTTTCAATCCAGAATATGGAGAATGGCCTCCGCCTTGCCTGCTTTGGAAAGAAGGTGGGGAGCACCACCGCCTGATTGAGGTGGAATGGGGACACCACCTTTGGCAGAAACTTGGGGGTGTATGCAGAGCACCACCTTGTTCTTGTAGAACCTTGTGTAGGGAGGTCCTGCCATCAGAGGCTGGAGCTTGCTGACTATGCAAACTGATGTGAGTGCCACAAGAAAGACAACCTTCCAGGAGAGGTACCATAAGTTTTCAGGTAGCTAAGGCTCAAACAGTGGCTTAGCGAGCTGTGAGAGCACCACCTTGACATCCCACTTTGCCGTTGGTGGGCGGACGTGGGGCTTAGATAACATGAGGCCCCGCAGAAAGCGAGAAACTAGGGGCTGAGCGGAGAGGGGTTTTCCCTCAACAGAGTGGTGGTGAGCTGCAATAGCGCTCAGGTGCACTATGACTGAGTTAGACTTCAGTTCCACCTGGGACAGGTGGAGTAGGTACTGGAGAATGGGTTCGCCCATCTCTCGGTGAATCACACCGAAAAACGGCACCACTTAAAAGGCATACACCCTTCTCATGGAGGCCTTATGGGAGGCAAGGAGGACCTCCTCCACATCTCATGGGAGGTCGAAGGGTACAAGAGCTACCCTTTCAGCAGTCAGGCTGTGAGCGACAGGGATCCCAGGTTTGGGTGCAGGAGAAAGCCCTCCTCCTCTGACAGGAGTCCTGGGGCGGGGCGGGGCACGGCACAGGGGAATCGGAAACACCGCCTACAGGAGACGGGAGTGGCTGGCAGGAGCAGAAACTGGGCAAATGTATGTTGTCCGAGCTGGTGAACAGGTCCTCTAGGGGGACGCCTCAGAGCCGGAAAAGCCAGGAGGCCATTCTGGGGTCCAGATGCCACTCGTGCAGCTGGAGAACACTGCTCAATTTCTCTGCCAGGGCATTCTGCTGGCCCAGAAGGTAGACCGCCTGCAGGAGCATCCCCATACATGTTGCATATGAGCGGAGGGCTACCGCCTCCTGGCAGGAGTACGATCCTGTGCCCCCTGCTTATTCACGTAGAACACTGCGACTTGGTTGTCAGTCTGGATCAGCTCTGACTGGCATTGCAGACCATGGTGGAAGGCTCGGAGGGCCAGGAATATCACCCGGAGCTCCAGAAGGTTGATCTGCAAGTGGCTTTCAGCCTGGAACTAGCTGCCTTGTGTGTAGAGGTCCTTGCAGTGAGCTCCCCAACCTAGCAGGGAGGCATCCGTGGTTAGGACCCTCTGGGTGGTGGGTGCTTGGAAGAGTATCCCGGGCCTGAAGGTGGCAGGGAAGTTCCCACCAGTCGAGGGAGTCTGCCAGGTGGCGGGTCACTCTTATTCTGTCCTGAAGCTTGCCTGCGGCTTGTGTCCACTGGGAGCGGAAGCACCACTGAGCCGCCCTCATGTGTAGGCGGACATCAGGAGTAATGTGGACTGTGGAGGCCATGTGGCCCAGCAGGCGGAAGAGAAAGTGGGCAGGCAGTGACCGGCGGTGCTGCTCCTCTGCAGCTAGCACCCTGAGGTGTTCTGACCTCTCTAGCAGGAGGACGGTTTTGGCTTGGAGGGTGTCTGGCTGAGCCCTGATGAATTTCAGGCACTGAGCCGGGCAGAGGTGGGGTAGTTGATGACGAACCCCAGGTACTGGAAGGTGTGGATGGTGTGCTCTGTGGTGTGGTGCATCTCTGCAGCTGTGCTTCCCCTTATGAGCCAGTCGTCAAGGTAGGGAAAGACGCAGGCCCCTTGGAGATGAAAGTGTGCTGCAACCACCGCTAGGCACTTGGTGAAGACCCTTGGCGAGGAAGCCAGCCCGAAGGGCAGCGCCCTGTGTTGGTAGTGACCTTCTCCCACCACGAACCAAAGGTATTTTCAGTGACTGGGATGGATCAGGATGTGTGCATAAGCATCCTTCAGGTCTAAGGAGCATAGTCAGTCTCCCTGCTTGGGGTATGGCAGCAGTGTTCCAAGGGACAGCATTTTGAACTTTTCCTTCACCAGGAATCTGTTCAGGTCCTGCGGGTCTAGGATGGGCCTGAGGCCTTCTGTTCGTCTGGGAACAAGAAAATATCTGGAGTAGAAGTCTTTGCCCCAGAGGTGTTTGGGCACTGGCTCTATTGCCTTGTCCTTGAGGAGGCCTGCGAGCTCTGAGAGAAGCAGAGTCTGGTGAAGGAGAGGCCCGACAGGCTCTTCTGGAAGGTATGAGGGTGGCGTCTGTTGCAGGTGGAAGAGGTAACCCTCCCTGATAACTTGTACCACCCAGGAATCAGTGGTTATGGCGGACTACCTGTGGGCAAAGAGCCAGATGCCCTCCTGTGGGCTGTAGGGGACCTCCTGGGGGGAGGGAGCTCATGCCCAGGTAGTCAAAAACTCTCTCCTGGCTGGGCTGGGGCCAGCACCTGGGTCTTGGATGTCTTCTGCTTGTGGGGACCGTGCTTGTCGGAGTTTAAAGTTCAAGCTTCTTCTATGATGCGTAAGTTTGAGGAACGAGGATATCCATCTACTGTTTTGCGAAAAGCATACCGGAGGGCCGGTTTAACCATCGTGAATGGCTGTTGCAACCTAATAAAGCCTAATAAATGAGTGGTGTCCTTAACATAGGATGCAAACTTTGGAAACTCATTTTGCAAAACTTTATCTAAATATATTCCCACACGCTCCAACAGGGAATCATTACTAGATAAAATTGGGCGGCCTGGGGGCGCTATAAGACTTTTATGAATTTTTGGCAAAGCATAAAAGGCAGGTATCTTAGGAAAAGATGAATTAAGGAATAGCCGCTCCTTTTCAGTCAAGCGGAAAAATGAGCTCCCTCGAGCTCGTCAGCACAGAAGGAAGGAATCTTCTCTGAGAACGCCCCCGAATGGTAGCCCAACACCAGGGCCGGAGGGTAGGAGTTGCCTAAACCCCAAAGAGATTATGGAGTACTGCCTGTCCGAAAGCACTGTCCCTGCAGGACTCCCTCTCAAGGCAGTAATGGGCCGCAAACGTCTGGCTTGAAGACCAAGTAGCGGCCCAGCAGATGTCTGCCAACGGAACAGAGCGGAGATGAGCCACTGACGCAGCCTTCGCCCTGACACGATGAGCCGTGACTCGACCCTCCAACGAGAGGCCGGCTGCCCCATAAGCCCAGGCGATACAGTCAGCGACCCATATGGACAACGTACGCTTGGAGACAGGGAGCCCCAACTTATTGGGGTCAAAAGAAACGAAGAGCTGAACAGCCCTCCTATGCTCCCGCGTACGGTCAAGGTAGAAGGGATAACGCCCTCCTACAGTCCAGGGTATGCAATACCATCTCAGCCCGGTTGGCATGCGGCCTGGGAAAGAAGGTCGGAAGAACCACCTCCTGATTGAGGTGAAAAGGTGAGACAACTTTAGGAAGAAACTTAGGGTGAGTCCGTAGGACTACCCTATTCCTGTAGAACCTAGTGTAAGGAGGATCAGACACTAGTGCCTGCAGTTCACTCACACGCCTAGCAGAGGTGAGAGCTACCAGAAATAAAGTTTTCCAGGAGAGAAAACGGAGAGGGCAGGTAGCCAGAGGAAGAGGGGTGTCCACCGCCAGCTGCATTAGAAGCGGGAACCAAGGCTGTCTCGGCCACCGGGGAGCCACTAGGATCATCGAGGCTTTGTCTCTGAGAACCTTGAAGAGTGTCCGAGACACCAGCGGCATGGGAGGAAAGGCATATAAGAGGCCTGTGGACCATGGAATCAGAAAAGCATCCGCCGCTACTCTGAGAGGATGCGGTTGTCGAGAGCAGAATCTGGGAAGTTGCCAGTTCAGAGGACTGGCAAACAGATCCATGGTGGGGAGGCCCCACTTGAGAAAGATACGCTGAACCACCAGCGGATCCAATCTCCACTCGTGTGGCTGGAGGATCCTGCTGAGCTTGTCGGCCAGGTAATTGTCTTGACCTGGGAGATAGACAGCTTTGAGGATGATGCCGTGGTGGACGGCCCAAGAGCATAGCTTCTGTGCCTCCTGACAGAGAAGGAAGGAGCCTGTTCCGCCTTGTTTGTTCACGTAGAACATCGCAACCTGATTGTCTGTCTGTATCAGCACCGACTGGTGAGAAACCAGGTGAGAGAATGTTTTGAGCGCTAGGCGGATGGCTCTGAGCTCCAGGAAGTTTATCTGCTGAGTAGACTCCCAAGGAGTCCAGAGACCTTGAGTACATGTCCCTTGGCAATGTGCTCCCCAACCGAGGAGAGAAGCATCGGTCGTCAGGACCTGAGAATGCGGAGGGGGCTGAAAAGTCACACCTAGTACTAGGTTTGGCAGATGAAGCCACCATTGCAGAGAAGAGACCAGCTGGTCGGATATCTGTACGGAGTCCGCGAGGCTCCCCGTAGCCTGATGCCATTGTGTGCGAAGGCACCATTGAGCAGGTCGCATGTTCAGGCGGGCATTGGGGGTCACATGGACCGTGGAAGCCATATGGCCGAGCAGTCTCAGAAATTGCCTGGCCGAGACCAGGGCATTGCTGTGAAAGTGGCCGGCGAGATCCATGAGCCGCTTGGCCCTGTCCAGAGGGAGGAAGGCCCGCGCATGAAGATTGTCCAACCTGGCGCCGATGAATTTGAGATTTTGAGAGGGGAGCAAAGTGGACTTTGCGAAGTTTATGACAAATCCCAAGTGCTGGAGTACAGTCACAGTGCGATGAGTGGCCTGAGTGGCCTCTTGGGAAGACTGGGCTCTGATTAGCCAGTCGTCCAGGTAGGGAAACACAAAAAGGCCTTGAAGTCTTAGATAGGCCGCCACCACTGCCAGGCATTTGGTGAACACTCTGGGGGCGGAGGATAGGCCAAAGGGCAGTACTCTGTACTGGTAATGATTTCCTCCCACAACAAACCTGAGATATTGTCTGTGGTCTGGATGAATAAGGATATGAGTATACGCATCCTTTAGATCCAAGGAGCATAGCCAGTCGCCCTGCTGGAGGTAGGGCAGCAGGATTCCAAGGGTAAGCATCTTGAACTTTTCCTTTGCCAGGAACTTGTTGAGGTTTCGCAAGTCCAGGATGGGTCTGAGGCCTCCTGTTCTTTTTGGTATCAGAAAGTACCTGGAGTAAAACCCTTGACCCTTCAGGTGATGGGGCACCGGTTCCACCGCCTGTTCCTGAAGGAGACTTGCTAACTCCTGAAGGAGTAAGTCCTTGTGCAGAGGGAGTCTCGGAGGCTCCCCTGGAAAGTAGGAGGGAGGTACCTGGTGAAAGTGAAGAAGATAGCCCTTCTGAACTATGTGAAGTACCCAGGTATCTGTGGTGATGTTGGACCACCTTTGGGCAAAGTGGACCAGCCGGCCTCCTGTGCTGAGAGAAACCAGTTGAGGGGGAGTGGCTATGCTGATGAAGTCAAAAAACCCCACCCTGCTGAGTAGGGGCCGGTGGTGCAGGCTTGGGGGCTTGCTGCCTACGGGACCCATTACCCCGTCCCTTGGCCTGTTGACCCTGTTGCGGAGCTGCTGAGGCCTGATAAGGAGGGTAGTGTTTATAGGCAGCCGCCTTCCTCGGGTAAAAGGGCTTTTCCCCCGAGCCCTTCTTCTTTTGAGAAGGGGCAGAGGTCTTCCTTGAGAGACGAGTCCTGGTGAGAGTCTCGGTCTCGATCTGTGCAGCCTTTTCATCCATGGGCTTGCCAAAGAGGTTTTCACCCCTGCAAGGGACATCGACCAACTTGTCCTTCCCCCCTGGCTCGAGGTCGGACGTCTGAAGCCAAGCCTGGCGGCGTCCACCAATGCCGGCTGCGGCTACTCGAGCCGATGCCTCAAAACCATCGTAGGCTGCTCGAGAGATAAACTTCGAGCACTCTCGAATACCAGTTGACAAGGTTTGAAACCTCTGCAAAGGTTCGTCGGAGAGACCAGCAGAGAACCCGGCTAGTTCTTTAGCCAGGTCCCTGAGATACATGCCCATGTAGAGCTGGTAGGTCTGGACTCGACAAGCAAGCATAGAGCCCTGGAAACACTTCCTACCGAGGGCATCCAGGCTTCGGGCCTCCCTACCGGGGGGCACCGAGGAGTGCATTTTTTGACTCTTAAGTCTATGCATGGCCGATTCCACCACCATGGAATGGTGCGGTAGTTGTGCCATTTGGAAGCCGGGGCTCTTGCGGACTCGATAAATGGAATCGACCCGCTTGCTTAATACTGGCGACGACGACGGGCTCTCCCACATGCGGAAGAGAAGTCGTTCCAGCATCGGATGAAACGGTACAATAAAGGCCTCCTTCGGGGGAGAGTCATATTGCAGGGCATCGAGTTCTTCAACTCGAGGCTCCTCCTCGGGATCCGCGGGGAAGGCCAAGGCCTTGGCCATATCCCGCACGAAGTCCGAGAACCGGGTATCCTCCGGGGGGGACCGTCTCCGAGGTTCGGACTCGGGGGAGTCCGATGGGACACACCGAGTCCGAAAGGAACCAGGTGACTCTTCGTCCTCGGATTCCCAGGCCGATTCCTCGGAGGAGGAGTCGAGCGGCTCCGGTCGGGCGGGCATCGATGCCATCCGCCCCGACGCCGAGGGAGTCGGAGTCGGCGTCGACGGCCTCGGTCCTGAACGGGAGGCCGAAGGAGACCGTGACCGAGGATCGACTTGAGCCCTCATGGACTCGAGGATCGGCTTGGTCTCTGGGGTCGACTTGGAGGTCGACGTCCCGGCGGTCAGGGCAAAAGCACCGGCGAGGCCAGCGATCAATGCCCGCTGCTGGTCCATGAAGGCAGTCAGACTGCACTCCAAGGCCGTCAACCTGAGTCCAAGCTCAGGAGACCCAGCAGCCCCCGACTCGGGCCCCGACGGCGTCGGGCCCGACGTCGGCTCCTTCGGAGGCGAGTCTACGAGGACAACAGTACTCACGTGAGCGGGCAAGTCCATCTCGAGACGAGGATGTTTTGAAGGTCTCTCCACCTCCGAGGACCCGGGACGGGAATCGGGGCTATGCGACCTGGCCCTCGAGGAACCAGGAGCGTCCACCGATCCCGCCCTCGCGGGTTTCTTCTTCCGATGATGTTCCCGGGTAGGAGACCCCCTTTCAGAGGAACTTCGACGATGCTCAGGACCAGAGTCCCGAGACGTCGAAGCCTATGACGAGGTCCGAGCCCGGCCGGAGTCAGAGAAGATCCGTTCCCGCTGATGCTGCCGACTCCTCATCGCTTTTGAGGACATTTTGCCACACGGACCACAGATCATCGGGTCATGATCGGGTCCGAGGCAGCGGAGGCAGAAGTCGTGTGTGTCTGTAAGAGACATAAGTTTCTTACAGAGGTCACACTTTTTAAACCCGCTGGCAGCCATCGTGGGAAAAAGGGCCCCTGCGAGGTCGAAAGACCGGGCTGCCAGTGAAAAAGTAAAAAGTCGCGAAATCTGTCACGAAGGACAAAAAACCGAAAAATAAAGAACGGACTCGCAACCGGCGTCGCGAGTCCGGGCGGGAAAAGAACCGGCGTCGAAACCGAGAGAGAAAAAGAGAAATAAATCAACTTTTCTGCGGGGATTCACAAACAACGTCTGTAGGGCTCCGTGGGAAAAAGAAGACTGAGCAAGATGGCACCCTTGGGCGGGAAGGGGACCGCGCATGCGCGCTGCAATTCCCAAAGGCTTTCTTTGAAAGCTGGGGAAATGCTCCGCATGAGGGCTCCGTCGGCGTCGACGTCACCCATATGTGAGGACTGACTTCCTGCTTGGTCCTGGAGAAGGGAGAGTAGCCTGCACACTGCTTCCAGCTTGGTTTTCTCTTCATGCAGTAGTCCATGAAGTTAGGGGTACACCAAAACAAACGCACAATCCCTTGCACAACCAGAAACAGAAACCAAAGGGAGTAAGGAGTAAAGAATATTCCTTTATTCAAAAACGCCCCTGAATAAAGGAATATTCTTTACTCCTTGCTAATTTTGGTTTCAGTATGACACCGGAATCTGTCCGTGGGTGCTGAAAATGGCAGTTGGCCTGCTTTTGACTTTCTTTTTTGCTTTTGTCAGCTTCGGGGCTTGAGCAGAGGAAATGGTCATGGAGTCTGACATGTCGGCCGTTTCCGCCAAAATTGCAGGTACTCTGGAGCCTACTCCTGCTCTCTCTGCCTCACTTGATGGCTCCTGCATCTCAGCCCAGTGGAAATCGTGCTTCCCTAACCTTGCCAATCACAAGCATATGTGACAAAACTAGTGTACCACTAAACCACGGCTTACTCTACACTCTGCACAGCCTGAAAAAAATGCTGGCATAGACAGCTCGAGACTGCTCTGACAATGGAGAGAGAGGGAGAAAAACTGTGCTGCAAGGAGCCTGATTTGTAAGCCGGAAGCTGCAATCCCCAAATACACCACACAGACAGATCACTTACATCTGCTGCAGAGATAAACTTACTTTCCTGCTCTAATCTGTGTTGCCTCATTGCTTGTTTTGTTTTGGGGTTTTTTTTCATTGTTTGGAAGAACTTTACCATGTCACCGCTGCAGAGAATAACATGGGCAGAAAGGTTTAGGCAGAATATCGAGGAGAGCCCAGAAATCACCACCAGTGACCCTCGGGCAGTCCTGTTGGGGGTGGGGGGGGGGGGGGGAGAGCTTGGACCACCATGCTATTTAACCCAGGGCCCACCTGACTCACCAAAGGATCTTGTGGGTCAAAGACAGGCCCTGCTCCTGTGAGCCCTCACAGCTCTGAAAACCAGAGTGTAATCCAGATACTCTAATCCATTGACTCACACAGTTCTCAGTCTTGAAAATTGTCCTCCTTTCTATTATATATACTGTATGTTTGTTTGTTTTTTGCATTGAAAGCCTGTCAGATGTCCCTTTAGAGAAGCCCTCGACAAAAAGGATGCTCCCTCAGCTGCTGAGGACTGAGAATACTGGATTCTGGAGCTAAAGTGGGAGCTCTTATTCAGCAACATCAGAATTCGGTTATGCTCAGTCCTCAGCTGCTGGAGGAGGGGGAAAACCTGCTTGTGGTGGACTGGACTGGAGGGATTATGTGGAAGAAGATGCAGTCTTCTAATCTAATGACCACTGCAGGCTTAGATTTAATCAGGGTCAAAAAAACCAAAAAGCTGGTGGGAATCCAAGATGACTGAGGTGGCAGTAACTAGGAGCTCCATACTGTTCCTGTTGCAGGATAAATGCATTCATTTGTTGAGTGGCAGGGGCCCCCAGTAGTTTGTTCAGGAGTGCAGGTCCCAACTGAGCCACCATTAGAGACAGGAGGACTGATGGCATCATCCAGGATTGCGGGCTCCCCTAGTATAGCTGCAGATGTCCTTACCTTTGACTGTCTCAGCTGAACAGGCGCATCACATGGATGTTGGTATCCTGCCAGTGTGAAGGGCTGAGATTGAAGCAGAAGCCCAGGAGGAATGAGACCAGGCTAGCAGCATACATTTGGGGGAGGGAGGGATCAATGCAAGGAAGAAGCATCAGGAATATTACTACCTCAGATTGGGGAGGGATTACTTTGGAGAGCTCAGTCACAGACCACAGCCACAGCAGAGGAATCCCCAGGATTATTGGAGGTTTTTCCTCCCACTTTCAATTTACCTTGCAGTGACCAGAACAAATTTCTCTGGAATCCATTTGGCAAATATTGTCAGAGCTTCGGAAGGCTTTGGCACTTCAGGTGACTGGACTGGCTGTGAAAGGTCAGGACTGTATGCACTCTATATACCATCCAACAAATATTAAAATGCATGCCTGTACACAACATGCAGCTGATGCAAAGAATGTAAGACTGGAGTATTATGGTCACATATACCACAACCACTCAGCAATCTGGCAGCTGCATTCTGGACCAATTGCAAAGCTCAAAGATTAGATGTAACACCCAAATATATGGCATTACAATAAGCTAAGCCAATCAAGACAGACTAAAATTGCATTAAAATCAGTAGATGGAATAGAGTAACAAATGTCTCAACACCCTTAACTCAGAAATCCAGAAGAGCATATTCAAAAGGATTATGTAGCACTATTCAGCCGCTAACCAGTTAGCTAAGCTGCCTAAAATTAGGACAGATGAAAGGTTGTCTTAAGGGCGCTTTTGGAATCTAGTTATAGTATCTGAATATCGCCACTAACTGGATTGCAAAGGGCAAGCCAGAGAAACCAGGTATTTAATGCCAGTCACTGGATATGCCTGGCACTGAATATCCAGGTTTAATTTAAAGCGGCAACGGCCAGCCAATTTAGCAGTGCTGCCTATCACTGTTGAAAATGCCCCCCTGCCTTACATTTTTTTTTTACTGTTTCAAAATCAAATGTTTGCTTAGACACAATTGTTTGAACAGCACTGATTTGCAAATTCATCGAGATTAACATAAAGGACAAAGTGGGTCACAGGTTTTCAAACTATAATGCAGGTTTCTTTAAATTCAAAAGCAACGTATTGTCTTCCATTCACCTACTGATAAATGCTAATAACTTGATTCAATACGTAGAGATCTCAGACTACAAATTCACTGAAAGTAAAAAAATGTTTATCATCTGCATGTATCATATAGTTCAAGTTGAATGACTGCAAAACATTTGTTAAAGGGAACAAAGTACATATTAAAAAAGTACGTTTGATAAAGCAGAATCTTGAGAGACTTTATGTTGCAAAGCTTTCCAAGTTGACTCAGTATCATCATAAACCACACTAAAGTGTTTATTCTGCAAGAATGATTGAACCCAATTAAGAAGTCTGCCCATAATAACCAATCTGCATAAATGAGACTACAAAACTGAGTGATCAATGGCGGTGTCAAAAGCAGTGTGGTATAAGCATAATCAGCACCATCTTGATTCAAGTGACGTCTAGCAGTATTTAACACAGAGACCAACATCTTTGTGCTCGGATTCTTTCTAAAATCACATTGATGGTCATTAAGTAAATTATTCATTTTTATGTGATCTTCTAATTGCCGTATAGCGTAGTTACTCACCTGTAACAGGTGATCTCCGGGAACAGCAGGAATTTAGTCTTCACATATGGGTATCGTCGGTACCGACGGAGCCTGCGCGGGAACGCTCCCCAGCGTCCAAAAGGAACGCTTTTGGGAGCATCCCTCAGCACATGCGCGCTGCCTTCCCGCCTTTCCAACTGTCCCTCTTCAGTTAAGTTTGTAGCTGAGTGAAAGGATAGAGGGAGAGAGGAAAGAGACAAAGAGAGAGAGAGACAACTCCTAGGGGAGGTGGGTGGGTTGTGAGGACTAAATTCCTGCTGTTCCCGGAGATCACCTGTTACAGGTGAGTAACTATACTATTTTCAGGAACAAGCAGGAATGTAGTCCTCACATAAGGGGACTCCCTAGCTGAAGATGCCAGGGAGATAACCCCAGGAAGGTGCCACCGTCGAAGGTGAGAATCCTTCCTCCCATGGATCTCTGGCATCCCACCAGGGTTGGTGGGTAGGAGTTGGTTTAAGTTTGAAAGAGATTTTGAAGAACAGCTTGGCCAAAGAAGGCATCCCGACGGGAGGCTTTATCTAGGCAGTAGTGGGCTGCGAACGTCTGTACCGAAGCCCAGGTGGCTGCTCGACAAATGTCATCGATAGACACAAAGTGGAGATTAGCCATAGAAGCTGCCATGGCTCTCACATTATGAGCTGTGACATGGTCATGAAGAGGAAGACCCTTACTCTCATAAGCAAAGGATATGCATTGGGCAATCCATTTAGATAAAGTTCTTTTGGAAATTGGAAGTCCCAAATGACTAGGGTCAAAAGCTACAAAAAGTTGCGAGGACTTTCTATGTTGCTGTGTTCTTTGTATTTAAAAGGCTAAGGCCCTTTTACAATCCAAAGTATGAAGGTTTCTTTCTGCATTAGAGGCGTGAGGCCTCGGAAAAAATACAGGAAGATAAATTGATTGGTTTAGATGAAAAGGCGAAACCACCTTTGGCATAAAGTGTGGGTGAGTTCGAAGAACAACCTTATGATGAAATCTAGTATAAGGAGGATCAGCCACTAAAGCTTGCAATTCACTAATGCGACGGGCAGGCGTGATTGCAATTAGGAAGATAACCTTCCAAGTCAAAAACTTAAGGGCTGTAGTGGCCAAAGGTTCAAAAGGCGGCTTCATGAGCTGCCCGAGAACTAGATTTAGATCCCATGCTACCGGAGGTTTAGTTAATAAAAGGCCTCTCATAAATCTTGATAGGAGTGGATGAGAGGAAATTGGTTGTCCATTTAGAGGCTTATAAGAAGCTGCAATTGCACTAAGATGACTCTTACCGAATTGGTCTTTAACCCAGAATTCGATAAGTGAAGGAGATACTCTAGTATCGATTCTAGGGGTATGATCAGGGGGTTTAATCCCCTCTTGGAGCACCATATAATAAAAAGTTTCCACTTGAAGGCATAAGATCTTCTTGTGGAAAGTTTCCTAGAAGCCTGAAGGATATCTTTTACCTGCTGGGACAGGTTGAAATCCTGGAGATTTAAGCCTTCAGCAACCAGGCCGTGAGGTGCAAGGACTGGGGATTCGGATGCCATAGCATACAGTTCTCCTGGGAAAGGAGATCGGGAGTATGCCCTAACTCCAGAGGTGTCGCTTGAGAGAGATGCAGAAGCAGGGAATACCATGTTTAGCGTGGCCATCATGGTGCTGCGAGAATCATGCGACCCCTGTCTCTCTGAAGCTTGAAGAGTGTCTTGGGGATGAGGGGAATGGGTGGGAAGGCATAAAGGAAGTCCTGACCCCAGTGAAGGAGGAGGGCATCCCTTGCCTGACAGTTGTCCGCCGGAATCCTGGAAAAGAACCGGGGAAGTTTGGCATTCGGTGGACTTGCAAAGAGGTCTATGTCTGGAGTGCCCCAGAGATGAAATATCTTTGCCACCTGGTCTAGGTGGAGTGACTACTCGTGAGGTAGCAGTCCTCGACTGAGTTTGTCTGCCCGAAGGTTTTGAATGCCTGGAAGATATACCACTAGAAGGTGAATTTGATGCTCTCTGGCGAGGGCCCATAGTCGTAAAGCTTCGTTGCATAAAGACAGAGAGCCTGTCCGGCCCGGCTTGTTCACATAGAATATGGCTACCTGATTGTCCGTCTGGACTAGGACTGTCTTATTTATTTATTTATTTATTTAACAATGATTTATATACCGCATCTTCCATAGTTCAGTTGCGGTTCACAATAAAAAACAGTTAACAAATCGGAGTTTGTTTTACATAAAACATCATATGACCAAATAACAATAAGATAAACAACTAGTGTTAATACAGAACAGTATAGAACAGTGTAAACTATATACATTATGTACAAATACACATTATGTGGGGCTTAAGCGTTATTCAAAGTACAGTATCAGCTATGAAGAATTGTATGTGTAGGTCATTTGGGATTTGTTAGATAAAAACTGGTTAGCCATTATCTAAGTCTATTGAGGGATGATCTGAGTTGTTGTAATGTTTAGAAAAGAGATAGGTTTTCACTTTTTTGCGGAATTCGATGATCTCGGTTAGCATTCTTAGATCATCTGGGAGGGAATTCCAGATTGTTGGAGCTGCATGAGAAAAAGCTCTATTGTTTGTGAGTTTATTTGCTTTTATGAAGTCTTTGGGAGTTTTTAGTTTATTTGTTTGTCCTTTTCTTTGAGTAGATTTTGAGTGCTCTTTGCTGATTAGGTTACTTAGGGTGACTGGGGCCATGTCGTTTAGAGTTTTAAATGTGGTTATCAATGTTTTGTATACTATCCTACTTTGTATAGGCAGCCAGTGAAGGGATTCTAGTATTGGTGTTATATGTTGTTGTGCGTGTACTTTCGTTATTATCCGAGCTGCTGCATTCTGGGCAAGTTGAATTCTTTTAATGTTTTGTTTTGTTATACCCAATAAAATTAGGTTAGCGAAGTCAAAGTGGGGGGTTATGATGGCTTGAATTATGCTGATGAAATCATGTATGTATACAAGGGGTCTTAGTTGTTTAAGGATTTTTGAGTGTGAAATAGATTTTCTTTGTGGTGTTTCTAATGTGGGTGTCTAATGTAAGGTGTTTATCTAGAATAACACCTAGATATCTTACTTCATTTTTTATTTTAATTTCTTGGTTTTGAAGTGTTATGTGTGTAGGTGGAGTATAGGATTGGTTTTTGGTGACGATTAGCACTTCAGTTTTGGAGTGATTTATTTGGAGATTGTGGGTATTTAGCCAGGATGTGACTTCATTGAAGCAATCTGACAGAGTTTGCATCGGTAAGTTGGGAATCGTGAACGGAATGTACATCATGATATCATCTGCGTATAGATGATACAGTACACCAAATTTTTTAAAGATATTGCAAACAGGTTTTATGTATATGTTAAATAGGAGTGCTGATAACGCTGATCCTTGAGGTAAACCGGTTTCCAGTTTGTATGAATCAGAGGTTTGATTACCTATTCGTACATTTTGTGTCCTATTATCTAGATAAGAGGAGAACCATTTATGAACTGTGGCATTTATTCCTATTTGACTCAGACTATTGAGCATTATGGTATGGTGGACGCTATCAAAAGCAGCTGAAATATCAATAAATAATAGAATGAATGCTTGTTTGTGATTGTCGATTCCTCTTAATAGCGTATCTGTTAGAGCTGTGAGGAGTGTTTCCACTCCATGCTTTGGGCGAAAACCATATTGCTGTTCGTCGAGTGGGTAAGATGAGTCTAGGTGCTCCTGCGTCTGTATTTGTACTGTTTTTTCTATTACTTTTGCTAAGAATGGTATACTTGAGATGGGTCTATATGATTTTGGTGAGGTTTTATCAAGGGTGCTGTTCTTGAGAATTGGTCTTATTTGTACGTGTTTAAGTGTGGGTGGGAGGTAACCTTGGAGTAGTGAGAGATTGACAATGGGGAGTATGAATGAAAGAAGGATTGGGAGAGTGTTTTTTATCCAGATTACTGGGCAAGGATCTAGGTAAGAGGTAGTGGTGTTTAGGTTGAGTATGATATTTTTTAATGATGTTTTGGTTATAGGGTGAAATTCTGACCATACGTCTATCGGGTGATGAGGTTTGTGGAAAGAGTCTGGAGTCGTGAATTGTAGTTTTGTTTTGTTATGGTAATAGTTAGCTAATGTTTGTGCTGAGATGTCAGTGATTTCCTTGCTGGAAGTTTGTGAGTTATTAGTTAGGTTACTAACAATGGAGAATAGTTCTCTTGGTCTATTATAAGAATTTGATAGGATGCTGGCATAGTAGTTTTTCTTTGTGTTGTCTAAGGTTTCCTTGTATAATGTGAGGTGGTTATAATATAATTCTTTGTGTATGGTGGATTTGGTTTTGCGCCATTTAGCTTCTAGTTTTCTTAGATCTCTTTTCATATGTTTTAAAGTACTGTTGAACCATGGGGTGATTTTGATTTTAGTATTGGTTGGCTTTTTATTATTTTGGTTAATTGTGGCTGCAATATTGATGGTGGTATGCCAGTTTTGACTGCTTCATCTAAATCTGTTGGAGATGATGAAAGGTGGGGTATTGTAGAGTCTAGAAATTCAGTTTCAATGAATTTCTTGAATTTTATAGTTTGGTCATTTCTTGTGTGTTTTATGACACCGATAATGTTGTAAGTGAAGTTTATTTTAATTAGATGATGATCAGACCAGGGTATTTCAGTACATTGTAAGGAGTCTGGGTTGAAAAGTTTAAATAGTGAATGAGGAAGGAGGACAAGGTCAAGTGTACCACCTTTAGTAGCTGAGCTGGGCGTGGAACACTCGAAGAGCTAAATAAATTGCTCTTAATTCCAGGAGGTTTATGTGTAAAACAACCTCCTGTGGAGTCCAGGTGCCCTGGGTAGAGAGATGATTCAGGTGTGCTCCCCAACCCACCTGTGATGCATCTGTTGGGTGGCCTGAAAGAGGGGTAGATGGAAAGGAGACCCCACTGTCAGATTTTCTAGTGATTGCCACCATTGGAGGGACAAAATTAGTCGTTGAGAGATTGTTATTTTGTCCAACAAATGACCCGTGGCCTATGTCCACTGTGTGGAGAGGGCCCACTGAGCTGCTCACTTGTGGAGGCGAGCATATGGGACTACATGAACTGTGGATGCCATGTGTCCCAGTAACTGCAGTAGTTCCCGAGCAGTGAGGGAGGATTTGCCTGCTTCTTGGGAAGCTAGCTGCATAATGCGAAGACACCGGGCTTGTGGAAGGAAAGCCCTTGCCTGTCTGGTATCCAGACAGACTCCTATGAATTATAGGCATTGGGAAGGAACTAGTTGAGACTTCGGGAAGTTTATTTCCAATCCCAAGTATTGGAGGATTCGCATTGTACGGGACAGTGCAGTGCTGGCCTCTGCAACTGTGGAGGCTCGAATGAGCCAGTTGTCTAAGTAAGGGAAGACAAAAATCCCTAGGGTTCGTAGAAATGCTGCTACTACTGCCATGCATTTCGTGAACACCCTTGGTGCTGAAGCCAGACCAAAAGGAAGAACCCTGTACTGGAAATGTCTTCCGTTGAAAAGGAAACGTAAAACTTTCCTGTGATCTGGATGGATGAGAATGTGAGTGTATGCATCCTTTAAGTCTAGAGAGCAAAGCCAATCCTGGCTTTGAAGGTATGGCAGAAGAGTTCCTAGAGAAATCAGTTTTAATTTCTCTCGAAACAGATATTTGTTCAATTCTCTGAGGTCTAGAATGGGTCTGTGTCCCCCTGTTTTCTTTGGAATAAGAAAATAGGGGGAGTGGAACCCTGTCCCCTGTTGAAAAATGGGTACTTCCTCTATTGACCCTTGGGCAAGAAGTGTGGAGACTTCGTGATCTAGCAGATTGTCTGCAGAGGTTTGTGAACTGAATTGCTTTAGAATTGTAGGAGGGGGTATACTGTGAAAATGAAGTTTGTACCCCTCTCCTACAATGGACAAAGTCCAATCTTCTGCTGTTATCTGATGCCATCTGTTGACAAAGTGGCATAACCTGCCTGGAATATTGGGGGGTTGGGGACCCCTCAGAGGCAGGAAGGCAAAGCTCTCTAGGAAGGAGTCAAAGCCCTTGAGGGGGCTGAACCTGGAGAGCTGGTTGGGTTCTCGGCCTTTTGGTTTCTTTTGCTGTCTGGTTTGTCCCTTTTGGGCAACCTGACCTGGAGTCTGGCTCTGCTAGGTATAGGAAGGATAAAACTTCCTCTTTTGGCTAAAAGAGGGTTTTTTTTTTATAAGGTTTCCTTTTGGCTGGAGTGGCTGTAGACTTTGACAATCTATCTAAGGTAGAATTCTCAGCTTCTAACTCGTTAGCCTTTTCCTGCCAGTTCTTGCCGAAGAGATTCTCCCCCGTGCAAGGAATGTTGCCTAACTTGTCCTGTACCCAAGTCTCCAAGTTTGATGCCTGTAGCCAGGCAATCCGTCGTACACCAATGGCAATAGCAGAGGTTCTGCTGATGCATTAGAAGCAGTCAAAGGCTGCGCGATTGACAAACTTGGAGACATTTTGAGCATGCTTAACTAGAGCAAGAAAATCTTGTCTCTTATCATCTGGGAGAAATGGGCTCATAAGTTCCAAGTCTCCTGTGACTTCCTTAAGGAACATTCCCATATACAGAATATAGGAACTGATCCTAGCTGAAAGCATGGAAGCTTGAAAAGTTCTGCATCCGAAAACATCCAGAGTCCTGCATTCATGACCTGGAGGATTGGATGCATGTCTTTTTGCACTTTTCATCCTACGCATAGCTGATTCCACTACCACTGAATGGTGTGGCAGCTGAGTTTTCTGAAATCCAGGACATGGTGGAACTCGATACATAGTAATCAAGTCTCCTAGAGTGAGGAGAAGTAGTCAGAGGTGTCTCCCACATTCTGAGCATCAAGCTATGCAGAATTTCATGGATAGGCAGAGTAGCTGCCTCCTTAGGAGCTTTAGGATATTGGAGGATTTCTAATTCCTTTGCTCTGGGTTTCTCTTCAGGAGCTACTGTGATTGAAAGACCTTTGGCCATATCATGGATGAAATCCTGAAATGACATGTCCTCTGGAGGTGACATTCTGCATTGGGGAGAAGAGGGATCTTCTAGGAGAAACCCTCTGGCGCAAGCAGAATTGTCAGAGTCTTCGGAATCGGAGAAATCAAAGTATTCCTGACCCCGATGCTCTTGCAAAGCACGATCCCGGTACCGATCGAAGTCGGTACCGAGGTGACCTGGTACCGCTTTATCCACTCCAGCCGGAGGTGGAATGGAAAGAGTTCCCATCGGGGCCGGTACTGTTGGTACCAGCATTGGTGTCGGAACCGGTGTCTGTACCGGCATCAGTGTCAATGTCGGCACCGGTGCCCTTGGGACCACTGGTACCGCAACTGAGAGAAGAGCTGCGATACTGCGTTCGATAGCAAGAAACCTCTGGTCTATCGACGCTGCCGATGCCTGGGTGTCGGTACCGGTAAGAACGGCCGGAACCCCTGAGCATGGCACAGGTAGTTCTTGCGAGGTTGAGGCCTCGAGAACATTCTGAAGTCCCATTGATGCTTTGGAAGCCGAAGCCTCCCGCCGGGGCTGTTTTGCCGGTGTGGTTCCCTCAAGGGCAATGCCAATGGCCTCTCGATGCTTAGCAGGAGAGCTACCCTTTGAGGACCAGCTTTTGTGTTTAGTTACCTGAGATCCATGGGAGGAAGAAGAGGCCCTTGATGATGTTGATGCAATGGATCTGGCATATGAAGAAGAGGGTACCGAGCTTTGCGGCCCGGTTCTGTCGTCCTCTTTTGGTCATCCCCATGCAGGAGAGACATTCAGATGGAGAATGATCAGGTCCTAAACATTTTAGACCCCAATCATGGGTGTCAGTGACGGAAATGGTACCGCCATACATTTAGTACATTTTTTAAAACCACTAGTTGGCTTTTCCATGATTTAGGAAAAATGGGGCCTAATGCCCAAAATGGCGCCTAGCACCAAAAAGGAAAGTTTCTGAAAAGAAACAGTCTTAAGTCTAAGGGTTTTTTTAAATATGAAAATAAAATAAAATAAAAGAACCGGCGGTACTGGTAGGTGTCGTGTGGTAGGCATACGCTACCACAAAAAAGAATTTTAAAGATGGAATTTTCTGCGGTGACGGGGAATAGGTCCTGTTGGCTCTGCGGAAAACGGAGAACTGAAGAGAGATAGTTGGAAAGGCGGGAAGGCAGCGCGCATATGCTGAGGGATGCTCCCAAAAGCGATCCTATTGGACGCTGGGGAGCGTTCCCGTGCAGGCTCCGTTGGTACCGAGGACTACATTCCTGCTTGTTCCTGGAGATAGTGGGTATACTTCCTTCCATGGATCTCTGGCATTCCACTAGGGTTGGTGGGTAGGAGTTGAATTAGGTCTGAAAGAGGTTTTGAAGAACAGCTTGGCCAAAGAAGGCATCCCGATGGGAGGCTTTATCCAGGCAGTAGTGGGCTGTGAAGATGTGTACCAAAGCCCAGGTGGCTGCTCAACAAATGTCATCGACAGACACAGAGTGAAGATTAGCCATAGAAGTTGCCATGGCTCTCACGTTATGAGCTGTGACATGGCCTTGAAGATGTAATGCATATAGGCAATTTGTCAAGGTGTGATTGGAAATTCCTCTTAAATCAGGCCTGAAAAGGCATGAGCTAAACCCAAATAAAAACAAACCTATTCCCCCAGGGCCAGCCTGGTAAGCTGGGTTTTCAGGAGAACAACAATGAATATGCACGAGATATATCTGCACAGACTATGGCCATATCACCTTGAGCATACCCGATATCACCAGCTAAGCAGGATCGGGCTTGGTTAGTTCTTGGATGGGAGACCACCTTGGAATACCAGGCTTACTGAGCAGAAGAAAGGCCTGGAAATCTACTTCCAGTCACACTCTGCCAAGAAAATCCTGGAGATAAGTCACAACACGAACAACTATCCACAGGGTTGCCAGGAGTCGACATCAACTCAATGGCACTTAACAACTAAGCAAACCTGCTTGCTTAATAAGATCAGCTTTCATCTCAAAATAATGGGTCAACTCATTAATAGACAGAGCATGGCCTTTTAACAGAACAGGGCCATCATCAGTGGAGAAACAAGTGGACTGTTGGAATTAGACATTCAAACTTTGGATCTAATTGTTCCATTTCAATGTAATGGAGGGGGGGGGGGGGGGAGGGGAGAAAGTTGAGAGATTCTCAAAAGATTTGAAAGAGCAGAAACAAGCTCTGTGCCAGTTAGGGAGAAAATGGCACTAATCAGTTGATGTTCAGCTTAAAGAGGAATGGTCAATGCAGTTTAGAGATTTCAGAAAGGTTTTTTTCTACAAGGATTTTGACATCAGCAATATGACTCAAGAATTATTTCAGATTGTTCAAGATTATACAGTATCTGTATTTTATAGCGTAGTTACTCACTTAGTAACAAGTGTTTTCCGGGGACAGCAGGAATTAGTCCTCACATATGGGTGACATTGGCACCGATGGAGTCCGCATGGTAACCTCTCCCCAGCTTTCAAAGAAAGCTGCTGAAAGAACCACCACGCATGTGTGGCTGCCTTCCCACCCAAAGGTGCCATCTTGCCTCAGTATGATAACATAGCTCAAGACCGCAAAAAAAGAAAAGCAACTCCATGGGGAGGAGGAGGATTGTGAGGACTGATTCCTAATGTCCCCGGAGAACACCTGTTACAGATTAGCAACTATACTTTCTCCGGGAACAAGCAGGAAGTCAGTATTCACATATGGGACTCTCTAGCTACAGGTTACTGAAAATACCTGTAAGTCACAGGTGGCCCCAAAAACGAACTGTGAGGAATAGTAAGAGTACAGTTCGGTCGTAAAACCTCAGCAGTGACCCCAAAGTCGACAAGGAAAACCAATTCTCTGGTAGCCTGGACACATAGAAGGGCCAGAGGGCAGGTGTTGCCAAACCCAAACAAATGGAGCACCACCTTGCCGAAGGCGCTGTCCTGTCAGGACTCCTCCTCCTGGCAGTAATGCGCTGCGAAGGTGTGAACTGAAGACCAGGTGGCGGCCTGGCAGGTCTCAGATAAGGGAACTGAGTGGAGGTTCGCCAGAGAAGCCGCCATGGCTAGAACGCTGTGCACGTGATGCTCCAGCGAAAGACCAGCCTGACCACAGGTGAAGATGCAGTCTGCCACACAGGTGGACAGAGTACACTTGGAGCCTGCTATGCCCAGGCAATTAGGGTCACAGGAAATTAAGAGCTGCAAGAGCGGCAACGGGGCATGGTCCGCTCTAAGAAATAGGCCAATGCCTGTTTACAGTCTAGTGTATGGAGAGCGGCCTCCTCTCTACTGGCATGAGAATGCGGGGAAAAAGGTGGGAAGCACCACCTCCTGGTTGAGGAGGAACGGAGAGACCACTTTAGGGAAGAACTTAGGATGTGTCTGAAGCACCACCCTGTTCCTGTGAAACCCATTATAGAGGGCATGAGCCACCAGGGCCTGGAGCTCACTGACCCTGCAAGCAGACACGAGGGCCAAGAGGAAGACTACCTTCCAGAATAGAAACTTGAGGTGGCAGGAAGCCAGCGGCTTAAAGAGTGGAGCAATGAGCTTTGAGAGGACCATACTAAGATCCCATGCTGCCACCAGTAGACAAATGGGTGGTTGAGAGAGCAGGAGGCCTCTCTGGAAACAATCCACGAGAGGCTGGGGGGAGAAGGGCTTCCCCTCGATGAGGTGATGGTGTACTGAGAGCGCACTGAAATTAACTCTGATGGAGTTAGATTTCAAACCAGCATTAGACAGGTGCAGCACCAGCAGGACAGAACAGAAAAAGGGGTTGGCACCTCTTTCCACACACCAAACCAAGAAGCAATGCCATTTGAAATTATACGCCTGCTAGGTGGAGTCCTTCCGTGAGGCCAGCAGGACCTTTTCCACTTCTTTGGGCAAGTCAAACTGGGCCAGGGCTACCCTTTCAGCAGCCAGGCTGTCAGGGCCAGGAACCCCAGGTTGGGGTGCAGGAGAGCGCCATCCTCCTGGGAGAGCAGGTCCGGGGTACTCCCCAGGGGGACTGGGACACCTGAGACAGGCTGAGGAGCAGTGGGAACCAGGGCTTCTGGGGCACCCGGGATGCTATGAGAATCAGGGTGGCCCGGTCGAGCTGGACCTTGAAGAGGGACTTGGTGATGAGTGGTGTGAGAGAGAAGGCATAAAGGAGTCCCTCCATCCACGGAATTATAAAGGCATTGGTTGCCACCCAGGATGGGTGCTGCATTCTGTAGCAGATGCGAGTCAGATGAGCATTGGCCAGGCTGGCAAAACAATCCAGCACAGGAAGGCCCCAATGATAGAAAACATGGGACTTGCGAACCTGGCTCAACCTCCTTGGAAAGATGCAAGGGGACCGTCAGTGCTAGGGACTAGAGATTGGGGTGCAGGAAAGTGCCGTCCTTCTGAGAGATCAAGTTCGGCGCGCAGCCCAGAGGGATCGAGGCAGCTTGAGAAAGCAGTGGGAACCACGGCTGCCGGGACCACCAGGGAGCAATGAGGATCAGTGAGACCCAGTCGACTGAATCTTGAGCAGGGTTCAGAGAACCAGTGGAGTGGGAGAATTCACGTACAGTAGACTCCCTGTCCATGTCAAGAGGAATGCATCAGCCGTCACTTGTTCTCAGGCCAGCATCTGAGAGCAAAAGCAGGGCATCTGAGCATTGCTGCGGCTGGCAAAGAAGTCCATCATCGGAGTCCCCCAATGTCGGAAGACAGAGTGGGCTAGGGGTGGATCCAGATGCCACTCGTGCAGGTGAAGAACCCTGCTGAGCCTGTCCACCAAGACACTTTCATGTCCTGGGAAGAAGGCTGCTCTAAGGAGCATGCCACTCACCGTGGCAAAGGTCCAGAGGCAAACCACTTCCCAGCAAAGGAGTTACGAACCCATACCTCCCTGCTTGTTGACGTAGAACATTGCGACCTAGTTGTCTATTTGGATGAGGACTACTTGGCTCGACAACTGACTCTGAAACACTCTAAGGATATTTGCCACTACCCGGAGCTCGAGAAAGTTGCTCTCATGCAGGCTTTCCTCCTGTGTCCAAATGCCCTTGATGTGGGCTCCCCATCCGAGTTTGGAGATGTCTGTGGTGAGAACGTGCTAGACTGGTGGGCCCTGGAAAGGCATGGCTGCCAAGAGGTTTGGCGGATGCTGCCACCAGGTAAGAGTTCGAAAGGGACAGGCTGACCCATATGCGATCGTCAGGCGACTTGTGGCCTGTGATCACCGAGTGCTGAAAGCGGGCATCTGGACTCATGTGGACTGCAGTGCATGTGCCCCAAGAGGCGCAGCATGAGAAGGACTGATGCAGTGGCACAATCCTGTACCTCTTTTGCAAGGACACTAGCCGCTAAGCCCTGTCCAGAGGAAGGAAGGCCCTTGCCTGGGTTGTGTTGAGGAGGGCCCCTATGAACTCTAGACGTTGCGTGGGCTGCAGATGGGACTTGAGGGTAGTTGATGATGAATCTCAGATGTGGCAGCCCCATGATGGTGCAGCAGCCCGTATGGCGGACCTTCCCCAGCGAGCCTTCCCTTATGAGCCTATCATCCAGACAGGGGAAAACACGAAGACACCTTGTAGTTAGAGATAGGCAGCAACTACTGACAGGCACTGGGTGAACTCCCTTGGGGTGGCCGAGAGGCTGAAAGGCAGCACCCTATACTGGTAGTGGCACGTGCCTATGATGAAGCACAGGAAGTGATGGTGCTGAAAGTGGATCAGAATGTGGGTATAGGCATCTTTTAGGTCCAAGGCGCATAACCAATTTCCCTGCTGGAGATAGGTCAGCAATGTTCCAAGGGATACCATTTTGAACTTCTCTCTGACCAGAAAGCGTTTGAGGTCCCGCAGATCTAGGATGGGGCGAAAACCTCCTGTCTTTTTGGGGACAAGGATGTAGCAGTAGAACCCCTTGCCCCAGAGGTGTCGGGGAATAGGTTAAACAGCTTGAACCATGAGGAGGATTTCAAGTTCCTTCTGCAGAAGGTCTCAGTGAAACAAAGTCATGGGGGCTCCCCTGGCAAGAATGGAGGGGGTGTCTGCTCGAAGTAGAGGAGGTAAACCTCCCGCACCACCTGTAGAGCCCAGGCGTCAGTGGTTATGCCAGGCCAGAAGTGGGCGAAGTGAACGAGGTGGGCGAAGTGAACGAGGTGGGCGAAGTGAACGAGGTGACCCCCCCTACCCCATTTTCCCTGGGTCTTGACCCTCGAGTGGGAGATGGACTATGCCCAGGGAGACAAAAGTCCCTCCTCCAGGTTGCAGTGGGGGCACTGTCTGGGGCTTGGGGGGCTTAGACTTACGAGGGCCATGACCCTGGACCTGGCCTGCTGACCCTGTTGGGGAGTTTGGTAGGCCAGAAACTGGGGGTAAGGGAGGAGTGGCCTAGTGGTTAGGACATGGTACCTAAGGCTGGAGGACCAGGGGTTCAAATCCCACCTGGGGAAAGCAATCTCAGGCCATAGGGACTGGGGTTTCTAGTCCTATAGGCACTCCTTGTGGCCTTGGGCAAGCCACTTGACCCTCAATTGCCTCAGGTACACATAGATTGTGAGCCCTTTGGGGACAAGGGAATATATCAAGTACCTGTTTGTAGTAATTACATAATGTAAACCACTTTGCTTGAAGGATAAGGTGGTATAGAAAACTGGTTAAATAAATAAATAAATAAATAAAATAAGTAAGTTCCAAAAGTATTTTTCTTCTTTGGGTAGAAGGACTTTTCCCCCCAAAGTCTTCCGCTGGGAAGGGTCAGTAGTCTTCCTGGAGTCTGGTTCTGGTTATATATTCAGGCAGAATCCTTGTCTGTCAGTATGGCATATAGCCTAGTTACTCACCTGTAACAGATGTTCTCCAGGAACAGCAGGAATCAGTCCTCACTTATGGGTGACGTCGGCACCGATGGAGCCCGCTCGAAGCAATTCCCAAGTTTTCAAAAAAAAGCCTTTGGGATTGCTGCCACGCATGCATGGTCCTCTTCATGCCCAAAGGTGCCATATTGCTCAGTCAGGTCCCACAACTAGAGCCCTAATAAGCAGATGGCAAGGGAAGGATAAAAAACTGCAACTCTTAAGGGGAGGTGGAAGGATAGTGAGGACTGATTCCTGTTGTCCCTGGAGAACACCTGTTACAGGTAAGTAACTATGCTTTCTCCAGGAACAAGCAGGAAGTCAGTCCTCACATGGGATTCTCCAGCTACAGGCTACTGAACCCGTAGTTCAAAAACACCTCTGCGAACCCGTGAGCAGAAGCCGATGCCTGAAAGAGCCTGAGTCCTCGGGTCCTTGGGGGCAAGCTCTCGGTAGCCGCAGAAGAAGGGTCGAAGCACAGGAGTTGCTCATACCCCGAATAGATTATGGAGTACAGCCTGGCTGAAAGCACTGTCCTGGTGGGACTCTCTCTCCAGGCAGTAGTGAGAAGCAAAAGTATTCGCTGAAGACCAGGTCGCAGTCCGGCAGATGACCGTCAGAGGCACTGAGCGCAGCGAAGCCACCAAAGCTCCTTTGGCCCGGACTCCGTGTGTGGTGACTGGCTGATCCAGCGGGGCACCTGCTTTTGCCTGGGAGAAAGCGATGCAGTCCTCCACCCAGAGGGAGAGGGTGCACTTGGTGACTGCCTGTCCCAGGCAGCTGGGATTGTAGGCAACAAAGAGCTGATCGAACTTGTGATGAACCTGGATGCACTGCGGGTAGAAGGCGCGAGCCCTCTTGCAGTCCAGCGTATGCAAGACCACTGATGCCTGGTCGGCATGAGGTCTCAGGAAGACTATCTCCTGATTGAGATAGAAATCCGAGACAACCTTCGTTAAGAACTTGGAATGGGTATGGAGGACCACCCTGTTCCCATAGAACCTGGTATAGGGAGCCTCAGCCATGAGAGCTTGGAGTTTGCTGACTCGCCGAGCTGAGGTTAGAGCCACCAGGAGAAGTGCCGAAGCAAGCATGTCGCCATCGGTTCAAAGGGTGATCATATAAGCTGCATGAGCATGATGTTGAGGTCCCACTCTGCCGGTGGAGGCCGGATGAGAAGCTTGGAAAGTAAGAGGCCCCGCATGAAGCGGGAGACCAGGGGCTGCCCCAGAAGGGGTTTACTCTTGATGGGGAGGTGGATAGCTCAGATGGCGCTCAGGTGTACCTTGACCGAGTTAGACTTCAGCCCCTTTTTTAAGAGGTGGAGGAGGTACTGGAGAACACAGTAGACAAAGCAGGAGAACGGGTCGAGCTGGAGCTCGGAGCACCAGATCGAGAAATGCCACCACTTAAAGGCATAGGTTTGTCTCGTCGCGTCCTTCCTTGACGCAAGGAGGACCTCCTCGACCTCCCTCGGGAGGTGCAGCGGGGCTAAGGAGACCCATTCAGCTGCCAGGCTGTAAGGGACAGCGAGGCCAGGTTCAGGTGAAGCACCCATCCCACCTCCTGCATTAACAGGCTCAGGGCGCAGCCTAGGGAGGCTGGAGGCTCAGACAAGAGCTGGAGCAGAAGCGGGAACCAAGGCTGTTGAGTACACGAAGAAGCAAAGAGAATCATTGAAGCTCGCTCCCGTTGGACCTTGTGGAGGGTCCTCGCAATGAGTGGAGTGGGGGGAAGGCGTAAAGAAGCCCGAAGGTCCAATTCAAGAGGAATGCATCCGGGGCCACCCTGCTCAGGTGTGGAACCGGTCTGCAGAAGCAGGGAAGCTGCGCGTTCACCAGGCTGGCGAACAGGTCCATGGACGGAGTCCCCCACCGATGGAACAAGAGGCTGGCTACCTCCGGATCCAGGCGCCACTCGTGTGGGCGGAGAATTCTGCTGAGTTTGTCCGCGAGGATATTCTCCTGGCCTGGGAGATAGACCACTCTGAGGGTCATGCCCCAGCAAATGGCAAAGGAGGACCGCCTCCCGGCATAGGGGCCTGGAACCTGTTCCCCCCTTCTTGTTTATGTAGAACATTGCTACCCTGTTGTCAGTCTGCACAAGCACAGACTTTGCCCTCAGATGGTACTCGAAGGCCCTCAGGGCCCACAGGACCGCCCGAAGCTCGAGAAGATTGATCTGCTGCTGTGATTCCTTGGGCAACCACTGTCCAGGTAGGGAGGCATTCGTCGTCAGGACAAACTCGTGCTGCGGGGCCTGGAAGGGCATGCCCTGAAGGAGGCTTTGGGGGTCCTGCCACCAATCCAGGGAGCTGTAAAGGTCGCGGGAGACCCAGATGGAGTCCCTGAAGTTGCCGGAGGCCTGGCTCCATTGTGCTCTGAGGCACCACTGAGCCGTCCACATGTGCATGTGGGCATGGGGAACAACGTGGACGGTGGAGGTCATGTGCCCCAGGAGGTGCAACATGGCTCTAGCATGAATCCGAGTCCTGCCTTGGACCTTGGCCGCCAGGGCGCGGAAACAATCCGCACGGTCCCGGGGTAGGAAGGCAGTCACCAGCTCCACGTCGAGGAGTGCGCCGATGAATTCCAGGGTCTGCACCGACTCGAGGTGGGACTTGGAGTAATTGACCAGAAAGCCGAGGCATTTGAGGAGGAGGATTGTGCGCGATGCCTCAAGGAGGGCTTCCTCGGCTAATGCCCCCGTGATGAGCCAGTCATCTAGGTAAGGAAAAACGGGTATGCCCTGCTGCCGGAGGTAGGTGGCAGCCGAGGAAAGGCACTTGGTGAAGAACCACGGGGCAGATGCAAGCCCGAATGGGAGTTTCCTGTATTGGTAGTACTCCCCCTATACTCTGAAGCGCAGGTACTGCCTGTGCTGGGGGTGGACCAGAATGTGGGCATAAGTGTCCCTGAAGTCCAAGGAGCATAGCAAATTGCCCTGCTGGAGGAAGGGCAGCAGGACACCAAGCGATAGCATTTTGAACTTCTCCTACACCAGAAACTTGTTTAGGTTCCTGAGATCGAGGATGGGGCGTAGGCTCCCCGTCTTCTTCAGAACGAGGAAGTATCGGGAGTAGAACCCTCTACCTCGGAAGTGCGGTGGTACCCTTTCGACCACCCGCTGGCCGAGGAGGTTGGTCAGCTCTTGTTGCAAGCAAGCCTGGTGCGAGGGAAGCCGAGAAGGCTCCGCTGGGGAGAAGGGAGGAGGGGGCTTGTCCAGATGAAGACGGTAACCGTTCTGGATCACTCGGAGGACCCAGGTGTCTGACGTGATCAACGCCCGCTGGGGTGCAAAAAGCGACAGGCTCCCCCCCCCCCCACAGACGGATGTGCCACCGGGGGGGGGCAAAAGGCTATGCCTTCGGCGTCAAAACCCCTGAACAAGTTGGGGTGGTGCCAGTGGTTGAGCCCTCGGGCCCTTTAGGTTTGCGATGGCTGTGCGTTCCCCCCTTGCCCTGTGTGCCGGTTGTCAGCGCGGGGGTGGGCGGGTATCCTCGGTAGGGGAGTCCTTTTCTCTGGAAGAATGGCTTCTTCGTGTGCTGCTTCTTCCGTGGGAGAGAAGAGATCTTTTGCGAGAGGCAGGTTCGAGTTACGAACTCAGTTTCAATCTCGGCCGCCTTATTTTCTATGGGCTTGCTGAACAATTGTTCACAGAGGTAGAGGACATCCAAGAGCTTCTCCTGGACGCACTGCTCCAGGTCTGAAGACTGGAGCCACGCCTGGCACCGGACCCCGATGCTGGCCACCGCCACTCGGGCGGAGGACTAAAACCAGTCATATGCGGCGCGGGAGAGGTACTTCGAGCAGTTTGTGACCGACCTCAGGAGGGTCTGGAACCTGAGGTGGTGTTCACCCCCGAGACCTGCGGAAAAACCACCAAGCTCTTTGGCAAGGTCACGCAGGAACATGCCCATGTACAGTTGGTAAGCCTGAATGCGGCACATCAGCATGGACCCCTGAAAGGCCTTGCACCCAAGGGCGTCAAAGCTCTTGACTCCCTACCAGTCAGGACCGAAGAATGTGACTTCGGGCTCTTTTGCTTCCGCATCGACGATTCCACTACCATGGAGGTGTGCAGAAGCTGGGTCTTCCAGAACCCCGGGCAGCGTTGGACCCTATACATGGCATCGAGCCATTTGATCACAACGGGAACTGAGGCAGGAGCCTCCCACATGCGGAGGAGCAGCCGGGACAGAATGGGAAGTACTGGGACCGTAAGAGACTCCCGAGATGGGGACTCATACTGTAAGACGTCGAGTTCCTCTGCCCTCGGTTCTTCCTCAGCATGCGTGGCTAGATTGAGGGCCTGCGCCATGTCCTGCACGAACACCAGAACACGAATGACCAAATGGATGATGAAATGCTCAAAGAAATCAAGGAAGCTAACAAAAGTTACAGCACAGTAATAATAATGGTGATTTCAACTACCCCGGTATCGACTGGGTCAGTATCACGTCAGGACATGCTAGGGAGATAAAGTTCCTAGATGAAATAAATGACTGCTTCTTGGAGCAGCTGGTTCATGAACCGACCAGAGGGGAAGCCATATTAGACCTAATCCTTAGTGGAACACCAGATCTAGTACAAGAGATAAGGTTGTTGGGGCCACTTGGCAATAGTGATCATAGCATGATCGCCTTTGATTTAATTAGTGGAGGAGGAATAGTAAGGAAATCCACAGTACTACCTTTTAACTTTCGAAAGGGAGACTATGATAAAATGAGGAAAACAGTCAAGAAAAAACTAAAAGGAGCAGTTGCAAAGGTTAAAGACGTACATCAGGCTTGGCTGTTGTTGAAAAATACTATCTTGGAAGCCCAGACCAGCTGTATTCCATGCTTTAAGAAAAGTGGAAAGAAGTCCAAAAAACTGCCAGCATGGTTTAAAGTTGAGGTCAGAGAGGCTGTTGTTGCCAAAAAAGCATCTTTCAGGAAATGGAAAAAAGAGCCAAACGACGAAACCTGGAAACAGCACAAGCACTGGCAAGTCAAATGCAAGGCATTGATAAGGCAGGCAAAGGGAGAATTTGAGAAGAAGCTTGCTGCAGAAGCAAAAACGCGAAGTAAAGACCTTTTCAAGTACATTCGTAGCAAAAAACCTGTGAGAGAGTCAGTTGGTCCATTAGATGATAAAGGGGTTAAAGGAGCACTAAGAGGCAACAAGGCGATAGCGGAGAGACTGAACGAATTCTTTGCTTCAGTCTTTACTGAGGAAGATGTAGGGATGTTACCCATGACTGAAGTGGTATTTAAAGGTGCAGAAGAATTGAAGGAAATATCGATACATCGAGAAGATATATTACAACTATTAGATAAGCTGAAGAGTAGCAAATCACCTGGGCCGGATGGTATACATCCAAGGGTATTGAAAGAACTGAAATATGAGATTGCAGACCTGCTATTAGTAATCTGTGAACTATCATTAAAATCATCTCTAATACCTGAAGATTGGAGGATCGCCAATGTAACACCAATTTTTAAAAAGGGTTCCAGGGGTGATCCTGGAAACTACAGACCGGTGAGCCTGACGTCAATACCGGGAAAAATGATAGAAACCATCATAAAGAATAAAATTACTCAGCATGTAGATAGTCATGAACTAATGAGAGACAGCCAACATGGCTTTAGACAAGGAAGATCTTGTCTTACTAATCTGTTATGTTTTTTGAAGGAGTGAATAATCAGGTGGACAAAGGTGAGTCGGTTGATATTGTGTATCTGGACTTTCAGAAAGCCTTTGACAAGGTCCCTCATGAGAGACTTTTGGCAAAACTAAAGAGTCATGGGATAGGAGGCAGTGTACTATTGTGGATCAGGAACTGGTTAAAAGATAGAAAGCAGAGGGTAGGGCTAAATGGCCAATTTTCCCAATGGAAAAAGGTGAATAGTGGTGTACCCCAGGGATCTGTGCTGGGTCCGCTGCTTTTTGACATATTCATAAATGACCTGGAAAGTGGAATAACGAGTGAGGTTATCAAATTTGCAGATGACACAAAACTATTTAAAGTTGTTAAAACCCAAGAGCATTGTGGAAAATTGCAAGAGGATCTTGATAAATTGGAAGACTGGGCATCAAAATGGCAGATGAAATTTAATGTGGACAAGTGCAAGGTTATGCACCTAGGGAAGAACAACCCAAACTATGGTTACACGATGCAAGGTTCCACATTAGGAACCACCACCCAGGAAAAAGATTTAGGCGTCATTGTGGATACCATGTTAAAACCCTCGGCCCAGTGTGCAGCGGCGGCCAAGAGAGCAAATAGAATGCTAGGTATGATAAGGAAAGGAATGGAAAATAAAACAAAGGATATTATAATGCCTCTATATCGTTCCATGGTGAGACCGCACCTTGAATATTGTGTGCAATTCTGGTCGCCGTATCTTAAAAAGGATATAGAGTTATTAGAAAAGGTTCAGAGAAGAGCCACCAAAATGGTAAAGGGGATGGAAGGATACTCCTATGAAGAAAGGCTAAAAAGGTTAGGGCTCTTTAACCTGGAAAAGAGACGGCTGAGGGGAGATATGATAGAAGTCTATAAATTAATGAGCGGAGTGGAACGGGTAAACGTAGATCGATTGTTTACCTTATCAGAATATAAAAAGACTAGGGGACATGCAATGAAGCTACAGGGTAAACTATTTAAGACTAATAAAAGAAAATATTTTTTCACTCAACGTGTAATCAAACTCTGGAATTTGTTACCGGAGGATGTAGTAAAGGCTGTTAGTGTAGCTGGGTTTAAAAAAGGTTTGGACAAGTTCCTGGAGGAAAGGTCCATAAGCCATTATTAAGAAGGGACCCAGGATATCAATGCTTGAACCAATACAAGCATTGTGGAACCTGTGTCCCTTGGGGAAACTGCTAGGTACATATGACCTAGATTGGCCACTGTTGGAAACAGAATACTGGGCTTGATGGACCTTGGTCTGACCCAGTATGGCATATCTTATGTTCTTATGTTCTTAAGTGCCTTCTGGAGGCGCTCTGGGAGGTGGGTGGGGATGGGTCCGAAGGAAGGTCCCTGTGGGCGTGGGTCTCCGGGGAGGTATCTCTGTCTGACTCCCAGCCCAAGAGGTCTGAGAAGGAGTCTGAGTCAGGCTGGTCGCCCTGACCAGAAACAGAGGTCCACTTGGAGCCGGAGGCACTGGCCTTGGAGGACCTCGCCCCCGAGGAACGGGACAGTGAATGAGACCAGTGCTGAGAACCCTCACGAGGCCCAGGCTCTCGGGGGTTTCAAGGGCAGGTTTAGGTAGCCCCTTTGGGGTACCTCAGTCTTGAGGCGTGGGCCAGCAGTGCTGGGCAGAAGCGCCTGCTGGGCAGCTAAGAAGGCAGAAATGCTGCACTCTAGTGCCAGCATCTGGGACACCCACGCAGGCGTGGGTCCCTGTGACCCCGATGCCAGGGTTACCGAGTCTGGTGTGAAGAAGGAGAGGGGGTCCTCACTGGGACGACCTTCAGGAGACCAGACACCATCGCCAGAGGCCTCCATGTCTGCACAAGGTACCTTTCGAGGCCGCTCCTTATCCGACTCTCAGGAACGTCGGGGAGGGCTGAGCTACCGAGCGTGAAACCCTTCGAGCTTGTCTAGAGCCCCCAACAGCGACTTCGAGGTCTTCTTCTTATGCCTCTCCACTTCAGGGGATACCTGATCATAGTGCCACCTTGAATGTGGGACCCCTGTGGGGGACCCCATAAGCAGAGGGACAGCCCAGGATGCCACCAGGGATTTCAGGGCTGCCTTAAGGAAAATGTCTTCAGACTTCTGCTTGGTGGACATTTTCTTACAGAGAGAGCAGAGCTCCGGGTTATGGTCGGCCACCAGAAA
Source organism: Ichthyophis bannanicus (assembly GCA_033557465.1). Classification (NCBI taxonomy): domain Eukaryota; kingdom Metazoa; phylum Chordata; class Amphibia; order Gymnophiona; family Ichthyophiidae; genus Ichthyophis; species Ichthyophis bannanicus. The sequence continues at coordinate 1,121,615,220 of CM066032.1, read as the reverse complement.
CCAGAGACAGCAGTCATGGATGTCTGTGAGCGACATATTCTTGGAGCATCTGTCACATTTTTTTTAAACCGGTTGCATTGGGGAAAAAAAACCTCTACTATGCAATGTTCCCTCTAATTTTCTGTAGGCTGTGTGCGCATAAAATATCAGCTGTGTGCAGCTTTTGAAGGAAGGTTAAATTTTTGTGCGCCACATAACGACACTCGGAGTTATATACTTTAAACTTTGACTACACGTCAGAATACAGTATGTACACCACATTGATTTTAATCAAATTAAATGAAAATAGATGATTACTAAATGAAGCGGGAAATTTCTAGTAATTACAATCATAACTTTTAAATTTTAAGACGTCTGTGTTGTTTTCTATCAGAATCAGAGCCGTAATTTTTGTGCGCTCTCTTCTAAAGTATGTGCGCTCGCTCGGCGAGGTGTGTGTGCGCGCACACGCGCACAGCTTAGAGGGAACAGTGCTGTTATGTCGAAGGCCGAAAACCCTTGAGGCCAGCGGTTGGAAAGGGTGCAACAGGGCCCGAAGAGAAAAAATTACCAAAAGGCTGGAAAAGCATAGTTACTCACCTGTAACAGGTGATCTCCGGGAACAGCAGGAATTTAGTCCTCACATATGGGTATCGTCGGTACCGACGGAGCCTGCACGGGAACGCTCCCCAGCGTCCAATTAGAAAGCCTTTGGGAGCATCCCACAGCGCCTGCGTGCTGCCTTCCCGCTTTTCCCAACTGCCTCTCTCCAGTTGAGTTTTAAAGCCGAGACAAAGAGAGAGAGAGGGAAAGGGAAAGAGACAGACAGAGAGATACGACTCCTAGGGGAGGTGGGTGGGTTGTGAGGACTAAATTCCTGCTGTTCCCGGAGATCACCTGTTACAGGTGAGTAACTATGCTATCTCCGGGAACAAGCAGGAATGTAGTCATCACATATGGGGACTCCCTAGCTTTAGGTGCCAGGGAGAGACCCCAGAGGTTGTGTGCCCCTGAACAGGGTTCCACTTCCCCCCATGGATCTCTGGCATCCTACCAGGGATGGTGGGTAGGAGTTGATTAGGTATGGAACAGGTGTTGGAGAACAGCCTGACCAAACAAGGCATCCAACCGGGAGTCCTTGTCCAAGCAGTAATGGGCTGTGAAGGTATGAACCGAGGCCCAGGTGGCTGCACGACAGATGTCGTCGATAGACACAGAGTGCAGATGAGCCATTGAGGCTGCCATGGCTCTCAGATTGTGAGCTGTGACATGGCCCTCCAGAGAAAGGTTCTTACTCTGATAGACGAAGGAAATACACTGAGCAATCCAGTTAGACAGTGTTCTCTTGGAGACGGGAAGTCCCAAATGAGAAGGATCAAAAGCAACAAAGAGTTGAGAGGACTTTCTATGTGTCTGTGTTCTTTGTAAGTAAAAGGCTAAAGCTCTTTTACAGTCCAAGGTATAAAGATTCCTCTTTGCATTTGATGCATGAGGCCTTGGAAAAAACACAGGTAGGTAGACCGCTTGCTTCAGATGAAAAGGCGAGACCACCTTTGGCATAAAGTGTGGATGAGTCCTAAGGACTACCTTGTCATGATGGAACCTTGTATAAGGCGGATCAGCTACTAGTGCTTGCAACTCACTAATGCGACGTGCTGATGTGATTGCAATGAGAAAGATAACCTTCCAAGAAAGGAATTTCAAGGAGGTAGTAGCTAAAGGTTCAAAAGGTGGCTTCATGAGCTGCCCAAGAACCAGGTTTAGGTCCCATGCCACTGGTGGTGGCCTAATGGGAGGCTTAGTTAGAAGAAAGCCTCTCATAAATCTTGCTATAAGAGGATGAGAGGAAATAGGCTGTCCATTTAGAGGCTTAAAGGAAGCTGCAATAGCACTCAAATGGACTCTTACTGAGTTAGTCTTACGTCCTGCATTGGATAAATGAAGGAGATACCCAGCAATGATTCCAGAGGTATCGCAAGGGGGTTAAGATCCTTTTGCGAACACCATATGGTAAATCTTTTCCACTTGAAAGCATAAGAGCGTCTTGTGGAAGGTTTCCTGGAAGCAAAAAGAATATCCTTTACTTGCTGAGGGAGATTAAGATCATGGAGATCTAGGCCTTCAGCAACCAAGCCCTGAGATGCAGAGACTGGGGATTGGGATGCCATAACATTCCGTCCTCCTGGGATAGGAGATCTGGAGCAGACCCTAACTCCAGGGAGGGAGCTTGAGAGACATGTAGAAGCAGAGGGTACCACACTTGCCGTGGCCAATGTGGAGCTATGAGAATCATATGGCCTCTGTCTCTCTGAAGCTTGAACAGGGTTTTGGGAATTAGGGGAATGGGTGTAAAGGCATACAGGAAGTCTTGACCCCAATAAAAGAGGAAAGCATCCCTGGCCTGAGCCCCCTGAGCCGGAATTCTGGAAGAGAACTGGGGAAGTTTGGCATTCCACGGACTTGCAAAGAGGTATATGTCCAGGGTTCCCCAAATTTGAAAAATCTTGGCCACCTGGTCTGCATGCAGAGATCACTCGTGTGGAAGCAGAACTCAACTGAGTCTTTCTGCCCAAGAGTTTTGTATGCCTGGAAGACACACTGCCAGGAGATGAATCTGATGCTCTCTGGCGAGGGCCCTTGGTCGCAAAGCTTCGCTGCAAAGCGACAGAGAGCCTGCTCCCCCCTGCTTGTTCACGTAGAACATGGCTACCTGATTGTCCGTATGAATGAGGACTGTCTTGTAGCTGAGCAGGGTGGAACAGTCCAAGAGCAAGGAAGATTGCTCTGAGCTCCAAGAGATTAATATGTAGATGAGTCTCCTGCGGAGACCAGGTGCCCTGGGTGGAGAGGTCTTGCAGATGAGCTCAATAACCCATCGGAGAAGCATCTGTTGTTAGAGTTGCTTGGGGTAAGGGTTGTTGAAAAGGGGACCCCAGGAACAGGTTTTGAGTGGACTTCCACCACTGGAGGGACAAAATAAGGTGACTTGTGTTTGCTATTTTGTCTGACAGGCATCCTGATGCCTGGGTCCATTGAGTGGATAAAGTCCACTGGGCTGCCCTCATATGGAGGCCAGCATAGGAAACCACATGCACAGTAGATGCCATGTGGCCTAGTAGTTGTAGCATTTCTCGGGCAGTGAGATGAGGCTTTAGCACTGCTTGAGAAGCTAACTGCACCATGCGAAGGCAGCGGGCCTGGGGGAGATAGGCCCTTGCCTTTCTGGTATCCAGCAAAGCTCCTATGAACTCTAAAGACTGAGTGGGAGTTAGACTGGATTTTGGGATGTTTATTACCAGCCCCAAATACAGCAGTTACTTACCTGTAACAGGTGATCTCTGGGAACAGCAGGAATAAGTCTTCACATATGGGTATCGTCAGTACCGACGGAGCCTGCGCGGGAACGCTCCCCAGCGTCCAAAAGGAAAGCTTTTGAGAGCATCCCACAGCGCCTGCACACTGCCTTCCCGCCTTTCCCAACCGCCTCTCTCCAGTTCGAGTTTTAAGCTGAGACAAAGAGAGAGAGAGAGGCAAGGAAAGATAGATAGAGAGATACAACTCCTAGGGGAGGTGGGTGGGTTGTGAAGACTTATTCCTGCTGTTCCCAGAGATCACCTGTTACAGGTAAGTAACTGTGCTATCTCCAGGAACAAGCAGGAATGAGTCTTCACATATGGGGACTCCCCAGCTGAAGATGCCAGGGAGATCCCCAAGGTTTTGAGTCCCTGGGAAGGGTTCTACCTCCCTCCATGGATCTCGGGCATCCAACCAGGGATGGGGGGTAGGAGTTGTTCAAGTATGGAACAGGTGTTTGAGAACAGCCTGACCAAACAAGGCATCCCGGCGGGAGTCCTTGTCCAAGCAGTAATGGGCTGTAAAGGTATGAACCGAGGCCCAGGTGGCCGCTCGACAGATTTGGTCGATGGACACAGAGTTTAGATGAGCCATAGAGGCTGCCATGGCCCTCACATTGTGAGCTGTGACATGGCCCTCTAGAGAAAGGTTCTTACTCTGGTAGGCGAAAGAAATACACTGAGCAATCCAAATGGATAGAGTTCTCTTAGAGACTGGAAGTCCTAAATGAGAGGGATCAAAAGCAACAAAGAGTTGAGAGGACTTTCTATGTTGCTGTGTCCTTTGTAAGTAAAAAGCGAGCGCTCTCTTACAATCCAGGGTATGGAGATTCCTCTCTGCACTTGATGCATGAGGTCCTGGAAAAAAGACAGGTAAATACACCTCCTGATTCAGATGAAAAGGTGAAACCACTTTAGGCATAAAGTGTGGATTGGTCCTGAGGACTACCTTGTCATGATGGAACCTTGTATAAGGAGGATTAGCCACCAAGGCTTGCAGCTCACTGATGCGGCGAGTTGAAGTGACTGCAATGAGAAAAATAACCTTCCAGGAAAGAAATTTCAAGGAGGTAGTGGCTAAGGGTTCAAAGGGTGGCTTCATAAGCTGGCCAAGAACCAGATTCAAGTCCCATGCCACTGGAGGTGGTCTAATGGGAGGTTTAGTCAAAAGAAGGCCTCTCATGAATCTTGCTATAAGAGGATGAGAGGAAATAGGCTGTCCATTGAGAGGCTTAAGGGATGCTGCAATAGCACTCAAATGGACTCTTACTGAATTCGTTTTAAGGCCTGCATGGGATAAATGCAGCAAATAGTCTAGTAAAGAATTCAGAGGTATTGGAAGAGGGTTAAGACCCTTCTCTGCACACCAAATGGTAAACCTCTTCCATTTAAAAGCATAGGAACGTCTGGTGGAAGGCTTTCTGGAAGCGTGAAGGATATCCTTCACTTGCTGAGAAAGATGCAAATCTTGAAGGTCTAGGCCTTCAGCAACCAGGCCCTGAGATGAAGAGACTGGGGATTTGGGTGCCACAACGTTCCCTCCTCCTGGGACAGGAGATCTGGAGCAGATCCCAAGTCCAGGGAGGGAGCTTGAGAGAGATGCAGAAGTAGAGGGTACCACACTTGGCGTGGCCAATGTGGTGCTATGAGGATCATAGACCCCTTGTCTCTCTGAAGCTTGAACAGTGTCTTGGGAATTAGGGGAATGGGTGGAAAGGCATAGAGGAAGTCTTGCCCCCAATAAAGGAGGAAGGCATCCCTGGCCTGAACTCCCTGACACGGAATCCTGGAAGAGAACTGGGGAAGTTTGGCATTCCACGGACTTGCAAACAGGTCTATGTCTGGGGTTCCCCAAATTTGAAAGATTCTGGCTATCTGGTCCCCATGGAGGGACCATTCGTGTGGAAGCAGAACTCGACTGAGTCTGTCTGCCCAAGAGTTTTGAACCCCTGGAAGATACACTGCCATGAGATGAATTTGATGCTCTCTGGCGAAGGCCCACAATCTCAGAGCTTCGTTTCAAAGCGACAGAGAGCCAGTCACCCCTGCTTGTTTACGTAGAACATGGCTACTTGGTTGTCCGTGTGGATGAGGGCTGAGCAGGATGTGGAAGACTCAGAGCTAGAAAGATTGCTCTGAGCTCTAAGAGGTTGATATGTAGAGATGTCTCTTGTGGAGACCAGATGCCCTGGGTGGAGAGATCTTGTAGATGAGCTCCCCAACCCCTTCGGGAGGCATCTGTTGTAAGGGTTGCTTGGGGTAACACCTGTTGAAAGGGGGACCCCAGCAACAGATTTTGGGTGGACTTCCACCACTGGAGAGAGCAAAAAAGGCGACTGGAGGTTGCTATTTTGTCTGACAGGCACCCTGATGCCTGGGTCCATTGGGTGGACAGAGTCCATTGAGCTGCCCTCATGTGAAGGCGAGCATAGGGGACCACATGCATGGTGGATGCCATGTGGCCTAACAGTTGTAACATCTCTCGAGCAGTTAAATGGGACTTTAACTGAATCTGGGAGGCTAACTGCACCAAGCGTAGGCAACGGGCCTGAGGAAGATAGGCCCTTGCAGTGGTGGTATCCAGTAAGGCCCCTATGAACTCCAGAGATTGAGTAGGGGTGAGATGGGATTTTGGGATGTTTATTACAAGTCCCAGATACTGAAGGATATGCCTTGTGCAGGCCAGGGAAGCCTGGGCCTCTGACTGGGATGGAGCTCGGATGAGCCAGTCGTCCAGATATGGGAATACAAATATTCCTAGAGTGCATAGAAATGCAGCTACTACTGCCATGCATTTTGTGAACACCCTTGGTGCAGAGGCCAGACCGAAGGGAAGCACTCGGTATTGATAGTGCTTTCCGTGGAAAAGGAACCGAAGGAACCTTCTGTGTGTTGGATGGATGAGGACATGAGTGTACGCATCCTTGAGATCTAGAGAACAAAGCCAGTCCTGACTCTGGAGGTATGGAAGGAGAGTACCGAGAGAAGTCATCTTGAATTTCTCCTTGCATAGAAACTTGTTCAATTCTCTGAGATATCATATGGGTCTGTAGCCCCCTGTTTTCTTTGGGATGAGAAAATAGGGGGAGTAGAACCCTGAGCCCTGTTGAAGAAGGGGTACATCTTCTATTGCCCCTTGGGCAAGAAGGGTAGTAATCTCCTGACCCAGCAGGTCGAGGAGAGATGTTGGAGAATTGAACTGTCTCACCATGGTGTGAGGGGGAAGGTTTAAGAAATGAAGCTTGTACCCTTCCCTTATGATGGAGAGGGTCCATTGCTCTGCTGTGATTTGTTCCCATCTGGGAGCAAAGTGAGCTAACCTTCCTGGAATGGTGAGAGGCTCTGGTTCTAGAGCCAGAAAGGCTAAGTTCTCTAGTTGTAAGTCAAAGGCCCTGAGGAGGCTGAGGCTGTTGGGCCGTAGCAGTCCTAGCAGCCTTAGGCTTGGCCTGTTTTGGTTGTTGCTGTCTCTTTGTAGCAAAACGACCTGCAGAAGATGCCTGCTGGCCATAAGCAGAATAATATTTCCCTTTTTTGGGAAAAAATCCCTTTTTGAACAACCTTTTCTTAAAAGGAGCAGAAGTAGACTTTGAAAGTCTATCTAAAGCAGAATTTTCAGCATCCATCTGGGTGGCCTTTGCTTGCCAATCTTTGTCAAAAAGGTTTTCTCCTGTAGAAGGAAGGTTTCCTAGTCCATCCTGAACCCAGGGTTCCAAATCAGAAGCTTGTAACCAAGCAACTCTGCGTGCACCTATGGCAATAGCCGAGGCTCTGCTGGCACCTTCAAAAGAGTCAAAGGCTGCACGGTTCGAGAACTTGGAAACATCCTGGGCATGTTTGAGTCAGGTGAGAAACTCTTCCCTTTTATCTTCTGAAATAAAAGGAGACAAAGTTTGCAGATGATCTGTAACTTCTTTTAGAAACATCCCCATATAGAGACTATAGGAGTTGATTCTGGCAACAAGCATATTGGCCTGGAAAATTCTCCTGCCAAAGGCATCTAAGGTTCTGCATTCTCTTCCTGGAGGAGTAGAAGAGTGCCTTTTTGTACTCTTGTTCATCTTCATAGCAGACTCCACCACAATGGAGTGGTGAGGAAGCTGAGTCTTATGAAAGCCAGGACAAGGAGGAACACGATACATGGTGTCCAACCTACGAGAATGAGGGGAGGTGGTGAGAGGAGTCTCCCATATGCCCAACATGTGATCATAAAGAATCTCATGTATTGGTAAAGTGGCTGCCTCTTTAGGAGTCTTAGGATATTGTAAAATATCTAATTTTTTGGCTCTAGGCTCTGTCTCAGGGGCCACTGAGATGGAAAGGCCCCTGGCCACTTCCCTAATGAAGTCTTGAAAAGACAAGTCTTCTGGAGGAGACATTCTCCTTTTTGGAGAAGAGGGCTCCTGAGGAAGGATCACCGATGCTTCAATAGAGGCCTCTGATTCATCAGAGTCTTCAGAGGAATCGAAGTATTGCCTATCTGGATGCTCCTGCAGAGCCCAATACGCGTACCGGGTGGTATCGACATCGGGAGTGATCGGTACCGATTCGGTACCGATGGGCATCACAGAACAGTACCACTGCAGTCGACACCGAAGCCGATGTCGATGCAATCGGTACTGGTGCCGGAGTCGGTACCGGCAACGGAGTTTGTTGCGGTACCGAAGGCGTCACAGCTTTTATGAATGCCGTGATGGCACGCTGCATGGTCAGAATATTCTGATCCATCGATGCCACCAATGTCTGGATGTTGGTACCAGTGGGAACCACCGGTACCCCAGAACATGGCAACAGGTGATCAGTCGAGGCCAAGCCATTGATGTCAACCTGTGACCCCATAGATAAAGCTTTGGAAGCCGGAGCCTCCCGCCGGAGTAATTTTGCCGGTGCGGATTCCTCGAGAGCAAGCCCGGAGGCATCTCGATACTTAGAGGGAGATCTACCCTTCGAGGACCGGCTGGACTTAAGTTTGGTTACCTGAGATCCATGGGAGGAAGAAGCAGCCCTGGAAGACGTCGATGCCACCGAAGCTGCATCAGAGGGAAACAGGGTACTGAGCTTGGCTGCTCGATTCTGTAGACCTCTTTTAGACATCATGGAACAGGACTCACAATCTGTGATGGAGTGGTCAGGACCTAAACATTTTAGACACCATTCATGGGTGTCGGTGACAGAAATAGTGCCGCTGCACTTCGTGCACTTTTTAAACCCAGAGGCAGGCTTTTCCATGAGGAAAAAATTTCTGTAGGCCTAAGGCCAAAGAAAGAAAAAATACACTGAAGTGAGAAAAACTGTTTTTTTTGGGGTTTTTTTGAATAAAGAAAGAAAAGACCGGCAGTGCCGGTCCGGCGTCGAGAAGGCAGACACGCGACCAAAGAAATAAAAGAAAATAAAGAAATTCTTCAGCGGTGACAGGAACACGACCTGCTGGCTCCGCGGAAAAGAAGAACTGGAGAGAGGCGGTTGGGAAAGGCGGGAAGGCAGCGCGCAAGCGCTGTGGGATGCTCCCAAAAGCTTTCCTTTTGGACGCTGGGGAGCGTTCCCGCGCAGGCTCCGTCGGTACCGACGATACCCATATGTGAAGACTCATTCCTGCTTGTTCCTGGAGATTGAAGGATACGCATTGTGCAGGATAGAGAAGTCATGGCCTCTGACTCTGTTGGGGCTCGAATGAGCCAGTCGTCTAAGTAGGGGAAGACGAATATCCCTAGAGTGCGGAGAAATGCTGCTACTACAGCCATGCATTTCGTGAACACCCTTGGTGCTGAGGCCAGGCCAAAAGGAAGCACCCTGTATTGGTAGTGGTTTCCTTGAAAAAGGAACCGAAGGAACCTTCTGTGAGTTGGATGGATGAGAACATGGGTGTACGCATCCTTGAGATCTAGAGAACAAAGCCAATCCTGACTCTGAAGGTATGGCAGCAGAGACCCGAGAGAAATCATCTTGAATTTCTCTTTGACAAGGAATTTGTTTAATTCTCTGAGGTCCAAGATAGGCCTGTATCCCCGTTTTCTTTGGGATAAGGAAATAGGGGGAGTAAAAGCCTGTACCCTGCTGATGGATGGGTACTTCTTCTATTGCCCCTTGGGCAAGAAGCATAGTGACCTCCTGACCTAACAGGGTGATAAGAGAGGTCAAAGAATTGAACTGCCTTATTATTGTGGGAGGGGGCATGCTTGAAAAAAGAAGCTTGTACCCCTCCTTTATGATGGAGAGTATCCAATGCTCTGCTGTTATCTGCCCCCATCTGGGGGCAAAATGACATAACCTTCCTGAAATGGTGGAAGGCTCTGATCCCACGAGAGCCAGGAAGGCTAAGTTCTCTAGCTGAAAGTCAAAGGCCTTGTGGAGGCTGAGACTGCTGGGACGGCTGAGGCTTAGCAGTCTTTGCTTTCTTTTGTTTGGGTGGTTGCTGAACTTTTCTGACAAGCTGACCTGAAGAACGTCCCTGCTGAGCATAAGCAGGATAATATGTTTTCTTCTTAGAAAAGAATGGTTTCTTGAAAGATTTCTTTCTAGCAGGATCAGTTGTGGACTTGGATAATCTATCCAAGGTGGAGTTGTCAGCATCCAACTCATTGGCCTTTTCCTGCCAGTCTCTACCAAACAGGTTCTCACCAGTACAAGGGATTATTTCTCAATTTGTCTTGTACCCAGAACTCAGATCAAATGCCAGGAGCCAAGCAATTCTACGTGCACCTATGGCAATGGCAGAGATTCTGCTTATGCACTCAAAGCAATCAAAAGCTGCACGGTTGACAAATTTAGAAACATCTTGGGCATGTTTGACCAATGTGAGAAAGTCCTGTCTTCTATCCTCAGGAAGAATAGGACTCAAAGCCTCTAAAATCATCTGTGACCTCCCTTCAGGAACATTCCCATATATAAACTAAAGGAACTGATCCTGGCAGAAAGCATGGAAGCTTGGAAGACACGACGTCCAAAAGCATCCAGGGTTCTGCACTCACGTCCTGGAGGATTAGAGGCATGCCTCTTTGCACTCTTGAGCCTTCTCATAGCTGATAGAGTGGTGAGGAAGCTGAGATTTTTGGAAACCAGGACAGGGAGGGACTCGATACAGAGTATCTAGTCTGCGAGAATGAGGAGAGGTGGTAAGAGGTGTCTCCCACATTCTTAACATGAGATCATGCAAAATCTCATGAATAGGCAAGGTAGCTGCCTCCTTAGGAGTTTTGGGATATTGTAAAATTTCCAACTCCTTAGCTCTGGGCTCTGTTTCAGGGGCCACAGTAATGGACAGACCCAGAGCCACCTCCCTGATAAAATCCTGGAAGGAAATATCCTCTGGTGGAGACATCCTGCGCTTAGGGGAGGAGGGCTCCTCTGGGAGAAGCATTCCTCTGTCGACAGAACTGTCAAAATCCTTAGATTCTTCTGAGGACTTGAAGTACCGTCTGTCCGGATGCTCTTGAAGAACCCGATACCCGTACCGAGTGAAGTCGGTACCGGGATATCGGTACCGGAAGGCATCAGATGACTGGGTACCGGCAATGCAGACACCGATACTGATGTCGATGCCATCGGTACCGGTACCGGCGTCAGGGTCGGTGCCGGTACTGGCCGGATTGTCTGTCGCGGTTCCGAGGGCGTTGATGCCGCAAGGAGAGCCGCTAAACTGTGCTCAATAGCCAGGACTCTCTGGTCTATCGACGCTGCTGATGCCTGGATGTCGGTACTGGAGAAGACCGCCAGTACTCCAGAGCATGGCACCATTAGTTCTGCCGAGGTCGAGGCCTCGAGAACATCCAGGAGCCCCGATAATGCTTTGGAAGCCGAAGCCTCTTGCCGGGGCAATTTTGACGGTGCAGAATCCTCAAGGGCAACGCCAGATGCATCTCAATGCTTAGAAGGAGATCTACCCTTTGAGGACCGGCTAGACTCATGTTTAGTTATCTGAGATCCACGGGAGGAAGACGAAGCCCTGGAAGACGTCGATGCCACCGAAGCTGCATCAGAGGGAAACAGGGTACTGAGCTTGGCAGCTCGGTTCTGTCGACCTCTCTTGGACATCATGGCACAGGCCATACATTCCGAGATGGAATGGTCAGGACCTAAACATTTCAGACACCACTCATGGGTGTCGGTGACGGAGATGGTACCGCCACACTTGGTGCACTTTTTAAACCCAGAGGAGGGTTTTTCCATTGTGGAAAAAATCCTGGGCCTAAGGCCCAAAAAGGTGCGTGCACCTGGAAAAAAAACGGGAAAAGTACTAAAAAGTTTTTGTTTTTTTTTAAGAAAAGAAAGAAAGAAGAAAAAAACTGCGGTACCGGTAAAGCGTCAATGAAGGCAGACGCGACCACAAAAAAGAACAATTTTCTGCGGTGACAGGAACACGACCTGCTGGCTCCTCGGAAAACGAAGAACTGGAGAGAGGCAGTTGGGAAAGGCGGGAAGGCAGCATGCAGGCGCTGTGGGATGCTCCCAAAGGCTTTCTAATTGGACGCTGTGGAGCGTTCCCATGCAGGCTCCGTCGGTACCGACGATACCCATATGTGATGACTACATTCCTGCTTGTTGCTGGAGATTAAAAAACGTCCCTTCGCCCAGTGGAACAAGAGTGTAGGGGAGAATGGGAGAGGACCGGTACTACCGGAAGAAAGAGAGCCAGAGAACGAAAACACTTTTTCCAAGGGACGAGGACGTGCATCCGAAGGGCTCCGCAGAAAAAGGGGAGACTGAGCAAGATGGCACCTCTGGGCGGGAAGAGGACCACACATGCGTGGCAGCAATCCCAAAGGCTTTCTTTGAAAGCTAGGGAATTGCTCCACGCGGGCTCCGTTGGTGCCGATGTCACCCATAAGTGAGGACTGACTTCTTGCTTGTTCCTGGAGAACTTATGTTCTTATCGTTTTTTACCTTTCGATTTTAGGCATCATCTGCTGTTCCTGGTGCTCTGACTCACTCTCACTCAGCCCATACCACACCCCCTTCCGAATGCCAAGGTGACAATATCTGCCAGGATAAATAAAAATACTGTGTGGCGTTTGTCTGCCAGAGACCTAGCATTCTATTTTATCCAAAAAATTGACACCCAATGCACTTTACCCAAAATTGACCATGACCCCTCAATAATCAGCCTAGTTAAATTCCCCTCAATAGGTTCCCCTAGAAGGCTGCCTAGTACTAGTACAAGTATCTGGACATAATTCAATACAATAACATTACTATACTCCCAGAAAATATTTTCTCTTAATGCCACTACTTGCCCTTTAGGTCCCATACCTTTCAAATAGGTAAAAGAAACCTCTCTTGATCTTCTACCTCATATGTATCCATGATCAATGCTAGCCTACAAGAGAGCATTGCTCCAGACCAGGGGTTTCAAAATCTGTCGTGGGACCTCCCCAGCCAGTCAGGTTTTCCAGATACCCACAATGAATATGCATGAGTGAGATAAGCATACAATGGAGGCAGTGCATGCAAATCTCTCTCATGCACTGCTCAGGCAACTGGTGTTAGAACCAACCAGGTAAAGTTTGATGCTGCATTTAGTATTCGCCAAAGGAGATAGCGTGTTGAATGTCTGGATGGGAGCCCATTCGAGTAGCAGTGATCATCACACAGTGTGGTTTGAGGTAAAAGTCAAGGCAGAGTCCAATCACAGCAACCTCAAAGTCCTAGACTTCAAAAACGCTGACTTCAGTAAAATGGGAAAGTATCTGAAGAAGAAGTTGGCAGAGTGGGAGAATATAAGGGAAGTGGAATTGTAATGAGTTAAACTAAAAGAGGCAATCAAAGAGGAAAGGAATATATATGTAAGGAAAGTAATAAAAACAAGAGGTTCACCAAAGAAATGGCTGCAAAAATAATGGCAAAAAACACAGCTTTCACAATATTCAGAAGATCACAAAAAGAGGAACACAGAAAAGAATACAGGATAAAGCGAAAAGAGACAAAGAGAGAAATAAGGATCACTAAAGCAAAGGCGGAAGAAAAGATGGCTAAAGATGTGAAGCGTGGAGACAAAACCTTTTTCAGGTACATTCAGGAGAAGAAGATCAGAGGTAGACATGCAAGACTCAAAAGTGCTGAGGACGGGTTTGTGGAAAGGGACATTGAAAAAGCGAAACTGCTAAACAAATACTTCTTTTCTGTATTCACAAAAGAAAATCCCGGATAAGGACCATGAAAGATTGACAAATATACAAATGGGAATGGAGTAGATACCACACCATTCACAGAAGATAATGTTTTTGAACAGCTTGCAAAACAAAGTGGACAAAGCCATGGAACTAGATGGGATACATCCCAGGATACTGAAGAAGAAGTTCAGAGAGGTTCTAGCAGTACCTTTAAAGGATGTTTTTAATAGATCCTTGGAGATGGGAGAGATTCCTCAGGACTGAAGAAGGGCTGATGTGGTACCTCTTCATAAAAGTGGTAATAGGGAAGAGGTGACAAACTATAGGCTGGTAAGCCTTACCTCCATAGTGGGAAATGTAATGGTGGCACTCTTGAAAGAAAGAATAAAGGACTTTCTAGAAACCAATGGATTGCATGATCTGAGGCAACATGGTTTTACCATGGGAAGATCATGCCAAACAAATTTGATTGAGTTCTTTGACTGAGTAACCAGAAAACTAGATCAAGGGAGTGTAATGGATGCGAAATACCTAGATTTCAGCAAAGCCTTTGATACAGTTCCTCATAGGAGGCTTTATCAATAAACTGAGCAGCCTCGGGATAGATCCCAAGGTGGTAAACTGAATCAGAAATTAGTTGAGTGACAGACGACAGAAGGTAGTGGTAAATGGAACTTACTCAGAAGAAAGGAAGGTGCATAGTGGCGTGCCTCAGGGATTGGTCCTGGGACTGAAACTGTTTAATGTATTTGTGAATGTCACTGCGAAAGGACTGAATAGAAAAGTCTGCCTTTTTGCAGATGACGTGAAAATTTGCAACAGAGTGGACACTTCTAATGGAGTGGACAACATTTGGAAAGAACTAAAAACACTAGAAGAATGATCTAATGCTTGGCAGTTAAGATTTAATGTGAAGAAGTGCAGAGTCATGCACTTGGGATGCTGAAGTCCAAAGGAATTGTATACAGTAGGAGGCGAGAGGTTGGTCTGCACAGACCAGAAGAGGGAGCTCGGAGTGCTAGTATCTGAGGATCTCAAGGAGGCAAACCAATTCAACAAAAAACCGGCAAGATGTATAAAGTAGTCACAGGTGCTTTAGTTTAAAAAAACAAAACAAAAAACCATATGGCAAACGCCTTCTTCAGGAGGTATAAACCTCAAATAAAAAGACATAGAACCACCAGCGACTTATGGGACTTTCATAAAGCCTTAAAGGCAAACCTCTTTTCGGAGTACTGTGGACAAGAAGCAGAACCAATATGCGAAACATCGCCACTACAATAAAATCTGACCTTACCTACAAAACCAGTATTTACAACCTAGCTCAGTCCCTACCATATAATAACACCCCACAACCTGTAACAAGAAATCATGTAAATAATATGTTAACCCCTTCTCTCCAAGTTTAACGATCTTGTTCTATGTAATGTACCTTGTAACTGTTCAATGTAAACAGCTTTGAATAGAAGAAAAGCGGAATAGAAAAAAACTGTTAAATAAATAAACATAGAATCAAATAAAAGCCTTGTAAATAAAAAATAAAAATAAATTCAACTCACTTCAAACAAATAAATGGTTAAATAAATAAATATATGCTAAAAGATAAACTAAAAGGTAGGGCTGAGCATAAAACTAATTCACTACACCCTTGTCATGCTCAAGGAGGACAGGTGCAGATTCAAAAATGGCATATGCCTAAGAAGAAACAGAGAGATGAGGGGGACAAATCTACAGTCAAAATCCTGAGTAGGAGAGCAAAGTACTTACGAAACCACACTGTATATACAGATTAGTGAATGCAATCTGTAAAAGATGACAATTAAATTCAACTGGTAAGTAAAGAAATAAGGGGGAGGGGGAGTTTAAGTGAAAATCAGGTACTTTTGGAAAGAGCAGTTCAAGAATCTTGGTTTTATGCTCAGCCCTACCTTTTAATTTATCTTTTATCATATATTTATTTAACTATTTATTTGTTTGAAGTGAGTTTGAATTTATGTTTTTATTATTTATTTACGTTTTTATTTGATTCTGTTTTTATTTGAGGTTTATACCCCCTGAAGAAGGCGTTTGCCAAAATGTGTAGGGGGATTTAAAAAAAAAAAAAAAAGCGCCTGTGACCACCTTACACTTGTAAGTGTGATCGCTCTTGTTTGTGACACTTGAAATAATGCAACAAGGCAGTAGTCAAAGTCAGAAGGATACTGGGCTGCATACTTAGAGGAATAACCAGCAGAAAGGAGGAGGTATTAATGACCCTGTACAAGTCTTTGGTGAGGCCTCCCTCGGAGAATTGTGTTCAGTTTTGGAGACCATATTTCATAAAGCATATAAACAGACTGGAAACGGTTCAAAGGAAGGCTACAAAAATGATTTGGAGCCTGTGCCAGAAGATGTACGAGAAAAGACTTGAAGACCTAAATATGTATACCCTAGAGGAGAGGAGGGACAAAGGAGATATGATACCCTGTAAGTACTTAAAAGTCTGTACCAATGAACAAACAAACCTTTTTCAAAGAAGGGGAAGCTGTAAAACTAGAGGGCTTACAATGAAGCTGCAAGGTGGTAAAATTAAAAGCAACATCAGGCAATACTTTTCTACTGAAAGGGTGGTGGATGCTTGGAATGCCATCCAGATGGAGGTGGTGGGGGCAAATACAGTGAAAGAATTCAAAATGGCATGGGACAGATACGGTGGATCCCTTCATAGCAAGAGGATGAAATCAAAGCAAACTTAACTATCTTTTGTTGTTGTTAAGTGCCATCGAGTCGGTGTCTACTCCTGGCGATCCTGTAGATAGTTGACCTAAACTTTGTTCGGTCTTCAGCAAAGCAGCTCATTGTTGATAGTGGTATCCATAGCTGCTGTTATTGTATCGATCCATCTCATTGCCGGCCTTCCTTTTTTTACCATGGCCTTCTACCTTGCCAAACAATATGTCTTTCTCCAGTGATCTCTCCCTTTACATGATATGTCCAAAGTATGAAAGTTGAAGTCTCTGTCATCTGAGTTTCTAAGGAAAGCTTAGGTTTGATCTCCTGTAGTACTGACTGGGTTGGTCTTCGGGTAGTCCACAGTATACACAGTATTTGTCGCCAGCACCATAACTCAAAGGCATCAATTTTCTTCCTATCTTTTTCACTGTACAAATTTTGCATCCATGTGACATTACTGAAAATACCATGACTTGGACAAGTCAAATTTTTGTATGGAGAGAGACATCTCTGCTCTTGAGGATCTTGTCTAGGTCCTTCATAGCCATTCTACCAAGAGCAATACGTCATTGGATTTCTTGACTGATAGTCCTTTCTTTATTGATTGCTGAACCAAGTAAGTTAAAGTTAAAATATCTTTTATACGTCAATAAACAGATGGGAGCTGATCTGCATAGAGCTGCAGTTCCAACCACTCTAGCCAGCTTACTGAGCGGACTAAATGGACCATACTGGTCTTTATCTGCCATCATATACTATGTTACTATGCATATTCATTGTGGATATCCTGAAAAGAGAAATTAGACTTACCTGGTAATTGTTGTTCCTTGAGGAACTCCAGTTCAGTCCCTCACCTCTGGGTTGTGCTTTTCTTCCAGCAGCATGGAGACTGGTCATGTCAGAACTGTGACACCACTGTAGATATCCTGCTGGCATCTCCCACCAGCTCCCAGCGATCTAATGACAAAGCAGACTCAAAGGAGCAAAAATAAGTGGCTATAATACTAAATACAATTTAACTCTAACACTGAACTAAATACCCATAAATGAGAGGATAACTCTCTCTCTCTCCCGTTTGCAGAAATAGGACAGAAAGGAGAGAGAAGAAAGAATACAAGGTATACTTTACCTGAATAGAGAGCACATTTGCTGTACTTCTCCTACTGGAATGCAGACCCCGCGCATCACACAGCATGTTTTGTGGAAACTGACCAAAAGACCCCCGGGTGGGAATCGGGACTGAACTGGAGTTCCTCAAGGAACAACAGTTAGCAGGTAAGTCTAATTTCTCTTTCCTTATTCCTCCTCCAGTTCAGTCCCTCACCTCTGGGATATAACACAGCAGTAAACTATTGGGAGGGACCTGTCCACCCGGACTGCAAAACTGCCAACCCGAAACAGGCATCTCCCGCCGCTTGAACATCCAGGAGGTAATGTTTACTAAAAGTATGCAATGAAGACCAAGTGGCTGCTCTGCAAATCTCAACCGGCAGCACTAAGCTATGCTCCACCCACAAAGCCGCTTGTGCTCTCGTAGAATGAGCCCGCAGCCCAAAGGGCACCTGATGACCTTGCAAGATATAAGCTGATGCTATTGTTTCACGAACCCATCTGGAAACTGAAGCTTTGGCCGCCGCTTCACCTTTACGTGGCCCACCAAAGAGAACAAACAAACGGTGAGACCTACGGAAGGGCTCCAAAACCTTCAAATATCACTGAAGTACCCTCTTAATGTCTAACAAACGCAAACTACGGCTTGATGCGGTCTCCCCCGAAAAACCCAAAACGGGCAAAGAGACCGACTGATTCATATGAAATGGCGAAACTACCTTTGGTAAGAAAGACGGTAGGGATGCAACACCACTTTTTCCCTAGAGAAAGTCAGAAACGGTTCCCGACAGGACAAAGCCTGCAACTCAGAGAGTCGACGTGCAGAGCAAATGGCTACCAAAAATACTGTCTTCAAAGTCAAATCCTTTAGGGAGGCCTGATGCAAAATCTCAAAAGGCTCCCTTGTTAAGGCTCCTAAAACCAGGTTGAGATCCCACGGAGGAGAAAACACCCTGCGCGAAGGACATAGATGGGATAACGCTCTCAAGAAACAGACAACATTGGCATGGACCCCCAAAGGAATCCCTTGCACCTTTCCTTGGTAACAAGAAATAGCTGCCAACTGCACCCTTAACGAACTGGCAGCCAATCCCTTATCGAACCCGTCTTGCAAGAAACTCAAAACTATTGGTACAGATACTGAGGCCGGACGAAACTGACGTTGAGCACACCAGGCCTCAAAAACACACCAGACGCGCACATATGCTAAGGAAGTGCACCTCTTTCTGGCCAGAAGCAATGTGTCAATCACTGCCTTGGAATAACCCTTCTTCCTTAAGTGAGCCCTTTCAATGGCCAAGCCGTAAGCAAGAACTGATGTGCCTGAGGCATTCGTAGAGGACCCTGAAGCAGACCCTCCCTTAGCGGCATCCACCACGGTTCCCCATCGAGCAGACACACCAGATCGGCATACCATGGATGACGAGGCCAATCTGGAGCTATTAGAACCACTCTTCCCTGATGAGCCTTGATGTGCTGTACCACTATGAGCCTTGATGTGCTGTACCACTATGAGCGCCCAAGGAGGAAACACGTAGAGGAGACCGTGAGCGGGCCATTGTTGAAGTAAGGCATCTAGACCTTTTGACATTCGTTCTCGTCGTCTGCTGTAAAAGCGACTGGCTTTGGCCGACCAAAAGGTCGCCAAGAGATCCATAACTGGAGATCCCCACTTAAGGACAATCTGAGCAAACACCTCTGAATGAAACTCCCATTCTCCGGGATCCACTCGAACCCGGCTGAGAAAATCCGCTGTCACATTGTCCGTTCCCGCAATGTACACCGCCGACAGAGCCTGAAGCCGAGGCTCTACCTAAATGAAGAGACTTTCTGTCTCCATTTCCAGAGCTGCACTTCCCGTGCCCCCTTGGCGATTGAGGTACACAACCGTCGCAGCATTGTTCGAGAGCACTCGAACCGCTCGACCCCGTAAGGTGGATTCGAAGGCCCGAAGTGCTAGAGCTACCGCCCGCAACTCCAGCCGATTGATGGACCATTTGGCTTCTGATTCGGTCCAGCCGCTTTGCGCAAAAAGCTCTCAGCAAAGAGCTCCCCATCCTGCGAGAATGGCATCCATTAACACTGGCATCCACTGCGGTTGTTTGAGAGGCATGCCTGCTGCGAGATTCTTTATCTTTATTCTTTATTGGTTCATTTAATATACCTCTCTTTACCGGTGGCATCAGAGCGGTGTACAATAACAAAATATATGAGCTGCTGAAAAGGAAAAGGAACGCCATAAGGAATTAAGAAAAGGATAGAGTGTAGAGGAAGAGTAAAGCAACAGACAGAACAAGCAGAGTGCACGGCAACAGGAATTGGTACATCTAGAATTAGCGAGGCGGGGGAGAAAGGGGGATGGAGGGTGGAGGAAGATTGAAAGCAGTGCAGAAAAGGTGGGTCTTCAATCTGGTCTTAAAGGTTTTGTAAGAGGGCTCCAAACGGAGGGCGGGGGGGAGTGAGTTCCAGAGTCGGGGGCCCAAAAAAAAATGCTGAGGAACGGGTAGACTCCAAGTGGGCTAGTGATGGGGAGGGAAGGGACATACGATTCAAGTGAATAGACCTAAGAGAACGGTGAGCTGAGTGAAGATGTATTAAATTGGCGAGATAAAGGGGGATACCAGTGTGGATGGTTCTGTGCACGTATATGAGTACTTTGAATTGTATACGATAGACCAAGGGAAGCCAGTGAAGATGAATCAGAATGGGGGTGATATGATCGAAACGGGAGGCGTGAGTGAGAGTACATGCAGCTGTGTGGTGGACAAGTTGTAGTCTGCGCAACTGGGTTTGAGGAAGGCCAGCCAGCACAACATTGCAGTAGTCCAAACGAGATACTACCAGGGACAGTATCAATGTGGTCAAAGAGGAAACTGATATGAAGGGACGGACGGTGCGAAGTTGTCGTAGGGTGTGAAAGGACCGTTGTACAACAGAGGAAATATGTTTTTTGAAAGACAGGGATGAAGCCACCATTGAAGAGACTTCCTGATCCGCAATGGACAGGGTAGGCCTTTGGACAGAGTCTCATTCTGGTGAGACCATCAACGGAGCAGCGACCTCTATAAGGGACGCATGTGAGCTCTGGCCCAAGGCACAACTTCCAGAGTTGCCGCCATTGTCCCTAAAACGTGGAGATAGTGCCAGGCCGATGGTGCTGGAGTCCTCAAAAAATCAAGCACCAGAAGCCACAGGCCCTGACGCTCAGAGATCCGGCAGGAAAACAGATCCCACATGAGTGTCGAAGCAAACTCCCAAATACTCTGGAATTTGCGTCGGAACCGACTCTTGGCCGTACTGACCACCCAACCGAGCCTCTGCAGGAGCTCTACCACTTTGTCTTGCACTCGCACACTCTAGGCCCTGGACTTTGCCCGAATCAACCAGTCGTCGAGATAGGGATGAACTAATGCTCCTTCCTTCCGAAGAGCCGCCGCCACCACCACCATAACCTTGGTGAAGGTGTGCGGAGCCCTCGCTAGACTGAAGGGCAATGCCTGAAACTGAAAATGCCTCCACGGTAGCGCAAATATTAGAAACCTCTGATGCTCTGGCCTGATCAAAATGTGTAAATATGCTTCGGTGAGATCAAGAGACGTCAAGAACTCCCCTTGAGGAACTGCCACTATAACCGAACATAAAGGTCTCCATTCAGAAATGAGGTACCCGCAAACAGCGGTTTACCCCCTTGAGATCCAGAATCGGGCGGAAGGCCCCGTCTCTCTTTGGCACCACGAAATAAATTGAGTATCGACCAATACCGTAGTGCTCTCATGGAACCGGAACCACTGCTCTGAGTTTCAAAAGACGAGTCAGAGTCTCCCGTACCGCAATCATCCTTTCTCGCCCCCTGCACAGTGAGAAAATTACCTTCGCAAACGAGCTCCAACACCCACTGATCGGATGTTATCTGGACCCAGACAGGAAGAAATTCCCGAAGTCGACCCCCTTCCGGCTGCATTCCTGCCTGGGTCCACCTCGCTTCATTGTGCTTTCCAAAAAAACTGAGGAAGAGGAACTAGCAAATCCTCTGCCCGCTCCCCGGAATCTTTTAAAACTTTGCCCTTGAGAGGAAAACTGTCCTCTTTGAAAACCTCCCAAACGGGAGGTACGAAAAAGCCTGAAATCCTGAGGTTGCCCACGGGAAGATAACGGGGCTCGGCCCTGCTTCGGCTTATCCTCCGGCAAGTAACCTCCTTTAGAATCCCCCAAATCCTTGACCAGCTTATCAAGATCTTCTCCAAACAGCAGCTTCCCCTTAAAAGGGAAGCATGGAGGAACAGTCCGCCGCCCAGTTCCTGAGCCAAAGATAGCGGCATGCAGCTACCAAGGAAGCCATGCTATTCGCCAAACCTCTAATAAGATCATAGTGGACATCGGCCAAATATGCGGAACCTGACTTTAGTCTTGTCACATCAGCTAGCTGCTCCTACATTTGCTGAACTGGCTGCTGCAAACGCTGCGACCAGCAAAGGCATGCTCTCACAACCCAAGCTCCACAAATAGAGGCCTGCAGAGCCAGAGCATTAACCTCAAAAGCTTGCTTCAATAAGGCGTCCACCTTCCGATCCTGTACATCCTTCAAAGCTGCACTGCCTTCCACTGGAATGGTAGTCGTCTTCGTGACCGCTGAAACTGCCGCATCTATATGCGGAGAACGAAACACTTCCCGTTCTTGATCCGCCAAAGGATAGAGACGATTCATGGACCTTACACCACCCAAGCCTGCCTCCGGCACGTCCGATTCATCCTGAATCATCTGCTTAACCACCGAGTGAAACTGCCTGGGACTTTCATACAGCCTGAATGAGAAGGATCCTCCAAACCCTCATCTTCCGCTGGTACCACCGACAAAAGGTTGAGAGCCTGAAGGGGCTCCGTAATGAGCGCTGTCAGCTCCTCCCTTCGAAAGACCCGGATAATCCTTGCTTGATCTTCAGGTTTCTGAATCTCACCTTCCTCTAAATCCTCCATCCCGGCTTCCAGCTCCAGCTCAAGGTCTTCTGCATCTGGCCAGTCCGAACCAAGAGGCTGATCTTCCAATGACCAGGCCCTCTTAACCGGTCCTACCATCACTACCACCGAACCTTTCGGTGTCCTCTTGGCCTCCTACCGCCCCAAGAAGCGAGGCATCCGTGACTACCCCCTGCTTCCGCAAGCAGTACGCCTGATGAAGCAGCAGCACAAAACCTGGGGAGAAATCCTCAAAAGCTGCCCCCGACACCATGGGAGTGGCAGAATTACCGGGCAAAGCCAAATTTGAAGTAGGAGGAACAGAGGGAGACTCCTGCAGAGACTCCCCTTCCGCAGAAGTGGCAGCACTCTGCGCCACCAGAGCAGTGCCTTCTTTAGACCGATCCTGCGTTTTTTGCTCCATAGTAAGCGCTTCAGATGGGCAGCCACGACACATCCCTGCTTCCGAGCCTGAGCCCCTACAGGAGCCACAAATTAGGCATTGTGGTCGTGTAGGCATTAGCACTACGGGATCTGAGAGACTGGATAGTAAAGGAAATGGCTCCCGCAGACCACCAAAAAGGGCAACCAAACTAGAAAGGTGCAGAATCTGCTCTTATTATTATTATTTTTTTTTTCTTGTACTGGCCCTTTAAGAGCTTCAAAACATCGAAAATTAAAAGTAATCAAAATTAATTCCAAGTAAGCAGAAAACTACAAGGATTAGTTAAAGAAAGCTGTCAGCAAAGAAAAAGATATCCTGAAAATCCAACTGGCTAGGAAGCAGGTTTGGGACCCCTGGCTCCAGACAACTGGACAAAAGCTCTTATATTCCCCAAACTAAAACAACCTTCCTTAGATCCTTCCAATCCAGGACATTACTGTCCAATCTCTAAGTTACCATACCTGCCCAAAATAAGAGAAATTAGTTGTTCTCAACCCACAACAATCCAGCTTCCATAATAGTCACAGCACGGAGATCATAATTAAAGCGCTACTGTGCAGCATACAAAAACACTTAGGTTCTAGGCAAGCCACAATTATCATATCATCTGGCATTTGATTCAGTCAAATCAACTCCTTTTATGAAGACTTAGAGACTGAGGAATTGTCAATACCGTATTAAAGTGGTTCACCTCATTTTCAAAAACCAGAGCATTTCAATCAAGAATTCAACTCCTCTCATTCCCCCCACTTCCCTTTAAGTTGTGGCATTATTTAAGGGTCGCTTCTTTCACCAACTTTAATATTTTTATCAACCCATTACCATTCTGGCCCAAAGTTATGGAATCTCTGGGTACCTCTACACAGATGACATTCAGCTACTCAGACATCAACTCATTAATCTCAATCTACTGCCCCTGAATTATTGTCTCAATGCATAAAGAAATGTAGACGTCCTGTTAGTCCACTATAAAGGTACTTAAATAAAAAAGGAGAACAAAGAGTGAAATAAGGCAATACCTTTTCTTCCTCAGGTCAGGACAGTATGAGCAATAGATGATGATACTGAAATATATACTGGAATCTATACAGTATTACATAGAAAGGAAAGGAGGGGAATCAGAGCAGACATGACTCAATAAGGATATTGGCTTCCTGTCACATTAAAAGCTAAAAATATTTACAGCCTGGTCACCCTCTGATTAACCATCCATCCCTTCCATTCCCTTCCTTTGTAATGCTGAATAGATTCCTGCATATAATTTGATATCAATGTCTACAAACTGTGTAAGTGCCTTTGAATATCAGGCCTGTGTTTTTAACTTGTTTATTGTTGTAATGAATTTTAGTTGGCACTTTATATTAATAGAGCAGAATATAAATATGCGCAAATAAATAGGTAAATAAATAAATGTGTTTTTTTTCCTTAAATGGCTGTTCAATACACTTTCTTTTCATAACAACAATACAATATAGTGACAAGTGCCACTGAAGAGAAACCAAATTCAATGAACCTTTTATAAAATACTTTAGCAGTTTTGCACACAGTGATAGTGTAGTTACTCACCTGTAACAGGTGATCTCCGGGAACAGCAGGAATTTAGTCTTCACATATGGGTGACATCGGTACTGACGGAGCCCGCATGGGAATGCTCCCCAGCATCCAATAGGAAAGCCTTTGGGAGTATCCCACTGCACCTGCGTAGCTGCCTTCCCACCTTTCCAGCTCTCCCTCCTCAGTTGAGTTTGTAGCTGAGATAAAAGGCGAGAAAAAGAGAATATCTATAACTCCCAGGGGAGGAGGGTGGGTTGTGAAGACTAAATTCCTGCTGTTCCCAGAGATCACCTGTTACAGGTGAGTAACTACACTATCTCCAGGAACAAGCAGGAATGTAGTCTTCACATATGTGACTCCCTAGCTTGAAGATGCCAGAGAAATGACCTCAGAACCGGCAGTGGCTTGCCTCGGAGTAGGCCTAAAGATGTCATGGATCCTCCATGGATGTCAGGTATCGAATTCCAGGACGGGGGATAGGAGTTGCTCTAAGTCTGAAAGAGATGCTGGAGAACAGCTTGGCCAAACATGGCATCCCGGCGGGAGTCCTTGTACAGATAGTAGTAAGCAGCAAAGGTATGGACCAAAGACCAAGTTGCTACTTTGCGAATTTTGTCAATAGCTACAGAGCATAGATTTGCCATTGAGGTAGCCATCAAATTGCAAAATTCACCATAAAACTCCCCAATTATTTTTCCTTTTTATTTCTTTTTGATTTGTTTTTGTCAAAGCGTGCCGAGGGAGGGTAAGAAATGAAGATCCAACCCACTCCAGACGACAAGCTGCTTTTATTCTTTAAGGTTCCCCACCTTTAAAATAAGTGTTAAAAAACGTCACTTATCTGAAAATATCCCAAATTCATTGTTGTTAGTTCCACACCATTGCCTAGATTTCAAATCCTTCACACAACGTGCATGTTTCGGGAATAATCCCTGTTTCAAGTGTTTTCTCCACAATGTAAAGATCAAAAGCAACTGTGACTCAAACACCGTCCTGCAGCTTGGGGTTAACCGTTTACATCAAAAGTTAAGCACTATTTCAATTTAATTTTCATTATATAGATTGTGGCTGCCTGTGAACAAGGTCGTTGATGCGAAAGAGGCAAGATCCATTAGACATCTGAAAAAACAGTCAGTGGTTGCCGATACAGAGTAGTTACTCACCTGTAACAGGTGTTCTCCAGGAGCAGCAGGAATCACTCCTCACATATGGGTGACGTCGGCGCCGACGGAGCCCTCGCGGAGCAATCTCCCCAGCTTTCAAAGAAAGCCTTTGGGAATTGCAGCGCGCATGCGCGGTCCCCTTCCCGCCCAAGGGTGCCATCTTGCTCAGTCTGTTGACATAGCTAAAAGACAGCAAAAAAATTAGCAAAAACGAAATGAGAGGACTGCAACTCCAAGGGGAGGAGGGAGGGTTGTGAGGACTGATTCCTGCTGCTCCTGGAGAACACCTGTTACAGGTGAGTAACTACTCTTTCTCCAGGACCAAGCAGGAAGTCAGTCCTCACATATGGGACTCCCTAGCTTAAGGCTACCGGAGACCTCAAGCGGAAAAATGAGCTCCCTCAGCTCAGTAGCACAGAAGGAAGGAATCTTCTCTGAAAACGCCCCCGACCGGTAGCCCAACACCAGGGCCGGAGGGGTAGGAATTGCCTAAACCTCAAAGAGATTATGGAGGACTGCCTGTCCGAAAGCACTGTCCCTCTCCAGGCAGTAATGGGCCGCAAACGTCTGGCTTGAAGACCAAGTAGCGGCCCGGCAGATGTCTGCCAACGGAACAGAGCGGAGATGAGCCACTGACGCAGCCTTCGCCCTAACACAATGAGTCGTGACACGACCCTCCAACGAGAGGCCGGCTGCCCCATAAGCCCAAGCAATACAGTCAGCAACCCATATGGACAAAGTACGCTTGGAGACAGGTAGCCCCAACCTATTGGGGTCAAAAGAAACGAAGAGCTGAACAGCCCTCCTATGCTCCCGCGTACGGTCAAGGTAGAAGGACAAGGCCCTCCTACAGTCCAGGGTATGCAAGACCATTTCAGCCCAGCTGGCGTGCGGCCTGGGAAAGAAGGTCGGAAGAACCACCTCCTGGTTGAGATGAAAAGGAGAAACCACCTTTGGAAGAAACTTAGGGTGAGTCCGTAAGACTACCCTATTCCTGTAGAACCTAGTGTAAAGAGGATCAGACACTAGGGCCTGCAGCTCACTAACGCGTCTAGCAGAGGTAAGTGCTACCAAAAACAAGGTTTTCCAGGAAAGAAAACGAAGAGGACAGGTAGCCATAGGTTCAAAGGGCGGACAGGTAATCCGCTGCAAGACCACATTCAGATCCCATTCAGGGGCTGGTGGGCGCAAAGGAGGCTTAAGGAGAAGGAGGCCTCGGAGAAAACGAGCCACCAAAGGGTGGTTGGAAAGAGGTCTGCCATCCACCGGTGCGTGATGCCCAGAGAGAGCACTGAGGTGGACTCTGACAGAGTTGGACTTAAGTCCCAGACTGGAGAGGTAAAGCAGATATTGCAAGACCACTGCCACCAAGCAGGAGAAGGGATTCTCAGACTGCTGAGCACACCACACGGAAAACCGACGCCACTTAAGAGCGTAGGACTTCCGGGTGGAGGGCCGCCTGGAGGCCAAGACGACCTCTTCCACCTCCGGAGGCAGCAGGAGGGGAGCAAGGACTACCCTTTCAGCGGCCAGGCCATCAGATGAAGGGACCAGAGGTTGGGGTGTAGGAGAGTCCCCTGATCCTGTGACAGGAGATCGGGTTGAAACCCCAGAGAAAGAGGAGTGTCCACCGCCAGCTGCATCAGAAGCGGGAACCAGGGCTGTCTTGGCCACCTGGGAGCCACGAGGATCATCGAGGCTCTGTCTCTGAGAACTTTGAAGAGCGTGCGAGACACCAGTGGCATGGGAGGAAAGGCATACAAGAGGCCTGTGGACCATGGAATCAGAAAAGCATCCGCTGCTACTCTGAGAGGATGCGGCTGCCGAGAGCAGAATCTGGGAAGTTGCCGGTTCAGAGGACTGGCAAACAGATCTATGGTGGGGAGGCCCCACTTGAGAAAGATCCGCTGAACCACCAACGGATCCAATCTCCACTCGTGCGGTTGGAGGATCCTGCTCAGCTTGTCTGCCAGGTAATTTTCCTGACCTGGGAGATAGACAGCTTTGAGGAGGATGCCGTGGTGGATGGCCCAAGAGCACAGTTTTTGTGCCTCCTGACAGAGAAGGAAGGAGCCTGTGCCTCCTTGTTTGTTCACGTAGAACACTGCAACTTGATTGTCCATCTGGACTAGCACAGACTGGTGAGAAGTGAGGTGGGAGAAGGCTCTCAGAGCTAGGCGGATGGCTCTGAGCTCCAGGAAGTTTATCTGCTGAGCAGACTCCCAAGGAGTCCAGAGGCCCTGAGTACATGTCCCCTGGCAAAGTGCTCCCCAACCCAGGAGAGAAGCATCGGTAGTCAGCACCTGAGAAGGCGGAGGAGATTGAAAATCCACTCCCAGCACCAGGTTTGGCAGATGAAGCCACCACCGCAGAGAAGAGACCAGCAGGTCGGATACCTGCACCGCCAGGCTCCCCGTGGCCTGATGCCATTGAGTGCGAAGGCACCACTGAGCAGGTCACATGTTCAGGCGGGCATTGGGGGTCACATGGACCGTGGAAGCCATATGGCCGAGCAGTCTCAGAAAGTGCCTGGCAGAGACCAGGGAATTGCTGTGAAAGTGGCTGGCGAGATCCATGAGCCTGTGTGCTCTGTCTAGAGGCAGGAAGGCCCGCACCTGAAGTGTGCTCAACCTTGCGCCGATGAATTCGAGATTTTGAGAGGGGAGCAAAGTGGACTTTGCGAAGTTTATGACAAAGCCCAAGTGCTGGAGCAGAGTCACAGTGCGATGAGTGGCCTGAGTGGCCTCTTGGGAAGACTGGGCCCTGATGAGCCAGTCGTTCAGGTATGGAAACACAAAAAGGCCTTGAAGTCTTAGATAGGCCGCCACCACTGCCAGGCATTTGGTGAACACCCTGGGGGCGGAGGATAGGCCAAAGGGCAGTACTCTGTACTGGTAATGATTTCCTCCCACAACAAACCTGAGATATTGTCTGTGGTCTGGATGAATAAGGATGTGAGTATAGGCATCCTTCAGATCTAAGGAGCATAGCCAGTCTCCCTGCTGGAGGTAGGGCAGCAGGATTCCAAGGGTAAGCATCTTGAACTTTTCCCTTGCCAGGAACTTGTTGAGGTTTCGCAAGTCCAGGATGGGTCTGAGGCCACCTGTTTGTTTTGGTATCAGAAAGTACCTTGAATAAAAGCCTTGACCCTTCAGGTGGTGGGGCACCGGTTCCACAGCCTGTTCCTGAAGAAGACTTGCTAATTCCTGAAGGAGTAAGTCCCTGTGCAGAGGGAGTCTTGGAGGCTCCCCTGGAAAGTAGGAGGGAGGTACCTGGTGGAAGTGAAGAAGATAGCCTTTTTGAACTATATGAAGCACCCAGGTATCTGATGTGATGGCTGACCACCTGTGGGCAAAGTGGACCAGCCGGCCTCCTGTGCTGAAAGAAACCAGCGGAGGGGAAGAGGCTATGCTGATGGAGTCAAAACCCCCCACCCTGCTGAGCAGGGGCCGGTGTTGTGGGCTTGGGGGCCTGCTGCCTACGGGACCCATTACCCCGTCCCTTGGCCTGCTGACCCTGTTGGGGAGCTGCTGAGGCCTGATAATGAGGGTATTGTTTATAGGCAGCCGCCTTCCTCGGGTAAAAGGGCTTTTTCCCCGAGCCCTTCTTCTTCTGAGAAGGGGCAGAGGTTTTTCTGGACAGTCTAGTCCTGGTCAGAGTCTCGGTCTCGATCTGTGCAGCCTTTTCAGCCATGGGCTTGCCAAAGAGGTTTTCACCTCTGCAGGGGACATCGACCAACTTGTCCTGTACCCATGGCTCGAGGTCGGATGACTGAAGCCAAGCCTGTCGGCGGGCACCGATGCCGGCTCCGGCTACTCGAGCCGATGCTTCGAAGCCATCGTAGGCTGCTCGAGAGATAAACTTCGAGCACTCTCGAATACCAGTGGACAAGGCCTGGAACCTCTGCAAAGGTTCCTCGGAGAGACCAGCAGAGAACCCAGCAATTTCTTTTGCCAGGTCTCGGAGATACATGCCCATATAGAGCTGGTAGGTCTGGACTCGACAAACAAGCATAGAGCCCTGGAAGCACTTCCTACCGAGGGCATCCAGGTTCCGGGCCTCCCGGCCGGGAGGCACCGAGGAGTGCATCTTCTGACTCTTGAGTCTATGCATGGCCGATTCCACCACCATGGAATGGTGCGGTAGTTGTGCCTTTTGGAACCCGGGGCTCTTGCGGACTTGATAAATGGAATCGACCAGCTTGCTTAACACCGGCGCCGACCTCTCCCACATGCAGAAGAGAAGCCGCTCCAGCATCGGAGGAACCGGTACAGTAAAGGCCTCCTTCGGGGGAGAGTCATACTGGAGGGCATCGAGCTCTTCGGCTCGAGGCTCCTCCTTGGGATCCGCGGGGAATGCCAAGGCCTTGGCCATATCCCGCACGAAGTCCGAGAACCGGGTGTCCTCCGGGGGGGGACCGTCTCCGAGGTTCGGACTCTGGGGAGTCCGATGGGACGCACCGAGTCCGAAAAGTACCAGGCGACTCTTCGTCCTCCGTTTCCCAGGCTGACTCCTCGGAGGAGGAATTGAGCGGCTCCGGTCGGGCGGGCACCGATGCCCTCCGCCCCGACTTCGAGGGTGTCGGCGTCGATGACCTCGGTCCCGAACGGGAGGCCGAGGAGACCGTGACCGAGGATCGACTCGAGCTCGCATGGACTTGAGGATCGGCTCGGACTCTGGAGTCGACTTGGACTTCGACGTCCCGGTGGCCGGGGCAGATGCACCAGCAAGGCCAGCGATCAATGCCCGCTGCTGGTCCATGAAAGCAGCTAAACTGCTCTCCAAGGCCGTCAACCTGAGTCCGAGCTCAGGAGACCCAGCAGCCCCCGACTCGGGCCCTGACGGCATCGGGCCCGAGGTCGGCTCCTTCGGAGGTGAGTCCACAAGGACTACAGTACTCACGTGTCCAGGAGACTCCATCTCAAGACGAGGATGTTTCGAAGGCCTCTCCGACTCCGAGGACCCGGGACGGCTATTGGGGCTATGCGACCTGGCCCTCGAGGAACCAGGAGCGTCCACCGATGCCGCCCTCGCGGGTTTCTTCTTCCTATGATGTTCCCGGGCAGGAGACCCCCGCTCAGAGGAACTCCGACGATGCTCAGGACCGGAGTCCTGGGACGTCGTAGCCTCTGACGAGGTCCGGGCCCGGCCGGACGCGGAGTCAGAGAAGATTCGTTCTTTTTGATGCTGCCGACTCCTCAACGCCTTTGAGGACATCTTGCCACATGGACCACAGATCATCGGGTCATGATCGGGTCCGAGGCAGCGGAGGCAGCAGTCGTGTGTGTCGGTAAGTTTCTTACACCGATCATACTTTTTAAACCCGCTGGCAGCCATCGGGGGAAAAAGGGCCCCTGCGAGGTCAAAAGACAGGGCTGCCAGTGAAAAAGAAAAAAATGGCGCGAACGCTTGTCACGAAGGACAAAAAAATGAAAAATAAAGAACGAACCCGATATCGGCATAGCGGGTCCGGGTGGGAAAAGGATCCGGCGTCGAACCGAGAAAAGAATATTAAATAAAATCAACTTTTTCTGCGGCGATCACAAACAGCGTCTGTAGGGCTCCGCGGAAAAAAGAAGACTGAGCAAGATGGCACCCTTGGGCGGTAAGGGGACCGCGCATGCGCGCTGCAATTCCCAAAGGCTTTCTTTGAAAGCTGGGGAGATTGCTCCGCGAGGGCTCCGTCGGCGCCGACGTCACCCATATGTGAGGACTGACTTCCTGCTTGGTCCTGGAGAAAGTCTGAGACCTTGCAGCTACATTTAGCAATTAGTAGAACTATTGAAAATGAGTATATGAATGACATTTTCAAGTTAACATAGGAGATACAGTATACTTTCTAGTTGATGTACGGAGTATCATTAATAATCAACAAAGCGATAGCTCTGACAAAAAAAGACAAACAGTAGATCTGGAGAGCCTATTCAGGGTAGTGTTCTCAGATTCTAACTGAGAGGCCTTGTCCTGCCAGTCCTTGCTGAAAAGATTTTCACCAGGACAAGGGATATTACCCAGCTTATCTTGAACCCATTGTTTAAGATCTGATGCTCGGAGCCATGCAATCCTGCGTGCACCAATGCAGATTGATATAGCTCTGCTGGTGCACTCAAAGCAATCAAAAGTTGCCCTGTTGATGAACTTTGAGATATTCTCAGCATGCTTTACAAGATTAAGATAATCTGCCCTCTTGTCATTCAGGAGAAGAGGAACCATTGACTCCAAATCCTTAGTTACCTCCTTGAGGAACATATCCATGCAGAATATGTAAGAACTGATTCTTGCTGAAAGCATGGAAGCCTGGAAGCAATGACGACCAAAAGCATTGAGGGTTCTTTATTCTCTACCCGGAGGTTTAGAGGAATGTGTCTTTGTGCTTTTGATGTGATGCACTGCCGATTATGCTACTATGGAATGGTGCGGAAATTGTGTCTTTTGAAAACCTTGACTTTCTGGCACCCGGTACATAGTATCGAGCCGGTGGGTATGGGGAGAAATAATAAGAGGTGTCTCCCACATACAAAACATGAGGTCATGGAGTATATGGTGAATAGGAAGCGTAGCCGCTTCTTTTGGAGCTGTTGGGTTATTGAAGAATTTCCAATTCTTCAGCCCTAGGCTCTTTCTCTGATACAGCGTAGTTACTCACCTGTAACAGGTGATCTCCTGGAACAGCAGGAATTTAGTCTTCACATATGGGTATCGTCGGTACCGACGGAGCCTGTGCGGGAATGCTCCCCAGCGTCCAATAGGAACGCTTTTGAGAGCATCCCACAGCATATGCACGCTGCCTTCCAGCCTTTCCAACTGTCCCTCTTCAGTTAAGTTTGTAGCTGAGTGAAAGGATAGAGGGATAGAGGAAAGAGACAGAGAGATAGAGAGACAACTCCTAGGGGAGGTAGGTGGGTTGTGAAGACTAAATTCCTGCTGTTCCCGGAGATCACCTGTTACAAGTGAGTAACTATGCTATCTCCAGGAACAAGCAGGAATGTAGTCTTCACATATGGGGATGCCCTAGCTGAAGATGCCAGGGAGATGGCCCCAGGAAGCTGCACCTGTAGTAAGGTGGGTCATGCTTCCTCCCATGGATCTCTGGCATACCACCAGGGTTGGTGGGTCGGAGTTGAATTAAGTCTGAAAGAGATTTTGAAGAACAGCCTGGCCAAAGAAGGCATCCCTGCGGGAGGCTTTATCTATACCGAAGCCCAGGTGGCTGCTTGACAGATGTCATCAATAGACACAGAGTGGAGGTTAGCCATAGAGGCTGCCATGGCTCTCACATTATGAGCAGTGACATGGCCTTGAAGAGGAAGACTCTTACTCTCATAAGCAAAGGATATGCATTGTGCAATCCATTTGGATAAAGTTCTTTTGGAGACGGGAAGTCCCAAATGACTAGAATCAAAAGCAATAAAAAGTTGAGAAGACTTTCTATGTTGCTGTATTCTTTGTAGGTAAAAAGCCAAGGTTCTTTTACAATCCAAAGTGTGAAGGTTCCTCTCTGCATTAGAGGCATGAGGCCTCGGAAAAAATACAGGAAGATAAATTGATTGATTTAAATGAAAAGGCGAAACCACCTTTGGCATAAAGTGTGGATGAGTTCTGAGAACAACTTTATCATGGTGAAACCTAGTATAAGGGGGATCAGCTACTAAAGCTTGCAATTCACTAATGCGAATGCAGAGGTGATTGCAATTACGAAGATGGCCTTCCAGGACAAAAACATTAGGGTTGTAGTGGCTAAAGGCTCGAAGGGTGGTTTCATGAGCTGCCCGAGAACTAGATTTAAATCCCATGCCACCGGTGGTGGCCTGATGGGAAGCTTTGTTAATAGAAGACCTCTCATAAATCTGGATATGAGTGGATGAGAGGAAATTGGTTGTCCATCTAGAGGCTTATAGGAAGCTGCAATAGCACTAAGATGGACTAAGAGGGCTTTAAACTAGATTCGTTGGGGATGGGTGAAGAAAGCCCCCAGGTAAGTGAAAGCCCCCAGGTAGGTGATACATTAAATACCTTTATGGAAATGGGTAACAGGGGTAACATATGGAAAGCAGTGTGTATTAATGCCCGTAGCATGGGAAATAAGATCCCTGAAGTTGAAGCTTTGGTGGGAGTGGCTGACTTGGATTTAGTGGCAGTTACAGAAACATGGTTCACAGAAAACCATGACTGGGATGTAACTATACCTGGCTATACTTTATTCAGAAAGGACAGGGTAGGAAGAAGGGGAGGAGGAGTGGCACTATATGTAAAAACTACTATTAAAGCTTTGGAATTACAGAGCTAAAAAGGGAGAGAGGAGGCATTGTGGGTTAAACTAGAAAGAGGGAAAGAGAAATCTATTTGCATTGGTGTGATATACAGACCTCCCTCACAAGAGGAAGAGGTGGACAGAGAGTTAATTGAAGACATACGCAGCATTGCTAGGAAAGGAGAAGTGCTACTGATAGGAGATTTCAATATGCCAGATGTTGATTGGCACATTCCTGCGGCAGTATCATCTAGAAGTAAGGAGATCCTGGATTCTCTACAGGGAGAACTATACAGACAATTGGTAACAGACCCCACACGTGAAGGGGCCATACTGGACTTGGTGCTTACCAATGGTGAAAGTGTTTCTGATGTTGTAGTGGGAGATCATTTTGCATCCAGTGATCACCAGATGGTGTGGTTCAGTATTAGGATTAGGGCTGTTAGAATCCATTCCAAGGTGAGGATCTTAGACTTTAGGAAGACTAACTTTGCGAAGATGGGCCAATACCTCAGGGAGTCGTTAGTGGGATGGGAACAGCTGGGGGATGTAGAAAAACAGTGGGCAAAACTGAAAGGGGGTATTTTAAAGGCAACCAACCTTTTTGTTAAAATGGTAAATAAAGGCAAAAGGAACAGGAGACTGCTATGGTTTTCGAAGGAAGTAGCTGAAAAAGTGAAGAAAAAGAGGGAGGCCTTCATGAAATACAAGAGATCACAGAGAGAGGAAGACAGGCATCTGTATTTGGAAAAACTTAGAGAAGCTAGCAAAGTAGTCAAGAAGGCAAAGATTCAAAAGGAGGAGGAAATAGCCAATGCAATAAAATGGGGGGATAAGACATTTTTCAGATATATTAGTGAGAAGAGGAAGGGCAAAAGTGGTATTGTCAGACTCAAGGGTGCAGGGGGGGAATATGTAGAAGCTGATAAGGATAAAGCGCAATTGCTTAACAAATATTTTTGTTCTGTGTTCACAGATGAAGAACCAGGAGCAGGACCTCAGAAAACACCCACAAATAAGAACAGAAGCGAGGGACATCTTGAACAATTTTCAGAAGACTGTGTTCGTGAGAAACTAGCTCAACTTAAAGTAGACAAAGCGATGGGACCGGATGGGATACATGGGATACACCCTATAATAATGAGGGAAGTTGGGGACGTTCTAGCAACTCCACTGACTGACCTTTTCAATGCCTCGTTGGAGTCGGGAGTGGTGCCAAAGGACTGGAGAGAGGCTCATGTGGTGCCTTTACACAAAAGTGGAAGTAAGGATGTGGTTGAAAACTACAGGCCAGTTAGTTTAACTTCGGTGGTGAGTAAATTATTGGAAACGCTGCTGAAAGAGAAAATAGTGAGGTTTCTGGAGTCCAGCGGATTACAGGATCCGAGGCAGCATGGATTCACCAGAGGCAGGTCTTGTCAGACAAATCTGATTGATTTCTTTGACTGGGTGACCAGGGAGTTGGACCGAGGGAGAGCTCTAGATGTGGTGTATTTAGATTTCAGTAAAGCCTTTGACACTGTTCCTCACAGGCGACTTATAAACAAACTGAGCACCCTAGGGATGGACCCTAAAGTTACTTCTTGGGTTAGAAATTGGTTGGGTGGGAGGCGACAAAGAGTACAAGTAAATGGAGCTCACTCTGAGGAGAAGGATGTTACCAGTGGTGTGCTCCAGGGATCTGTCCTTGGTCTGATTCTTTTTAATATCTTTGTTAGTGATATAGCGGAAGGGCTGTTGGGTAAGGTTTGCCTCTTTGCGGATGATACCAAAATCTGCAATAGAGTCGACACCCAGGAAGGTGTAGATGACATGAGGAGGGATCTAGCTAAGCTTGAAGAATGGTCTAGAATTTGGCAGCTGGGATTTAATGTTAAAAAATGTAAGGTCATGCATTTGGGCTGCAGCAATCCAAGGGAGCAATACAGTATAGGAGGTGAAGTACTTTTGTCCACTAAAGAAGAGCGGGACCTAGGCGTGGTTGTGTCTGATGATCTTAAAGTAGCTAAACAGGTAGAAAAGGCGACGGCAAAAGCTAGAAGGATGCTTGGGTGCATACAGAGAGGAATGGCTAGCAGAAAAAAGGAGGTGATAATGCCTCTGTATAAGTCTTTGGTGCGACCTCATTTGGAGTATGGTGTGCAATTCTGGAGACCGCACCTTCAAAAGGATGTGAACAGGATGGAGTCGGTGCAGAGGGTTGCTACTAAAATGATTGATGGGCTTCATTATAAAGCATATGAGGACAGACTTAAGGATCTTAATATGTATACCTTAGAGGAAAGGCGGGATAGAGGTGATATGATTGAGATGTTTAAATACCTCCATGGCATAAATGTTCAGGGAGAGAGCCTCTTTCAATTGAAAGCAAGTTCTGCTACGAGGGGACATGGGATGAGGGTGAAGGGAGATAGATTCAGGAGTGATATGCCGAAATATTTCTTTACAGAAAGAGTAGTGGATCCATGGAATAGTCTCCCAGTAGAGGTGGTAGAGATGAGGACAGTAACTGAATTCAAAAAAGCATGGGACCAACACAGAGGATCTCTAAAGGTAAAAAGTGGACTGTTGTAGTTGTTGTTATGGAAGGACAGACTAGATAGGCCATGTGGTCTTTTTCTGTCATCACGTTTCTATGTTTCTATGTTTCTTACTGAATTGGTCTTTAGACCAGAATTTGATCAATGAAGTAGATACTCTAGTATCGATTCCAAAGGTATCACAAGGGGGTTTAACCCCTTTTGCGAACACCACAGAGTAAAACGTTTCCACTTGTAGGCATAAGATCGTCTTGTGGAAGGTTTTATGGAAGCTTGAAGGATATCCTTTATCTGTTGGGAAAGGTTAAAATCCTGAAAGTCTAAGCTTTCAGCAACCAGGCCCTGAGATGCAGGGACTGGGGATTCGGGTGCCAGAGCATCCCGTTCTCCTGGGAGAGAAGATCTGGAGCATACCCTAACTTCAGAGGTGCAGCTTGAAAGAGATGTAGAAGCAGGGGATACCACACTTGGCGTGGCCACTGTGGTGCTATGAGGATCATATGACCTCTGTCTCTCTGAAGCTTGAAGAGTGTTTTGGGGATAAGGGGAATGGGTGGGAAGGCATAGAGGAAGTCCTGACCACAATGAAGGAGGAAGGCATCCCTTGCCTGGCAATTGTGAGCCAGAATCCTGGAACAGAACCGGGGATGTTTGGCATTCAATGGACTTGCAAAGAGGTCTATGTCTGGGGTCCCCCAGATGTGAAAAATCGTTGTCACCTGGTCCGGATGAAGAGACCATTCGTGAGGCAGCAGGACTCGACTGAGTTTGTCTGCCTGAAGGTTTTGAATGCCTGGAAGATATACCACAAAAAGGTGAATATGATGCTCTCTGGTGAGGGCCCATAGTCGTAAAGCTTCATTGCATAACGACAGAGAGCCTGTTCCGTCCTGCTTGTTCACATAGAACATCCTGGCCAGACCATGAATTCAACGTAACCATCTCCCCTGTACCATGGTCCGACCACAATTTAATCAGTTTTCAGTTACCCCTGCATCAAGAAAGAGAACAGGCCTCTGTACTAACGAAAACAGGAGCAGAATACACCAGACGCTTCAGACCTTTTGACGGAGAGGAGATCATCAAAAACGTCCTTCCAAACATCATGACTACATCGTCGACGCTTGAAGAGGTACTGGACTCATGGAACAATAACCTGAGCTCCTTTGCTCACATTCCTACCCAAAAGAATCCACATAAGAAGGAAACTGCATGCTGGTATACCGCCGAACTAAAGACCTCACTACGAACACTAAGGAAATTAGAAAAAAATGGCGACACACACGGGCGACAACAGACCTGACGCTCTACAACTCCCACCTGCAAGCCCATCGAGGTTTAATATCCTCCAAAATGAAAGAATACTACTCAGATCTGCTAAGCCAATCCTTGAACAAACCCCATGACTTGTTCAATATAATGAAGACCCTAACGAAGGAACCATCAGCTTCACAAGCAGCCTCGATACTCCCTCAAGACTATGCAGATTACATGATAGCCAAATCCAACAATGTCAGCAAAATCACAGTATCCTGCCCTACCAAGAACCCACCCAAGCAACTCACCTCCTTCTCGACCCCGTCAGAAACAAGCATTGAGAACATCATAGCAAACATCAACGCCACCACTGCCCCTAACGACCCTTGTCCAGCTTTCTGGATAAGGTCACTACGCCACGAGGTCAGCCCGATAATAACCAAAATCATGGACCACTCCTTCTCCTCTGGACAATTCCCTTCCAGCCTTAAGCAGTCATCCATCAGGCCCCTCTTAAAGAACGCCAAACTAAATGCTCAGAAGGTTGAATCATACCGTCCCATATCAAGCATCCCGTTGCTAGCAAAGATAATCGAGAAGGCTGTACAACGACAGATAAAGGATCACATTGATGATAATGCTCCCCTTGACCCAAGCCAACACGGTTTCAGAGAATCCCACGGTGTCGAAACACTCCTCACCACCCTCATCAATACACTTATCACTGGGATTGACTCCATCAAACAAGGATACGCACTAATTTTCCTGGACATCGCTGCTGCGTTCGATTCCGTAAACCATGAACAACTCCTAGTTCAGCTTCAAGATAAAGTGATAAGTGAATCAGCATGGCGTTGGTGCAAATCCTACCTAACTGACAGGTGGCAGCAGGTCCGAACAGGAACCACAACCTGTCAGCCCTTCCAACAACAACATGGTGTACCCCAGGGCTCGTCTCTCTCCACACTTCTATTCAATATCTATATGCAACCGATATGCGAAATAATCCGCTCATTTAACATCTCATGCCTGCTCTACGCAGACGACGTGTTGCTCTTTACCCCTATCACGATTGATGATCTGGACCTCACCCAACTGATAAAATGCTTCAATGCCATAACTGACTGGCTCCTATCCCAAAGCCTTAAGATCAACTTTAGCAAGACTGATGTACTATTTGTGACAA
The DNA here is from genome assembly GCA_033557465.1 of Ichthyophis bannanicus. Taxonomy (NCBI): domain Eukaryota; kingdom Metazoa; phylum Chordata; class Amphibia; order Gymnophiona; family Ichthyophiidae; genus Ichthyophis; species Ichthyophis bannanicus. Next base: position 1,121,576,614 of record CM066032.1, on the reverse strand, counting down.
GGAACCAGTCCTTCGTACCTCTGACAACCATAAAGACAAGAGATGCAGAACTCTCTAGCAAACCTAGCATCCGCTACCTAGGAGTTACATTAGACCAACAGCTCAATCTCAAGGGACATATCAGCAACACTGTCAAACAAATATACCACAAGATACGAATCCTACAACATCTTCGACCCTTGCTGCAACCGGAGGACTTCAGATCTGTTTTTCAGGCATTGGTGATCCCCCACTTTGATTATTCCAATATAATCCTCCAAGGCCTACCCAAAAACACCTTAAAACCCCTACAGTTAGCCATGAATGCTGCCGCATGTGTCCTGAGTGGAACCGCCAGAGGTGATCAAATTACCCCGGTACTTAAGGAACTACATTGGCTGCCAATATACTGTAGGCTGTCCTATAAAGTAATCATTACTTTCAAGGTCATCAAAAAATTAGCCCCCACAGCTCTAATGGACCTTATCCACCCCATGGCAGCACACAGAGAAAGGAGAACATGCACAGCCAATACCCTACTGATTCCCAGGGAAATAACAAAATGCACCAAGATAACAAGGAACAGAGCGTTTAAATTTTATGCCCCCAGCTGTTGGAATGCACTCCCAACATCCATCAGATCCATAACAGATCTAGCCCAATTCAGAAAAGTGCTAAAGCATTATCTCTTTCTCTTACACTACTCTCAACCCTCCAACCCGACACCTTCTGGCATACACACAACCATGAACACATGAATCACTGCCAATGGGTGTACATATTGCAGTTACAATTTGTAAATAATTTGAAATAGTTGTACATATTGCAGATACAATTTGTAAATAATTTGAAACACTTGTACATAGCTACCCACAGTTGAAACCCAAGTTCAATTATCCAGTTCATTGTAAGTGCCTTACTGGCACAATACCGTTGTATGTAAACCGCGCTGATTTTTAAGAGTGCGGTATATAAGAACAATAAAATAAATAACATGGCTACTTGATTGTCCGTCTGGACTAGGACTGTCTTGTAGCTGAGCTGGGCATGGAATACTCGAAGAGCTAGGTAGATTGCTCTTAACTCTAGGAGGTTTATGTGAAGACAAGGCTCCTGTGGAGTTCAGGTACCCTGAGTGGAAAGATGATGCAGGTGTGCTCCCCAACCCACCTGTGATGCATCTGTTGTTAAAGTGGCCTGGAATAGGGGTTGTTGGAAAGGAGACCCCACTAGAAGATTTTCCAGTGATTGCCACCATTGTAGGGACAAGATCAGTCGGTGAGAGTTTGATATCTTGTCCGACAGATGCCCTGTGGCCTGTGTCCACTGTGTGGATAGGGTCCATTGGGCTGCCCGCATGTGGATCCGAGCATAGGGAAATACATGAACTGTGGATGCGATGTGACCCAGTAATTGTAAAAGTTCTCGAGCAGTCAGGGAGGATTTGCCCGCTGCCTGAGATGCCAGTTGTACTATGCGAAAGCCTTGGGCCGGCGAAAGGAAAGCCTTTTGACTGTCTGGTATCTACACAGGCCCCTATAAACTCGAGGGACTGGGAAGGAACAAGCTGGGATTTTGGAAAATTTATTACCAATCCCAAGTATTGGAGAATTCGCATTGTGCGAGACAGTGCAGAGCTGGCTTCTGCAACCGTGGGGGCTTGAATGAGCCAGTCGTCCAAGTAAGGGAAGACAAATATTCCCAGGGTTCGCAGGAATGCAGCTACTATAAGAACATAAGATATGCCATACTGGGTCAGACCAAGGTCCATCAAGCCCAGTATTCTGTTTCCAACCGTGGCCAATCTAGGTCATATGTACCTAGCAGTTTCCCCAAGGGACACAGGTTCCACAATGCTTGTATTGGTTCAAGCATTGATATCCTGGGTCCCTTCTTAATAATGGTTTATGGACCTTTCCTCCAGGAACTTGTCCAAACCTTTTTTAAACCCAGCTACACTAACAGCCTTTACTACATCCTCTGGTAACAAATTCCAGAGTTTGATTACACGTTGAGTGAAAAAATATTTTCTTTTATTAGTCTTAAATAGTTTACCCTGTAGCTTCATTGCATGTCCCCTAGTCTTTCTATATTCTGATAAGGTAAACAATCGATCTACGTTTACCCGTTACACTCCGTTCATTAATTTATAGACTTCTATCATATCTCCCCTCAGCCGTCTCTTTTCCAGGTTAAAGAGCCCTAACCTTTTTAGCCTTTCTTCATAGGAGTATCCTTCCATCCCCTTTACCATTTTGGTGGCTCTTCTCTGAACCTTTTCTAAAATCGCTATATCCTTTTTAAGATACGGCGACCAGAATTGCACACAATATTCAAGGTGCGGTCTCACCATGGAACGATATAGAGGCATTATAATATCTTTTGTTTTATTTTCCATTCCTTTCCTTATGATACCTAGCATTCTATTTGCTCTCTTGGCCGCTGCTGCACACTGGGCCGAGGGTTTTAACATGGTATCCACAATGACGCCTAAATCTTTTTCCTGGGTGGTGGTTCCTAGTGTGGAACCTTGCATCGTGTAACCATAGTTTGGGTTGTTCTTCCCTAGGTGCATAACCTTGCACTTGTCCACATTAAATTTCATCTGCCATTTTGATGCCCAGTCTTCCAATTTATCAAGATCCTCTTGCAATTTTCCACAATCCTCTTGGGTTTTAACAACTTTAAATTGTTTTGTGTCATCTGCAAATTTGATAACCTCACTCGTTATTCCACTTTCCAGGTCATTTATGAATATGTCAAAAAGCAGCGGACCCAGCACAGATCCCTGGGGTACACCACTATTCACCTTTCTCCATTGGGAAAATTGGCCATTTAGCCCTACCCTCTGCTTTCTATCTTTTAACCAGTTCCTGATCCACGCAGGCTCCGTCGGTACCGACGATACCCATATGTGATTACATTCCTGCTTGCTCCTGGAGATTACTGTTATAGACAGGCCCCTGGCAACATCGCGAATAAAGTCTTGAAAAGACATGTCCTCTGGTGGGACATGCGACATTGTGGAGACGGAGACGGGTCCTCTGGTAGATTCTCTAAGTCTCGAGTATCGGCTGATGAATCGGAATCCGAAGACTCGAAGTATCGACAGGCAGTGTGCTTCCACTCTGTGTGAACTCAGTACCGGTCGAAGCTGATACTTGGAATTTGTGTAGCCGGAACCTTGGTACCAGAAATGGATTCAAGGGCTGGCATGGGTGGTAGCGTGGTAAGTGGCAGGAAAGTCAATGCAGTTTGAATCGGTACCGGCGAATGTGCCAACATCTGCGGAACAGACTGTAAAGGTTTCACTGGATCGAGGCTGCTAAGCTCCGCTTGATGGCAAGGATGCGTTGATCCATGGAACTTGCCGATGCGTGGGTATCGGTATTGGAATTGCATGCCATGACACCTAAGCATGGCACCAGGAGCTCTCCAGAGTTAGAGGCCTCAGGAGCATCCTGGGACCCCACAATGGCTTTGGAGGAAAGGTCCTTCCACCGGGGTTATTTGGCGGTGTGTCCCCCACTAGGGCAACGCTCGCGGCATCTCGATGCTTAGGAGATCTACCCTTGGGGGGGCAGCCAGTCTTTGATGAAGATTTATGTTTTGATACCTGAGATCCATGGGAGGAAGACGAAGCTCTCGATGATATTGATGTTAGAGAGACGGCGTCGGAGGCAAAGAGGGTGCTCAACTTTGCAGTTCGACTCTACAGGCCTCTCTTTGTCATCTTTCTGAAGAGAGGACATTCTGGTGATCAGGTCCAGAGGCATTTTAGACACCAGTCATGGATATTGGTGGCTGAAATAGTACTGCCACACTTGGAACATTTCTTAAAACCACTGGATAGTTTTTCCATTGTGTCGGTGACAAAATGGAAGGTCTAGGCCTAAGATGGTGTTGATGCGCCTGAAGAAAGTGGAACTTCTTCACACTTTTTTTTTTTTTGGAAAGAAGAAAGAAAAAAAGAACCGACAGCGAGTTGGTACCAGCGTCGACGGGAAGGCAGATGCGAACCACAAAAATATGAAAACAAGAATTTTCTGCGGTGAAAGGATTTGCTCCCTGTCGGCTCCGCGGAAAATGAAGAACTGAGGAGGGATAGCTGGAAAGGTAGCTTCGCAGACACAGTGGGATGCTCGCAAAGGCTTTCCTATTGGATGCTGGGGAGCGTTCCCATGCAGGCTACGTCGTTACGACATCATTTTATTTATTTATTTATTTAACTTTTCTTATATACCGCGCTATTACAATATCAGTGCGGTTTACAATAAACAACATATTACTATGTGGGTGGGCCACATAGAGTTTACATTAAACAAGGGATTAAAAACTTGGATTCAACAGAGAATGAACATATCTACAGCGTTATTTACAGCAATAAATGCAGTACAGTTTATGTATTGGGTTGGTGCCCCATGTTATTCAGTGTGGGCCAGATTAGGCAATCATCCATATTGAGTAGTTACTCACCTGTAACAGGTGTTCTCCAGGAGCAGCAGGAATCAGTCCTCACATATGGGTGACGTCGGCGCCGACGGAGCCCCCGTGCGGAGCATTTCCCCAGCTTTCAAGGAAAGCATTTGGGAATGCAGCACGCATGCGCGGTCCCCTTCCCGCCCAAGGGTGCCATCTTGTTCAGTCTGATGACATAGCTAAAAGACAGCAAAAACAAAATGATATATATGACTGCAACTCCCAGGGGAGGAGGGAGGGTCGTGAGGATTGATTCCTGCTGCTCCTGGAGAACACCTGTTACAGGTGAGTAACTATTTCTCCAGGACCAAGCAGGAAGTCAGTCCTCACATATGGGACTCCCCAGCTCTAGGCTACCAGGAACCCAAAGCTGAAAAAATGGTTCCCTTAAGAGCCTCAGCATCCATGATAAGAATCAACTCTGAGAACGCCCCCGTACGGTAGCCCAACACAAGGGCTGGAGGATAGGAGTTGCCTAAACCTCAAAGAGATTACGGAGTACCACCTGTCTGAAAGCACTGTCCCTTCGGGACTCCCTCTCGAGGCAGTAATGGCCTGCAAAAGTCTGGCTTGAAGACCAAGTAGCGGCCCGGCAGATGTCTGCCAATGGAAAAGAGCAGAGATGAGCTACTGACGCGGCTTTCGCCCTGACACAGTGGGCCGTGACTCAACCCTGCAAGGAGAGGCCGGCTGCCCTGTACGCCCAGGCGATACAATCTCCTACCCAAGTGGACAACGTACGCTTGGAGACAGGTAACCCCAGTTTATTAGGGTCAAAGGATACGAAGAGTTGAGTAGCCCTTCGATACCCTTGCGTACGGTCTATGTAAAAGGACAGCGCCCTCCTACAGTCCAGGGTATGCAAGACTGTTTCAGCCGGGCTGGTATGCGGCCTGGGGAAGAATGTTGGAAGAACCACCTCCTGGTTGAGGTTGAAGGAGGAGATAACTTTTGGAAGGAACTCAGGATTAGTCCATAAGACCACCCTGTTCCTATAGAACTGTGTGTACAGTCTATCAGAAACCAGGGCTTGAAGTTCACTCACACGTCTGGCCGAAGTAAGAGCTACCAAGAACAATACCTTCCAGGAAAGGAAGCGTAAATGACAGGTAGCCATGGGCTCAAATGGTGGGCGAGTAAGTTGCTGCAAGACCACATTCAAATCCCACTGAGTGGCTGGTGGGCGAATTGGAGGTTTGAGCAGAAGCAGGCCTCTGAGGAAGCAGGACACCAAGGGGTGACCCGACAGAGGCTGTCCTTCCACCAGTGAGTGGTGCGCTGATAGAGCACTGAGGTGGACCCGAACAGAGTTGGATTTAAGGCCTAGGTCCGACAGGTGAAGCAGATACTGCAGTACCACTGGCACCAAGCACGAGAAAGGATCCTCCTGGCGCTGAGCACACCATGTGGAGAACCTATGCCACTGGAGGGCATAAGATTTCCTGGTGGATTGCCTCCTAGAGGCTAAAACCACCTCTTCAACTTCCTTAGGTAGAAGTAAGGGGGCAAGAACTATCCTTTGAGCAGCCAGGCCATCAGATTGAGGGATTTGAGGTTGGGGTGCAGGAGAGATCCCTGATCCTGAGACAGGAGATCGGGTTGCAACCCCAGAGGGAGTGGAGTGTCCACCGCCAACTGCAGAAGGAGTGGAAACCACAGTTGCCTCGGCCATCTGGGGGCTACCAGAATCACCGAGGACTTGTCCTGAAGAACCTTGAACAGGGTTCGGGCCACCAGAGGCGTGGGAGGAAATGCATACAGTAGACCCGCAGACCAAGAGATTAGAAACGCATCTGCTGCTATTCTCAGAGGATGCGGTTGTCTGGAACAGAACCTGGGCAGATGACGGTTCAGTGGACTTGCAAAGAGATCGATAGATGGAAGTCCCCCATCTTAGAAAGATCTGTTGGACCACTAGTGGATTCAACTGCCATTCGTGAGGCTGTAGAATCCTGCTTAACCTGTCTGCCAGGTAATTCTCCTGGCCAGGTAGATAAACTGCTTTGAGAAACATGCCTTGTTTGACTGCCAAGGAGCCAAGAGCCTGTGCTTCCTGACACAGGAGTCTGGATCCTGTGCTTCCTTGCTTGTTCACATAGAACATTGCTACTTGATTGTCTGTCTGAACTAAGACAGGCTGGTGAGAGAGGACATGAGAGAAAGGCTGTAGAGCTAAGTGGATAGCTCGCAACTCCAACAGATTGATCTGTGTGGCCTCCCAAGGAGACCAGAGGCCCTGAATGCATGCACCCTGGCAATGTGCACCCCAGCCCTGTAAGGAAGCATCGGTTGTCAGCACCTTTGTGTGTGGTGGCGCTTGAAAAGGCACTCCCCTGACCAGGTTTGAGAGATGTAGCCACCACCGTAAGGAGTCCACTAGTAGTTTGGACACCCTTACTCTGTCTCTTAAGTCTCCTGTGGCTTGCATCCACTGAGCTCTGAGGCACCACTGAGCAGGCCGCATGTGCAGACGGGCATTCGGAGTTACATGGACCGTGGATGCCATGTGGCCTAAGAGCCTCAGGAAGTGTCTGGCGGAGACCAGAGAACCATTCTGGAACTGGTTTGCCAAGCCCATCAGTCTGCAGGTCCTGTCCTCGGGCAAATAAGCTTTTGCCTGAACGGTGTCTAGTCTTGCCCCTATGAACTCTAAGTTCTGTGAGGGGAGCAAAGTGGACTTTGCGAAGTTTATGACAAAGCCGAGATGCTGAAGAAGAGAGACAGTGCGAAGGGTGGCTTGTCTGGCCTCCTGTGGAGACTGACCCCTGATGAGCCAGTCGTCCAGGTATGGAAAGACAAAGATGCCCTGATTTCTGAGATAGGCCGCCACCACCGCCAGGCATTTGGTGAAAACCCTGGGAGCGGAGGTTAGGCCAAATGGAAGTACTCTGTACTGAAAATGATTTCCTCCCACTACAAATCTGAGATATTGTCTGTGGTCTGGATGAATGAGGATGTGAGTATAAGCATCCTTTAGGTCTAAGGAGCATAGCCAATCTCCCTGCTGGACGTAGGGCAGCGGTATCCCAAGGGTAAGCATCTTGAACTTTTCCCTCTCCAGGAACCTGTTGAGATTTTGCAAGTCTAGAATGGGCCTGAGGCCTCCTGTCCTTTTTGGTACCAGAAAGTACCTGGAATAGAAGCCTTGCCCTTTCAGGTGGTGAGGCACCGGTTCCACCGCCTGCTCCTTTAGAAGACTTGCCAACTCCTGAAGGAGGAGGTTCCTGTGCAAAGGGAGTCTTGTAGGCTCCCCTGGAAAATAGGAGGGGGGTAACTAGTTGAAGTGGAGCAAGTAGCCCTTCTGGACTATGCTCAGTACCCAGGTATCCCCTGTTATGGCTGACCACCTGTGGGCGTACAGTGTCAGCCGGCCTCCTGTGCTGAGTGGAACCAGCTGTGGAGGAGAGGCTATGCAGTGGGAGTCAAAATCCTGCTCCCTGCTGTGCAGGAGCTGGAGCTGGCGGCTTGGGGGTTTTGTGCCTATGGAGCCCATGTCCCTGCCCAGCTCCTGTTGGGGAGCTGTAGAGGCCTGGAATTGAGGGTAGGATTTGTAGGCAGTACCCTTCCTCAGGAAAAAGGGTTTCTTCCCCGAGCCCTTCTTTTTCTGAGAAGGGGCAGAAGTCTTTCTGAACAGCCTTGTCCTGGTGAGAGTCTCAGTCTCGATTTCTGCAGCCTTTTCAGCCATGGGTTTACCAAAAAGTTTCTCACCTCAGCAAGGGACATCGACCAACTTGTCCTGTACCCATGGCTCCAGGTCTGATGACTCTAGCCAGGCCTGACGGCATGCACCGATGCCGGCCGTGGCTACCCGGACCGAAGCCTCGAAGCCATCATAGGCTGCTCGAGAGATAAACTTTGAGCACTCTCGGATTCCCGATGACAAAGCTTTGAACCTCTGCAAAGGTTCCTCGGAGAGGCCAGCTGAGAACCTGGCAATCTCCTTTGCCAGGTCTCGGAGGTACATACCCATGTACAGCTGGTAAGTCTGGACACAGCAAGACAGCATAGAGCCCTAGAAGCACTTTCTACCAAGGGCATCCAGGTTCCGGGCCTCCCGGCCGGGGGGCATCAAGAAGTGCATCTTCTGACTCTTCAGACAGTGCATGGCCGATTCCACAACCATGGAGTGGTGCGGTAGCTGTGCCTTCTGGAACCCAGGGCTCTTATGGACTCGATTGATGGAATCGACCCGTTTGCTAAGAACCGGTGCCGAGGCCGATGCCTCCCACATACAGAAGAGCAGCCGTTCCAGCATTGGAGGAACCGGTACAGTAAATGCCTCCTTAGGAGGAGAGTCGTCCTAGAGTGCATCTAGCTCTTCGGCTCGAGGGTCCTCTTCGGCATCCGTGGGGAAGGCCAAGGCTTTGGCCAGGTCCCTCACGAAGTCCGAGAACTGGGTATCCTCCGGGGGGGGGGGGGGACCTTCTCCAAGGCTTGGACTCTGGTGAGTCCAAAGGGACGCACCGGGTCTGGAAGGTGTCTGGGGACTCCTCGTCCTCCGCCTCCCAGTCCGACTCCTCCGAGGAGAAATCGAGCGGCTCCGGCCGTGTGGGCTTCGGTGCCATCCGCCCAAACGCCAAGGGTATCGGCGTCCACAACCTTGGCCCCACACGGGAGGTCGAGGGGGACCTTGACTGAGGATCGACTCGAGACTTCATTGACTCTAAGATCAGCTCGGTCTCCGGGGTCGACTTAGATGTCGAGGTCCCGGTGGTCGGGGTAGATACACCGGTCTGACCGGCGATCAGCACCCGCTGCTGTTCCATGAAGGCAGCCAAACTGCTCTCCAAGGCCGTCAACCTGAGTCCGAGCTCAGGAGACTCAGCAGCCCCCGACTCAGGCCCCGACATCGTCGGGCCAGACGTCGGCTCCCCTGGAGGAGAGTCCACGAAGACAACTGCACTCACGTGACTCGGGGACTCCGGCTCCACATGAGGTAACTTTGAAGGCCTCTCCGACTCTGAAAGCCCGGGGCAGCAGTCGGGGCTATGCGACCTGGCCCTCAAGGAGCCAGGAGCGTCCACCGACGTCGCCCCTGTGAGCTTTTTCTTCCTTCTGTGTTCCCGAGAGGGAGACCCCCTCTCAGAGGAGCCCCGACAGTGCTCGGGATCTGACTCCCGAATCGTCAAGGCCTCTGACGAAGTCTGGGCCTGGCCGGACGCGGAGTCTGATAAGATTCTTTCATGCTGATGTTGACGGCTCCTCAGTGCCTTCGACGACATCTTGCCGCACAGGCCACAGACCATCAGGTCATGGTCGGGTCCGAGGCATCGGAGGGAGCAGTCATGTGTATCGGTGAGAGACATAAGTTTCTTGCACCGATCACACTTCTTGAACCCGCTGGCAGCCATCGGGGGAAAAAGGGCCTCTGCAAGGTCAAAAGACCGGGCCTGCCAGTGAAAAACACAAAAAAAGCATGAACGCTAGTCTCGAAGGACAAAAAACGAAAAACTAACTCCAGCCTTGATACCGGTGTACTGGGCCCAGGCGGGAAGGGGAACCGGCGTCGAACCGGGTAAAACCACAAAAAAACGTAGAAAAATCACTTTTTTACCGGGTGACACGAATTCACGTCCGTCCGGCTCTGCGGAAAAAAGACGACTGAGCAAGATGGCACCCTTGGGCAGGAAGGGGACCGCGCATGCGCGGTGCATTCCCAAAGGCTTTCCTTGAAAGCTGGGGAAATGCTCTGCACGGGGGCTTCGTTGGCGCCGACGTCACCCATATGTGAGGATTGACTTCCTGCTTGGTCCTGGAGAAGTGAAGACTATATTCCTGCTTATTCCTGGAGATCTAAATGTCTATTTTCTGACCTAAACATCTTATCTGAGTTTAGGGGCATGTTTACTAAAGCGTAGTAGCTGATAGCATGGGGCCAACACACGTTTTGGCCATATAGTAGCAAGGAGCACATGACCCAAAGGGGACTGTGCTAAAAATGCCGCATTACCTGAGCAGCATACCAATAGATGTTTAAGGAAGAGAGTGGCAGAGACATGGTGCATGGCTGGGGTGGGTACGCTACTCGTGTTCTAACTACATGAACATACTGCTAGCGTGGGAGTAACTAACGCTTGCCTCTGACCAAGCAATAGATACACCCACATTGCTAGTGCGTCAAGAACGTGCATTCCATATGCAAGTGTTAGGAAATAAGAAGAACAGAAAGAGGGCAACTACACTGGAAGAAAAAAAGGCAAATAGGAACAGTGGCAGAATATCTAGGCACCATATGGTGCAGTTGCCATGGCAGTACACCTCAGCAGCCTGACAGCCATAAAACCAGGGCCTTCAGGTCAGACGTGACCCTACTAGGACAGTGGGCAAACATTCACAGACACATCAACAGCTTCTCATGTCTGCATATGGACTAGTTTAGTTGTCAGAGGGCTGCTGGTATTGTGTGCTCTGGAGGTATCAGGACATAGGGCCTGTGCTCTGTGCTTCAGCCAGTACTGGCCTCATAGTAACAGTAACATAGTAGATGACGGCAAATAAAGACCAGCATGGTCCATCTAGTCTGCCCAGCAAGATGGCAAGAGTAGGTGCAGGCCACCCCTCCCCCATGTCTTTGTTTAGGGGTGAACCCACCACTCCATGTAGGACACCTCTATTTGTTGAGCCGTTAGATGGTTCAGAAGTTATATGTTTCAGTTTATTTTGTTTTTATCCTGTTGCTGTAAAAGGATCCACTGTGTCTGTCCCATACCGTTTTGAATTCCGTCACCGTGTTTTCCCCCACCACTTCCATCGGGAGGGCATTCCAAGCATCTACCACCCTTTTAGTGAAAAAATATTTCCTGACATTGCCTTTCAATTTACCACCTTGCAGCTTCATGTTATGCCCTCTAGTTTTACAGCTTCCCCGGCTTTGGAAGAGGTTTGTTTGTTCATCATTTCTCTTTAAGTATTTAAAGGTCTGAATCATATCTCCCCTGTCCCTCCTCTCCTCCAAAGTGTACATATTTAGGTCTTCAAGTTTCTTCTGATAAGGCTTCTGACGTAGGCTTCAAATCATTTTGGTCGCCTTCCTCTGAACAGTTTCCAGTCTTTTTACATCTTTTGCAAGATATGGTCTCCAAAACTGAACACAGTATTCCAAGTGAGGTCTCACCAGTGACTTGTACAGTGGCATAAGTACCTCTTCCTTTCTGCTGGTAATCCTTCTTTGTATGCAGCCCAACATCCTCCTGACTTTTGCCACCGCCTTGTCGCACTGTTTTGCCACCTTGAGATCATCAGAGATAATCACACCAAGGTCTTTCTACTGAACCGTGCACACCAACCTCTAGCCCCCTATCGTGTACATTTTCCTTGGATTTCTGCTACCCAAGGGCATGACACTGCACTTTTCCGCATTAAATCGTAGTTGCCAAGCATCTGCAAAAAGATAGACTTTTCCATTCAGTCCTTCAGCAATATTACTCACAAATACATTGAACAATGCCGGGCCCAGGACCGAACCCTGGGGGCACACCGCTAATCACCTTCCTTTCATCCGAGTGAGCTCCATGTACCATCACCTTCTGTTGTCTGTCAGTCAACCAATTTCTAATCCAGTTTACCATCTTGGGACCCATCCCCAAGCTACTGAGTTTATTGACAAGCCTCCTATGAGGAACAGTACCAAAGGCTTTGCTGAAATCCAGGTAGATGACATCCATTGCACGCCCCTGATCTAGTTCCTTGGTCACACAGTCAAAGAAGTCAATCAGATTTGTTTGGCAAGCCCGTCCTTCGGTAAAACCATGTTGCCTTGGATCTTGCAACCCTGTTGGTTTTGAGAAAGTTCACTATTCGCTCTTTCAGAAGCGCCTCCATTACTTTTCCCGTCACCGAGGTAAGACTCACGGGCCTGTAGTTTGACACTTCTTTCCTGTCACCACTTTTGTGTAGAGGTACAACATCAGCCATTCTTGTCCTGTGGAACCTCTCCTGTTTCCAAGGATCTGTTGAAGACATCCTTTAACGGTCCTGCAAGAACCTCTCTGAGCTCTTTCAGTATCCTGGGATGTATCCCATCCGGTCCCATGGCTTTGTCCACTTTCAGTTTAGCAAGTTTTTATAATACCTCATCTTCTGTGAATGGTGTGGTATCTACTTCATTCCCATTTTTATATTTGGGAGTCACAGCTGGTCCATCTCAAGGATTTTCTTTAGTAAAAACAGAGCAGAAGTATTTGTTTAGCAATTTCGCTTTTTCAATGTCACTTTCCACGAGTCCTTTCCCAGCACTTCTGAGTCCTGCAATTCCAACTCAGATCTTCTTCCTTTCCCAAATATACCTGAAGAAAGTTTTGTCGCCACCCTTAACATCTCTAGCCATCTTTTCCTCTGCCTTTGATTTTGCTTTCCTTATTTCTCTTTTGGACTCTTTGAGTTGTAAGTCCTTTTGGACTGTAGAGGCACTGTTTCTAGCCAGGTCATTTGTGCCCAAGTGGATAACATCAAGTTTGGAGTGTTCACTTTTTTTGCTAAGTACTTCAACAACTTGGTTTGTATTCCTGCTGGCTGAAGGCACATGACTATCTTCTCTTCTTTGTACTGTGTTCCCAAGTTGGTGCCTCTGATGATGGAATCTCCTGTTAGTAGTAGTTTTCTGTTTTCCTCATATCTGGTGCTTTGGCAGGAGATTGGGCATTTTCTGACTCATTTAAGGGCCCTTCAGTTTCTTTGGATTGGGCATCCTCATTAATTTAATTTAATTAACAGATTTTTTATATACCGCTCCTTCCATTGATCAGATGCGGTTTACATGGAACAACAGTAAACAGGGAGAGCTGTTTTTACAGATAACAAGTTGTAACTTACATTTAACAATTTGTGAACTATGAACAAAGGAACATGGTTTAACTATATACAGGCATATTTGTTATTCATTTGTCATCAATATCTTGTATAGGCTTCAGTACTTCATTCCTTTTCTGGATAAGTTATATTAGCAGGAAAGAGTAGTTACTCACCTGTAACAGGTGTTCTCCAGGAGCAGCAGGAATCAGTCCTCACTTATGGGTGACGTCGGCACCGACGGAGCCCTCGCGGAGCAATTTTCCCCAGCTTTCACAGAAAGCCTTTAGGAATTGCAGCGCGCATGCGCGGTCCCCTTCCCGCCCAGGGATGCCATCTTGCTCAGTCTGATGACATAGCGGAAAGATAGCAAAAAAAATTTGCAAGATATGCAATAAGAATGACTGCAACTCCAAGGGGAGGAGGGAGGGTAGTGAGGACTGATTCCTGCTGCTCCTGGAGAACACCTGTTACAGGTGAGTAACTACTCTTTCTCCAGGACCAAGCAGGAAGTCAGTCCTCATTTATGGGACTCCCAAGCTTAAGGCTACCGGAGACCTCAAGCCTAAAGAGCTTCCTGAAGCTCAACAGTACAGAAGGAAGGAATCTTCTCTGAATATGCATCCGGCCGGTAGCCAACACCGGGGCCGGAGGGTAGGAGTTGCCTAAACCTCAAAGAGATGGTGGAGGACTGCCTGACCGAAAGCACTGTCCCTGCGGGACTCCCTTTCCAGGCAGTAGTGAGCCGCAAAAGTCTGACCTGAAGACCAAGTAGCGGCCCGGCAGATGTCTGCCAACGGAACAGAGCAGAGGTGAGCCACGGACGCAGCCTTCGCCCTGACCCGAAGAGCCGTGACGCGACTTTCCAAGGAGAGGCCGGCTGCCCCGTAAGTCCAGGCGATACAGTCGGCCACCCAGGTGGACAGAGTGCGCTTAGAGACAGTCACCCCCAACCGATTGGGATCAAAAGACACGAAAAGCTGAACCGCTTTTCTATGCTCCCGCTTACGGTCAAGGTAGAAGGACAAGGCTCTTCTACAATCCAGGGTGTGCAGGACAGTCTCAGCTCGGCTGGCATACGGCCTGGGGAAGAAGGTCGGAAGAACCACCTCTTGATTGATGTGAAAGTGGGAGACCACCTTTGGAAGGAACTTAGGGTGGGTCCGCAGGACCACCCTATTCCTGTAGAACCTAGTGTACGGAGGCTCCGACACTAGGGCCTGCAGCTCACTTACGCGCTTCGCGGAAGTGAGGGCTACCAAGAAGAGAGTTTTCCAGGAGAGGAAACGAAGAGGGCAGGTAGCCATGGGTTCAAAAGGCGGGCAGGTAAGCCTTTGCAGAACCACGTTGAGGTCCCAGTCAGGAGCTGGATGGCGCAACGGAAGTTTAAGCAGAAGGAGGCCTCTGAGGAAACGCGCCACCAAGGGGTGCGAAGAGAGAGGCTGGCCTTCAACCGGTGAATGATGTGCAGAGAGAGCACTGAGGTGGACTCTGACAGAATTGGATTTGAGACCTAGATCGGAGAGGTGAAGCAAATATTGCAGTACCACCGATACTAGACAGGCGAAGGGGTCCTCAGATCGCTGAGAACACCAGACCGAGAAGCGACGCCATTTGAGGGCGTAAGACTTCCGGGTGGAAGGTCGCCGAGATGCTAGGACGACGGCTTCCACCTCCGGGGGTAGCAGCAGTGGGGCTAGGACTACCCTTTCAGCAGCCAGGCCATCAGGTGCAGGGCCCTGAGGTTGGGGTGCAGAAGAGTACCCTAATCCTGGGTCAGGAGATTGGGCTGAAACCCCAGGGGAAGAGGGGTGTCCACCGCTAGCTGTAGAAGCAGAGGGAACCACGGTTGTCTCGGCCACCGGGGCGCTACCAGGATCACGGAGGTCCTGTCCTGGACAACTTTGAACAAGGTCCGGGACACCAGTGGTGTGGGAGGGAAGGCATACAGCAGACCCGTGGACCACGGGATGAGGAAAGCATCCGGCGCCACTCGAAGAGGGTGAGGGTGCCGGGAGCAGAATCTGGAAAGCTGCCTGTTCAGGGGACTGGCAAAGAGATCCACAGTGGGAGAGCCCCACCGGCGGAAGATCTGCTGGGCCACCGCGGGGTTCAACTTCCATTCGTGCGGCAGCAGAATCCGGCTCAGTTTGTCTGCCAGGCAATTGTCCTGCCCTGGCAGGTAAACCGCTTTGAGGAGGATGTCGTGATCGACAGCCCAAGAGCACAGCCTCCGGGCTTCCTGACATAGAAGGAGGGAGCCCGTGCCCCCTTGTTTGTTCACATAGAACATGGCAACCTGATTGTCCGTCTGCACCAGTACGGACTGACCGAACGTCAGGTGAGAGAAGGCCCGCAGAGCTAGGCGGATCGCCCGTAGCTCTAGAAAGTTTATCTGCTGGGCGGCCTCCCAAGGTGTCCAAAGGCCTTGAGTGCATGTCCCCCGACAATGCGCCCCCCAGCCCAGGAGGGAGGCATCTGTCGTGAGCACCCGGGACGGTGGGGGCGACTGAAAGGACATGCCGAGCACTAGGTTGGGCAGGTGAAGCCACCATTGCAGGGAGGAGACCAGACGGACGGAAATCTGTATCAGGTCCGACAGTCTCCCTGTGGACTGATGCCACTGAGTGAGAAGGCTCCACTGAGCAGGTCTCATATGTAGACGGGCATTCAGAGTGACATGGACCGTGGAGGCCATGTGTCCGAGCAGTTGCAGGAACTGTCTGGCAGGGGCCGGCGACTCGCTGTTGAACCTGCCGGCTAGAGCCATAAGCCTGTTGGCCCGTTCCAGAGGCAAGAAGGCACGAGCCTGCCGAGTGTCCAGCCGTGCCCCTATGAACTCGAGGTCCTGAGAGGGAAGCAAAGCGGACTTCTCGAAGTTTATGACGAAGCCCAAGTGCTGAAGCAGAGCCACTGTACGCTGGGTGGCCTGGGCGATCTCTGGAGCAGACGATGCTCGGATGAGCCAGTCGTCCAGGTATGGGAAGACGAAGAGGCCTTGAAGCCTTAGGAAGGCTGCCACCACTGCCAGGCACTTCGTGAACACCCTGGGAGCGGAGGATAGGCCAAAGGGCAGTACTCGGTACTGATAATGGTTCCCTGCCACCACAAACCTTAGGTATTGTCGGTGGTCCTGGTGAATAAGGATGTGGGTATAAGCATCCTTTAGATCCAAGGAGCATAGCCAATCTCCCTGCTGGAGGTAGGGCAGTAGGGTTCCAAGGGTAAGCATCTTGAACTTTTCCCGCTGCAGGAACTTGTTGAGGTTGTGTAAGTTCAGAATGGGTCTGAGGCCTCCTGTTCTCTTTGGCACCAGGAAGTACCTCGAGTAGAAACCGTGACCGCACAGATGCTGGGGCACTGGCTCCACCGCCCGTACCTGCAGCAGACTTTGCAGCTCCTGAAGGAGTACGTCCTTGTGCAGCGGGGGTCTGGGAGGCTCCCCCGGGAAGTAGGGGGGGGGGGCACCTGGTGAAAATGTAGGAGGTAGCCCTTTTGAACCACCCGCAACACCCAGGCATCGGATGTTATGCCTGACCACCTGTGAGCAAAGTGGGTCAGCCGGCCCCCCGTGCTGAGCGAGGGCCCCTGGGGGGGAGAGGCTATGCTGGCATAGTCAAAAACCCCCACCCTGCTGGGCCGGGGCCTGCGTGGTTGGCTTGGGGGCTTTCTGCCTCCGGGATCCGTTACCCTGCACCTTAGGCTGCTGCCCCTGATGAGGGGTTGTCGAGGCCTGATAGTGTGGGTGGTGCTGCTTATAAGCGAACACCTTCCTCGGGTAAAAGGGCTTTTTTCCCCGAGCCCTTCTTCCTCTGAGAAGGAGCAGAGGTTTTTCTGGAAAGGCGAGTCCTGGTGAGAGTCTGACTCGAGCTCCGCCGCCTTGTCGGCCATGGGCTTGCCGAAGAGGTTTTCCCCTCTGCAAGGGACATCGACCAACTTGTCCTGCACCCACGGCTCAAGGTCGGAGGACTGAAGCCAAGCTTTGCGGCGAGCCCCGATGCCGTCTCCGGATACTCGAGCTGATGCTTCGAAGCCATCATAGGCCGCTTGAGAAATGAACTTCGAACACTCTCGAATCCCTGTGGACAAGGCTTGGAACCGCTGCAAGGGTTCCTCGGAGAGACCGGCGGAAAAACCCGCCAATTCTTTCGCCAGGTCGCGGAGATACATACCCATATACAACTGATATGTCTGGACCCGACAAGCAAGCATAGAGCCCTGGAAGCACTTCCTACCGAGGGCATCCAGATTCCGGGCCTCCTTACCTGGAGGCACCGAGGAGTGCATCTTTTGACTTTTAAGTCGATGCATGGCCGATTCCACCACCATGGAGTGGTGCGGTAGTGGCGCCTTCTGGAACCCGGGGCTCTTGCAGCCTCGATACATGGAATCGACCCGCTTGCTCAACACCGGCGTCGAGGCCGGGCTTTCCCACATGCGGAAGAGAAGCCGCTCCAGCATCGGGGGAACCGGTACAGTAAAGGCCTCCCTAGGGGGAGAGTCATATTGAAGGGCCTCGAGCTCTTCGGCTCGGGGTTCCTCCTCCGGATCCGTGGGAAAAGCCAAGGCCTTGGCCATATCCCTCACGAAATCGGAGAACTGGGTATCCTCCGGGGGGGGGACCGCCTCCGAGGCTCCGACTCGGGCGAGTCGGAGGGGACGCACCGGGTCTGAAAGGAACCGGGTGACTCGTCCTCCTCCGTGTCCCAGCCCGACTCCTCCGAGGAGTAGTCGAGTGGCTCCGTGCGCGCGGGGCCCGGGGACCTCCTTCCCGACGCCGAGGCCGGCGTCGAGGACCTCGGTCCCGAACAGGAAGCCGAGGGAGACCTAGGTCGAGGATCGACTCGAGCTCGTATGGACTCGAGGATCGACTCGGCCTCCGGGGTCGACTTGGGCGTCGACATCCCGGTGGTCGGGGCAGATGCACTGGCGAGGCCGGTGATCAATGCCCGCTGCTGGTCTATGAAGGCAGAGATACTGCGCTCCAAGGTCGTCAGTCTGAGACCAAGCTCAGAAGACCCAGCATCCGCCGACTCGGGCCCCGACGGCGTCGGGTCCGACGTCGGTTCATCCGTGGGGGAGTCCAGGAGGACTATATCACTCACGTGTCCAGGAGTCTCCACTTCGAGACGAGGAAGCTTCGAAGGCCTCTCCCCCTCCGAGGGCCCGGGGAGTCGGGCCGGGCTGAGCGACCTGGCCCTCGAGGAACCAGGACTGCCGTCCGGCTCCACCCTCGCGGGCCTCTTCTCCCGCCGGTGTTCCCGGTCGGGGAAGCCCCGTTCAGAAGAACTCCGACGATGGTCTGAGCCGGAGCCACGAGACGTCGAGGCCTCTGACGAGGTCCGCGCGGAGTCAGAGAAGATACGATCCCTTTGCGACTGCCGACTCCTCAGGGCCTTCGAGGACATCTTGCTGCACGGGCTGCAACTCATAGGGTCATGCTTGGCCCCCAGGCAGCGGAGGCAGCAGTCATGCGTGTCAGTAAGAGACATGAGTCTGACACAACGATCACACTTTTTAAACCCGCTGGCAGCCATCGGGGGAAAAAGGACCCCTGCAAGGTCGAAAGACCGCGCTGCCAGGGAAGAAGGAAAAAGTGGCGGGAACGCCAGTTGGAATAAAAAAAAAAAAAACCGTGAACGGGCTCAAAAGCCCGGCGGGAAGAGGACACACGAACCGAGAAAAAAATTTAACGAGAAATCAAACTAAAGAAATCATCTTTTTCAGCGGCGGTAACAAACTACGTCTGTAGGGCTCCGCGGAAAAAAGAAGACTGAGCAAGATGGCATCCCTGGGCGGGAAGGGGACCGCGCATGCGCGCTGCAATTCCCAAAGGCTTTCTGCGAAAGCTGGGGAAAATTGCTCCGCGAGGGCTCCGTCGGCGCCGATGTCACCCATAAGTGAGGACTGACTTCCTGCTTGGTCCTGGAGAATAGGATTATCCTTTATCTAGCTGTGAGGTGGGAGGTGAGTTCTTCAAGGATGCATAGTGCATTGTGAATAAGTGTGTTTTAAGTTTTTTCCTAAACTCCGTGATTTCAGGTAAGGATCTTAATTGTGATGGGATTGTATTCCACAGTATGGGAGCTGCATGGGAGAAGGCTTTCTTGTTTGTGTTTTTTTTATCCTTTATAAATTCTTTTGGTGTTGTTAGTTTGTTTAACTGATCTCTCCTTTGAAGGTTATGAGTGGACTCTATTTTGATGAGGTTATTTATAGGCAGAGGTGCTGTTTTATTTAGGGCTTTGTGGGTGGTTAAAAGAGTTTTATAATCTATTCGACTTTGAATCGGGAGCCAGTGTAAATATTCTAAAATAGGGGTTATATGTTGGAAAGGTGGGGCCTTCGTAATGGTTTTGGCTGCCGCGTTTTGTGCTAATTGAAGTTTTTTCAAGGTCTGTTTTGTTACACCTAGTAGAATTTGATTTGCAAAGTCGAAATGGGGGGTTATTATCGCTTGTATAATTCGTTGAAAATCTTGTAGGTGCATTAGAGGGCGGAGTTGCTTTAATATTTTAAGTTTATAGTAAACTTTTTTTGTTATGTTTCTTACATGTGTGTCCATGCTGAGGTGTTTGTCTAGAATTACGCCCAAGTAACGTACTTCAGTTTTTAGTTTGATATTGTTATTCTGCAATGTAATATGTGAGGGGGGAATGAACGTTGTGTTTTTAGTTACTATTAGGGCTTCTGTTTTTGAGTGATTGATGTATAGGTTGTTTTCATTTAGCCAAGTGTTTATTTCATTGAGGCATTTGTTAATGAGTTGTGTAGGGATATTCAGTATTTTGAACGGGACATACATCATAATGTCGTCCGCATATAGGTGATAGCAGACATTAAATTTTTTAAAGATTTTACAGATGTGTTGTAAGTATATGTTAAATAGTAGCGTTGACAGTGCTGAGCCTTGGGGGAGGCCTAGTTCTTGATTATATGTTTTTGAAGTGAGGTTACCGATTTGTACCGTTTGAGTTCGGTCAGTTAGGTAAGATATAAACCATTCTAGAACAGTAGATTTTAATCCTATTTGCCTAAGTTTATTAATCATTGTTGAGTGGTGAACACTGTCAAAGGCTGCGGAAACATCAATGAATATTTGTAGGAATGCTTGTTTTGAATTGTCTATTCCTCTTACAAGTGTATCGATTAGAACTGTTAGAAGGGACTCTACTCCGTGTCTGGGGCGAAACCCATATTGCTGATCATCAAGGGGGGCTGAACTATCAATGTAATCTTGTGTTTGAATTTGTACTGCTTTTTCAATTAATTTAGCCATAAATGGAATACTTGATATGGGTCTGTAGGATTTAGGTGATGATTTGTCAAGGGTAGTGTTTTTTAGTATTGGGAGGATCAGTGCGTGTTTTAGTGTAGGGGGTAAGTATCCGTTTTTTAGGGAAAGATTTATTATCGGGAGGATGAATTGAGAGAGTATAGATAGAAAGTTCTTTATCCAGGTAACTGGACAAGGGTCGAGGAGTGATGTTGTTGTATTAATATTTGTTATAATGTTCTTGAGTGCAACATTAGTTAGGGGTTGGAATACTGACCATTCGTCTGCATGATGTATTTGAGAGGTATATGTAGGTTTAGGTAGGGGGGATGGGACATTGTTTTGTTCATGTAATAATTTGCCAGGGTCTGTGGAGTAATATCTATGATTTCATTGCTGGCGTTGTGGGTGTTATTTGTCAGCTTTTGGACTATTGAGAAAAGTTCTCTAGGTCTATTTATTGCATTATTTAGGATGGAGGCATGGTAATTTTTCTTGGCGTCGTTAATTGCATCTTTATACTTGTTAAGGAGCGTGAGGTATAAATCTTTTTTAATCGGGTTTTTATTTTTCCTCCATTTACATTCAGCTTTCCTTAAATTCTTTTTCATTAGTTTTAAATCATTTTTGTACCAAGGGGTTTGGCCAACTTTAGAATGCGTGTTTTTCTTAATAATTTGTTTTTTAGCTGCAGCATTATTGATAGTTTTGTGCCAGTTAATTACTGCTGCATCTAGGTTTAGTGGTGAGGTTGATAAGTTAGGAATTATAAGGTCTAGAAATTCTTCTTCATTGTATTTTTTTAAATCTGGAGGTTGGTGCATTAGTTGGGATTCGTTTAACTGAAGTGTTATTGGTTGTGATATTAAAGTTAATGAGGTAGTGGTCTGACCATGGGATAGGTGTACATTTGAGGGAGTTGGGGTTATAGAGTTGGTGAAGTACATTTGGCAAAAAGACCATGTCAAGTATACTACCTTTACTGTGTGTGCTGGTGTTTATTATTTGGTGAAAATCCATATCTGCTGTTGATTCTAAGAGGGAAGCATATGAGGCTGGTAAGGAGGGGAGGTTAAAGTCACCGAGCATTAGAATTGGGTTTTGATCAGTGGAGGCAGCCAAGGCAGAGAAGGCATTGTGCAGGGATATCTCTTGATGTGTAGGATGTCTCTGCGTTACAGGTCACAATCTACCAGAACCCACTGTGATCCATTTGTTCCTGGGGTGTATGATTCTTTGTGGGAGTGGTGGTGGACTTTGTTCAGTTTGTATCCTAGAAGAGGTGCGCTTCATTGCAGCCAGTTCCTCCCTCAGTAGAGTCACTTCTTTATGCATGGCAGTTAGGTCTTTCCTTAGTAGGGTCAGTTCTTCATGCATGGCAGCTGACTTGAGGCACATAGGACAAGCTCTTAGGCTCCAAATGATTCGTCTTGGAATGAAACTACCGCAGTTATTGCACTGAATACACGACATGTTGATTAAGCAGTTCCAGAAGAGGAAGAAGAAGAAGAAGAAGAAGAAGAAGACGAAAAGATGAAGATGATGTGGGCTTTAACCCAAGTTAGGAAGGATAGATGGCAAGTATGTGACCACTATATAGGCAATGTAGCCCCTGGGGTGGGTGGGGAAAGGGGTAGGGTGGGCGGGAACCTAAGTGTCTCTGGCCAGTAGGCTGTTCCTGAATTGTATAAAGACAAAAATCACCTTTCGGGAGAGCTCTGGAGAGCACTGCTGTTCTCAAGGAACAGAAGGCAATCTGAGCAAGCCCACGTGCAGGAAATGGAGGTCTACACAATACCTCAGCAGGGGGGAGGGGTAGTCACTCAGGTAGACTAAGAGGAAAAAAGTTTAAACACTACGGCAATGGAGTAGGTAAGGGAACCCACCAATAAGGACAAAGAGATATATAAATATGGGGAAACAAACAGACAGACCAATAGAACTCACAATTTGGCAGCAAATTCAGCAAAAATCACCTTTCGGGAGAGCTCTGGAGAGCACTGCTCTTCTCAAGGAACAGAAGGCAATAGCCTCATAGCCTGAATTGGAGCCAGCAGAGTACAGTGGTGGGTGGGACATGCAAATTAGGTGTTGCACATACTGTCAACATGACTGTGTGGTAGCAAAGGGTGCCATCTGACCCGTGCCTCCTCTGCATGGGAGGACATGTAGCAGTACATACATGCACCTGAGCCCATGGCAGTGGCATGTCACCCATGTTCCTGTGGACATATGGCCTCTCACTCTGACCATGGAAGGATGTGGCTGATGTCCACCAGCTCTGAGCAGCTACTTAATACTTCTAGCACTTAACATGGGCTTCCTGTGTTGGAGTTCACTGACCAGTGTTCCTTCCCTGCCCCCTTTCCCAGGAGCCGAGACATTCCATAAAACTTGGGAGCTCTTGTGGTCTTCCCTGGTCTGGTGGACCTTTGGTTCTTTACAGCTGAGGTGCTCAACCTAGTGGCTGTTTTGGATTTGCCACCTCCATGTGGTGTTCTCCCAGAGCTCCTCTTGATAAGAGAGAGCATGGGGGCCCTCTCGGTGGGAGAATGGCCTTGCATCCCCCATGCCCCAAATAGTAGATTTCAGGACATAGGGGTGGATGTTCTATATGGTGGGCCATGGGAGTGCTTCTTGACCCTATGGACTCCATGTGGTAGATTCTGCAAGGTCTCTAGACCCCCTGGTGCTGGCGCCCCCCACTTCCCTCCACATGGGGGGCATACTATATAATGACTATGATGCTGTTTAAGCCATATCAGAGGAGTGACAGAGGGGGATTCTCTCACCACATACCATAGGTCATGTACTGTGTTTCCTACAGTCTGCATGAACAGGCACCCTGATGCCTCAAGAGGAGGGGGGTATCATATACCTGTCCCCCATGATGGACACTGTGGACACCCTGCTGATATCATACAAGGCCAACTGCATCTTCAGATGCCACACTAGCGTAGTTACTCACCTGTAACAGGTGTTCTCCAGGAGCAGCAGGAAACAGTCTTCACATACGGGTGACGTCGGCGCCGACGGAGCCCTCGCGGAGCAATTTTCCCCAGCTTTCAAAGAAAGCCTTTGGGAATTGCAGCGCGCATGCGCGGTCCTCTTCCCGCCCAAGGGTGCCATCTTGCTCAGTCAGATGACATAGCTAAAAGACAGCAAAAATTAGCAAAAACGAAAGCATATAACTGCAACTCCAAGGGGAGGAGGGAGGGTTGTGAGAACTGTTTCCTGCTGCTCCTGGAGAACACCTGTTACAGGTGAGTAACTACGCTTTCTCCAGGACCAAGCAGGAAGTCAGTCCTCACATATGGGACTCCCAAGCTTAAGGTTACCGGAGACCCTAAGCACAAAAATGAGCTCCCTCGAGGTCAGTAGCACAGAAGGAAGGAATCTTCTCTGAATATGTCTCCAACCGGTAGCCCAACATCCGGGACGGAGGGTAGGAGTTGCCTATACCTCGAAGAGGTTACGGAGGACTGCCTGTCCGAAAGCACTGTCCCTGCGGGACTCCCTCTCCAGGCAGTAATGGGCTGCAAAAGTCTGGCTTGAAGACCAAGTAGCGGCCCGGCAGATGTCTGCCAATGGAACAGAGCGGAGGTAAGCCACTGACGTAGCCTTCGCCCGAACACGATGAGCGGTGACTCTACCTTCCAGCACGAGGCCCGCAGCCTCGTAAGTCCAAGCGATGCAGTCCGCAATCCAGATGGACAGAGTACGCTTGGAGACAGGGAGCCCCAACTTGTTGGGGTCATAAGACACGAAGAGCTGAACAGCCTTTCGGTGCTCCCGCGTACGGTCAAGGTAGAAGGTCAGCGCCCTCCTACAGTCCAGGGTATGCAGGACCATTTCAGCTCGGCTGGAGTGTGGCCTGGGAAAGTAGGTCGGAAGTACCACCTCCTGGTTGATATGAAAAGGGGAAACCACTTTAGGAAGAAACTTAGGGTGAGTCCGTAGGACTACCCGGTTCTTGTAGAACCTAGTGTAAGGAGGATCAGAAACTAGGGCCTGCAGCTCACTAACGCGTCTTGCAGAAGTGAGGGCCACCAAGAACAAGGTTTTCCAGGAAAGAAAACGAAGAGGACAGGTAGCCATAGGCTCAAAAGGCGGACAGGTAATCCGCTGTAAAACCACATTGAGATCCCAGTTCGGGGCTGGCGGGCGCAAAGGTGGTTTAAGGAGAAGGAGGCCTCTGAGAAAACGAGCCACCAGAGGGTGGCTGGAAAGAGGTCTACCATCCACCGGCATGTGATGCGCAGAAAGAGCACTGAGGTGGACCTTGACCGAGTTGGACTTAAGTCCAAGATTGGAAAGAGAAAGCAAGTACTGCAAGACCACTGATGCTGAACAGGAGAAGGGGTCTTGAGACTGCTGAGTACACCAGACGGAGAACCGACGCCACTTAAGAGCGTAGGACTTCCGGGTGGAAGGCCTCCTGGAGGCCAAGATGACCTCTTCCACATCTGGAGGTAGCTGGAGAGGAGCAAGGACTACCCTTTCAGCAGCCAGGCCATCAGATGAAGGGACCGAAGGTTGGGGTGCAGGAGCGTCCCCTGAACCTGCGAGAGGAGGTCGGGCTGAAACCCCAGAGGAAGAGGGGTGTCCACCGCCAGCTGCATCAGAAGCGGGAACCAAGGTTGTCTCGGCCACCGGGGAGCCACTAGGATCATCGATGCCTTGTCTCTGAGAACTTTGAAGAGCGTCCGAGACACCAGAGGCATGGGTGGAAAGGCATACAAGAGGCCTGTGGACCATGGAATCAGAAAAGCATCCGCCGCTACCCGGAGAGGATGCGGCTGTTGAGAGCAGAATCTGGGAAGCTGTCGGTTCAGAGGACTGGCGAACAGATCCATGGTGGGGAGGCCCCACCGGAGAAATTTCCGCTGAACCACAAGTGGATCCAACCTCCACTCGTGCGGTTGGAGGACCCTGCTCAGTTTGTCTGCCAGGCAGTTTTCTTGACCTGGGAGATAGACAGCTTTGAGGACGATGTTGCGATGGACGGCCCAAGAGCAGAGCTTCTGTGCTTCCTGACAGAGAAGGAAGGAGCCGGTTCCGCCTTGCTTGTTCACGTAGAACATGGCAACCTGATTGTCTGTCTGGACAAGTACTGACTGGTGAGAAATCAGGTGAGAGAAGGCTTTGAGCGCTAGGCGGATGGCTCTGAGCTCCAGGAAGTTGATCTGTTGAGCGGACTCCCAAGGAGTCCAGAGACCCTAAGTACAAGTACCTTGGCAATGTGCTCCCCAACCCTGGAGAGAAGCATCGGTCGTCAGGACCTGAGAATGTGTAGGGGGCTGAAAAGTCACCCCGAGCACTAGGTTTGGCAGATGAAGCCACCATCGCAGAGAGGAGACCAGCTGGTCGGAGATCTGTACGGAGTCCGCTAGGCTCCCCGTGGCCTGATGCCATTGAGTGCGCAGGCACCACTGAGCAGGACGCATGTTCAGGCGGGCATTGGGGGTTACATGGACCGTGGAAGCCATATGGCCGAGCAGTCTCAGAAAGTGCCTGGCGGAGACCAGGGAATTGCTGTGAAAGCGGCTGGCGCGTTCCATGAGCCGTTTGGCCCGGTCCAGAGGGAGGAAGGCCCGCGCCTGAAGCGTGTCCAGTCTGGCGCCTATGAACTCGAGATTTTGAGAGGGGAGCAAAGTGGACTTTGCGAAGTTTATGACAAAACCCAAGTGCTGGAGCAGAGTCACAGTGCGATGAGTAGCCTGAGTGGCTTCTTGGGCAGACTGGGCCCTGATGAGCCAGTCGTCAAGGTATGGGAACACAAAGAGACCTTGAAGTCTCAGATAGGCCGCCACCACTGCTAGGCATTTTGTGAACACCCTGGGGGCGGAGGATAGGCCAAAGGGCAGTACTCTGTACTGGTAATGGTTTCCTCCCACAACAAACCTGAGATATTGTCTGTGGTCTGGATGAATAAGGATATGAGTATACGCATCCTTTAGATCTAAGGAGCATAGCCAGTCTCCCTGCTGGAGGTAGGGCAGCAGGATCCCAAGGGTAAGCATTTTGAACTTTTCCTTTGCAAGGAACTTGTTGAGGTTTCGCAAGTCCAGGATGGGTCTGAGGCCTCCTGTTCTTTTTGGAATCAGGAAGTACCTGGAGTAAAATCCTTGGCCCTTCAGGTGGTGGGGCACCGGTTCCACGGCTTGTTCCTGAACGAGACTTGCTAACTCCTGAAGGAGTAAGTCCCTGTGCAAAGGGAGTCTGGGAGGCTCCCCTGGAAAGTAGGAGGGAGGTACCTGGTGAACGTGAAGAAGATAGCCCTGTTGAACTATGTGAAGTACCCAGGTATCTGTGGTGATGTTGGACCACCTGTGGGCAAAGTGGACCAGCCGGCCTCCTGTGCTGAGAGAAACCAGCTGAGGGGGAGAGGCTATGCTGAGAAAGTCAAAAACCCCCACCCTGCTGAGCAGGGGCTGGTGGTGCAGGCTTGGGGGCTTGCTGCCTACGGGACCCATTACCCCGTCCCTTGGCCTGCTTTCCCTGCGGGGGAGCTGGTGAGGCCTGATACTGAGGGTAGTATTTATAGGCAGCACCTTTCCTCGGGTAAAAGGGCTTTTTCCCCCGAGGCCTTCTTCTTTTGAGAAGGGGCAGAGGTCTTCCTTGAGAGACGAGTCCTGGTGAGAGTCTCCGTCTCGATTTGTGCAGCCTTCTCATCCATGGGCTTGCCAAAGAGGTTATCACCTCGGCAGGGGACATCAACCAACTCGTCCTGTACCCAGGGCTCGAGGTCGGACGTCTGAAGCCAAGCCTGGCGGCGTCCACCGATGCCGGCCGCAGCTACTCGAGCCGAAGCCTCAAAACCATCATAGGCTGCTCGAGATATAAACTTGGAGCACTCCCGAATACCAGTAGACAAGGATTGGAACCTCTGCAAAGGTTCGTCGGAGAGACCAGCAGAGAACCCGGCTATTTCCTTAGCCAGGTCTCGGAGATACATGCCCATGTAGAGCTGGTATGTCTGGACTCGACAAGCAAGCATAGAGCCCTGGAAGCACTTTCTACCGAGGGCATCCAGGCTTCAGGCTTCCCTACCAGGGGGCACCGAGGAGTGCATTTTTTGACTCTTTAGTCTATGCATGGCCGATTCCACCATGCGGAATGGTGCGGTAGTTGTGCCTTTTGGAAGCCAGGGCTCTTGCGGACTCTTGGAAGCCAGGGCTTGCGGAATGGTGCGGTAGTTGTGCCTTTTGGAAGCAGGGCTCTTGCGGACTCTTGGAAGCCAGGGCTTGCGGAATGGTGCGGTAGTTGTGCCTTTTGGAAGCAGGGCTCTTGCGGACTCGATAAATGGAATCGACCCGCTTGCTTAACACCAGCGACGATGCCGGGCTCTCCCACATGCGGAAGAGAAGTCGTTCCAGCATGGGAGGAACCGGTACAATAAAGGCCTCCTTCGGGGGAGAGTTATATTGGAGGGCATCGAGTTCTTCGACTCTAGGCTCCTCCTCGGGATCCGCAGGGAAGGCCAAGGCCTTGGCCATATCCCTCACGAAGTCCGAGAACCGGGTATCCTCCGGGGGGGACCGTCTCCGAGGTTCGGACTCGGGGGAGTCCGAAGGGACACACCGAGTCCGAAAGGAACCAGGTGACTCTTCGTCCTCAGATTCCCAGGCAGACTCCTCGGAGGAGGAGTCGACCGGCTCCGGTCAGGCGGGCACTGATGCCATCCGCCCCGACGCCGAGGGAGTCGGCGTCGACGACCTCGGTCCCAAACGGGAGGCCGAAGGAGACCTCGACCGAGGATCGACTCGAGCCCTCATGGACTCGAGGATCGGCTCGGTCTCCGGGGTCGATTTGGAGGTCGACGTCCCGGCGGTCAGGGCAGAAGCACCGGCGAGGCCAGCGATCAATGCCCGCTGCTGGTCCAAGAAGGCAGACAGACTGCACTCCAAGGCCGTCAACCTGAGTCCGAGCTCAGGAGACCCAGCAGCCCCCGACTCGGGCCCCGACGGTGTCGGGCCCTTCGGAGGCGAGTCCACGAGGACAACAGTACTTACGTGAGCGGGCAAGTCCACCTCGAGTCGAGGATGTTTTGACGGCATCTCCGTCTCCGAGGACCCGGGACGGGAATCGGGGCTATGCGACCTGGCCCTCGAGGAACCAGGAGCGTCCACCGATCCCGCCCTCGCGGGTTTCTTCTTCCGATGATGTTTCCGGGTAGGAGACCCCCTTTCAGAGGAACTCCGACGATGCTCAGGACCAGAGTCCCGAGACGTCGAAGCCTCTGACGAGGTCCGAGCCCGGCCGGAGTCAGAGAAGATACGCTCCCGCTGGTGCTGCCGACTCCTCAATGCTTTTGAGGACATCTTGCCGCATGACCCGCAGATCATGAGGTCATGATCTGGGCCGAGGCAGCGGAGGCAGAAGTCATGAGTGTCTGTAAGAGACATAAGTTTCTTACAGAGGTCACACTTTTTAAAGCCACTGGCAGCCATCGGGGGAAAAAGGGCCCCTGCGAGGTCGAACGACCGGGCTGCCAGGGAAAAAGGAAAAAAGCGCGAAATCTGTCACGAAGGACAAAAAAACGAAAAATAAAGGACGGACTCGCAACCGGCGTCGCGAGTCCGGGCGGGAAAAGAATCGGCGTCGAACCGAAGAAAAATAGAGGAAAATAGAGAAAAATCAACTTTTCTGCGGGGATTCACAGGCAACGTCTGTAGGGCTCCGCGGAAAAAAGACGACTGAGCAAGATGGCACCCTTGGGCGGGAAGAGGACCGCGCATGCGCGCTGCAATTCCCAAAGGCTTTCTTTGAAAGCTGGGGAAAATTGCTCCGCGAGGGCTCCGTCGGCGCCGACGTCACCCATATGTGAGGACTGACTTCCTGCTTGGTCCTGGAGAAGCATTCAATCTCCCACAGTTATGGACGTAGCACAGACTCTCTGCATGCCTTTGTTTTTCTGATTATTTTAGCATGACCCACCCTCTTGTACTTTGCCCCTATAATCTGAACTGTGCAGTCAGTCATACCTATTCTCGGTCATCCCTCTCTATTCTCAGTCTTGAAGGACTACCAAAAGGGACTGATACAACTGGAAGTAGATCTACATTTGTGAGTATAATCTTCTGGAATAAACTAAATCTCGGGGAAAAGGGGACTTCTTGGGGTTAAAGCTGATAAATCTGTGTATTTTAGAAGTCAGCATTTTTGCTGAGTCATTCAGGTCTTAGGAGCACCAGAGAGCTTTGTATTTAAGTCAAAGCAGAATACAGCTTAGCATAGAACATAAGAGTAAAAAGACTTTTTGAAATAAATTTGTTTCTAGAGAGCTTCTCATTTAAATCAAATCAGAATATAGCTTAGCATAAAAGTAGAATAGTCTCTGAGTGGAAAGAAAAATAAACTTGTTTCCAGTGACCTTTACAGAGAACCTTCAAGTTAGGAGGCAAAAGATCTGTGAAGTTGTCTTGAATAGGCGTTAAAGGCAAGTGACAAATCAAAGGGGCAATTTAAAAAGCCCCTTCTATCAAACCAAGGGCTGTGTGAATCACCCAGGAAATTGGTATGCCTTTACCTTATAAGCAAGACAACTTTTAATAGGTCTTCTTTCCCTCCCTCCCTCCCTGACTTCGACCCACCACTGGAATAATCATAGTTTATGGCTCTTAAACCTCTTAAAGGGAAGGAGGTGCCCATATTCACTCTCAGGTGCAGCTGTTTATCCTCATCAGGCATACATTAAGGACCTGAGATTAATTAATCTTGAGGTGAACAAAATCCATTAAATGTGTTAGGTATAGCTTTATTAGTATAAATATTCCCAGCAAATCTATGTAAGCAAACAACTTAAATACATAAACACAATCTTAAAACTAAGATGCAGCCAGCAATCCAGCAGCAAGATGGGGGCTTTCTAGTTTTTGCATTGTGTCACATTTATTTATTTAACCAGTTTTGTATACCACCTTATCCTTCAATCAAAGTGGCTGACAAGACAACAAAGGCTTACATACTGAGGGTATGGGAAAACAAAAACGATACATTACAATATAAATACAAAACAAAACAGTATGTTATAATACTATATCATAGTGAAATTAAAATATACATCATGATAAATTTAAGTTATTTCACCAAATGATTCTATAAATAAATAAATCTTTAAAGATTTGCGAAAGTCCTTAATGTCTTCCTGAGTTCTTAAGTCTTCAGGAATAGAACAGAATTCCATAACTCTGGTGCCATAAAGGAAAACGCTCTTTTAGAAGTCATTTGTTTTGATTTGTTGAAGTTCAAAGGAGTATTAAGTTTATTGATATTTTGAGATCGTCTTGTCTTTTGAAATTATAGATTGTAGAATATCCGCTGAGGATTAGTGAACATTTTTGAAAATAGTCATTAGGTTTTTATATTTTGCTCTTGCAATAACCGGAAGGAAATGTAACTATGAGGACAGGAGTTATGTGTTCAAATTTTGTAGAGCCAGTTATAATACGCACGGTGTTCTGAACCAATTAGAGAAGATGGATAGAGTGTTTAGGAAGACCTTGATACAAGATGTTTTCAAAATCAAGTAGAGGTGTTATGACTGCCTGATATACTGTGCAAAAGTGATTTGTATTTAGTATTGGTTTTAGTCTTCTTATAATCTTTAAACGATGGTATGCTTTTGACGCAATTTTGTTTATATGAGATTTTAAATTTAAATATTTATCTAATGTTACACCTAAATATCTTACTTCATCTTTAATTTTTATTTCTCTATTTAATAAATTAATTTCAATTGGTAGTTTTAAGGACTGGCATTTAGATATGAACATTGCTTCTGCTTTGACAGAATTTATTTTTAAGTTGTTGTTATTAAGCCAATCATTCATATCAGCCAAACGGTTATTAATTTTTGTTGTATCAAAGGTATTTTGGTCAATTATAGTATAAATCATAATGTCATCAGCGTATGATAATTAATTTCATGAAGATTAATAATTTGACATATGGGTTGAATATAACTATTAAATAGAATAGAAGATAAAGCTGAACCTTGAGGTATGCCTTGTCCAATCGAAAATTGAGAGGATTTTTTGTCACCATATTTTACTAACTGCGTACGATTGGTTAGATAAGAGGCAAACCATTTTAATGTATTGTTACATAAGCCAATATCTTGTAGACGTTGTAACATTATTGTGTGAGACACAGTATCAAATGCTGCTGAGACATCGATGAAAATTAACAGAAACAACTTATTTTTTTCAAGGCCTGTTATAAGATTATCAAAGAGAGAAATAAGTAGAGTTTCAACATTGTGATTAGGTTTAAATCCATGTTGATGTATATCCAAAGGGGCATACGAGTCAATGTGATCTTGCAGCTGATTTTGTACCACTTTTTCTATAATTTTTTAGATAAATGGTAAACTTGAAATAGGACGGTATGACTTAGGGTCAGTGATGTCCAGTGATTTCCCTTTATAGACTGGTCGAATTATAGCACTCTTTAGTTTAGGTGATAAGTAACCTTGTTTTAAAGAATTATTTACAAAACTTACAATGTGAAAGCTAATATGATTTTTAGTACTTTTAATCCATTCTACTTGACATGGGTCAGCTGGTGAAGTTGTTGTATTAAGTGTGCTGATTATATTTTCAATCTGTTTTAAAGTTGGTAAAGAAAAATACTTCCAGACTTTTGTGAATTGAATGCAAGGTTTACAACAAAGTTGGTGGAATTGTGATGTAGATAAGTTGTTTGATGAAATAGAATTCTTGCTTATCAGGTAATCTGCAAATTTTTGGGGGTCTATTTGAGGATCATCACATGTATGATTTTCTCCCAGTTGGTGAGGAGTCCTATGTGTACACAACATGCAAGGAGCTCTTTGCTATCAGGGAATGAGTCTAATCTCTGGAAGCTAGAATAGCAGATTTGGAGGACATAAGGAAGACAGAGGTACATAGACGAGACCTATGGGGACATAGTACTGAAGTCCCACCTCCATTCTGGCAGCATTCCTGTTGCCATGGAAGAGAGAGGTCACGTGACAGGAGAGCATCACCCTGGTGTGGCAGGAAACAATCCTGTAGCTAGGATCTGTCCTCTAGGTGTGTAAAACCCCCTTTCACCGAGGAGGTTTCTCCAGGGCCATGTGTCCACGAGGGAAGGGTTACGACAGCCGTTATAGTTGGTGAATCGATCATTAGGGATGTAGACAGCTGGGTGGCTAATGGACATGAGGATCGCCTGGTAATAAGCCTGCCTGGTGCGAAGGTAGCGAACCTCATGTGCCACCTAAACAAGGTTTTAGACAGTGCTGGAGAGGAGTCTGCTGTCTTATACATGTCGATACCAATGACATAGGAAAGTGGGGTGGGGGGCTCTGGAAGGCCAAATTTTGGCTTTTAGGTAGGAAGCTGAAATCCAGAACTTCCAGGGTAACATTCTCCGAAATTCTTCACATTCCACGCGCAGGACCCAAAAGGCAGGCAGAGCTCCAGGGTCTCAATGCTTGGATGAGAGGATAGTGCAATGAAGAGAGTTTTGGATTTGTTAGGAACTGGGCAACATTCTGAGGAAAGGAGGGGCTTTTCTGAATGGATGGGCTCCACCTTAACCAGAATGGAACCAGGTTCCTAGCATTAACCATTAAAAAGCAGACAGAGCCACTTTTAAAGCTAGATAATAGGGGGAAACTGACAGTCACTCAAGATACATTGTTCCATGGTTCGGAACAATGTATCCTTGAAGGATACTAGCAAAAGACTGACATTAGTGCATATCGACAGATAAGATCCAATAAAGACAGAAGTAACCCAAATGTCCTTAGGTACAGAGCAGACATAGCTTAAAGATTCCAAATTACCCCTGCTTACCAATAACCAGATTAATATGAATAAAATACAGCCTCTAAAATGCTTGTTGTAAACAAATGCTAGAAGTCTTAAAAAAAGATGGGAGAGTTAGAATATATTGCACTAAATGTGAGGTTAGATATGATTGATATCTCAGACCTGGTGGAAGGAGGACAACTAGTGGGATACGGTGATACCAGGGTACAAACTATATCGTAATGATAGAGCAGATCAAATTGGTGGAAGGGTTGCATTCTATGTTAGAGAGGGCACTGAATCACAAAGGATTAAAGTTTTGCAGGAAACAAAAGACACTATAGAATCTCTATGGATTGAAATTACATGTAAAAAGGGGAAGGTGATGGCAGTAGGGGTGTACTATGGACCGCCTGGCCAGAATGAACAAATGGATGATGAAATGCTCAAAGAAATCACGGAAGCTCACAAAAGGTTACAGCACAGTAATAATAATGGGTGATTTCAATAACTCCAGTATCGACTGGGTCAGTGTCATGGCAGAACATGCTCAGTATATAACATTTCTAGATGAAATAAATGACTGCTTCTTGAAACAGTTGGTTCATGAACCGACAAGAGGGAAGCCATTTTGGACCTAGTCCTTAGTGGAACACAAGAGATGGTGCAAGAGATAAGGGTGTTGGGGCCACTTGACAATAGCGATCATAGCATGATCGCATTTCATTTAATAAATGGAGGAAGGACGGCAAGGAAATCCATAGTACTACCTTTTAACTTTCAAAAGGGAGACTCTGATAAAATGAAGAAAATAGTTAAGAAAAAACTAAAAGGAGCAGTTGCAAAGGTTAAAGATTTACATCAAGCATGGGTGTTTAAAAATACTATTTTGGAAGCCCAGACTAGCTGTATTCCACGCTTTAAGAAAAGTGGAAGGAAGTCCAAAAAACTGCCAGCATGGTTTAAAGGTGAGATCAGAGAGGCTGTTGCCAAAAAAGCATCTTTCAGGAAATGGAAAAAGGAGCCAAATGACAAAAATTGGAAACATAAGCAATGGCAAGTTAGATGTAAGGCATTGATAAGGCAGGCAAAGAGAGAAAATGAAAAAAAGCTTACTGTGGAAGTAAAAACGCATAACAAAAACTTTTTGAAGTACATTCGTAGCAAAAGACCTCTGAGAGAGTCAGTTGGACCATTAGGTGATAGAGGAGTAAAAGGGGCACTAATAAGAGGGGACAAGGCCATAGTGGAGAGACTGAATGAATTCTTTGCTTCGGTTTTTACTAAGAAAGATGTAGGGATGTTACCCACAACTAAAATGGTATTTAAAGGCGATGCCACAGAAGAACTGAAAGAAATATCGATAAACTGGGAAGATGTATTACAACTATTTGATAAACTAAAAAGTAGTACATCACCTGGACCGGATGGTATACATCCAAGGGTGTTAAAAACTGAAATATGAGATTGCAGACCTACTATTAGTAATCTGTGACCTATCATTAAAATCATCTGTAATACCTGAAGACTGGAGGAGGGCCAGTGTAGCACCAATTTTTAAAAAGGGTTCCAGGGGTGATCCGGGAAACTACAGACTAGTGAGCCTGATGTCAGTATCGGGAAAAATGGTAGAAACAACAAAATTACTGAACATGGCTTAATGGGAGGCAGCCAACATGGCTTTAAACAAGGAAGGTCTTGTCTTACTAATCTGTTATGTTTTTTTGAAGGTGTGAATAAAAAGGTAGACAAAGTTGAGTCGGTTGATATAGTAACATAGTAACACAGTGTATCTGGATTTTCAGAAAGTCTTTGACAAGGTCCCTTATGAGACACTCTTAACAAAATTAAAAAGTCATGGGATAGGAGGCAGTGTACTATTGTGGATCAGGAACTGGTTAAAAGATAGAAAGCAGAGAGTAGGGCTAAATAGCCAATTTTCCTATGGAGAAAGGTGAATAGTGGAGTACCCCATGGATCTGTGCTGGGTCTGCTACTTTTTAACATATTCATAAAAGACCTGGAAATGGGAATAACGAGTGAGGTAATCAAATTTGCAGATAACAACTTTGAATAATTTTGTGTCAAGAGGCAAGAGGGTTGTGAAAAATTGCAAGAGGACTCATAAATTGGAAGACTGGACGTTCAAATGGCAGATGAAATTTAATGTGACAAGTTCAACGTTATGTACCTAGGAAAGAACAACCCAAACTAAGGTACACAATGCAAGGTTCCATATTAGGAACCACCATCCAGGAAAAAGATTTAGGCGTCATCGTGGATAACATGTGACCAAGAAAGCAAATAGAATGCTAGGAATCATAAGGAAAGGAATGGAGAATAAAACAAAGGATATTATAATGCCTCTGTATTGTTCCATGGTGTGACATTGTGTGCAATTCTGGTCGCCGTATCTTAAAAAGGATATAGCGGAATTAGAAAAGGTACAAAGAAGAGCCACCAAAATGGTAAAGGGGGTGGAAGGATACCCCTATGATGACAGGCTAAAAAGGTTAGGGCTCTTCAACCTGGAAAAGAAATGGCTGAGGGGAGATATGATAGAGGTCTATAAATTAATCAATGGAGTGAAACGGATAAACATAGATAGCGTAGTTACTCACTTGTAACAGGTGATCTCCAGGAACAGCAGGAATTTAGTCTTCACATATGGGTGAAATCGGAGCCCGCACGGGAAGCTCTCCAGCTACCAATAGGAAAGTGTTTGGGAGAACTTCACTGCATCTGGGCCACTGCCTTCCCGCTCTTCCATCTTCAGTTGAGTTTCTGGCTGAAAAGAGTATAAAACAAAAATATAGAACCATACAACTCCAAGGGGTGGAGGGTGGGTTGTGAAGACTAAATTCCTGCTGTTCCTGGAGATCACCTGTTACAAGTGAGTAATTACGCTATCTCCAGGAACAAGCAAGATGCGTGAGGTCTCGGGAAGAAGACTGGAAGGATTACTGATTGACTGATGTGGAAAAGTTACACCACCTTTGGCAAAAAGTGGGGATGTGTCTGAAGGATGACTTTGTCATGATGGAATCTGGTATATGGTGGATGCGCCACTAAGGCCTGCAGCTCACTAATGCACCTGGCTGAGGTCAGGGCAATGAGGAATAAAGCTTTCCAAGATAAATATTGCAGGTATGTAGTTGCTAAGGGCTCAAACGAAAGCTTGAGGAGTTAAGCCTATACCACATTAAGATCCCAGGCTACTGGGGGTGGTCGAAGGGGTGGCTTGGTGAGGAGGAGGCCCCTCATGAAACGTGCCACTAGAGGAATTGTGGAGATGAATTGACCATATACAGGTTTATGAAAAGCTGAAATAGCACTGAGGTGCACATGTACTGAATTCTTTTGGAGTCCTAGAGAGGACAAATGAAAAAGGTATTGAAGAAGCATAGGTATTGATGCTTCAAAGGGATTGCGATTATTTTGAGAGCACCATGAAATGTATCTATGTCACTTGAAAGAGTACGTCCTCTTGGTGGAGGACTTTCTGGAAGAGAGGGAAGTTGAGAGTTCTGTGGAGTAGCAAAGAGATCTATGAGTGGGATTCCCCAGGCTTGGAAGACCTGTGCTATTGTCTTCGGATCTAGGGTCCACTCGTGTGGCTGTAAGATCCAACTCAGTTTGTCCGCCAAGTGATTGATCTCTTCTGGAATATAAACTGCATGGAGGTGCATGTGGTGGAGAATAGCAAAGTTCCATAGGTGGCAGGCTTCCTGGCAGAGAGAAGAGAGCCCGTCCCCCCTTGTTTGTTTACATAAAACATTGCCACCTGATTGTCTGTCTTGACCAAGACCTTGCTGTTGGAGAAGTGGTGCTGGAAAGCTCAGAGGGCATTTGTGATTGCTCGAAGCTCGAGGAGGTTGATTTGCTGAGTTGATTCCTGAGCTGTCCAAAGTCCTTCTGTGGAGACAGAATCTAGAAGGGTTCCGCAAGAAACCTTGGCTGCATCTGTAGTCAGGGTATGTTGAGGTTGGGGCATCCGAAAAGGTGACCCTTCGAGAAGATTTGTTGGCATGCATCACCAGAGGAGTGATTCGGCCAGAGGGCATGTTACTTGAACGATATCCCATAGATTCCCTGTGGCTTGGGTCCACTGGGTTGAGGGGGTCCATTGTGTTATTCGCATGTGGAGTCTCATATGAGGTACGACATGCACTGTGGATGCCATGTGGCCTAAGAAGCACAGGAAGGCTCAAGCCATTGCAGTCTGCTGTAGGTGCATGTGCATGGCTAGGTCCACCAATCTGTTCATGTGGTCCATAGGAAGGAAGCCTCTGGATTGTTGAGTGTCCAGTACGGTGCTTATAAACTCTAATCTTTGGGATGGAGTGAGCTGGGACTTTGGGCAGTTTATTACAAATCCCAGATGTTACAATAGTGCATGAGTTTGCAGAAGAGATGAACAGAGTTCTCCAGGAGAGTCTGCCTTTATTAACCAGTTGTCT
Source organism: Ichthyophis bannanicus (assembly GCA_033557465.1). Classification (NCBI taxonomy): domain Eukaryota; kingdom Metazoa; phylum Chordata; class Amphibia; order Gymnophiona; family Ichthyophiidae; genus Ichthyophis; species Ichthyophis bannanicus. Next base: position 1,121,538,851 of record CM066032.1, on the reverse strand, counting down.
AAGTAAGGGAAGACAAATTTTTGCTGTTTCGAAGATATGCTGCCACTACGGCCATGCACTTTGTGAAGACTCTTGGTGTAGATGCAAGGCTGAAGAGAAGGACCCTGTATTGATAATGGGTACCCTGACAGGTGAAGCGAAGATACTGCCTGTAGTCTGGGTGAATCAGAATGTGAGAGTTAGGACTCTTTGAGGTCTAGGAAACAGAGCCAGCCATGTTCCTGTAGGTAGAGAAGAGGATTCAGAGAGAGATTATTTTGAATTTCTCCTTGACGAGCAATTTGTTTAGCTCTCTGAAGTCAAGAATGGGCCTGTAGCCCCCTGATTTCTTTGGAATGAGTAAGTAGGGGGAGAAGAAGCCTTTTAGCTTTTGGTTTTGAGGAACTGCTTCTATGGCTCCTTGTGAAAGGAGACTGTTGATCTCCTGCATGAATAGGGTATTGAGGGGAGGTTGGGTGGGGACATCCCCCCTGAAGAGGTGAGGGGGAAGTTTCTGAAAATTTAACTGGTAATTCTTCTGAACTATGGACAGGGTCCGTTGTTCTGTGGTGATAGAATGCCATCTATGTGAAAAATGGCAGCATTTCCCTGGAATGGTAGTGGGTTCCTGAATGTGTAGGGACGGACTGGCTGTGCTCCCTGGATGGGAGTCAAAAACTAGGTGCTGCTGGCACCTGGGTGGCTGGCTGTGGTTTAGCTATCCTGGGCTTTTTTGCTTGCTTAGGAGCCTATTGTTTTTGCTGGGGCTAATAAGCAGGCTGAGAAAAGAAGGGGTAGAATCTCCTCTTCTTTGGGTAGAAGGGTCATTTAGCTTCTGTCTTCTTCTTTGTTTGGTCAGCAATCTTCCTGGAGAGCATTTTCAGTGTTATGTCATCTGTTTCTAGCTCTCCAGCCTTCTCCCTCCAGTTTTTACTGAAGAGGTTCTCTCCTGCACAGGGGATACTGCCAAGCTTGTCCTGGATCCATTGTTCCAGGTCTGATGCTTGGAGACATGCTAACCAGTGTGCACCAATGGCAATAGATGAAGCTCTACTAGTGGATTTGAAAGCATTGAATGCTGCCCAGTTTACAAATTTTGACACATTTTGGCTGTGTGCAAGCACAGCTTGAAAAGCCAGTCTCTTTTCCTCAGGAAGGAATGGAAGGAAACCTTCCCAGTCCTTATTAAGTTCTCTGAGGAACATTCCCATATAGAGAATGTAAGAGATGATTCTGTTGGCTGGCATCGAAGCTTGAAAGGATCGGTTAGCAAAGGAATCGAGATTCCTGGATTCTTTTCCTGGAGGTATGGAAGAGTGGTTTTTGCCACTCTTGATGCGATGCATCGCCAATTACACCACAATAGAGTGGTAAGGAAATTGTGATTTCTGAAAATCAGGACAGCGTAGTTACTCACCTATAACAGGTGTTCTCCAGGGAAAGCAGGAATCAGTCCTCACTTATGGGTAACGTCGGTAACGATGGAGCCCACGCGGAGCAATTCCCTTTGGAATTGCTACCACGCATGCGTGGTCCTCTTCCCACCCAAGGGTGCCATCTTGCTCAGTCAGGTCCCTTAGCTCGAGCCCTACCAAGCAGATAGCAAGGGAAGGATAAAAATCCAGCAACTCATCAGGGGAGGTGGGAGGGTAGTGAGGACTGATTCCTACTGTCCCTGGAGAACACCTATTACAGGTGAGTAACTACACTTTCTCCAGAAACAAGCAGGAAGTCAGTCCTCACTTATGGGACTCCCCAGCTACAGCCTATTGAACCTGTAACCAAAAAATGCCTCCACGAGGTCATAAGCAGAAGCCGATGCCTGAAGAAGCCCAAGCCCTTGGGTTCTCGGGGCGAAGCCCTCGGTAGCCGTGAAGAAGGGTCGGAGGGCAGGAGTTGCTTATACCCCAAACAAATTACAGAGCACGACCTGGCAGAAGGTCCCGATGGAACTCCCTCTCCAGGCAGTAGTGTGCAGTGACTTGCGATGAGACTGGGTGCGCTGCAGAAAGAAAGCAAGAGCCCTCTTGCAGTCGAGTGTATGCAAAGCCGCCGATGCCTGGTCGGCGTGGGGTCTCGGGAAGAAGGTCGGTAAGACTATCTCCTGGTTGAGATGAAAATCCGAGACTACCTTTGGCAGGAACTTGGGGTGGGTAAGGAGGACCACCCTATTCCCATAGAATCTAGTGTAAGGGGCATCAGCTATGAGAGCCTGGAGCTCACTGACCATGCGGGCCTAGGTCACAGCCACCAGGAAGACCACCTTCCAGGATAGGTGCCGGAGTGAGCATGTCACCATCGGCTTGAAGGGTGAATTTGTAAGCTGCATGAGCACTACGTCCAGGTCCCACTCCGCCAGGGGAGACCAGATGGGCGGCCTGGACAGCAAGAGACCCCGCATAAAGCGGGAAACCAAGGGTTGCCCTGAGAGGGGTTTTCCCTTGACGCGGAGGTGGTTCGCCAAGATGGCGCTCAGGTGCACCCTGACAGAATTTGACTTCAGGCCTTCCTTTGAGAGGTGGAGAAGGTACTGAAGGACTCAATGCGTGGGGCAAGAAAATGGGTCGATCCGGAGCTCGGAGCATCAGACCGAGAAGCGTCGCCATAAGCTCTCCTAGTAGAGGTCTTCCTGGATGCGAGGAGGACCTCCTCCGGGAGGTCTAGTGGGACTAGAGACCCGCTCAACCACCAGGCCGTGAAGGATAAGAAGGCTAAGTTCGGGTGCAATACCAGCCCCCGGGAGCGACTTCGAGGCCTTCTTCTTACGCTGCTCCACTTCAGGGGATCCCTGGTCGGAGTGCCTCTGAGACTGCGGGGCCGAGGCAGGAGATCTCACCAGGGGAGAGACGACTGAGGCGCCACCAGGGACTCTGAGGCAGCCTTTCTGAAAATGTCTTCGGACTTCTGCTTACGACTGAGCAGGGCTTTGGAGGACATTTTCTTACAAAGCGAACAGAGCTCCAGATCATGATCCGCCCCGAGACACCGCAAGCAACAGTCATGGGTAAGTGACATGTTCTTAGAGCATCTATTGCATTTTTTAAATCCGGTGGCCATAGGGGCAAAAACGGCCCCCACAAGGTCGAAGACCCACACAGCCAGCGGTTGGAAGAAAAAAGGGCGCGAAGCCAGTTAGGCTAAAAAGGCAAAAAAAAAACGTCCCCTATAGCTTTAAAAGGGGTAGAGCAGGGGAAGGATGGGTAGAGGACTGGTGCAACCGGAAAAAAGGCGGCCAGTAGGGAGACTGAGCAAGATGGCACCCTTGGGCGGGAAGAGGACTACGCATGTGTGGTAGCAATCCCAAAGGCTTTCTGTGAAAGCTGGGAAATTGCTCCACGCGGGCTCCATTGGTGCCGATGTCACCCATAAGTGAGGACCAATTCCTGCTGTCCCTGGAGAACACCTGTTACAGGCGAGTAACTACGCTGTCTGACAAGACCTGCTTGTTCCTGGAGAAACTCCGGTACCCTGTACATAGTATCAAGCCAAACAGCTAAAGGGCGATACCATGAGAGGGATCGCCCACATCCGGGACATCAAGTTGTGGAGGATGCGATTTAACGGGAGGATCACGGTTTCCTCCGGGGCTGTAGGGTACTGGAGTATTTCCAGCTCCTCCACCCTCGGTTCTGGTTCTGATGCAGTAGAAATAGATAACCCCGCCACCATATCTCAGATAAACTCCTGGAAAGACTTGTCTTCAGGTGGTGATTTTCTGTGAGTGCTCGTGGTTGGAGGCAAGGGCTCAGAGACCATATCATGGAGGTACGTGGAATCAACGGAGCGGTTGTCAGAATCTGATGTATCCAAGTCTGATACCGGTGAGCACTGACAATGTCGATGCTTGTATGAACGATGTTGATGCTCCTTGATACCTTCGAGGTCTAGAACTGTGGTTCTCACCCATGGGATCTCAGTGGCCAATACCAATGTCTGTGTCGGTACTGAGATCTCAGGTTTCAAGGCAGACTGGATTGGTGCCAATGGTGGTACCTATGTTGAAGCCCCAGTATGCAGTCCCCCAGCTACCAGTGCAAGAGGAGTCAATGCTGCGAGGAGGGCTGCCAAAGTCCTCTCCAAGGACAGCATGCGCCAATCCAAGAAAGGTTGCCTGCGTCTGGTCCAATGCAAGAACGCGGCTTGCCACCACCGTACCAGTGCAAGACATCGAGGGCTCTCCAGAGGTCGAGGCCTCAGGTGCCTCCCGATTCCCCACCAAGACTTTGTAGGACAAGTCCTTCCGCTGCGGGTGCCTGGGCCGATGGTCAGAGCCAGAAGAGGTCCTTGAAGACTCCCGGTGTTTAGAGCAGGATCTTTCCCTCAATTCCCGAAACTTCGCTGAGGATTCTCAAGGCTTTTGCTTTTCCTTGGAAGACATCGAAGGAGACGTAGGTCTTTTAGTCTTTTTTTCCCCAAGTGTTTTGAGTCTTTAGAAAGCTTGGAGCTCTGAGAGCATGAGGATGCTCTGGAGGAAGTTGAGGCCAATAATAGAGTCCGATGGAAAGAGTTCTCCAAACATTTTGGCCCAGTTCCCTAGACCTCTCTTCATCATCTGCTTACAGAGGGAGCAGGCTTGAGGTACATGGTCATAAATAAGGCATTTCAAACACTAATCATGTTTATCTGTCACCGAAATGGTGCTGGACACTTGGTGCATTTTTTGAACCCACTCGAGGGTTTTTCTATCGTGAAGATGGTGCACAAGGCCCTAAGGGAAAAGTTTTGAAAAAGTAAAAAAGGAAGATAATGAATTTTAGGGGAAAAAAAATAAAATGATACCGGATTGGAGAGACACCGGTGCAGTGAGGCAGAAGCTCTTTTTGAAGAAATATTTTAGGTACTTTTCTCTGGTGACAGGATTTTGACTTGTTGGCTCCGTGGAAAAAGAAGAACTGAAGAGAGAGAGTTGGAAGAGCAGGAAGACACTGGTGCAGATGCAGTGGAGCGCTCCCAAAGGCTTTCCTATTGGTTGCTGGGGAGCTTCCCATGTGGGCTCTGTCAGTACCCGATGTCAACCATATGTGAAGACTACATTTCTGATTGTTCCTGGAGATATTTTGTTTATGCCATCAAAATATAGAAAGACTAGGGGACATGCAATGAAGCTACAGTGTAAACCATTTAAGACTAATAAGAGAAAATATTTTTTCACTCCACGCGTAATCAAACTCTGGAATTCGTTACCGGAGGATGTAGTAAAAGCTGTTAGTGTAGCTGGGTTTAAAAAAGGTTTGAACAAGTTCCTGGAGGAAAGGTCCATAAACCAATTATTAAAGGGGACCCGGGAAATCCACTGCTAGCCCCAATACAAGCATTTTGGAACTTGTGTGTCTTTTGGGGAAACTGCTAGGTACTTGTGACCTAGATTGGCCACTGTTGGTAACAGGATACTGGGTTTGATGGATCTTGGTCTGACCCAGTATAGCATATCTTATGTTCTGAACTGGCCAGTTGCTACTTTCCTGTAGGTGTGGTTGGGGCACATTTATTATCGTCTGCAGTGGTTTCGTAGCCCGCTACTGCCCTATTAACGTGTTTGTGGCTTCTCTTTGTAGGGTGAACATTGTTAACGTATTCACTGTGTGCATGCACTATGGCCATGTGTTCCCTACTACCATGCTAGAGGCATTACTACCATAGCACAAGTAGCCTACTGCGGCTGCACCTCATGTCTACCATGGTCGCTAGACTTCACTGCAGTAAAAACGTGTGATAACTATGTGTTTATCCCTTAGACTGTATGCATACCCATACTGATAATGTCCTGGTGTGCCACAAGGACTTACTTTTTTCTGGAAAAATTAACGGAAAAACGGATGAAGCAAAATTCCACCAACTATGTACAAAAATCAACTGGCGCTGCTCGATATATCAAAACTGGTGCAGGCCATGTCATGGAAAAATTTTAAAAAGCCTAGAACTGCATGAACACTTACACATGGAAACTAGAGAGGAAGGGTAAAAAGTAAACCAAATATTAAATGATGAAAAAAAACAAACTTGGCACTGGGGGAAAAGACAGAAGACTATCTTGGAGATGTACGACTGTCTCTGCAGGGGGGGGGGAGGGGGACTGAGATGACCCCATGCGACAATGTTAAATTCCACATATGCACAGTGGACCTTGCTGAAAACCTCTGTATTTTTCAAAGGTTTGCTACTCTTTTCAAGGCACTGGGCTCCACTGGATGATATCACTCTCATCAGCAAGGTCTTCATATCCACAATAGCCGTAAAGCACACATGCACACCAACTTATGCTTAATCTGTATGCAAGCAGATTTTTAGATACTACATGTTGATTAACATAACACCTTTGTATTTGGGTCCATTTGCACTCTGTGACATAAGGTTGTATTGTTTGGCAATCTACTTTTGGCCTCAACTTGCCAAAAAAACCAGAGGATAGTCACAATATGAACAACTATCCACAAGATCATCAGGAGGACATCAACTCGACAGCACTTAACAACCACCATCACCAAAATCATTGACTCACCTATGTTTCCCTAAGTTTTATTTTTAGTATAGATATGAAGTACTTCTTTCCTTTGTTACTGTTTAGATAAAAGTATAAAGCAAAAGTGAACTAGGCTTTTACCTAAGTAAAATTCACTTCATTTTTAATCTGTACCACATCTTATGTAAACAGGGATTTTTTTTCTGCTCTTCTGTTAGGTCATTTAGAGTATGAACAGATAACCTCTTCAACTGCCCCCTGTGTTTGTGTACATCACTATAAAGAAGCCCCATTGTTCCCTTTAAAGCTGGGGTCACCAACCTCCAGAGGGCCGCGGGCCGCACAGCCGACTACCAGGAGCCTCGCGGGCTGCACCCCCCTTCTCCCCGCCCCCGCGAAAAAAAACAACAAACGCAAAATTATGAAAACAATGGCTGATCACCTTTATTGAATTTAATGAGATGGCTGATGATTCATGCTAGCAGACAAACGCTTAAAGTCCGGCTTCACAGATGACAGTGACAGGAGAAGGGACGCTTGCAGGTGGTTGTCGGTGAGCTGCGAGTGCGTGTATACAATGGCGGGAATCCTTGGCGGGCCGCACGTAATGTTAACCGGGGTAGAGCCTCACGGGCCGCACGAAGGGACCTCGTGGGCCGCAGGTTGGTGACCCCTGCTTTAAAGCATCACTGCAACTCTTGTTCTCCTTCCTTTCTCTTACACAAATAAGGGGTTGGGGTACCCTGCATTTTTTCCATAACTTATTTGCAAATATTGATAAGGCAGTCCCCCCTTGTCCTCTTCTCTATGGTATATTTAAAAAGCAATCCCCCTGTATTCCTTTCGATACCAAGGATAAAGATGACCTACAGCAAGATGAGCTCAGCCTTTCTATGGTAGGAACTGGTAGTAGTTTTCTCCTCACCTCTTAATTCCCCCAGGACGGCTTTGGTAATTTTTTGCTGATTTGCATGACTTTGAAGTAGAGGTGACAGCTTTTCTGGACAACAGTGGCACTCTTGCAGGAGTGCTGAACTTAGACATCTGATTGACAACATTCTGGAATGACAAATAAGATTTTTCATATCAGCAATATGCACTGTATGCTAAGGCATATCTTAAAAGAAACAATTTAGGCACAATCAATTTTAAATGGAAACCCCCCCCAAAAAAGCACACCCACATTACAGAAATCATTACTTGTGCACCAAGGTAGCACAAGAAAACAAAAAAGCTATCCAGCAACTGATCCAATGGCTCATTCATAGCTTTCAGCAGATCGGAGTTTGATCATGAACCAGGTTCCTGCACCTTACAAAAGCAGGGGCACGAATTGCTAAAGAAGCAACATTCACAATCCCTGAAAAGGAGTCCTAGCCATCACTCAAATGTAGTATCCATTGCCTATTTTAAAGATGCAACCATGGTGGCTAAAATAAGTGAGAAGAATTAAAGATTAAGGGTAAAATGATGAGGCAGCCATGAGGTAGCTATAGGTAGCCCTTCCCCCAAGCCATGCTGCGAACTGTAGATAGCCCTTCCCCCCAAGCCATGCTGCAAGCCATGAGGCTCTGATCAGCCTGACCCTTCCCCCGCAAGCCATGAGGTAATCAGCCTGCTAAGAGAGACATTGAGATTCCAGTAGGCACCCTTCCCCCACTCCAGGTCTGAGCACAGTATTTCCCTAGCCCTGAAACCAACAGACCAGAGCATACCGGTTTGGACAGGTCACCCAGGTACCTCCCCAGGGGCTGCTGATTGGTGGGCAGGAAATACCTGTGGCAAATGGGATTGTAGAATGAGTTTAAAACTGTACTGTATATAAGGCATTGTAGGCCGTCCCTCGGGGTTCAGACCCTTGTGGAGGTTGCTGGTATCTCTGTCTGATCCTGTGTGCACATTAAAAGTTCCTGTTTGCATTCCAGCCTGCCTGTGAGTTTTCCTTCTGTGGGTGAGTGATTGAATAAGAGCTTTTCACAGCGATTGCTGCAACATTTTGGTGCATTGGCCGGGAAATATTAAAAGAAAAGCCTCTCTCATCACACCCACGGTGGGAAGACTTCTGCTTTTGCAGCATCTGGGCCTCCACCAGTCAGGGACCAGCCCCTCCAGGTGATTAACGGTCCTTGGCGCCCCCGGGCCACTTTGTGCTCGGAAGGACACCTTGATTTGTCTGGACAGCTGGTCCCTGCGGTTGAATCCCCGATTGAAAAACCAGCTGGATAGACTGGCATCCAAACTTCCTGTCTGATCAGAGTTCTGGTGAGTACTGCTACCTTGTCTGGGGCTAGTTCTGTACTCTATCTGTGAGTCCTGGTAATTTCTGGGAACCTGTAGCAGCCTGATCAACTGCACGAGCAGTCCTAGTACGGGCCTTAGTGGCCCTGAAGCCATTGCTCGTCCTGTATCTGAATCTGAATACCGGTAAAATCTGAATATCTGAAACTGCAGTAATCTGAGATCTTTTAAAAGCGCTGCCGAAAGAAAAAATGTAACTAAATATAGCACTTGATAAGTTAAACATACCTGAGATAAAGAATAGATCGCTGCTTCTCTTCTTTCCGTTCTGCTTGTGGAGAGTTTTCTGAAGCGTGACTGCAAGGAGAGGGCTCTGATATGCTTCCGTTGTGTTCCGTTTCTAGTTTGTGTTAATTTCTGCTCCGATGTTGAATTCTGCCCTCCATGTGCTCCGGTGTGGTTTTACTGCCTTTCTCTGAACCCCCGATGTAATTTCTGTGCTCCGATGTAAGTTTCTGTTCCCCCCATGCTGCTACTGTGTGATTTCTGTGCTCCGATGTTGAATTCTGCCCTCCATGTGCTCCGGTGTGGATCTACTGCCTTTCCCTGAACCCCCGATGTAGTTTCTGTGCTCCAACGTAAATTTCTGTCCCCCCCCCCCATGCTATCCGATGTTGAATCCATGCTCCCCATGTGCTCCCATGTGAATTACTACCTTCTCTTGGGCCTCCGCTGAGGTTTTGTGCCTCTCGGTGCTGTCCCGGTGCACAGCTGACCCCCGCTGAATTTTCCGGTGTTCCCTGAGCCCCCGCCAAGTTTCTCTGCCTTCCCTGGGCCCCCCGCCGAATTTCTCTGCCTTCCCTGGGCCCCCGCCGAGTTTCTCTGCCTTCCCTGGGCCCCCGCCTAGTTTCTCTGCCTTCCCTGAGCCCCCGCCGAATTTCTCTGCCTTCCCTGAGCCCCCGCCGAGTTTCTCTGCCTTCCCTGGGCCCCCGCCGAGTTTCTCTGCCTTCCCTGGGCCCCCGCCAAGTTTCTCTGCCTTCCCTGAGCCCCCGCCGAGTTTGTCTGCCTTCCCTGAGCCCCCGCCGAATTTCTCTGCCTTCCCTGGGCCCCCGCCGAATTTCTCTGCCTTCCCTGGGCCCCCGCCGAGTTTGTCTGCCTTCCCTGAGCCCCCGCTGGGTTTCCTGCCTTTAAAACCAAAAATAAATAAATAAAATGCTAACCTTTTGTTTTTTTTGGTTGATTGAAAGAGAGGTGATGCTTGGAAGTCCACCATTTCCCCTTTTTTTCCCATCTGTGGAGAGCCGGTGTGGAGGAGCACGAGGAGGTAGCAGCCATCTTGTGGACACCACGTGCGTTTCTCTGCAGAGGTATTGGGCTGCCCTGGAGTGATCCTGGAGCTCCATCTAGTGGTCATTTAAAAACTAGCTGTATTTTTATCCTTATGGTTAAAGTGATCCTGGAGCTCCATCTAGTGGACATTAGAAAATAGCTAGCTATATTTCTCATACTGTATTTCTAATATCCTCATGGTGAAAGTTAGATCCTATGATACAGCTAGAGAGAGTGTCTGTGATGTATTTGTAACAAGCTGCTGCTGGGGAAGGAGAGTGTGTGAGTATTCGCTGCTGAGACGTCTCTGTTTTCTGTTTTCCCTCTTTCTTTTTCCCTTTGTGGTCCTGTGTGTTTTGTGCAGCCAGACTCTGCCTGTTACCAGGATTATATTGTATGTTGTATTCCCAGAGGTGAGATTAGATTTGTGAATTGTGATTGGAGCATGGGGTCCGGAGGCTGAATTGTGGTGAGGAAGTATCCGGACCAGCTTCCCTGTATGGATTCATGGCTGGCCCATATAGTTAATGTACTGTTATGTAAAAATTGCTAGTGGCTCTGTGTTTGTTAGTGGCTCTGTGTTTAGTTGTGACATTAGGGAAAGAAAGTTTTTGTCCAGACATTAGGTCTTTATATTTCAGGATTGATTTTGATACTCTATCAGTAAAAGGTGAAGTTATTAACAAATCGCCCCTGTGTCCCCAAACAGTGAAAAACACCAGGTCTACTGATTGCAGGGAAAGGGACAGTTTAGTAAGGCGGGTGGGGTTTGCTGTGTGTGGACTGTAGTACTGGTATATCAGTGAAGGAAGACAATTGCATTGTTTGATGCATATCCAATTTCATTGCTATGTTGCATGCATGATCAGTGGTCAGGGAACCAGGTGTTTTGGTCACACCTCTCAGCGGTGACTGGGGGATAGTTGGAACTGCTGAAATAGTTTGCATAGCTATAGAAAGATACTGGGAGGAGTTCCTTCTTCTAGCAGATGAATGGAGGCCCATTAGAGAGGACAAAAGAAAAAAAAATCATCTAGGAGTCTTTCTCCTAGAGGACAAAGAACCCCAATTCACCTAGCCTGCAAACAATCCTCTTGTCATCAATTTTAATTGTAGAGTTTGAGCTTCTAGAACCATGAGGTGCCTCCTTTGAGCATCCTCAAATGTCTGCTGGAAGCAAACAAAGGCTGGAGAAAAATCCTTATAAGATCATGAAGAAATGAAGATTTTTTTTACTTGTCCTTTAAAGCCTGGATTTTCTCTGGTACATATATTCGGTTTTGACTGCACATACAAACTTAAGCAAGTAATACTTCTGCATGATATGCCATCTTTGGCAGTTTATTCTGCAGACAGTAAATGCTGTGCTGATGATTGCGTTCTTTCCTGCTTGGTACATTAAACTGCCTTGATCAACTGTATTCATTTTTCTGATACTACAATGATATTGCATTCCAGATATCCACCAACCTTCTTATAAAGTATCAGTTTCATGCCTGTTTTGAACTATAAGATACAAGGTAATCACTTTGCCTTGTTAAGCTCTGTGCTGATGAATGATGAACAGGACAGTAACATCATAGGTGCTATTTAGAATAAATTCACCTGTCCTGCTGTATTTGAATTTTACATGTTGGTGTCCAGAGTTCAGGAGCACAATATATTATAGCACTGTGAGATACAAATCTTTTTAGTTTATACATTTGTACTTTGTTACCAAATATACTGGTAGGAGTACATTATGTAGAGGTCCAGTATACACAGCAATAAGATGAGTAAATATTAAATTTTGGAAAGGGGCTGATCTGAAATCGCTTGGTTCCCAAGTATATAAAGCAAATTTAGTGGAAAGATGGAACTGTGATTCCCAGAAATATGGAAATATTTGTAAAAATATTATTTACAAATATAATGATAACATTAACTCGAGTTGATTGGATAAAACTAAATCTTACTTGTCAGCAATGATCCAGGAGAGCTTTGAGAAAATGAATGAGAGAGAGGGGCAGAAGGTGAGACGACAGCCTAGGAAAAAGGCAATAAAACGTGCTACTCCAAGTGTGATGATCTGGGCCACTGGAATTCTGACTGCTCTAAGACTCCTCGAGGACCCACAAGGCCTGAAAAAACACGAACCTTGTACATTTATGCCTCTGAAGAGACATGAATAGGCAGGGGGGAATAGGCCAAGAAGAACCCGAGGAAGTATTGCCATGAGGCCTATTCACAAATGCCTTGCAGGCCAAGAAGAACCAGAAGGAGTATCGCCATGAGGCCCAACCACCAATGCCTTGTACCCTCTTAGTCTCTCACCTCAAGAGGATCTCTTTTGACACCATAATTAATGGATAGCTTACATAAATCTTTGTGGACCACTGCATTTTCAAGATCAGTCCAAGTATTTTTAAGTTTCCTACAGTACTCTCACTGGGAACCAGGTGTACAATAGACTCTAGTCATACATGAGAGATATGTGGCTGTCATGTTAGGAGCCATATTTCTTTCTATTGGAATTGATGTATCGTTTTATATTGAAGATTGTTTAGACAGTCGCTATTTAGAATGAGCACCCATGCCAATCTAGAACTGCACCAATTAAGTTAGTGGGAAATGGACACTGTTTACAACAAAACTATGTCTCTAACAATTGTTTTAGCAGCCTTGCCAGATAAGGATACATTAGTATGGTATAGAAAAAGAAAAAAATTGAAGGACCTATGTATGTAGTTGGTGGAAAGTGTTGTGAGGGGTAAAGTGATATATTAAGAGGAAGGACTCTGATGGACAGTAAACTGATGAAGGTAATTAATGATGTGGAAGGACTCTGATGGACAGTAAACTGGTGAAGGCAATTTAATGATGTGAAGTGATGTATCTGGCTAATGAATATAAGAAATGATGAGCATTTTATTCAACTATGCCATCTCCAGTATCTTCAATTTAGGAAGTCATCTAGGCCCCACCACAATACTCAAAGATTGTAAGTAGGCACCTGGAGACAGGCTGGGTGCACCTTGCATCCTGATGAGCTTTGGAAAAACCCCGCACTGACCATGTGGTACTTCCAGATGTTTTTTTTGCCTTACTTTTCCTGTGTGTCCTGGCCAGGCATGCAGAGGCAAAGGGGGATAAATTGATGACAAATTCTCACAGGCAAAAAAATTGGTGTGATTCTAAAACTTGTCAGAATTACAGAACACGCGCGTGCACTTGTCTGATCTGTAAACATGTGGAGATCGGTCAAGGGCATAATGGAATATTTCCCACCAGCAAAGGAACCTCCAGTGATAATGGATCCAGGAGTGGAAGCAGGATCTGCTGACTCCCCAGTGGCGAGACCCGTATACTGTTCTGCGGACCACCCCCACGGCTGTCAAGGTGGCTGAAGTTGCTCCGAGGATCCATCACTCTCGTGTCAAGGCCGCTGCACCAGAAATTGTTCCAGCCTGGACTTCTGTCACAGTTCCAAACCAGCCCCTACGCTTTGACACTTCTGCCCAGTACGGGGTTCTAACAGACTGCCGACGAACTCTGGACCACCGGAGAGACTGATTTACAGACACCTTTCCTGGAACCGGGATCAGACTGAGAAAAGGTGCCTTAGCTGATATAGACTTGCTTTCAAACAAGTGCAGAGACTACTAACACAGCAGTATTACTTGCCCAAACTGCTCTGAACATGCAGACCTTTGTATACGTAACTCTCTACTTTAACTTGTCCCATTGCTGTACCGTACATTTTAACCAAGTGCCTTTTTCCTTACAGGTTGTTTCCACCCTTGGCACCCTGGTAGAACGCAAGGCGGCTGCCACGGTCTTGGCCCTGACCCAATATACTCCTCTGCGGCTTGCCTCCAGTAATACAGCCCTCAACCGCCTCTAGCGGTTGAGGTCTTACTTAAAAAGGGGGGAATGAGGCAGCCATGAGGTAGCTATAGGTAGCCCTTCCCCCAAGCCATGCTGCGAACTGTAGATAGCCCTTCCCCCCAAGCCATGCTGCAAGCCATGAGGCTCTGATCAGCCTGACCCTTCCCCCGCAAGCCATGAGGTAATCAGCCTGCTAAGAGAGACATTGAGATTCCAGTAGGCACCCTTCCCCCACTCCAGGTCTGAGCACAGTATTTCCCTAGCCCTGAAACCAACAGACCAGAGCATACCGGTTTGGACAGGTCACCCAGGTACCTCCCCAGGGGCTGCTGATTGGTGGGCAGGAAATACCTGTGGCAAATGGGATTGTAGAATGAGTTTAAAACTGTACTGTATATAAGGCATTGTAGGCCGTCCCTCGGGGTTCAGACCCTTGTGGAGGTTGCTGGTATCTCTGTCTGATCCTGTGTGCACATTAAAAGTTCCTGTTTGCATTCCAGCCTGCCTGTGAGTTTTCCTTCTGTGGGTGAGTGATTGAATAAGAGCTTTTCACAGCGATTGCTGCAACAATGATGGATGGCTGCCAATGAAGGTCTACAGAATTTGAAAGGCTTGCCAGGCCTTAAAAAAAGTTAAAGCCACTTACAAAGACTATTGTAGATTTCACAGAACTGATATATAAAATATATCTGCAGACTAGAAAACTGCTAGCAGGTTGTACAAGACATCATCTGGCCACCATGTAAAAGATAAAAGGGAAAAGGAGATTTGCCAGCATTACTACTACTAATTTCTATAGTGCTACTAGGTATATGCAGGCCACACATACACAGAAGAAACAGTTCTTTCCCCACAGAGCTTACAATTTGTTCAAGGCCAACAAACAGGAGACTAGGATAATTCTTAACGGAAATGATTAAAGGTATATAGGCGTAGACAGAATGATAAGAGGGTCAGGATCCAAACCACCATTATAGTTTAAGCCTGGTCTGTGCTATAGAGCATAAATTCAAAAGCATTTGATAAAAGTAGATGAAAAAAGGTGCAAGAGTTAAAATGAATCCCCTCAATATTTATAAATCACATTTGGCACCTAACTTGAATTTCTCCAGGACCAAGCAGGAAGTCAGTCCTCACTTATGGGTGACGTCGGCGCCGATGGAGCCCTCGCGGAGCAATTTTCCCCAGCTTTCAAAGAAAGCCTTTGGGAATTGCAGCGCGCATGCGCGGTCGTCTTCCCGCCCGAGGGTGCCATCTTAGCCAGTCTTCTTTTTTCCGCGGAGCCTACAGACGTCCCCGTCTTGTCCCCGCGAAAAAGTCGATTTTCTTCATTATTTTATTCTTATTTCCTTCGGTTCGACGCCGATCTTTTTCCCGCCCGGACTCGCGACGCCGGTCACGAGTCCTCTTACTTTTTTTCGGTTTTTCTGACTTTGTCAGCTTTCGTTTTCGATTTTTCCCTGGCAGCCCGGTCCTTTGACCTCGCAGGGGCCCTTTTTCCTCCGATGGCTGCCAGTGGCTTTAAGCGGTGTGGTCAGTGTGACCGAAATATGTCACTAACTGACACACACGACTTTTGCCTCCGCTGCCTGGGCCCGGATCATGAGGAACTGATCTGTGGGCCCTGCGGCAAAATGTCCTCAAAAGCGTTGAGAAGTCGGCGGCATCAGCGTGATCGAATCTTCGCTGACCCCAGCCGTACCCGGACCTCGTCGGAGGCCTCCGCGTCAAAAGGCTCCAGCTCGGACCGTCGCCGGAGTTCCTCCGACCGGGGTTCTCCCTCCGGGGACCATCGTCGGACGGTGAAACCCGCGAGGGCGGCGTCGGTGGACGCTCCTGGTTCCGCGAGGGCCAGGTCGCATAGCCCCGATAGCCGCCCCGGGTCCTTGGAGAAGGAACACCTCCCGAAGCGACCTCGCCTGGAGTCGGAGATGCCTGCTCGGGTAAGTCCTGTGGTCCTTCTGGACTCGCCTCCGCGACAGCCGACGTCGGGCCCGACGCCGTCGGGGCCCGAGTCGGGGGCTGCTGGGTCACCTGAGCTCGGACTCAGGTTGACGGCCTTGGAGAGCAGACTGTCTGCCTTCATGGACCAGCAGCGGGCACTGCTCGCTGGCCTCGCTGGCGCCGCTGCCCCCGACCGCCGGGACGTCGACGTCCAAGTCGACCCCGGAGACCGAGCCGATCCTCGAGTCGATGAGAACTCGAGTCGATCCTCGGTCGAGGTCACCCTCGGCCTCCCGTTCGGGACCGAGGTCGCCGACGCCGACTCCCTCGGCGTCGGGGCGGCAGGCGCCACGCCCTGCCCGGGCCGACCCCACCGAGTCCTCGTCGGAGTCGGTCTGGGAGTCTGAAGAGGAAGAGTCGCCTGATTCTTTCCGGACTCGGTGTGTCCCCTCGGACTCACCGGAGTCCGAGCCTCGGAAGCAGTCCCCCCCGAAGGATGCCCGGTTCTCGGACTTCGTTAGGGATATGGCCAAGGCTTTGGCCTTCCCTGCAGATCCCGAGGAGGAGCCTCGAGCCGAAGAGCTCGACGCCCTCCAGTATGACTCTCCCGCGAGGGAACACTTTACTGTACCGGTTCCTCCTATGCTGGAACGACTACTCTTCCGCATGTGGGAGAGTCCGGCCTCCTCGCCGGTCCTGAGCAAGCGGGTCGATTCTATCTATCGGGTCCGCAAGAGCCCTGGCTTCCAAAAGGCACAGCTACCACACCATTCCATGGTAGTGGAATCGGCCATGCATCGTCTTAAGAGCCAGAAGATGCACTCCTCGGTGCCCCCTGGCAGGGAGGCCCGTAACCTGGATGGCCTTGGTAAGAAGTGTTTCCAGGGCTCTATGCTCGCATGTCGTGTCCAGACTTACCAGCTATACATGGGCATGTATCTCCGGGATCTGGCTAAAGAGCTAGCCGGATTCTCCGCTGGTTTGTCCGAGGAACCCTTGCGGAGGTTCCTGGCCTTGTCCACTGGCATTCGGGAATGCTCAAAGTTCATGTCCCGGGCAGCCTATGATGGCTTTGAAGCGTCGGCTCGAGTGGCCGCAGCCGGCATCGGTGCCCGCCGACAGGCTTGGCTTCAGTCGTCAGACCTTGAGCCCTGGGTGCAGGACAAGTTGGTCGATGTCCCCTGCCGAGGCGAAAACCTCTTTGGCAAGCCCATGGCGGAAAAGGCTGCACAAATTGAGACTGAGACTCTCACCAGGACCAGGCTTTCTAGGAAGACCTCCGCCCCTTCCCAGAAAAAGAAGGGCTTGGGGAAAAAGTCCTTTTACCCGAGGAAGGCGGCTGCCTACAAACAATACCCCCATTATCAGGCCCCTGCAGCTCCCCAACAGGGCCAGCAGGCCAAGGGACGGGGTAACGGGTCCCGTAGGCAGCAAGCCCCCAAGCCTGCACCACCAGCCCCTGCTCAGCAGGGTGGGGGTTTTTGACTCACAAAGCATAGCCTCTCCCCCCCCGCTGGTTCCTCCCAGCACCGGAGGCCGGCTGGTTCACTTCGCCCACAGGTGGTCCAGCATCACCGCAGATGCCTGGGTGCTTCAAGTCGTGCGAGAAGGCTATCTTCTCCACTTCCACCAGGTCCCTCCCTCCTATTTTCCGGGAGAACCTCCGCGACCCCCTCTGCACAGGGAACTACTCCTTCAGGAGTTAGCAGGTCTTCTGCAGGAACAGGCGGTGGAACCGGTGCCACACCACCTGAGAGGTCAAGGCTTTTATTCCAGGTATTTTCTGATACCAAAGAGAACAGGGGGCCTCAGACCCATCCTGGACTTGCGCAACCTCAACAAGTTCCTTGTGCGGGAGAAGTTCAAAATGCTTACCCTTGGAATCCTTCTGCCCTACCTCCAGCAGGGAGATTGGCTATGCTCCTTGGATCTAAAGGATGCCTACACGCACATCCTCATCCACCCAAGCCACCGCCAATACCTAAGGTTTGTGGTGGCAGGAAATCATTACCAGTACAGAGTACTGCCCTTTGGCCTGTCCTCCGCACCGCGAGTCTTCACAAAATGTCTCGCGGTCGTGGCGGCCCATCTCCGGCTTCACGGCCTCTATGTCTTTCCGTACCTCGACGACTGGCTCATCAGAGCAGCGTCCGCTCGGGAGGTCACCAACGCCACGCGCCGCACGGTGACTCTTCTGCAGCACCTGGGCTTTGTTATAAACTTCGCAAAGTCCACTTTGCTCCCCTCACAGGATCTCGAGTTCATCGGCGCAAGGCTGCACACTCCTCAGGCGCGAGCATACCTACCGCTCGACAGGGCTCAACGGCTCATGGACCTAGCCGACCGCTTTCGCAGCCAGCCCCTGGTCTCCGCCAGGCGCTTCCTGAGACTACTCGGCCATATGGCTTCCACCGTCCATGTGACCCCCAATGCCCGCCTGAATATGCGGTCTGCTCAATGGTGTCTCCGCCAGCAGTGGCGACAAGCCACAGGCGGCCTAGCAGACCTAGTGCGCGTCTCCGAGCCGCTGATCTCGTCTCTCCGGTGGTGGCTCCGGCAGCCGAACCTGATATTCGGAATGCCTTTCCAGTCACCTCAGCCGACCCGGGTGCTGACCACCGATGCATCCCTCCTGGGCTGGGGAGCACATTGCCAAGAGGCACGTACTCAGGGCCTCTGGACCACGTGGGAGTCTGCTCAGCAGATCAACTTCCTGGAGCTCAGGGCGATCCGCCTAGCTCTCAAGGCCTTCTCCCACCTGACTTCCCACCAGTCCGTCCTTGTCCAGACGGACAATCAAGTTGCCATGTTCTACGTGAACAAGCAGGGGGGCACGGGCTCCTTCCTCCTCTGCCGGGAGGCACAGAAGCTCTGCTCTTGGGCCGTCAGTCACGGCATTCTCCTCAAGGCAGTTTATCTCCCGGGCCAAGAAAATTGCCTTGCGGACAAACTCAGCAGGGTCCTCCAGCCGCACGAGTGGCGTCTGGATCCCTTGGTAGTTCAGAAGCTCTTCCTCAAGTGGGGCCTCCCCACGGTGGATCTCTTTGCCAGTCCTCACAACCGGCAGCTTCCTCGCTTCTGCTCTCGTCAGCCACACCCCCTTCGGGTTGCGGCGGACGCTTTTCTGATCTCATGGTCGGGGAGCCTTCTGTACGCTTTCCCTCCCATCCCGCTAGTCTCTCGGACTCTTTTGAAGGTTCTCCGAGACAAAGCCTTCATGATCCTGGTGGCCCCTCGCTGGCCCAGGCAGCCGTGGTTTCCGCTCCTACTGCAACTGGCGGTGGAGGATCCAATCCCTCTGGGGGTACAACCGGATCTCCTCACTCAGGATCAGGGGTCCCTACTGCACCCCAACCTCAGGTCTCTCAACCTCATGGCCTGGCTGCTGAGAGGGTAGTCCTTGCTCCCCTTCTCCTGCCGGCGGAGGTGGAGGAGGTCGTCTTGGCTTCGCGACGGCCTTCTACCCGCAAATGCTACGCCCTTAAATGGCGTCGCTTTGCAGTCTGGTGTACCCAACAGTCTCAGGATCCCTTCTCCTGCCCGGTGTCGGTGATCTTGCAGTACTTGCTACACCTCTCTAATCTGGGACTTAAGTCCAACTCCGTCAAAGTTCACCTCAGTGCTCTTTCGGCACATCATGTGCCGGTGGACGGTAGACCTCTCTCCAGCGACCCTCTTGTAGCGAGGTTTCTCCGAGGTCTCCTTCTACTTAAACCACCTCTGCGCCCGCCAGCGCCTGACTGGGACCTGAATGTGGTTTTGCAGCGGATCACCTGTCCGCCTTTTGAACCTATGGCTACCTGTTCTCTCCGTTTTCTCTCTTGGAAAACACTGTTCTTGATAGCCCTCACTTCCGCTAGACGCGTAAGTGAATTGCAGGCCCTCGTGTCTGATCCCCCTTACACTCGGTTCTACAAAAATAGGGTAGTCCTACGGACTCACCCAAAATTTCTGCCTAAAGTGGTCTCCCCTTTTCACATCAATCAGGAGGTGGTACTTCCAACCTTCTTTCCCAGACCACACTCCAGCCGAGCTGAAACGGTCCTCCATACCCTGGACTGTAGAAGGGCTTTGAACTTCTACCTTGACCGTACGCGGGAGCACCGTAAAGCTGCTCAGCTTTTTGTGTCTTTTGACCCCAATAAATTGGGGCTCCCGGTCTCCAAGCGTACTCTGTCCATCTGGGTTGCGGACTGTATCTCTTGGGCTTATGGGGCAGCCGGACTCTCCTTAGAAAGCCGAGTCACGGCTCATTGCGTTCGGGCAAAGGCTACGTCAGTGGCTTACCTCCGCTCTGTTCCGCTGGCAGACATCTGCCGGGCCGCTACTTGGTCTTCGAGCCAGACTTTTGCGGTCCATTACTGTCTCGAGAGGGAGTCCCGCAGGGACAGTGCTTTCGGACAGGCAGTCCTCCGTAATCTCTTTGAGGTCTGAGCAACTCCTACCCTCCATCCCGGATGTGGGCTACCGGTGGGTGATAATTCAGCGAAGATTCTGTCCTTCTGTGCTGCTGAGCTAGAGGGAGCTCATTTTTGTGCTTAGGGTCTCCGGTAGCCTTGAGCTTGGGAGTCCCATAAGTGAGGACTGACTTCCTGCTTGGTCCTGGAGAAAGCGTAGTTACTCACCTGTAACAGGTGTTCTCCAGGAGCAGCAGGAATCAGTCCTCACTACCCTCCCTCCTCCCCTTGGAGTTGCAATCGTCTGCTTATGTTCTTTTTGCAAATTTTTATGCTGTCTTTTTTAGCTATGTCATCTGACTGGCTAAGATGGCACCCTCGGGCGGGAAGACGACCGCGCGCATGCGCGCTGCAATTCCCAAAGGCTTTCTTTGAAAGCTGGGGAAAATTGCTCCGCGAGGGCTCCGTCGGCGCCGACGTCACCCATAAGT
Organism: Ichthyophis bannanicus; assembly: GCA_033557465.1. NCBI lineage: Eukaryota > Metazoa > Chordata > Amphibia > Gymnophiona > Ichthyophiidae > Ichthyophis > Ichthyophis bannanicus. The sequence goes on along the minus strand of CM066032.1, from coordinate 1,121,518,146 downwards.
GAGGACTGATTCCTGCTGCTCCTGGAGAACACCTGTTACAGGTGAGTAACTACACTATCTAAGTGCTTTTTTATTTCCAAATATCTCACAGCATAATACATAGTGCAGGGAGAGCAGGGTGGAGAGTGTTCCAGGTCAGGGCTACAAATCCATATAAATTATATGTATAAGCACAAATATCTGGCCCTATACATATAAAGTTGCATTTTAGAAAGAATGTCCAGAGCAAAACGTCTGAGAAAACACCAGGGATGTTTAAGTCTCACTTTAACACATGGAATGCACTGTTGCCCACCTGTAAGAGGTCTTTTTGTAGGCAGCCAGATTGATCAGGCACACAAGTGGGTGATATCATCTCACATTGCCAGGATACAATAGCTCTCCCAGAGCTCAGAGTTTAGGGTAAAGGGTCTCAGCATGCATGGTCTTTCTTGCATAAAGCAGTCCCTTCATTTCCTCAGTTATTTCCATAGCTCAAGAGTAATGCAACTCTTGGGAAGGTGGAAGGGACTTTGTGCCTGATCAATCCTGTCATCTATGGAAAATGTTTGTTACAGCTGAGCAACAATGCTTTTTCGGTAAATAAGCAGGAATGAGTCACATACACAAGTGGGCAATTCCCAAGTTCATGATTACTTCTCTCTATATGTATTGTACATTTTATAGGAGTAGTACACACATAAAAACAGTACAAGAGTGGCATCATCAAAGTCTAGCCAGCAGTTCAACCAACTGCACTCTGATTGTAGACTGGTCCAAACAGTACAGCGTGGTAAAGATATGAAAAGAGGGCCAAGTTGCTGCTTTACAAATAGTATGCAATGAAGCACATTTCAGGAGAGCCATAGTAACTGTAATGGTTCTGATATGATGAGATTTTACTTCAGTAGTTAGAGGACCATCTCTTTGTTCATATCAAAAATGTATGTAGGATTCAAACCAATTTGCTAGAGTTTATTTGCAACTGGAATATCAATTTTGCTGTGATCAAAGATGACTAAGAGCTACATAGACTTTCATGGATTCAGTTCTTCTGAGGTAGAAAGCAAGAGCCCATTTATAGACCAGATCATGGAAGGCTCTCACATGCATTCTTATGAGGCTCTGGATAAAAAATAGGAAGCATTACAGTATTTCCTTGTTTATGTGGAAGGCATTGTTACTCACCTGAAGCAGGTATTCTCCATGGACAACAGGAAAAGTCCTCACATATGGTTGATATCATCTAATGGAGCCCCCGGACAGGAGCAATCCCAGCTCCTTCTAAATGCTTTTGAAAGCTCTACCATGCCTGTGCATGCCTTCCTACTTGCTGCTGCAGTGCCATCTGAGCTTCAGTCCAGAGGAGAATGCAACTCCTAGGGAAGGTGGGAGGGTGGTGAGGACTTTTCCTGCTGTCTACAGAAAACACCTGCTACAAGTGAATAACTTAACATAAGAACATAAGATATGCCATACTGGGTCAGACCAAGGTCCATCAAGCCCAGTATTCTGTTTCCAACAGTGGCCAATCTAGGTCATATGTACCTAGCAGTTTCCCCAAGAGACACAAGTTCCAAAATGCTTGTACTGGGTCAAGCATTGATATCCTCGGTCACTTCTTAATAATGGTTTATGGACCTTTCCTCCAAGAACTTGTCCAAACCTTTTTTAAACCCAGCTACACTAACAGCCTTTACTACATCCTCCGGTAACAAATTCCAGAGTTTGATTACACGTTGAGTGAAAAAATATTTTCTTTTATTAGTCTTAAATAGTTTACCCTGTAGCTTCATTGCATGTCCCCTAGTCTTTCTATATTCTGATAAGGTAAACAATCAATCTACGTCTACCCGTTCCACTCCGTTCATTAATTTATAGACTTCTATCATATCTCCCCTCAGCCGTCTCTTTTCCAGGTTAAAGAATCCTAACCTTTTTAGCCTTTCTTCACCATTTTGGTGGCTCTTCTCTGTACCTTTTCTAAAATCGCTATATCCTTTTTAAGATACGGCGACCAGAATTGCACACAATATTCAAGGTGCGGTCTCACCATGGAACGATATAGAGGCATTATAATATCTTTTGTTTTATTTTCCATTCCTTTCCTTATCATACCTAGCATTCTATTTGCTCTCCTGGCCGCCGCTGCACACTGGGCCGAGGGTTTTAACATGTTATCCACAATGACGCCTAAATCTTTTTCCTGGGTGGTGGTTCCTAATGTGGAACCTTGCATCGTGTAACCATAGTTTGGGTTGTTCTTCCCTAGGTGCATAACCTTGCACTTGTCCACATTAAATTTCATCTGCCATTTTGATGCCCAGTCTTCCAATTTATCAAGATCCTCTTGCAATTTTTCACAATCCTCTTGGGTTTTAACAACTTTAAATAGTTTTGTGTCATCTGCAAATTTGATAACCTCACTCGTTATTCCACTTTCCAGGTCATTTATGAATATGTCAAAAAGCAGCGGACCCAGCACAGATCCCTGGGGTACACCACTATTCACCTTTCTCCATTGGGAAAATTGGCCATTTAGCCCTATCCTCTGTTTTCTATCTTTTAACCAGTTCCTGATCCACAATAGTACACTGCCTCCTATCCCATGACTCTTTAGTTTTGCCAAAAGTCTCTCATGAGGGACCTTGTCAAAGGCTTTCTGAAAGTCCAGATACACAATATCAACCGACTCACCTTTGTCCACCTGTTTATTCACTCCTTCAAAAAAACATAACAGATTAGTAAGACAAGATCTTCCTTGTCTAAAGCCATGTTGGCTGTCTCCCATTAGGTTGTGACTATCTACATGCTGAGTAATTTTATTCTTTATGATGGTTTCTACCATTTTTCCTGGTACTGACATCAGGCTCACCGGTCTGTAGTTTCCTGGATCACCCCTGGAACCCTTTTTAAAAATTGGGGTTACATTGGCGATCCTCCAATCTTCAGGTATTAGAGATGATTTTAATGATAGTTCACAGATTACTGACAGCAGTTCTGCAATCTCATATTTCAGTTCTTTCAACACCCTTGGATGTATACCATCCGGCCCAGGTGATTTGCTACTCTTCAGTTTATCTAATAGTTGTAAGACATCTTCCCGATGTATCGATATTTCCTTCAATTCTTCTGCACCTTTAAATACCACTTCAGTCATGGGTAACATCCCTACATCTTCCTCAGTAAAGACCAAAGCAAAGAATTCATTCAGTCTCTCCGCTATCGCCTTGTCGCCTCTTAGTGCTCCTTTAACCCCTTTATCATCTAATGGACCAACTGACTCTCTCACAGGTTTTTTGCTACGAATGTACTTGAAAAGGTCTTTATTTCGCGTTTTTGCTTCTGCAGCAAGCTTCTTCTCAAATTCTCTCTTTGCCTGCCTTATCAATGCCTTGCATTTGACTTGCCAGTGCTTGTGCTGTTTCCAGGTTTCGTCGTTTGGCTCTTTTTTCCATTTCCTGAAAGATGCTTTTTTGGCAACAACAGCCTCTCTGACCTCACCTTTAAACCATGCTGGCAGTTTTTTGGACTTCCTTCCACTTTTCTTAAAGCGTGGAATACAGCTGGTCTGGGCTTCCAAGATAGTATTTTTCAACAACACCCAAGCTTGATGTACGTCTTTAACCTTTGCAACTGCTCCTTTTAGTTTTTCTTAACTGTTTTCCTCATTTTATCATAGTCTCCCTTTCGAAAGTTAAAAGGTAGTACTGTGGATTTCCTTACTATCCCTCCTCCACTAATTAAATCAAAGGCGATCATGCTATGATCACTATTGCCAAGTGACCCCAACACCCTTATCTCTTGCACTAGATCTGGTGTTCCACTAAGGACTAGGTCTAATATGGCTTCCCCTCTGGTCGGTTCATGAACCAGCTGCTCCAAGAAGCAGTCATTTATTTCATCTAGGAACTTTATCTCCTTAGCATGTCCTGACGTGACACTGACCCAGTCGATACCGGGGTAATTGAAATCACCCATTATTATTACTGTGCTGTAACTTTTGTTAGCTTCCTTGATTTCTTTGAGCATTTCATCATCCATTTGGTCATTCTGGCCAGGTGCTCGATAGTACACCCCCACTGCCATTGCCTTCCCCCTTTTATATGGAATTTCAATCCATATAGATTCTACAGCAGATTTTGTTTCCTGCAAAACTTTAATCCTTTCTGAGTCAATGCCCTCTCTAACATAGAGCGCAACCCCTCCACCAATTTGATCAGCTCTATCATTACGATATAGTTTGTACCCAGGTATCACAGTGTCCCCACTGGTTGTCCTCCTTCCACCATGTCTCTGATATTCCAATCATATCTAACCTTTCATTTAGTGCTATATATTCTAACTCTCCCATCTTATTCTTTAGACTTCTAGCATTTGCATACAAGCATTTTAGAGAATGTATTTTATTCATGTTAATTTGGCTATTGTTAGACATGGGTAAATTGGGATATTTAAGCTCTGTCTGCTCAATTCTTGAGGGCATTTGGGCTACTTTACTCTTTTGTGGAACCTCTCTGCTTTTGGTAGTATCCTTCAAGGATACATTCTTCCGAACCATGCGCTCCTGGGTGACTGTCGGCTTTCCCCTAATATCTAGTTTAAAGGCTGCTCTATCTCCTTTTTAAAGGTTAATGCCAGCAGCCTGGTTCCATCCCGGTTAAGGTGAAGCCCATCCCTTCGGAAGAGCCCCTCCTTTCCCCAGAATGTTCCCCAGTTCTTAACAAATGCAAAACCCTCATCTCTGCACCACTGTCTCATCCACGCATTGAGACTCCGGAGCTCTGCCTGCCTTTTGGGTCCTGCGCGTGGAACAGGAAGCATTTCGGAGAATGCTACCCTGGAAGTTCTGGATTTCAACTTCCTACCTAAAAGCCTAAATTTTGCCTCCAGAACCTCCCTACCACATTTTCCTATGTCACTGGTACCGACATGTACCAAGACAGCAGACTCCTCCCCAGCACTATCTAAGACCTTATCTAGGTGGTGCGTGAGGTCCGCTACCTTCGCACCAGGCAGGCATGTTACCAGGCGATCCTCACGTCCACCAGCCACCCAGCTATCTACATGCCTAATGATCGAATCACCAACTATAACGGCTGTCCTAACCCTTCCCTCATGGGCACATGGCCCTGGAGAAACTCCCTTGGTGCGAGAGGGTTTTACATCACCTGGAGGACAGGTCCTAGTTACAGGATCACTTCCTGCCACACCAGGGTGATGCTCTCCTGTCACGTGACCTCTCTCCTCCATGGCAACAGGGGTGCTGCCAGACTGGAGGTGGGACTTCAGGACTATATCCCTGTAGGTCTCGTCTATGTACCTCTCTGTCTGTCTTATGTTTTCCAAGTCTGCTACTTTAGCCTCTAGAGAACGGACTTGTTCCCTGAGAGAAAAGAGCTCCTTGCACCTAGTGCACACGTAAGATCTCTCACCAACTGGGAGAAAATCATACATGTGACACTCAATGCAAAAGACTGGAAAGCCCCCATCCCGCTGCTGGACTGCTGTCTGCATCTTAATTTTAAGTTTGTGTCTAGATCTTTAAGTTCTTACTTAATAGGGGTTGCTATGGGTATTTATACCAATAAAACTGTACCTAATACGTTTAATATACCTTGTTCACCTGAAGCTTAATTAATCTCAGGTCCTTAGTGTATGACTGATTTGGGTAATGAGCTTCACCTGAAAGCACCTCCTGTCTTTTAAGATGTGTAAGTACCTATAAAGCTATGATTATCCCAGGGGAGGGAGGGAGGGAAATAACACTTATTAAAAGAGGGCTGCTACACAGTACCCTGTCTTGTGCTGCTGAGGTAAGCTAAATTCTGATTTGATTTAAATTATAGCTCTTAGCTGCTGCTAGGCTCTAACTTCTTATGAAATTTAAACTACAAGCTCTCTGCTGGGTACTAAATTTAACCAGAAAGCTCTCTTCTGTGTGCTAAACTTCAAATACACTAACTTCAATCAAATGGCAGAGTATGTAAAGGAGGAGATGACGGGGTGGGAAGAGATAAAGGAAGTGGAATTGCAATGGGCTAAACTAAAGGAGGCATTGAAAGAAGCAACAGATAAATATGTAAGAAAAGTAAATAAAAGCAAGAGGAGAAGGAAACCTATTTGGTTTTCCAAAGAGGTGGCTGCTCATATAAAGGCAAAAAACACAACTTTTGCAAAATTCAAAAGCTTGCAGACCGAAGAACACAGAAATGAATACAGGATCAAACTCAAAGAGACAAAACGAGAAATAAGGATAGCAAAATCAAAGGCAGAGGAAAAGATGGCTAAAGATGTTAAGGGTGGCAACAAACATTTCTTCAGGTATATTCGGGAAAGGAAAAAGATCAGAGTTGGAATTGCAGGACTCAGAAGTGCTGGGAAAGGACTCGTGGAAAGTGACACTGAAAAAGCAGAATTGCTAAACAATTACTTCTGCTCTGTGTTTACTAAAGAAGATCCTGGGGATGGACCAGCTGTGACTCCCAAATATAAAAATGGGAATGAAGTAGATACCACACCATTCACAGCAGAAGAGGTGTTAGAACAACTTGCTAAACTGAAAGTGGACAAAGCCATGGGACCGGATGGGATACATCCCAGGATACTGAAAGAGCTCAGAGAGGTTCTTGCAGGACCGTTAAAGGATGTCTTCAACAGATCCTTGGAAACAGGAGAGGTTCCTCAGGACTGGAGAATGGCTGATGTCGTACCTCTACACAAAAGTGGTGACAGGGAAGAAGTGTCAAACTACAGACCCGTGAGCCTTACCTCGGTGGCAGGAAAAGTAATGGAGGCGCTCCTGAAAGAGCGAATAGTGAACTTTCTGAAAACCAACAGCTTGCAAGACCCGAGGCAACATGGTTTTACCGAAGGACGATCTTGCCAGACAAATCTGATCGAGTTCTTTGACTGCGTGACGAGGGAACTAGATCAGGGGCATGCAATGGATGTCATCTACCTGGATTTCAGCAAAGCCTTTGATACTGTTCCTCATAGGAGGCTTACCAACAAACTCAGTAGCTTGGGGATGGGTCCAAAGATGGTAAACTGGATTAGAAATTGGCTGACTGACAGACGACAGAAGGTGATTGTACATGGAGCTCACTCGGATGAGAGGAAGGTGATTAGCGGGGTGCCCCAGGGTTCGGTCCTGGGCCCGGCACTGTTCAATGTATTTGTGAGTGATATTGCTGAAGGACTGAATGGAAAAGTCTGTCTTTTTGCAGACGACACAAAAATTTGCAACAGAGTGGACTCCCCTGAGGGAGTGGTTAACATGAAGAAAGATCTACAAAAGCTGGAAGACTGGTCTAAAGCTTGGCAACTACAATTTAATGCCAAAAAGTGCAGTGTCATGCACTTGGGTAGCAGAAATCCAAGAGAAATGTACAAGATAGGGGGAGAAAGGTTGGTATGCACAGTTCAGGAAAAAGACCTTGGTGTGATTATCTCTGCTGATCTCAAGGTGGCAAAACAGTGCGACTTGGCGGTGGCAAAAGCCAGGAGGATGTTGGGCTGCATACAAAGAGGGATTACCAGCAGAAAAGAAGAGGTACTTATGCCACTGTATAGGTCACTGGTGAGGCCTCACTTGGAATACTGCGTTCAGTTTTGGAGACCATATCTTGCAAAGGATGTAAAAAGACTGGAGACTGTTCAGAGGAAGGCGACCAAAATGATTTGGAGCCTGCGTCAGAAGCCCTATGAGAAGAGACTTGAAGACCTAAATATGTATACCTTGGAGGAAAGGAGGCACAGGGGAGATATGATTCAGACCTTTAAATACTTAAAGAGAAATGATGAACAAACAAACCTCTTCCAAAGACGGGGAACCTGTAAAACTAGAGGGCATAACATGAAACTGCAAGGGGGTAAATTGAAAGGCAATGTCAGGAAATATTTTTTCACTGAAAGGGTGGTGGATGCTTGGAATGCCCTCCCGATGGAAGTGGTAGGGGCGAACACGGTGACGGAATTCAAAAAGGCATGGGACAAACACAGAGGATCCCTTTACAGAAATAGGAAAAAAAACAAAATAAACGGTACCATCTAACTTCCGAACCATATAACGTCTCAACAAATAGGGGTGTCCTATATGGAGTGGTGGGTTTACCCCTGAACAAGGATATGGAGAGGGGTGGCCTGCGCGGAGCGACAGGTGCACCTACTCTTGCCATCTAGCAGGGCAGACTGGATGGACCATGCTGGTCTTTATCTGCCGTCAACTACTATGTTACTATGTTACTATGTTACTAAACTAAAAGTACTTTGCTGTTACTTGGCCCTGAGTGACTATAAAATTTAAACTACAAGCTCTCTGCTGGGTATGAAATGTAACCAGAAAGCTCTCCTCTGTGTTTTAAATTCAAACTTTAATTGCTGCTACTAGGCCCTAACTGATCCAACAAAAAACAGTGGGTTCACAGATTAAGTAGCTTTAATACAAAGAATTCTTTTTAGAAAATTACCAGAAGTATATACTCACAGTTGCAGATTTCTCTTCAGAAGTAACAGTCCCCCTTTCTAGTCCTTCAAGACTATGCTTTCTCTGTGGACAAGCAGGAAAGAAAAGTCCTCACATGGGAATCCCTAGCTATAGGCTGCCCTGAACAAAAAAGGGAATTATAAGTTGCCCAACTGGAGCTAATAAATAGTATGTTTTTGTTGACAAAAGGCCTTTTGTGATATTTTGTAATTCTTTTTTAAGGCAGCCTGAACAGAAAGAAATGGGCCTAGAGGGGTGGAGTTGGATTTTATTCCCTGAAAAGATTCTGCAGTACTGACTGACCAAATCTGCTGTCACATTGGAAATCATCATCCAGACAGTAGTGAGAGGATGAAGGTGTGAATCGAAGTCCATGTTGCAGCTTTGCATATCTCTTCCATGGAGACCGAGCGCAAATGGGCCACTGTTGCAGCCAAGGCTCTGCAATTGTGACAAGATCCTCAAGGTTTAGGTCTGATTGGGCATAAGTGAAAGAGATACAGTATCGGAGCCAAAATGAGAGAGTGTGTTTGGAGATGGCAGCTCTTAGCTTGCTGGGATCAAAAGAAACAAAAAGTTGGATGGACATTTTAAGGGCTTTTGTCAGCTCCAAGTAGAAAACTAAGGCTCTTTTACAATCCAACATGTGCAGCACAGCTTCCTGTTTGTGAGAAAGCATAGTCACCTGTAAAAGGTGATCTCCAGGAACAGCAGGAATTTAGTCTTCACATATGGGTGACATCGGGTACCGACAGAGCACAAGCGGGAAGCTTCCCAGCTACCAATAGGAAAGCCTTTGGGAGCACTCCACTGCGGCTGCGCCACTGCCTTCCTGCTCTCCCAACTCAGTTCTTTTTCTGCGGAACCAATAGGTCAAAACCCTGTCACCAGAGAAAAGAACTTCAATATTTTTTCCAAAAGCGCTTCTGCCTCACTGCGCCGATATCCCTTGATTCCGGTATCACTGTCTTTTGATTTTTCCCTAAAATTAAATTCTCTTTTTTTTTTAAAACAATCTTTATTAGTCATTGCAACATCTTGGCTTGCGGTGGGAACACTTACACCGCTTACCACATACATTTATCATCACGACGATTTTTACAATTTTTCCTCAAACGCATCCCTCCCCCCCCCTCCACCCAGTGGCTCTTAATTCTACACTACTGTTTGATAGAATCATATACACAAACTCTCTTACTCAGTGGACATGCACCCCATCCTTTGGTTATTTGAAACTTCCCTCCGGGGCTCCCCCATCCCCAAAATCCCATCACATTGTTAAAAGAGTATTCCATGCTCTGGGCGCTAGTGTACAGATGTACTTCTCCCATGTTCGTATAAACTCATCCCACTTCCCAGGATTGTCCCTGGCCTCCTGACGTTCCATGAGAATTATCTGGTGGAGGCTATTACGCCATTTCCAGAAAGAGGAAGCTTAATCTGTTCTCCAGTGCTTGAGAATGGGCAGCTTGCCAGTTATACACGCCTTCCTTACAAAAAGTCTAATCCATCTTCCCTTGGGGATAGGAGAGGCCAGCCTGTCAAAAATCACCTCTGTCCACTCCACTTGCTGGCCAATCAAACAGCTAATATATGTGTCTATTTGCCGTCAAAACCTCTGCATCACTTTGCATGACCACCACATATGACAGCCCAGCCCTCCCTACCTGACACTTTGGGCAGCTAGCATCTTGAGTCAGGCCACTTCTCTGCACTCGATGGGGCAAGATATGCACGTGGCACACCATATGGTATTGTACTTCCCTGAGCTTGGCTGATTGTATCAACTTCGGGATATGCCTAACCACATCCAGTACTTCTCCCGTTCGAACTGCGAACCCCAGCTCTCCTGCCCATTTATGTCCTATATGGGAAAAATCTGGGGTGTCCCCCCCATTGCATAGCCTGACATGATAGGTGGACACTGACTGGCGATGTTGCTCCTCTAGATCAAAAAAACGTAGTATCACTGAAGCCTTCTCTGCCGTCAAGTACTCGCGTGGTAACGATGCCACGTAGTGGCGCAGCTGAAGGTAGGCAAATACCTGCCCCCTTTCTTTCCCAAAGTGATTCTGCAGACTCCTCAAGGACTTACACCTTCCAGGCTCATTTACTACATGTCCCAAATTTCGCATCCCTTTTATCCCCCACACTCGGAGCACCTTATTTTCTGTGCCCGGTAGAAATTGTATATTTCCCCGCAACAGCAGCCAACTAGACACCACTGGAGATGCTCGCCAGCCCTGACATAACAATTGGCAAATTCTTCTAATCGGCGCGATTAACAGGCTCCCCTTTAATTTCTGTGTCAACTGTGCTTGGTCCGAATGCAGCACCACCAACAAAGAATATGGTGCTACAAAGGCTTCCTCTAGCCTCCTAGTGTATACCGGTCCGAGTAGCCAAGCCAGTCCCCCATATGACATAACTGACATGCCTGAGCGTAACTGGCTATATCAGGGAGGCCCAGCCCACCACACTTCCATGGACCTTGCATCCGCGTCAAGGATAGCCTCGGCCTACGTCCATTCCACAAAAAAAGCTTTGCAGTACCTTCTCCAACAATCAGATATCTTTACAGAGTAAGCTTAATGGGAGAGTCTGTAGCACATACAACAATTTCGGGAATAACACCATATGGTAGGCCGCTACCCGCCTCAGCAGGGACAGTGGCAGAGGATTTCAATCTTTTAAGCAAGTTCTCACATGGTGCAGAACTTTATTATAGTTGCACTGGTACAGATGATTCGGGTCCCGAGTCAGCTGGATACCAAGGTAAGTGAAAGCATCGCCAGCCCACATCAGTGGAAAGGCTAGTTCCCATACGGACTCCAATTCTCCCAGCATATCCAAAGCCTCGGATTTCTCTCTATTTATCCTTAGACCTGTTATTTCCCCAAACTTAGCAAGTTCCTCCAATATCCTAGGCAAGGCCATTCGGAGAGAGCTTAAATGAACCAGCATGTCGTCCGCGAAAGCTGATATCTTGAATTCCGCCTGTCCTATCTTAACCCAGGGCACCTCTCTACAACTCTCTAGTTTGTGTATCAAGGGATCCAAAGAGAGGACAAACAGCAAGGGAGAGAGAGGGCACTCCTGCCTTGTCACCCCATCCCACCTCGATATCTCCCGATAGTACCCCATTGACTACCACCGCTGCTTTCGGCTGTGGGTACAATAGCCGAACCATTCAAATAAACTGATCTCCTATGCCATATCTGGGGAGAATGTGGAACAAATAGCTCCACTCCACCCAGTCAAATGCCTTCTCAGCATCAAAACTCACCAGAAGGGGTGCCACCTGTTGCTCATGAGCCCACTCGAGGGAAGCGATGATCTTGCGCAGATTCCTAGAAACATATCTCCCCCGAACGAATCCCACCTGAGATTCATGAATCAGGTCAGATAGCGTAGTTACTCACCTGTAACAGGTGTTCTCCAGGAGCAGCAGGAATCAGTCCTCACATATGGGTGACGTCGGCGCCGACGGAGCCCTCGCGGAGCAATTTTCCCCAGCTTTCAAAGAAAGCCTTTGGGAATTGCAGCGCGCATGCGCGGTCGCCTTCCCGCCCAAGGGTGCCATCTTAGCCAGTCTGATGACATAGCTAAAAGACAGCATAAAAATTTGCAAAAAAACTTAAGCAGATAATTGCAACTCCAAGGGGAGGAGGGAGGGTTGTGAGGACTGATTCCTGCTGCTCCTGGAGAACACCTGTTACAGGTGAGTAACTACGCTTTCTCCAGGACCAAGCAGGAAGTCAGTCCTCACATATGGGACTCCCAAGCTTAAGGCTACCGGAGACCCTAAGCACAAAAATGAGCTCCCTCTAGCTCAGCGGCACAGAAGGAAGGAATCTTCACTGAATTATCACCCACCGGTAGCCCCCATCCGGGATGTAGGGTAGGAGTTGCTCAAACCTCGAAGAGATTTCGGAGGACTGCCTGTCCGAAAGCACTGTCCCTGCGGGACTCCCTCTCGAGACAGTAATGGACCGCAAAAGTCTGGCTCGAAGACCAAGTAGCGGCCCGGCAGATGTCTGCCAGCAGAACAGAGCGGAGGTAAGCCACTGACGTAGCCTTCGCCCGAACACAATGAGCCGTGACTCGACTTTCTAAGGAGAGTCCGGCTGCCCCATAAGCCCAAGCGATACAGTCAGCAACCCAGATGGACAGAGTACGCTTGGAGACCGGGAGCCCCAATTTATTGGGGTCAAAAGACACAAAAAGCTGAGCAGCTTTACAGTGCTCCCGCGTACGGTCAAGGTAGAAGTTCAATGCCCTTCTACAGTCCAGGGTATGCAGGACCCTTTCAGCTCGGCTGGAGTGAGGCCTGGGAAAGAAGGTTGGAAGTACCACCTCCTGATTGATGTGAAAAGGGGAGACAACTTTTGGAAGAAATTTGGGGTGAGTCCGTAGGACTACCCTATTCTTGTAGAACCGAATGAAAGGGGGATCAGACACGAGGGCCTGCAATTCACTTACGCGTCTAGCGGAAGTGAGGGCTATCAGGAATAAGGTTTTCCAGGAAAGAAAACGCAGAGAATAGGTAGCCATCGGTTCAAAAGGCGGACAGGTGATCCGCTGTAAAACCACATTCAGATCCCAGTCAGGTGCTGGCGGGCGCAGAGGTGGTTTAAGTAGAAGGAGACCTCGGAGAAACCGTGCTACAAGAGGGTCGCTGGAAAGAGGTCTGCCGTCCACCGGCACATGGTGTGCTGAAAGAGCACTGAGGTGGACTTTGACGGAGTTGGACTTAAGTCCCAGATTAGAGAGGTAGAGCAGGTACTGCAAGATCACCGACACCGAGCAGGAGAAGGGATCCTGAGACTGCTGTACACACCAAACGGAAAAGCGACGCCATTTAAGGGCGTAGCATTTGCGGGTAGAAGGTCGCCGAGAAGCTAGGACGACCTCTTCCACCTCTGCCGGCAGGAGAAGGGGAGCAAGGACTACCCTTTCAGCCGCCAGGCCATTAGATTGAGAGATCTGAGGTTGGGGTGTAGCAGAGACCCCTGATCCTGTGTTAGGAGATCCGGTTGAAACCCCAGAGGGAACGGATCCTCTACCGCTAATTGCAACAGGAGTGGAAACCACGGCTGTCTGGGCCAGCGAGGAGCCACCAGGATCATGGAAGCTTTGTCCCGGAGAACCTTGAATAGAGTTCGAGAGACTAGCGGGATGGGAGGAAAAGCATAGAGAAGGCTTTCCGACCATGAGAGTAGAAAAGCATCTGCCGCTACCCGAAGGGGATGTGGCTGACGAGAGCAGAAGCGAGGAAGTTGCCGGTTGAGAGGACTGGCAAAGAGATCCATCGTGGGGAGGCCCCACTTCAGAAAAAGTTTCTGAACTACCAAGGGATCCAGACGCCACTCGTGCGGCTGGAGTATCCTGCTGAGTTTGTCCGCCAGGCAATTCTCTTGGCCTGGGAGATAAACTGCCTTGAGAAGAATGCCGTGACTGACGGCCCAAGAGCAGAGCTTCTGAGCTTCTCGGCAGAGAAGGAAGGAGCCCGTGCCCCCCTGCTTGTTCACGTAGAACATGGCAACTTGATTGTCCGTCTGGACAAGGACGGACCGGTGAGAAGTCAGGTGGGAGAAAGCCTTGAGCGCCAGACGGATTGCTCTGAGCTCCAGGAAGTTGATCTGTTGAGCAGACTCCCACGCGGTCCAGAGACCTTGAGTACATGCCCCCTGGCAATGTGCTCCCCAACCCAGGAGGGAAGCATCGGTCGTCAGCACTTGAGCCGGCTGAGGCGACTGAAACGGCATTCCGAGCACTAGGTTCGGCCGATGAAGCCACCACTGTAGGGAAGAGGCCAGCGGCCCGGAGATGCGCACTAAGTCGGCTAGTCCGCCGGTGGCTTGTTGCCACTGCTTACGAAGGCACCATTGAGCAGGCCGCATATTCAGGCGAGCATTGGGGGTCACGTGGACGGTGGAAGCCATATGGCCGAGTAGTCTCAGGAAGCGCCTGGCGGAGACCAGGGACTGGCTGCGAAAACGGCCGGCTAGGTCCATGAGCCGTTGAGCCCTGTCGAGAGGCAGGAAAGCTCGTGCCTGAGGAGTGTGCAGTCTTGCGCCGATGAACTCGAGATCCTGTGAGGGGAGCAAAGTGGACTTTGCGAAGTTTATGACAAAGCCCAAGTACTGCAGAAGAGTCACCGTGCAGTGTGTGGCATTGGTGACTGCCGGAGAGGACGATGCTCTGATGAGCCAGTCGTCGAGGTACGGAAAGACATAGAGGCCGTGAAGCCGGAGATAGGCCGCCACCACCGCGAGGCATTTTGTGAAGACTCGCGGTGCGGAGGATAGGCCAAAGGGCAGTACTCTGTACTGGTAATGATTTCCTGCCACCACAAACCTTAGGTATTGGCGGTGGCTTGGGTGGATGAGGATGTGCGTGTAGGCATCCTTTAGATCTAAGGAGCATAGCCAATCTCCCTGCTGGAGGTAGGGCAGAAGAATTCCAAGGGTAAGCATCTTGAACTTTTCCCTCACGAGGAACTTGTTGAGGTTGCGCAAGTCCAGGATGGGTCTGAGGCCTCCTGTCCTTTTTGGTATTAGGAAATACCTGGAATAAAAGCCTTGACCTCTCAGGTGGTGGGGCACCGGTTCCACAGCCTGTTCCTGAAGGAGACTTGCTAACTCCTGAAGGAGTAAGTCCCTGTGCAGAGGGAGTCGAGGAGGCTCTCCCGGAAAATAAGAGGGAGGGACCTGATGGAAGTGGAGAAGATATCCTTCTCTCACGACTTGAAACACCCAGGCATCTGAAGTGATGTTGGACCACCTGTGGGCGAAGTGAACCAGCCGGCCTCCGGTGCTGGGAGGAGCCAGCTGAGGGGGAGAGGCTATGCTGAGGAAGTCAAAAACCCCCACCCTGCTGAGCAGGGGCTGGTGGTGCAGGCTTGGGGGCTTGCTGCCTACGGGACCCGTTACCCCGTCCCTTGGCCTGCTGGCCCTGTTGGGGAGCAGCGGAGGCCCGAAATTGAGGGTAGTGTTTATAGGCAGCTGCCTTTCTCGGGTAAAAGGACTTCTTTCCCGAGCCCTTCTTTTTCTGGGAAGGGGCGGAGGTCTTCCTAGAAAGCCTAGTCCTGGTGAGAGTCTCCGTCTCGATTTGTGCAGCCTTTTCAGCCATGGGCTTGCCAAAGAGGTTCTCACCTCTGCAGGGGACATCGACCAACTTGTCCTGCACCCAGGGTTCAAGGTCAGACGACTGAAGCCAAGCCTGTCGGCGGGCACCGATGCCAGCTGCGGCCACTCGAGCCGATGCTTCAAAGCCATCATAGGCTGCTCGGGACATGAATTTGGAGCATTCCCGAATACCAGTTGTCAAGGCCAGGAACCTCCGCAAAGGTTCCTCGGACAGTCTAGCGGAGAATCCGGCTATCTCTTTAGCCAGGTCTCGGAGATACATGCCCATGTATAGCTGGTAGGTCTGGACACGACAAGCCAGCATAGAGCCCTGGAAACACTTCTTACCAAGGCCATCCAGGTTACGGGCCTCCCTGCCAGGAGGCAGCGAGGAGTGCATCTTTTGGCTCTTAAGCCTATGCATGGCCGATTCCACTACCATGGAATGGTGTGGCAGCTGTGCTTTTTGGAAGCCAGGACTCTTGCGGACTCGATAGATGGAATCGACCGGCTTGCTTAATACCGGCGACGAGGCCGGAATCTCCCACATGCGGAAGAGTAGTCGTTCCAGCATGGGAGGAACCGGTACAGTAAAGTGCTCCCGGGCGGGAGAGTCGTACTGAAGGGCGTCGAGCTCTTCGGCTCGAGGCTCCTCCTCGGGATCCGCAGGGAAGGCCAAAGCCTTGGCCATATCCCTGACGAAGTCCGAGAACCGGGCATCCTGCGGAGGGGACTGCTTCCGAGGGGACACACCGAGTCCGAAACGAATCAGGTGACTCTTCCTCTTCAGACTCCCAGGCCGACTCCGAGGAGGAATCGGTGGGGTCGGCTCGGGCAGGCGGAGGCGTCGGCCGCCCCGACGCCGAGGGAGTCGGCGGCGACGACCTCGGTCCCGAACGGGAGGCCGAGGGTGACCTCGACCGAGGATCGACTCGAGTTCGCATGGACTCGAGGATCGGCTCGGTCTCCGGGGTCGACTTAGACGTCGACGTCCCGGCGGTCGGGGCAGTGGCGCCAGCGAGGCTAGCGATCAGTGCCCGCTGCTGGTCCATGAAGGCAGATAGTCTGCTCTCCAAGGCCGTCAACCTGAGTCCGAACTCAGGTGACCCAGCAGTCCCCGACTCGGATCCCGGACGTCGGACATCTCGGAGGCGAGTCCAGAATGACCACAGGACTTACCCGAGCAGGCAACTCCGACTCCAGGCGAGGTCGCTTTGGGAGGTGCTCCTTCTCCAAAGACCCGGGACGGCTATCGGGGCTATGCGACCTGGCCCTCGCGGAGCCAGGAGCGTCCACCGACGCCGCCCTCGCGGGTTTTGCCTTCCGTCGATGGTCCCCGGAGGGAGAACCCCTGTCGGAGGAGCTTCGGCGATGGTCAGAGCTGGAGCCTCTGGATGCCGAGGCCTCCGACGAGGTCCGGGTACGGCCGGGGTCAGCGAAGATTCTATCCCGCTGGTGCCGCCGACTCCTTAACGCTTTGGAGGACATTTTGCCACAGGCTCCACAGATCAGTTCTTCATGATCCGGGCCCAGGCAGCGGAGGCAATTATCGTGTGTGTCAGTGAGTGACATATTTCTGTCACACTGACCACACCGCTTGAAACCACTGGCAGCCATCGGGGGAAAAAGGGCCCCTGCAAGGTCAAAGGACCGGGCTGCCAGCGAAAAACCGAAAACGAAACTGACCAAAATCAGAAAAACCGAAAAATAAGAGAAGGACTCGCAACGGCGTCGCGAGTCCGGGCAGGAAAACGACCGGCGTCGAACCGAAGTGAAAAAAGAGAAAAACTCACGAAAATCAACTTTTTCAGCGGGGACACGACGGGTACGTCTGTAGGGCTCCGCGGAAAAAAGAAGATTGGCTAAGATGGCACCCTTGGGCGGGAAGGCGACCGCGCATGCGCGCTGCAATTCCCAAAGGCTTTCTTTGAAAGCTGGGGAAAATTGCTCTGCGAGGGCTCCGTCGGCGCCGACGTCACCCATATGTGAGGACTGACTTCCTGCTTGGTCCTGGAGAAAACAAGGGTGCCAACCTCTCTGCCAGGACCTTAGCCAGTATTTTTAAGTCAAAATTTATTAGGGAAATTGCTCTGTATGATGCTGCTAGCAACGGGTTTTTACCTGGTTTAGGGATTATAATGATATTTTTTATTTATGTATTTGAAAACTTTTATATACCGCCCCTTCCCAGGATCAGTGGCGGTTTACAGAGAACAATGGTGAAAAATACATGGAACATTATGCAACATTGCAACTATGTACAAGGATCAGTATAAATAAAAGTAATCATATATAGCTCATAACATGAACCTTTGATTATTTAGGCAGTTAGTTATTTACAGAATTATAACAAAAATCTTGATATGTGCCTTGTTGTTCCCCCACTGCATCTCGCCCCGCCCTACCTGTTCCCTATACACTTCTGTCAGTACAGGAGCCACCCTTTCCTGTAATATCTTATAGAATTACGCACTATAACCATCTGGGCCAGGGACTAGTCCAGATGGTGCTCCCTGTATACTCTGCAAAATTTCTTTAAGCAAAATAGGCTGCTCTAATTGATCTGCCTGCCGCGGAGAGAGACTAGGTAATGGAAGGTCCTTAAAATAATCAACCACTCAGGGTATTGAGGTTCCCTCTGCTGTATAGACTGTCTGATAGAACTTTCAAAAATGTTGGGTAATCTTACCAGAGTCTTTACATATTTGCCCCTCCTCGTCTTGTAGCGCAGTAACCACATTGGGGCCTCTATGACCATGAAGGCATCGAGCTAACAACTTCCCTGATTTGCCCCCCGTAACAGTATAATTGGAATTTGTAATACAGCTGCAGTACTTCATTAAGTGCCACCTGCGTTTCTAAAAGCCGAGCTCTGGTCTCTTGTGTGGGGTTCCTAGCATACCTCTTACGTTCTATTCAGACCTGCTTCTCCAGTCTTAAAATTGTGGCATTCATTTGTCGTTGCCTATCTGACAAATACGCAATAATATCTCCCCCGAAGGACCGCCTTGACAGCCTCCCAGAATAGCTCCAGAGTCTCTTTATGTTGTCTATTATGCAACTCATAGTTTCACCAACAGACTTGTAGATAATCCCGAAACTGGGCATCCCCATAGAGGTATCTGAGAAACCGCCACTGCTGCTGCTGCACCTGTGGGTCTCACCAGGAGAAGTCTATCCAAACCGGGGAGTGGTCGGATATCTCATCTGGGCCCACTTCCGCCTCCGTCACCTGCACAAACAGAGACTCAGAGAGCAATCTATGCAAGCACTGGTCTCATGGGCCCTTGATCTATGTGAATAGTCCTTGTCTGTGGGGTGTAACAAATGCCAGGGATCCACCACATTCACCCGGCGCACAAATCGCCTCAGCATCTGTGATGTAGCTCTGCGCGTCTCCACACTCTCTCGGTTGCAGACATCCTTCTCTAAGTCCAAAACCCCATTAAAATCTCCTCCTAGAATTAGGGGACCCTCAGGGAGGCCCTCCAGCTTTGCAGCTATTTTTTGCATAAAAAGGGGCATCTGTAGAATTGGGGCCATAGATGTTACCAAAAATGACTGGCCTACCCTCCAATTCCCCTTACAAGATCAACCAGCGTCTTGAGTCATCTGAACGCATATTTGCAAGTGTAAACCAGAGGCTTTTACGAAGCAAAACAGCCCCCCCCACCTTTTTCCTCTTCGCAGGAGCCCCAAATACCTGTCTCACCCATTCCCGCCTTAATTTTGCGTGCTCTGCCTCGTTCTGATGGGTTTCCTGTAAGAGTGTTATATCACAGCAGAGCCTCGCAAGTACCCTTAAAATTTTAAACCATTTAATAGGGGACTTCAGCCCACAAACATTCCAAGATATAATCCTTGGGGGGGGGGGGGGGGTGCCCATCTTCCATAACTGCCAAAATACCATTCACTGTTCCCATGATCATGGCGGGTCTCCCAGCCTAGGCCCCCCATCCCTTCCTGCCATTGAGTTCCATGCTTAATAGATCCACCCTACATACAGAACCAATGTTTTTCCCAACCCTTCCTCCCTCCCCCCCTCCCCCCCTCCACCTTTTCCTCCCTCTCCATCAGATGGGTCATGCCTAGGTGCTAGGCTTCCCCCTTCTCATAGAAATCTGACCCCCTCCTCTGGAACTTAATACCTCACCCCTAGTCCCAAAAATTGTTGGGATTTCCTCCCCCCCCGGGTCCCCCCTCCCCTCGTGCCCAGTCCTCCCGACTTACCTCCTTCCAGCCCGTGCCCTACCTACCCCCTCACCCTCTTGAACCCTCACCATCTAGAACCCCCCACTCCATATTAAATATAGAAACCTACTCCTGCTTTCCTACTACCTCCTCCTAATGGGCTCTATCCTCCCTATCCCCACATTCCCAATTGTTCACCTAGCCCTCATTCCCGCATCATCCACACTCACTCTCACAAACATTATAGCAGTACACCGTATAGCCCTTATAACTATCAGACCACAGAAATACCAGCCAACTACAAAACCAGCAATAGTCATTTTGCATCAGTCTTGTACTTCAAGGCCTACAGGCTGGAGCTGTTCCTCTGCCTCAGCTGCCTTGGGGTACAGGGTCTGCATTCCACCTCAACAAAGTGCCCCCGAGCATCCCTACAGCGTGTCTATAGCCAGCATACTTAGGAGAAAAAGGCCTCCAATTACATAAAATGTTCCGCTGAAATAAAATCCTTTATTGTTTTTGCCAGGCCAGGAAAATCGTCACAACCAGACTAGAGGACCCCACTCCCTCCCAAGTCAGGATCTCTTATAAAAATAGTCATGCTAGGTGTTGGATTAGGCTGTCCACATATCGTGCGGCTGCCTCGGCCACGTCAAATATTTGTACAGATCCATTATGAGCAATGCAGAGTCACGCTGGGTACAGCACTGTGAATTTTATCTTGGCGTTCATGAGTTTCTGACATATTCCCATGTACGCTCTCCGTCTCTGGCTCAGCGCTGCAGAATAGTCCTGGGAAATTTTTATTTGTATTCCTTCATGGGAAAGGGAACCCTCTGCCTGGGCCGCTCACAAAATATTGTCCTTTTGTGCATAGTTAAAAACCGTGAGAGTACAACCAGAGGCCGTTGATACTGCACTCGGACGGGGCCCAAACGATGTGCTCACTCTATAGTTATTGGGCCCATAGCCGCCAACGACAAGACCAGCAGTAAGAGTTTCTAAATATCTTCTCAGCTCTCCCTCCTTTACCGATTCAGGAATGCCAAAAAATCTCAGGTTTTTATTGTCGATTTTGTCCGTTTTTCTCTTGCCTGGCCAGCCGCTCCTCTGCCTGCTGAAGGTTTGAGCCATGGCTTCCAACTTGCTACTGAGCTCACCCAGTTTCATACTGAGCGCTCCGACTACTGTGTCGGTGACCTCCTCAACTAGTGTGGCTTGCTGGGGTGAGGCGGGAGAAGCTGGAAGATCTGCCATTTTTCCGGGCCCTACTGCACCTCTCTCCTGCTCCTTCCTTACCAATTTCATATCGTTGTCGAGCCTAAACTCTGATTTGGAGTCTGGGAGGAATTCCAATTAACATTGCCCTGCTCAGGGTTAGTTTTGACAAGGGGTATTGCTGGCCAACATATGAGCTTTTGGGGCAAGCCTGGAGGAGAGATTTCAGCATGCTGCCATCTCTCCCAGTGCACCACGTGACCCTTCAATTATCTCTTATTCAAAAAATTTTCCTCAGAGCCTCGTGCCCACCGGGCTTTGCTTACCATCTTCACGATGGAAAAACCTTTGAGTGGGTTCAAAAAATATACCAAGTACTCTAGCACCATTTCAGTCACAGATAAACATGATTGATGTCTGAAGTGCCTTGGTCCGACCATGTTCCCCAAGCCTTCTCCCTCTGTAAACAGATGACAAAGAGAGGCCTAGGAAACTGGGCCAAAACGTTTGGGAAACTCTTTCCATCTGACTCAATGTCATTAGCCTCGACTTCCTCTAGAGCATCCTCATGATCTCAGGGCTCTAAGCTTTCTAAGGACTCCAAACACTCAGAGAAAAAGACCCACATCTTCCTTGAGGTCTTCTGAGGAAAAGCAAAAGACTCGTGAATCCTCAGAAAAGTCAAAGGAATCGAAGGAGGATTCCTCAAGAAAGTCTTGGGAATCACAGGAAAGATCCCGCTCTAAACACCGGGAGTCTTCCAGGACCTCTTCCTACTCTAGCCATCGGCTCAGGCATCTCCGGTGGGAGGACTTGTCCTCCAAAGCCTCGGTGAGGAATCGGAAGGCACCCAAGGCTTTGACCTCTGGAGAGCCCTCGATGCCTTGCTCTGGTACGGTGGCAGCAAGCCCCATTCTTGCATTTGATATAAACAAATGTGATATGTTATTTTTACAATGTAATATAATGCTTGTATTCCATTCATTCACCATTCTGTAATATAATTTTGTATGTCTGCATCCTGGAAAGAAATAGCTAATGGTTAATAATACGTAGCCTGTCACAGGTGTAGAGGTACAAAGCTGATTCACCTTTACTGTATGTCTGCATTCTGGGAAGAGAGACTACATGGCTAATAACACGTAGCCTCATACAGGTGTATAATATCATTCAATGAATTATGGACATGCTGAAAAGAGGGCGAGTACATAATCTACTATAAAAGAACTGTGAAACGGGATCTTTGTGAAATGCTCACTGAAGCATTCCACCCTTCCTTGCAAGAAAATGATTAATTAAACTAACTCTGCATCACTGAGAAGTCTGATATTGTGTAAAAGTTATGTTTCTTGGATCAGTGCATGCTATCCTTGGAGAGAACTTTAGCGGCCCTCCTCGCAGCTTCAGTTCTTCTTGCACAGACAGCTGGGGGACCGCATATTAGGGCATTGACACCGATCAAGGAATCGACATCGGTACCACCATCAGCACCGATCCAGTCTGCCTCGAGACCCGGTGCCGACACAGACATTGGTCTCGGCACAGATATCCCTTGGGTAAGAATTACAATTCTACACCCTGAAGGTATTGAGGAGCATCGACATCGATCATACAGGTATTGACATTGTCAATACTCACCTGAATCAGACTCGGATACATCTGATTCTGACCACCGCTCCTTCGATTCCATGGACCTCCATGACATCGTCTCCAAGCCCTCACCTTCAACCATGAGCACGCGCAGAAAATCACCACCGGAGGACGTCTTTCCAAGCATTTATCCAAGACATGGCAGTGGGATTATTGATTTCTGCCTCATCAGAATTGGAACCGAGGGCAAAGGAGCTAGAAATACTCCAGTACCCTTCATCCCCGAAAGAAGCCGCGATCCTCCCAGTGCATCGCATCCTCCACAACTTGATGCTCCAAATGTGGGGGACCCCTCTCACGGGTATTGCCGATTAGTTGATAGTTCGATACTATGTACAAGGTACCAGAATGCCCTGGTTTTCAAAAAACACAACTTCCACACCAACTCTTTGGTGGTTGAATCGGCAATGTGTTGCATCAAGAGCAGCAAAAACCACTCTTCCATATCTCCAGAAAGGGAATCTGGGAATCTGGATTCCTTTGCTCGCCGATCCTTTCAGGCTTCGATGCTAGCCAGCTGGATCAGCTCTTACATTCTCTATATGAGAAGGTTTCTCAAAGAAATTAGTAAGGACTGGGAAGGATTTCTTCCATTCCTTCCTGAGAAAAAAAGACCTGCTTTTCAGGTTGTGCTTGCACACAGCCAAAATGTATCAAAGTTTGTAAACAGGACAGCATTTGATGCCTTTGAGTCCACTAGTAGAGCCTCATCTATTGCCATAGGTGCATGCCGGTTAGCATGGCTCCAAGCATCAGACCTGGAACAATGCGTCCAGTACAAGCTTGATAATATTCTCTGTACAGGAGAGAACCTCTTCGGAAAAAACTGGAGGGAGAAGACTGGAGAGCTGGAGACAGATGACACAATGCTTAAAAGGCTCTCCAGGAAGTCTGCTGACCAAACAAAGAAAAAAGCAGCAGCTAAAAGATCCTTCTATCCAAAGAGGAGGAGATTCTACCCCTCCTATTCTCAGCCTGCTTATCAAAACAACAGGGTCCTAAGTAGGCAAAGAAGCCCAGGATAGCCAAACCACAGCCAGCCCACTTAGGTGCCGGCAGCACCTAGTTTTTGACTCCCATCTAGGGAGCACAGTCAATCTGTCTGCATATTCAGGAACCTCCAACCATTCCAGGGAGACTCCACCATTTCTCACATTGATGGCACTCCATCACCACAGAAGAGTGGACCCTGTCCATAGTTCAGAAAGGTTACCAGTTACATTTTCAAGAACTTCCCCCTCACCATTTCAGGCGAGATTTTCCCACCCAACCTCCTCTCGATGCCCTGCTCAAACAGGAGGTTGACAATCTCCTTTCCCAAGGAGCCATAGAAGCAGTTCCTCAAAACAAGCTGCTAAAAGGTTTCTACTCCCCCTACTTCCTCATTCCAAAGAAATCAGGGGGCTACAGACCCATTCTTGACCTCAGAGAACTCAACAAATTCCTAGTCAAGGAGGAATTCAAAATGGTCTCTCTGGGAACCCTCCTCCCCTACTTGCAGGAACAGGACTGGCTCTGTTCCCTAGACCTCAAAGAGGCCTACACTCACATTCTGATTCACCCAGAATACAGGCAGGCTTCACCTGTCAAGGTATCCATTAGCAATACAGGGTCCTTTCCTTTGGCCTTGCATCTGCACCAAGAATCTTCACAAAGTGCATGACCGTAGTGGCAGGATATCTTTGAAACAACAAAGTCTTCATCTTCCCTTACTTAGACGACTGGCTAATAAAGTCAGGCTCTCCTGGAGAACTCTGCTCATCTCTCCAGCAAACTCTTGCACTATTGCAACATCTGGGATTTGTCATAAATTTCCCAAAGTCCCAGCTCACTCCAACTCAAAGATTGGAGTTCATTGGCGCTGTATTGGATACTCAACAATCCAGGGTCTTCCTTCCTCTGGACCGCATGAACAGGTTGGTTGACCTAGCCACCCACATGCACCAGCAGAAGACTGCAATGGCTTGAGCCTTCTTGTGCCTGTTAGGCCACATGGCATCCACAGTGCATGTAATACCATATGCAAGGCTGCATGCGACTAACATAATGGACCCTCTCATCCCAGTGGACCCAAGTCACCAGGAATCTATGGGATATCATTCAAGTAACATATCCTATGGCTGAATCACTCCTCTGGCTGAATCACTCCTCTGGTGGTACACCCCAACAAATCTTCTCGTAGGGTCACCTTTTCGGATGTCCCAACCTCAGAATAACTTGACTACAGATGCATCCAAGCTCGGTTGGGAAGCCCATCTAGATTCCATCTCCACACAAGGATTGTGGACAGCCCAGGAATCAACTCAACAAATCAAACTCCTCGAGCTCCAAGCAATCACGAATGCCCTCCAAGATTTCCAGCACCACCTCTCCGACAGTCAGATCCTAGTCAGGACAATCAGGTAGCAATGTTTTATGTAAACAAACAAGGGGGATGGGCTCTCTTCCTCTCTGCCAAGAAGCCTGCCGTTTATAGAACTTCGCCATTCTCCATCACATGCACCTCCATGCAGTTTATATTCCAGGAGAAATCAATCACTTGGCGGACAATCTGGCTCAGATCTTAAATCTACACAAGTGGACCCTAGATCCAGACACAGTGGCACAGATCTTCCAAACCTGGGGGACCCCAGCGAATTATCTCTTTGCCACTCCATACAACTGTCAAATTCCATAGTTCTGCTCCAGGATACCATCCAAATTCAGTCTGGCATCAGATGCCTTCCTGACTCACTGAGGTCAGGAACTGCTTTTTGCTTGTCCCCTCATATCCCTGATCCCGAAGACCCTCCTCAAACTCCAAGTAGACAAGGGAACTATGATCCTTATAGCCCTTCGCTGGCCCCATCAGCCTTGGTTTCCCCTCCCACTTCAGCTGACACAGCCTCCTCTAATTCCACTGGGATCCAACCCGGGTCTTCTGTCCCAGAACAACGGAACAGTCTGCGGTCTCTCTGCCTGATGGCATGGATGCTGAGAGCATGATGTTTCAACATCTACAACTTTCAACAGCCATGAAAAACATCCTCCTTTCTTCCAGAGAGCCCTCCATTGGGAGAACATACTTGTTCAAATGGCGTAGATACACTTCATGGTGCTCTCAAAATAACTACAATCCCTTTGAAGCATCAGTACCCATGCTTTTTATTTAATATCTCTTCTATACCACGCTATTTAGTATCAGTGTGGCTTACATACAACGGTATCTTATACAGAGAAGACAGAGCTGCTCTGTATTTATAGAGAACAGGTACTATAAACTTGAACATTGTTGGGGTAACTATTTACAGAGTATGTATAGTCTTTACAGGGTGTGAGCGTATACATGCTGCTATTTACAAGGTATGCATAATCAAGGCTAGCGCCACTTCTACCATGCTGGGGATATATACATGCTGCTATTTACAAGTAAGCATAGTCGATGTTGGCGCCACAGGGTGTGGATGCCTCATCGCTTGCTGTGTATGTTGGTGTGGCGGGCCTGGTGGTGGGGTGTGGTTGTTCGTGCGCTATCTTCAATACCTTTTGCATGTGTCCTCTTCAGAATTCAAAACAAATTCAGTGCGTATGCACCTCAGTGCTATTTCAGCTTTTCATAAACCTGTTGGTCGAACCATCTCCACAATTCCTCTAGTGGCATGTTTCATGAGGGGCCTCCTCCTCAGTAAGCCACCCCTTTGACCACCTCCAGTAGTGGGGGATCTTAATGTGGTATTGGCTCAGCTCCTCAAACTTCTGTTCGAGCCCTTAGGTACGATACTTGTTTTGGAAAGTTGTATTCCTCATCGCCCTGACCTCAGCCAGGTGCATCAGTGAACTGCAAGCCTTAATGGCGCATCCACCATATACCAGATTCCATCATGAAAGTCGTCCTTTAAACACATCCCCACTTTTTATCAAAGGTGGTATCACCTTTCCACATTAATCAGTCAGTAATCCTTCCAGTCTTCTTCCTAAGTCCTCATGCATCTCGTGCAGAGGCAACCCTACACACCCTTGACAGCAAAAGGGCTCTGGCCTCAATGTCACCCATATGTGAAGACTACAATCCTTCTTGTTCCTGGAGAGTGGTGTTTTGGAAAAAAAGTTGGAAGGATGAGTGACTCATTAAGATGAAAATCTGTTACCACTTTAGGCAGAAACTTGGGATGAGTACAATGTACCACTCTGTTATAGAAGAATTCAGTATAAGGTAGATGAACTTACTAGGGCCTGAAGCTCGCTCACTCTGCACGCTGAAGTGACCACTACCAGAAATACTACTTTCCAGGTCAAGAATTTCAGAGGACAGGGATCGAGTGGTCCAAAAGCAGCTTTCATCAGCTACGTTAGAACCACATTGAGATTCTAATACACTGCAGGTGGCTTATCTAGAGGTTTGAGGATATGCAAGCCCCGCATGAAGTGAACGATTAAGGCCTGTACAGAGATGGGTTTATTCTCTTCACCATGATGATATGTTGCAATTGCACTGACTGAGGTGAACAGTGTTTGTGTGGGACAGGCAAATGATCTATGGAGTGTGCCTCATACCAGACAGCAAATCTACTACTACTATAGCACAGTTACTTACCTGTAACAGGTGATCTCTGGGAACAGCAGGAATAAGTCTTCACATATGGGTATCGTCGGTACCGACGGAGCCTGCGCGGGAACGCTCCCCAGTGTCCAATAAGAAAGCTTTTGGGAGCATCCCACAGCGCCTGCGTGCTGCCTTCCCGCCTTTCCCAACCGCCTCTCTCCAGTTTGAGTTTTAAAGCTGAGACAAAGAGAGAGAGAGGGAAGGAAAGATATATAGAGAGATACAACTCCTAGGGGAGGTGGGTGGGTTGTGAAGACTTATTCCTGCTGTTCCCAGAGATCACCTGTTACAGGTAAGTAACTGTGCTATCTCCAGAAACAAGCAGGAATGAGTCTTCACATATGGGGACTCCCTAGCTGCAGATGCCAGGGAGAGACCCCAGAGTTATGTGTCCTTGAAAAGGGCTCCATCTCCCCCCATGGATCTCTGGCATCCAACCAGGGTAGGTGGGTAGGAGTTGATTAGGAATGGAACAAGTGTTTGAGAACAGCCTGACCAAACGAGGCATCCCGGCGGGAGTCCTTGTCCAAACAGTAATGGGCTGTGAAGGTATGAACCGAGGCCCAGGTGGCCGCTCGACAGATTTGGTCGATGGACACAGAGTTTAGGTGAGCCATTGAGGCTGCCATGGCCCTCACATTGTGAGCTGTGACATGGCCTTCCAGAGAAAGGTTCCTACTCTGGTAGGCGAAAGAAATACACTGAGCAATCCAGTTGGACAGTGTTCTCTTAGAAACTGGAAGTCCTAAATGGGAAGGATCAAAAGCAACAAAGAGTTGAGAAGACCTTCTATGTTGCTGTGTTCTTTGTAAGTAAAAGGCGAGAGCTCTTTTACAATCCAAAGTATGAAGGTTCCTCTCTGCACTTGATGCATGAGGTCCTGGAAAAAAGACAGGTAAGTATACCTCCTGGTTCAGATGAAAAGGCGAGACCACTTTGGGCATAAAGTGTGGATTGGTCCTGAGGACTACCTTATCATGATGGAACCTTGTATAAGGAGGAATACCACCAAGGCTTGCAACTCACTGATGCGACGTGCTGAGGTGACTGCAATGAGAAAGATAACCTTCCAAGAAAGGAATTTCAAGGAGGTGGTGGCTAAAGGTTCAAAGGGTGGCTTCATAAGCTGGCCAAGAACCAGATTTAAGTCCCATGCCACTGGACGTGGTCTAACGGGAGGTTTAGTTAAAAGAAGGCCTCTCATGAATCTTGCTATAAGAGGATGAGAGGAAACAGGCTGTCCATTGAGAGGCTTGAGGGACGCTGCAATAGCACTCAAATGGACTCTCACCGAATTTGTTTTGAGGCCTGCATGGGAAAGATGCAGAAGATACTCTAGTAAAGAATTCAAAGGTATTGCAAAAGGGTTAAGACCCTTCTCTGAACACCAAATGGTAAATCTTTTCCATTTGAAAGCATAGGAACGTCTAATGGAAGGCTTTCTAGAAGCATGAATAATATCTCTGACTTGCCGAGAGAGATGGAAAACTTGAAGGTCTAGGCCTTCAGCAACCAGGCCCTGAGATGGAGAGTGTAGGGATTATAAGGTTTAGGTATATGTTCCTGGTTCATAATCACTCAATGGCCTTTATTCTGCTCTAATAAAAATATACATCAACCAGTCTGTCATTACAGTGGGCAAGGAAAGACAGGCCAGCATGAAATCATATAAATCTTTGCACTGCATGTTGCTGAGCTGGAGGGCCCAGGAATCATGCAAGCATGAACACAGGAAACCACAAGCAAACATGAGCAAAGAAGAATATGCTGAGCACATCAAGCCCTGAAGAAAAAGACAGTTGATAGTTGATGGGTATGGAGTAAGAGCAAACGAAAAGGAACTTGAGTGGGTATCAAAACAGGAACAGAGGGGTCAGAGAGGTCAGCAGCAGGAAACGAAGGGAGGGGGGAGAAAAGACACAGAGAGGCCTCACAGAGGGACGAATGTGGAGACTGCATACACAGAAGCAAAAAAATGTATATATGTAACACGACTATTGTACTCAGGGGGAGGAGGGATTCTGAGGTCTGATGACTGACAGAAATTCTCCTCTCCCTTGCCTGTATTTGTCCATCAGTTATCTAATAAACAGAGATTCTGATTGCACCTGTACTGACTTTTTGGATCTGGACTATACAGGAAATTAGTGATAATTAGTAATCGGTCTCTTGTAAGTGGAGTGGAGGAGTGGCCTAGTGGTTGGGGCAAGGTACTTCGGGCCGGAAGGTCGGGGGTTCAAATCCCACTAGAGGACAGCAACCTTGGGCCAGAAGGACTGGGGTTTCTAGTCCCACAGGTGCTCCTTGTGGTCTTGGGCAAGCCACTTAACCCTCCATAGCCCATGTTCCCTGTAAAATAGTTCTCTGTGTGCTGTGCTTTCCTGTCTAATCAATGTGTTTATACCTCAAAAATTTCCTGTCATGATTTGACAATTTCCAATCTGTAATCAAAACCGCTGCTGATCGCTGGAAGTAGCGGTATACAAATGTATACTAAATAAAATAAATAAAATAAATAAATAAGTAACAGGGCCTTACAAGAGACTGGGGGTTTGGGTGCCACAACGTTCCGTCTTCCTGGGAGAGAAGATCTGCAGCAGAGCCAAACTCCAGGGATGGAGCTTGAGAGAGATGCAGAAGTAAAGGGTACCACACTTGGCGTGGCCAATGTGGTGCTATGAGGATCATAGAACCTCGGTCTCTCTGAAGCTTGAACAGTGTTTTCAGAATTAGGGGAATGGGTGGAAAGGCATAAAGGAAGTCTTGACCCCAGTGAAGGAGGAAGGCATCCTTGGCCTGAACTCCCTGACACGGAATCCTGGAACAGAACCGGGGAAGTTTGGCATTCCACGGACTAGCAAATAGGTCTATGTCCGGGGTTCCCCAAATTCAAAAAATCCTGGCTACCTGGTCCCTGTGGGAGGGACCATTCGTGTGGAAGCAGAACTCAACTGAGTCTGTCTGCCCAAGAGTTTTGAACGCCTGGAAGATATACTGCCATAAGATGAATCTGATGCTCTCTGGTGAAGGCCCACAGTCGCAAAGCTTCGTTGCAAAGCGACAGAGAGCCAGTCCCTCCCTGCTTGTTTACATAGAACATGGCTACTTGATTGTCCGTGTGGATGAGGACTGTCCTGTAGCTGAGCAGGGAGTGGAACACTCTGAGAGCTAAGAAAATTGCTCTGAGTTCCAACAGATTTATGTGTAGTGAAGTCTCCTGTGGAGACCAGATGCCCTGTGTGGAGAGATCTTGCAGATGAGCTCCCCAACCCATTGGAGAGGCATCTGTTGTAAGGGTTGCTTGGGGAAGAGGCTGTTGAAAAGGGGACCCCAGCAACAGGTTTTGAGAGGACTTCCACCACTGGAGAGACCAAAAAAGGCGACTGGAGTTTGCTATTTTGTCTGACAGGCAACCTGATGCCTGAGTCCATTGAGCGGACAAAGTCCATTGAGCTGCCCTCATGTGAAGGCGAGCATATGGAACCACATGCACAGTGGATGCCATGTGGCCTAAGAGTTGTAACATTTCTCGAGCAGTTAAAAGGGGTTTTAACTGTATTTGGGAGGCTAACTGCACCAAGCGTAGGCAACGGGCCTGAGGAAGATAGGCCCTTGCAGTTGTGGTATCCAACAAAGCCCCTATAAACTCGAGGGACTGAGTAGGG
Source organism: Ichthyophis bannanicus (assembly GCA_033557465.1). Taxonomy (NCBI): domain Eukaryota; kingdom Metazoa; phylum Chordata; class Amphibia; order Gymnophiona; family Ichthyophiidae; genus Ichthyophis; species Ichthyophis bannanicus. Next base: position 1,121,487,243 of record CM066032.1, on the reverse strand, counting down.
GTGAGACTGGATTTTGGGATGTTTATTACTAGTCCCAAATACTGAAGGACACGCATTGTGCAGGTTAGACAAGTCTTGGCCTCTGCTTGAGATGGAGCTCGAATGAGCCAGTCGTCCAGATATGGGAAGACGAATATTCCTAGAGTGCGTAGAAATGCAGCTACTACTGCCATGCATTTCGTGAACACCCTTGGTGCAGAGGCCAGACCAAAAGGAAGCACCCTGTACTGGTAGTGCTTTCCTTGAAAAAGGAACCGAAGGAACCTTCTGTGAGTTGGATGGATGAGGACATGGGTGTACGCATCCTTGAGATCTAGAGAACAAAGCCAGTCCTGACTCTGAAGGTACGGAAGCAGAGCACCGAGAAAAATCATCTTGAATTTCTCCTTGAATAGAAATTTGTTCAATTCTCTGAGATCTAAGATGGGTCTGTAGCCCCCTGTTTTCTTTGGAATAAGAAAATAAGGGGAGTAGAACCCTGTGCCTTGTTGAAGAAGAGGTACTTCTTCTATTGCCCCTTGGGCAAGAAGGATGGCAATCTCCTGACCTAGAAGGTTGAGGAGAGATGTTGGAGAATTGAACTGTTTCACCATGGTGTGAGGGGGAAGGCTTAAGAAATGAAGCTTGTACCCTTCCCTTATGATGGAGAGTGTCCATTGCTCTGCTGTGATTTGCAACCTTCCTGGGATGGTAAGGGGCTCTGGTTCTTCCAGAGCTAGAAAGGCTAAGTTCTCTAGTTGCAAGTCAAAGGCCCTGAGGAGGCTGAGGCTGCTGGGCTGTGGAAGGTCTAGCTGCCTTTGACTTGGCCTGTTTAGGTGGTTGCTGATGCTTTGCAGCAAAACGACCTGCAGAAGATGCCTGCTGACCATAAGCAGCATAGTATCTTCCCTTTTTGGAAAAAGATGTCTTTTTAAACAATCTTTTCTTAACAGGAGCAGAGGTAGACTTTGAAAGTCGATCCAAAGCAGAGTTTTCAGCATCCATTTGAGTGGCCTTTGCTTGCCAATCCTTACCAAAAAGGTTTTCACCTGTACAAGGGAGATTTCCCAATTGATCTTGGACCCAGAGCTCCAAATCAGAAGCTTGTAGCCAAGCAATTCTGCGTGCCCCTATGGCAATTGCCGAAGCTCTGCTTACACACTCAAAAGAGTCAAAGGCTGCACGGTTGGAAAATTTGGAGACATCTTGGGCATGTTTGAGCCAAGTGAGAAACTCCTGTCTTTTATCCTCTGAAATGAAAGGGGTTAAAGTCTGCAGATGATCTGTGACTTCTTTTACAAACATTCCTATATAGAGACTATAGGAATTGATCCTAGCAGCTAGCATAGCAGCTTGGAATACCCCTCGGCCAAAAGCATCCAGGGTCCTGCATTCACGCCCTGGAGGATTAGATGAGTGTCTTTTAGCACTCTTTATCTTCTTCATGGCAGACTCTACCACAATAGAGTGGTGAGGAAGCTGAATGAGGAGAGGTGGTGAGAGGTGTCTCCCACATCCTCAACATGAGATCATACAGAATCTCATGAACAGGTAAAGTAGCTGCCTCCTTAGGAGCTTTAGGATATTGTAAAATATCCAACTCCTTGGCTCTGGGTTCTGACTCAGGGGCCACTGTGATAGAGAGGCCCCTAGCCACTTCCCTAACAAAGTCTTGAAAAGACAAGTCTTCTGGAGGAGACATTCTTCATTTAGGTGAAGAAGACTCCTGAGGAAGAAGTATCAATGCTTCTACAGAACCCTCAGACTCATCAGAGTCCTCAGAGGAATCGAAGTATCGCCTCTGGATGCTCCTGTAAAGCCCGATAACCGTATCGAGTGGGATCGACATCGGGAGTAATCGGTACCGGATCGGTACCAGTGGGCATCATAGGACAGGGTACCGTTGCAGTCGACACCGAAGCCAATGTCGATGCAATCGGTACCGGTAGCGATGCCAGTACCGGAGCTGGTACCAGCAACGGGGATTGTTGCGGTACCGGAGGCGTCGCAGCCTGTATGAAAGCCGTTAAGGTGCGCTGCATGGTCAGAATCTTCTGATCCATCGATGCCACCAGAGTCTGGATGTCGGTACCAGCGGGAGCCACCGGTACCCCAGAACACGGCAACAGGTGATCTGTCGAGGCCGAGCCATCGATGTCAACCTGTGACCCCATAGATAATGCTTTGGAAGCCGGAGCTTCCCGCCAGGGTAATATTGCCGGTGCGGAATCCTTGAGGGCAAGCCCGGAGGCATCTCGATGCTTGGAGGGAGATCTGCCCTTCGAGGACCGGACAGATTTATGCTTGGTTACCTGAGATCCATGGGAGGAAGAGGAGGCCCTGGAAGACGTCGATGCTACCGAAGCTGCATCAGAGGGAAACAGGGTACTGAGCTTGGCTGCTCGGTTCTGCCGACCTCTTAGACATCATGGTACAGGACATACAATCCGTGATGGAATGGTCAGGTCCCAAACACTTTAGACACCAGTCATGGGTGTCGGTGACAGAAATCGTACCGTCACATTTTGTGCATTTTTTAAACCGAGAAGTGGGCTTCTCCATGAGGAAAAACTTTTAGGCCTAGGGCCCAAAAACTAAAAATGCACAGTAAAGATAAAGCGTTTTTTTTTTTTTTTGAAAGAAAGAAAAGAAAGACCAGCGGTACTGGTCCGACGTCGGAGAAGGCAGACGCGACACAAAAGAATAAAGGAAAAATAAAGAACTTCTTCTGCTGTGACAGGAACACGACCTGCTGGCTCCACGGAAAAGAAGAACTGGAGAGAGGCGGTTGGGAAAGGCGGGAAGGCAGCACGCAGGCGCTGTGGGATGCTCCCAAAAGCTTTCTTATTGGACGCTGGGGAGCGTTCCCGTGCAGGCTCCCTCGGTACCGACGATACCCATATGTGAAGACTCATTCCTGCTTGTTCCTGGAGATTAATCATTTATATAGCGCTACAAGGTGTACGCAGTGCTGTACAAACATATAAAGACAGTCCCTGCTCATAGAGTTTACAATCTAATCAAGGCAGACAGAACAATGCAATTAGGGAAGGAGACAAGGAGAACAAGGGATTAGTATACAAATGCAGCCTCTTCCATTTAAAAGCATAAGGCCTTCTCAAAATGACATTGGTGACACCAGCTGGCAAACAGAGAGTGTGTCAGCATTTAGCCTCTTAATGTCCAAGCTATAAGAGCTAGGGACCTGATGAGAGATAAGGACCAATGATATCAAGTCTGGAGCCTGCCCTAGACGCACTGGATCCTGGACGGAGAGTTCTAGAAGTAGAGGGAACCATGGTTATCTCGGCTAACGAGGAGTGAAGAGAATCATCAAACCCTTGTCTGTTTTGAGTTTCAGGAGGGTCTTGGCAATGAGAGGTACTGGAGGATACGCATACAGAAAACCCTTACTCAAATCGAGGAGGAAAACATCTGAGGCTAGTTTGTTGTGTGTTCCCATTCTGGAGCAGAAATGAGACACTTGGGCATTTTGAGGAGTGGCGAAGAGATCTATCAAGGGAGTGCCCCACTCTCAAAAGATGTGGAGCGCCACCTCCCTGTCCAAGGTCCATTTGTGAGGTTGAAGGACTCGGCTCAGCCTGTTTGCCAGAGTGATTTGGTGCTGGGTAGGTAACTGGCCCTCAATTCCAGCCTGTGAGAAACAGCAAAGTTCCACAACCTGACCATCTCCCAACACAGGAGGTACAATCTGGTTCCTCCCTGCTTGTTGATGTAAGACATAGCAATTTGATTGCTGGTTTGAACTTGGTTGGTTAACTGATCTTTGAAGACACTTTGAGCATCTACTATTGCTTTTAGATCCAAGAAATTGATCCGACGTAGACTCTCATGGAGGGACCAATTTCCGAGTGTAAAACCCATTGAAAAGAGCTCCCCAGCCCAGTTTGGACACATCTTTCACCAAATGTTTTTGATGAGGAGAAATTTGGAAGGGTAGGGATTTTGTAGATGGTCCACAATGCCAGTGATTAAATCAGTTGGCATGTGACTGACAGAACGTCTCAGTCTTCCCATGGCTTCAGTCCACTTGGGTGCTCAAGGCCCACTGAGCCTGTCTCATATGGAGATGTGCTAAGGGTGTTACAAGAACCATTCAGGCCATATGGTGAAGCAGTCTCAATATGGCACAAACTGATGCCTGCTGGCTCATTTGGGTCTCTTGCATTATAGATACCAATCTGAATAGTCCGTTGTGCATGAGAAAAAGCTCTCACCCGAGTAATGTCAAGCAGAGTTCTGATAAACTCCAATTGTTGGGAGGCGTTGAGATGGGATTTGGGGTAATTGATTGATTATAAACCCTAGTACCTCAAACACCCGACTGGTAATTTTCATGGATTGCAGAGTTCCTTCTGGAGTGGTGCTCCTGAGCAACTAATCATTCAAGTATGCTGCTACTATGACGAGACATTTTGCTAACACACAAGGAGCTGACATGAAGCCAAAGGACAGTACATGGTACTGGAAGTTCCACCTCCCTACAACAAATCTGAGATACTTCCTGTGACTGGAATGTATCTGGATGTGGATATACACATCCTTTAGATCCAGAGCATAGCCAATCTCCATTTTCAAGATAAGAAAGTAGGATGCATAGAGAAATCATTCTGAACTTTTCTTTGATGAAATATTTATTCAGATCTCATAGGTCTAGGATGGGACAGTATCCTCCAGTGGAACGGGCTTCATCGTGGATTCTTTCTGAAGGGCAGAAATCTCCTGAAGAAGTAGCTCCTGATGATAAGGGTTTAGAGTTTGAACCCTTAGGAGCAATTTGGAGGGAGGTTGGATAGATGCAATTTGTAGCCTTTCTGGATAACTTGCAAAACCCAAGTGGAGGTTACAAGGGGCCACCTCTAGGCAAAGAGAGTGAGCCTCTCTCCAACAGGAGAGTTCTGCACCAAGGCTACAGGAAGAGTGGCTATGCTCTGCAGGAACCCATCAAAATCCTACCCCAGGCTCTGGCTAGGGAACAGGCTGGGGCTTCTGAGACTTCACTTGTTTTGGTCGAGGTTGAGAAGTCTACTTCGTTTGAGAGTAGAGGGAGCCAGGGAAGATTTTACACCTTTGAGAGTAGCAAGTCTTCCTTTGGCTGCCACCCTGAAATTTCCTGTAGTTGGAGGCCTGCTCATACGTGTGCTTTGAGAGATTATGAAGCGTAATTGATTGCTTCTCTATGAAACCTGCAGTTTCCTTCACCTTATCTACAAAGTGCCAGACGAGTTTCCAGGTGCAAATACCCACTGGAGAAGCTCTGGATACCATACTGAAAATATAATAGGTCGCTTTTACCATGAATTTCAAGCAGTCTTTGCCATGACTCACTAGGGAACAAATATTATTTGAGTTTCTCTGGTGGAAAAAATGCGGACATATCATCAAGGCTGCACAAGATGTCCTTCAGAAACATGTTCATATAGAGCTGGTAAGAGACCATATGGAAAGCAAGCATGGCACTCTGGACAAGTTCCTGGAGGAAAGGTCCATAAACCATTATTAAAGGGGACCTGGGATATCCACTGCTTACCCCAATACAAGCATTGTAGAACCTGTGTCTTTTAGGGAAACTGCTAGATACTTATGATCTAGATTGGTCACTGTTGGAAACAGGATACTGGGCTTGATGGACCTTGGTCTGACCCAGTATGGCATATCTTATGTTCTTATGAAAGCCTTTCCTCTAAAAAGTGACTCCTGTCCTAACCTACCTCCCTGGGAGCGCCAAGGAATGTCTCTTGGAACTTCTGGAATTTAGAGGGTGGATTAAACAACAAGAGAGTGATGCAGAAGGTGGGGCTTCCTAAATCTGGGAGCCTTTTGAACTTGGTACATTGGGGTCAATTTTTCTAATAATTGGAGGTACAATGATGGGGGCCTCCCATGTTCTTATCTGTAACCTCTGAAGGATGCAGTGCACGGGCACTGTCACTGCTTCCCTTAAGGGCTGTGGAGTACTGAAGGACTCCAATTCCTCTGCCCTTGGCTCATCCTCAGTCTCAAAAGAAAATGGCATGGCTTTTTCCATATCCCTCAAAAAATCTTGGAAAGTCATATCCTCAGGTGGAGGCTCATCTTTCATGAGGAGGAGAAGGTTCAGAGGAGAGCCCTAGAGATCCGTCATCTGACAAAATCTGATTCCTCATTTGTGATACAGCCTGCTGAATCAGACTCTGAAAAGAAGTCAAAGTACTTCCAAGACTCTGCCTAGTCAGCTCTCCTGCCCTTTGGGGATTGGGAGCTCCTCTGGGAGTGCTGATGCACAGATGACTTCCTGCATATCAGGGGTGCATTGGATTCTGGATGCATTGAAGAGACAGATCGGCTGGGTAGGAATCGGTGTCAGGATCTCTTTATGACCCAATGTCAATGCCTCTCCCACAGGCAATCTGTGCTTCTTGAGGATAGGTTGCATGCTCTAAGGCAGCACAGCCACATTCATTGAGACTCTGACACATTGCATGATGAACAGCATTGTGATCCTTTCCTCGACAGCCTTAAGGTATGAGTCTCCAAAGCTGCCAGCTCCAAAGTCACAAGGGCATAGCAGAATCAGATAATGTTCCTGGAATCTGAGAAGGGGCAATTGGCAGGCTGGTCTCACCTAAGGAAAGGCCATCACTTCCTCTCTGTAAACAGTGAGAGACTGAGCCTTCCTTCCTTCAGGGCAGCTTAAAGGGCGCTCCTCTAATCCCTCAATGCTCTTGGCACCATGCCTTGGGGGACTTCAATGTCAATGCATCAGGGCCTCCACCTGATGTTCTGTGTCCTTCACCTTTGACGTTGATGAAGACTAAACTAAATCCTTCCTCGTCCTTGGAGGAACCATTGATGGAGGACAGATATCCAGGCGACCTATGAATGCTCAGTTCAGAGTGGGCTTGAGAGCTTCTCTATGCCGATGCGCCATCAGCATCTAGTGCAGCCTTGGAAGCTATCAAGACTGATGATGCTGATGCCAATGTATCGAACTTAGAAGTGCCAAAAACTTTGTTGCGCTGTTTCTCTCAAATCTTCAGTCCTCTTCTTGTCATCTGTAAAGAGACAAATTACAAGAGGGCTTATGATCGAATCTCAAACACTGGAGGTACCATTTATGTGTGTCTGTGACTGATATTGTCCTCCAACATTTGGAAGACTTTTTAAACCCACTGGCTAGTTTCTGGGAAAAACAGCCGCAGCAAAATCAAATAGTTTGATTTTGAAAAAATGAATCACCCGACTGGAATGCCAAGCCTAATGGAGCTGAAATATCATGGAAAAGAAAGGAAACTATGAACGGTCAAAAAAAACCTATCTACAGAAAATGAGGGAATGGAAACACAATGACAGGTTAGAAGTGAAAATACAACATAATAGCCAAAAAATGGCAGAAATACAGCAACAGAACCCGCTAAAGACCTTACCCACACACTGACAAAAACACATGTCCATGGGCCCATGTGGAAAGAAATGGGCTAAGATGGTGGCCTGGTGATAGGCAAAAAGACATGCACAGGCACAGCAGCGCTTCCAAAAGCTTCTAGAAGCAGCTGGGAATGCTCCTGGCATAGGGCCCTCTATCAGATGACATCAGCCATATATGAGGATTTTCTTTCCTGCTTATCCATGGAGCAGGTTATCACTTTGGATAAAAACTCGGAATGAATTAAGAACCACCTTGTTATGATGAAGTTTAGTGTATGTTTCATTAATCAGTAAGGCTTGCAAGTTCACTTATTCTTCTAGCAGACTGATTGTAAGTAACCGCTACTAGGAAGAGTGCTTTCCAGGTGAAATGTTTAAATGAAGTTGAACCCACTGGGTCAAATGATGGCTTCATAAGAAATATTAGGATAACACTGAGGTCCCATGGCAGAAGGCTTCTGCCATGGTGGCTTGACAGTGATGAGCTGAGAAATAACAGGACACTGGGAAGCAGGAAGCCTATCAATTAAACTGTGAAAGGCTGAGAGAGAGCACAGAGATGTACTGTGACGTACCACCAGGACCAGACTGTGGCTACTAGAACTACAGCTCTGGAGTCATCTTTTATGCTCTGGATAACCCTGCTGACCAGAGGCCATAGAAGAACACTGGATGTACTCCCTGAGGCCCAGGGGTGTCCAAGCTGCTGGACAGAAACTCTTCACAAATTAAGAATTTGTGAACCTGATTGTTTCATCTCGTCACCATAAAGTGCACACTTGGTATTCTCCATTCCCTTACTATGAGGACAAATGCCACATCTTATGTTCTTATTAGAGGTGACATTTGTCCTCATAGTAAGGGATAGAGTATCCCTTACTGAGTCACATTAATGAGCCATCAAGTTCAGTATCTGGTTTACAATAGCAGGATCATAATCATACCAAGCTAGAAATGCGTCCTGTGCAACTAACAAATCTGGTGCCTCTCCTCCATCCAGCCATGTGCAGTAAACTTACTATTTTTGAGCTTACCGGAAACCCAATAATATCAGTGCCCCTTTCTTACTTATGGTGCATTGCTCACAGAGCCTTAGATGTGGCCCTGTCCAAAAGTAGCCAATCCAGGTCACTCTCCTAGATCAAAACATATGTCTGCTCAGAAAATCCCTTTGAACATTTTGTAATCCTCACATGGGCTGTTCAGAAGGAAGACAGATGCTTTTCTGTCAAGGTCAAGAGTGGCTTGAATTCTTGAAAAACATGACAGCTCTTTGTGCCCGCCCCCCACACCGATTCACATAGACAACACCACAACAGTAGCTAACAAGACACAAACTGCCCCCCCCCCATAAACCCAGGATGGGCAGGCCTGAAGAGCCAAATGAAAGAGCCATATATTCAAAGGCATTTACATGGCTTGCAGAACTGCAAACCATATAAAATGGCTTTCGGCAGTATATTCAGCAGCACTAACACAGTTAGTGCCGCTGAATATCCTTGGGTGACACCACTGCACACCTCAATGCTAAGTTGTTAGTATTAGGGCATTCTGGGAAGTGTTGATATTGAGCCTCTGCCATTTATGGCTACGTAGCTATCCCTGCTGCCCGGTTAGCTTCTTGCCAATCCTGGAAACCCAGACATTGAATGCCGGCGATGGACATGACCCCAGCACTGAATATCCGGAATTAAAAAGTTCAACGGTGATGGCTAGCTGCATTAGAGAGGCTAGCCACCACCACCGCTACCACTGAATTTCGGGCCCATAAGATATGGCATATTGGGTTAGACCAAGGGTCAATCAAGTACCTGTTTCCAAGAGTGGCCAGTCCAGGTCACAAGTATCTGTCAGGCTCCATGCTGCTTATTCCAGGAGAAAGCAGTGGGATTTCTTTGGTTCTCTTAAATAATGGTTTATTGACTTTTCCTCCAAGAACCTGTCCAAACCTCTCTTTTAAACCCAGCTACACTAACAGCTTTTGCTACATCCTCTAGTAACAAATTCCAAAGTTTGATTATGCATTTTGAAAAAATATTTCTACGATTAGTCTTAAATGTGCTACAGCTACACTGTAGCTTCATTGCATATCCCCCTAGGTGTTTTACTTTTTAGAGTAAACAATCGACTTACATAACCCATTCCACTCCATTCATTCTTTTATAGACCTCTACCATAGCTCCCCTCAGCAGTCTTTTTTCCAAGTTGAAGAGCCCTAACTTTTTAAGGCTTTCTTTGTAGGGGTATCCATCTATCCTCTTTATCATTTTAGTGGCTCTTCTCTGTACCTTTTCTAATTTTACTATATTCCTAAGATATGGCGACTAGAATTGCACAAGATATTCAAGGTGCGTTGCACCATTGAGCTATACAGATGCATTATAACAGCCTTGGTTTTATTCCTTTCCGTTTGATTCCTAGCATTCTATTTGCTTTCTTGGCCATCACTGCACACTGGGCAGAGGGTTTCAATGTATTATGCACAATGACGCCTAGATCCTTTTCCTGAGTGGTGCTATCTAATGTGGAACCTTGAATCATGTAACCGTGGTATGGGTGGTTCTTCCTTAAGTGCATAATTTTGTTCACATTAAATTTCATCTGCAATTTGGATGCCCAGTTTCCCAATTATTTAAGGTTCTCTTGCAATTTTCACAATTCTCTTGTGTTTTTACAACTTTTAATAATTTTGTGTCATCTGCAAATTTGATCACTTCACTGATTCATAAATGACCTGGAAATGGGGATATGCTAAAAAGCAGCAGGTCCAGCACAGATCTATGGGTACTCCACCTTTCTCCACTGAGGAAAATGGCCATTTAACCCTACTCTCTATCTTTTAGCCAGTTCCTAATCTACAATAGTACACTGACTCCTATCCCATGACTTTTTAATTTCCTCAAGAGTCTCTTGTGAGGAACCCTGTCAAAGGCTTTCTGAAAATCCGATATAGTATATCAACTGGCTCACCTTTATCTACCTGTGGATAAGAATGATCTGTCCTGGTGTGTTGTCTTGAAGGACTACCAAAAGGGACTGCTACAAGGAAATAGATCTATACCTCTGAGGATTAATCTTCTGAAATAAACTCTAAATCTTGGAGGAAACAGGGAATTTTTGGGGGTTAAAACTGACAGATCTGCATATTTTAAAATTCAGTGTTTTTGCTGAGTCAGTTAGGTCTTAGTGCAACCAGAGAGCTTTTCATTTCAGTCAAATCAGAGTATAGTTTAAACACAGAAAGTTAAATAGAATAAATAGTTACTGAAATTAAGTTGTTTCTAGAGAACTTTTTATCTAAATCAAATCCGAGCAAAGCTTAGCATACAAGTAGAATAGTCCTGAGTAGAAAGAAATAAACTCATTTCCAGTGACCTTTACAAAGAGGCCTTCCAGTTAGGAGGCAAAAGATCTGTGAATTTGCCTTGAATAGGTGTTAAAAGCAAGTGACAGATCAAAGGAGTAATTCAAAACGCCCTTCTATCAAACCAAGGGCTGTGTGAATTACTCAGGAACTTGGTAAGCCTTTACCTTAGAAGCAAGCCAAATTTTAATAGGTCTTCTTTCCCTCCCTCCCTCCCCAACTTCCACCCACCCCTGGGATAAGCGTAGCTTTATAGGCTCTTAAACACTTAAAGAGAAAGTGGTGCCCATATTCACTCTCAGGTACAGTTATTTAGCCTCCTCAGGCATACATTAAGGGCCCAAGATTAATTAAACTTGAGGTGAACAAAGTCCATTAAATGTATTAGATATAGTTTTATTAGTATAAGTATCCCCAGCAACTCTAAGTAAGTAAACAACTTAAGTACATAAACGCAACCTTAAACTAAGATGCAGACAGCAGTCCAGCAGCAAGATGGGGGCTTTCCAGTCTTTTGCATAGAGTGTCACATGTATGATTTTCTCAAAGTTGGGGAGGGGCCTTAAGTGTGCACTAGGTGCAAGGAGCTCTTTGCTCTCAAGGAACGAGTCCAATCTCTGGAGGCTAGAGTAGCGGAAGACATAAGGAAGACAGAGAGGTATATAGACTAGACCTACAGGGACATAGTACTGAAGTCCCACCTTCAGTCTGGCAGCATCCTTGTTGCCACGGAGAAGAGGTCACGTGATAGGCAAGCATCAACCTGAGGTGGCAGTAAGTGATCCTGTAACTAGGACCTGTCCTCCAGGTGATGTAAAACCCTCTCTCACACCAAAGAGGTTTCTCCAAGGCCATGTGTCCACGAATGAAGGGTTAGGACAGTCATTATAGTTGGTAATTCGATGATTAGGTATGTAGATAGCTGGGTGGCTGGTGGATGTGAGGATCACCTGGCAACATGCCTGCCTGGTGTGAAGGTAGTGGACCTCATGTGCCACCCAGACAAGATCTCAGATAGTGCTGGGGAGGAGTCTGCTGTCTTGGTACATGTTGGTACCAATGACATAGGAAAGTGTGGTAGAAAGGTTCCAGAGGCAAATTCCTATGACAGTATCATGTGCCAGGCCAGCCATGCACAAAAGAACTCATGTATGCAGATCGAAAATGTGGTAGGGAGGTTCTGGAGGCTAAATTTAGGCTTTTAGGTAGGAAGTTGAAATCCAGAACTTCCAGCGTAGCATTCTCCGAAATTCTTTCTGTTCCACAAGCAGGACCCAAAAGGCAGGCAGAACTCTGGAGTCTCAATGCGTGGATGAGACAATGGTGCAAAGATGAGGGTTTTGGATTTGTTAGGAAATGGGCAGCATTCTGGGGAAAGGAGGGGCTTTTCCGAAGGGATGGGCTTCACCTTAACTGGGATGGAACCAGGCTACTGGTCCTAACCTTTAAAAAGGAGATAGAGCAGCTTTTAAACTAGATAGAGGAAAGCAGACAGTCATCCAAGAGCGCACGGTTCAGAAGGATGTATCCTTGAAGGATACTAGCAAAGGACTGAAGTTTGGGCATATGGACAGAGATTCCAATATAGACAAAAGTAACTCAAATGCCCTTAAGTACAGAGCAGACAGAGCTTAAAGATTCCAAATTACCCCTGCCTACCAGTAACCAGATTAATATGAATAAAATACAGCCTCTAAAATTCTTTTATGTAAATGCTAAAAGTCTAAAAAATAAGATGGGAGAGTTAGAATATATAGCAGTAAATGAGAAGTTATATATGATTGGTATCTCAGAGAATGGTGGAAGGAGGACAATCAGTGGGACACTGTGATACCTGGGTACAAACTATATAGCAATGGTAGAGTGGATCAAATTTTTGAAGGGTTGCGCTCTATGTTAGAGAGGGCATTGAGTCACAAAAGATTAACGTTTTGCAGGAAACACAAAACACTATAGAATCTCCATGGATTGAAATTCCATGGAAAAAGGAGAAGGCAATAGCAGTTGGGGTGTACTATCTACCGCCTGGCTAGAATGAACAAATGGATGATGAAATACTCACAGAAATCAGGGAAACTACAATATTTACAGCACAGTAATAATAATGGGTGATTTCAATTACCCTGGTATCAACTGGGTCAGTGTCATGGCAGGACATGCTAGGGAGATAAAGCTTCTAGATGAAATAAATGACTGCTTCCAGAACAGCTGGTTCATGAACCGACAAAAGGGGAAGCTATCTTGGATATAGTCCTTAGTGGAACACAAGAACTGGGACAAGAGATAAGGGTGATGGGGGCCACTTGGCAATAATAATCATAGCATGATCACGTTTGATTTAATAAATGAGGATGGATGGCAAGGAAATTCACAATACTACCTTTCAACTTTCAAAAGGGAGACTATGATAAAATGAAGAAAGCAGTTAAGAAAAAACTAAAAGGAGGGGTGTGGCTTACTCAAGATGGCTGACGGGGTCTGAGCTCGCGTGTTTCCATCGATGCCTAAGCGTAAGGGCAAGATGAGGGCTTACCCGCCCGAGCCCCAGACAGGCCCTATGGATAGGTTTGTGCAGATCTCTGAGGAGATGATGAGGGAGATTCGTGCAGGCATTGGAGAGCGGAGTGAGGATGCCGCTTCTCCTTTGGACTTGGATTCCACTCTCTCCCCCGATGCGAGGTCTCCATCACAACTCCCGGCTTTCTCTTCACCTCCCTCAGCGGTTGACCCTGCTCAAACGTCGGAAGTCGGCAAGTCTGCAGGTCTGCGGCAGGAAACCAATGAGGTGGAAGGTGGAGGTTTTGAAGATCTTGCCGTGGGCCGTTGGCAGAGGATTGTCTTACTCAGTTATGTTTATGTTTTATTCAGCTTGATATACCGCCCTTTTAGGGGGACCAGAGCGGTTTACAATGTAAAAACAATCATAAAAACAATCATAAAAACAACCTTAAAAACAATAGTAAAATAATAGCTAGAAGAAAAGAAGAGGAAGTTACAATATCTGGACAGGAAAGAGGGGAAAAAAAAGACCACAGCATAAACCATAGTGAATAGAGATAAGCGAAAGGGGAGGGAAGGTCAAAAGCAAGGGAGAAAAGGTGGGTTTTTAAATTGCACTTAAAAGTGAGGTAGTGGGGCTCAAGGCGGAGGGAGGAGGGTAAAGAGTTCCAGAGGGCGGGAGCTGCGAAGAAGAAAGCAGAGGAGCGGGTGGACTGAAGGTGAGCAAGGGAGGGCGGAGGGAGAGTGAGACGGTTGAGATGAAATGAACGAGGTGTATGCCTGGGGGTGTGATAGGTGAGAAGGTCTGCTAGATATTGCGGCGTGCTAGTGTGAAAGGCCCGATGTACCAGTGTAAGTAGTTTGTATTGAGAGCGGAAGGGTAGAGGCAACCAGTGGAGGCGGGAGAGGAGAGGTGAAACATGATCGCGGGCAGCGGAGTGGGTAGCAATACGGGCAGCGGTGTACTGGATGCGCTGAAGTCGATAAAGCTGAGATTTTGAAATACCAAGAAAAAGAGAATTAGCAAAGTCAACACGAGACATGACCAAAGATAGGAGTAATGTAGCGAGTGCTGAAGGGGTGAGGAAGGGACGAATAGCACGGATTTGACGTAAGAAAAAGAAAGAAGTCTTAGTAACATGAGAAATGTGATCATGAAAAGACAGATTAGAATCAAAGAGAACCCCAAGATAACGGAAAGAAGAAACCAGCGGAATGGGGGAGCCTGCGAAGGATGGGGCCAGGGAGGGGGAAGGACCACCACGGGAGAACCAGATAGCAATAGTCTTTGTAAGATTAAGGTGAAGACAGTTTTGTGACAGCCAGTCGGTGACAGTGGAGAGACAGGAGTTAAGTGGGGAAAGAGCGGGATGAGAAGGAGAGGTGTGGTGTAGGAGGACGATATCATCTGCATAATAGAAAGCACTAATCCCAGTTTGTTGAATCTGAAGAGTGAGAGGGGCCAAGAAAAGGTTGAAGAGAAGAGGTGCAAGTACTGAACCCTGGGGAACACCACATATCAGAGGAAAGGGGTCAGAGGAAGGAACAGAAGGGGAGGAGGAAAGGACTGAGCAGGACCGTGAAGATAGAAAAGAGTGAAACCAGTGAAGCACCGTGCTGCGAAGGCCCGCCTCTCGGAGACGGGTGAGAAGGAGGGAGTGGTCAACGAGGTCAAAAGCAGCGGACAGGTCAAGGGCTACCGCCACCGAGATATCACCACCGTGAGCAACGTGAAGAGCATTAGTGAAAGCAAGAAGAACAGTTTCCACACTGTGACCCTGACTAAAACCAGATTGCCGTGGGTGAAGAAAGTTGACATCGTCTAAGTAGTGAGAGAGTTGGGCAAATACAAATTTTTCCAGAAGTTTAGAGATAAAGGGAAGCTTGGATACTGGGCGATAGTGAGAGGGAACCATGGGGTCAAGGGAGGGCTTCTTGAGAATGGGACGGATAAGAGCGTGTTTCCAGGAGTGAGGAAAAATACCAGAGGAGAGACTAGAATTGAGCATAGAAAGAAGGGGAGGAAGGAATGCTAGTGATGAGTCTAATAGCCAGGAGGAAGGAATGGGGTCAAGAGAACAGAAGGTCTTGTTAGAAGAGGAGATGAGTTGATGAAGTTCAGCTGAAGTCATAAGGGGAAAAGAAGACCAGGTGTGAGAGTGGCCAGGGGATGGAGGGGGAGATGCGATGGGAGGGGGAGGGGGGATGGGGGGAGGACAGGAGGGAAGGGAGGACCTGAGATTAGAAATCTTGCCACTAAAGAATGTAGCTAGAAGCGAAGGAAGGGGAGATGAGTGAACGGGGGAGGCAGAGGCAAGGGGAAGAAGGGAAGTGAGGGAGCGAAGTGAGTTATAAAGGTGTCGGGTCTGATTAGGAGCAGTCGAGATAGTAGTGGAGAAGGAATTTCTTTTGGCTGAGTGCACCTGAGAACGGTAATGGGAGTGGTGAGCCTTAAAGGATGAGAGAGTGGTTGGAGAGGGAGTCTTGCGCCATAGGCGTTCGGCTCTACGGAGCTGAGTGCGGAGCAGTCTGAGGCCAGGATGGTACCAGGGTTGAGAGGGGCGAGACCTTGGGGGATGGGGGCGGAGAGGAGCCAGGTCGTTAAGAGCATCAGACAGGGTAGAGAACCAGAGGGTGGCTTGGGAGTCAGGGGAACGAGAGGAAAAGTCGGTCGGGAGGAGAGGAGGAGCAGGGGGAAATTGCTGAATAGTAGATGAGGTGATACGGCGAGATAGATGCTGAGAAGATGGTACTGAGGCGGACGGACAAGAGGGAGGTTTGGGGACCAAGCAGGAGAAGAGCAGACAGTGGTGGTCTGACCAAGGAAGGGGGAATGAGGAGAGGTCGGACAGACATAGGGAGGAAGAGAGAGGGGTTAGAAGGAGGTCAAGAGTGTGACCAGCCACGTGAGTAGGGAAGGAGACATACTGAAAGAGAGAAAGATCATCAAGAAGAGAAACAAAAGCTTGAGCCCTTGAAGAGGTAGGAGAGTCAAGATGTAGATTGAAGTCTCCTGCAATAAGCAACTGAGGGAAAACAAGGGTCAGGTCAGAGACAGTAAGAAGTAGGGAATCCCAAAGATCAGAGCGCAGGGCTGGTGGGGAGTAGACAAGAAGGATGTGCAGCGGGGAAGACGAATGGAGGCGAAGAAGTAGAGCTTCAGGGTAGTGGAGCAATGGGGAGAAGACTTGTGTGAAAGAAAGAGCAGGGTGCAGAATGGCGGCCACGCCTCCTCCGGAGCGGCCACATCGGGGAACTGAAACCGCGGAGAAGCCGGGAGGAAGGCAACGGGCAAGGAGGGCATCCTCCCCGTCCTTCACCCAAGTCTCGGTGAGAAGAAGAAGATCAAGGAAAGATTGCACAATAAGGTCCTGAATAAGGAGAGTCTTGTTCCTAAGTGATCTGCAATTGAGGAGCCCCAACTGCAGGGGGGGTGAAGTGAGAACGGGAGATGAGACGCGGGAGGAATTGGTGACAGTATGACAGGGAAGGAGATGGTTCAAGCATCGCAAGCGCGTGAGTGTGGGCAAAGCAGGACGGTGCCCCCAGATAACGGGTATGTGGGCCATCGGGGGGGAGGGAGAAGAAGTAGGCAAAGAAAGAGCAAGAACGTGAGAGGCGAGGAGACTCACCTGGAATGGACCGAATGGCAGGCCGGCAGGCAGGAATGAGGAACGAGCCGAGAGAGGAGGAGCAGGGTATTCGAAGTGCCGAGAAGTGACCAGTAGGGCAAGCAAGAGGGTAAACCAAGTAGTAGCAGGGCCCACGTAGCTCGTGCGGCCTACGCGGCCGCAAGGAGCGCACCTAAGGAGCACGTTGCCGACGTGCGCCGCGGCAACGAGCGCCACAGGCGCTGTAGTTTTATGAGGAAAGAGCAGGGTACCTTCCTGAGCGCGGGCATGCTCTCGCGGCCGCGGAACTTCCGGGGGAGGGCTGCAAACTCCTAATGAGGGAGGACTTTCGATTTCTTTATCTGTACCTGATGTTTCCTTATCTGCCTTGGGGTTGACTTGCCCCAAGACAATTACCTTGGATTGCATTGTGGACGCTATTACCCGTTTATCTGAAGCAGTAACTCTAAAAAACTACCGGTACCTTGACGAAGGTAACTCAAGTTGAGGGAAAACTGCAGGGTTATATTAATGTGGTCGATCAGATTAAAGGACAAGTGGAGGAACATGAATTAAAATAGAACCGTGTTTCTGATTCTACATTGGCTCTGATAAAGGATAATACTGCTCCTTGGGCTAAACTTGAAGTTCTTGAAAATTCTGCCTGTGCCTCTAACTTGAGACTATTGAATTTTCCAGTTATACCGGGAGTTACACCGATTGACCTGTTTAAAAAGTTCCTGGTGGATATATTATTGATGCCTCAAGATTTGATACCACCAATTACTAAGGTCTTCTATTTAACCTTTGGCTAAGAAGGAGCCTGAATCTGCCAATGGGGATCCCGTAATGGATGTTTTGAGTGTTTCTGACTTACTCTCTTCACCTACTTTGGATTCTGTGAAAGTCTCTACCTTGTTAGTTACACTTGCCTTGGTCTTGGATAGAGAGTGGTTGCTTAAATTATTTTATAAAAAACGGTTTTCTTTGTTCTGCGGGGTTAAGATTTCTATGTTTCCTGATGTATCAAGAGATACTCAAAAAATGCGTAGGCAGTTTCTTTTGTTAAAAGCTGGAATTTTGCAGATAGAGGCAACCTACTATTTATGCTTTCCCTGTAAATGTATTGTTGTGTTTAATTCACAAAGATATATTTTTTATCAACCAGAAGATTTATCTGCTTTTATTAGTGCTAGGCTGCCTCTTATATCTTCTCCCACTGAGGTGCTTGAAGGTTAAACACTGAGTATAGTGTTAGTGACCACGCTGTTATGGTTACGTCTACCTCAGGGCTCCAAAGCCCTCTAAATTTTTCTTCTCACATATTATTTGCATTTTGCTTATCCCCAGTTGGTGTTTCCTCTTGCCAACTGTGGGTTTTCTTGTTCCGCACCCCTCCATTTATGAGGACTACAGATACTTCTGTGTTTGTATTCTTTTAAGTTTTTTTTCTTGATGAATAGTTCCTGGAAGATTTATGTTTTCTGTACAAACTTTGCTTGATTATTTTGTAAAACGCTTAAATAATAAATAAATAAATAAAAGAAAAACCTAAAAGAACAGCTACAAAAGATAAAGATTTACATCAATGGGTATCTCGGAAGCCAGACCAGCTGTATTCCACACTTTAAGAAAAGTGAAAGGAAGTCCAAAAAACTGCCAGCATGGTTTAAAGGTCAGGCCAGAGAGGCTAATGTAGCCAAAAAAGCATCTTTCAGGAAAGGAAAAAAGGAGCCAAATGACGAAAACTGGAAACATAAGCACTGGCAACTTAGATTCAAGGCATTGATAAGGTAGGCAAAGAGAATTTGAAAAACAGATTGCTGTGGAAGCAAAAACGCATAAAGCACAGTTACTTACCTGTAACAGGTGATCTCTGGGAACTGCAGGAATAAGTCTTCACATATGTGGGTACGTCGGTACCGACGGAGCCTGCGCGGGAACGCTCCACCAGCGTCCAAAAAGAAAGCTTTTGGGAGCATCCCACGCGCATGCGTGCTGCCTTCTTGCCCATTTACTTCCCTCTCATCAGTTGGGTTTGTAGCTGAGACCGAAGGAGGGAAGTAGACAAATTAGAGAGAAAAAAGAGAGAGAGAGAGAGAACAACTCCTAGGGGAGGTGGGAGGGTTGTGAAGACTTATTCCTCCTGTTCCCAGAGATCACCTGTTACAGGTAAGTAACTGTGCTATCTCCAGGAACAAGCAGGAATGAGTCTTCACATATGGGGACTCCCAAGCTAAGATGCCTGGAGGAGGCCCCAGCATGTTGCAAATCTAAAGATGGGCCATGCTTATCCCTCAAAACCTCAGGCATCCAAGGGATGGAGGGTAGGAGTTGAACTAGAAAGCACAGTTACTTACCTGTAACAGGTGATCTCTGGGAACAGCAGGAATAGTCCTCACATATGGGTACGTCGGTACCGACGGAGCCTGCGCGGGAAAGCTCCCCAGCTTCCCAAAAGGAAAGCTTTTGGGGCTTCCCACAGCGCATGCGCGCTGCCTTCCCGCCTTCCTGACCAACTCTCCTCAGTTCGAGTTTAAAGCTGAGACAATAGAGAGAGGAAAGGAAGAGAAAGAGATACAACTCCTAGGGGAGGTGGGTGGGTTGTGAGGACTATTCCTGCTGTTCCCAGAGATCACCTGTTACAGGTAAGTAACTGTGCTATCTCCAGGAACAAGCAGGAATGAGTCCTCACATATGGGGACTCCCTAGCTGAGATGCCTGGGAGATCCCCTCCGTAGGTATTTCATCTTCCGATGGATCTCAGGCATCCATTAAGGGAAGGTGGGCAGGAGTTGTTTAAGAATGGAACAGGTGCTTGAGGACAGCCAGACCAAATAAGGCATCCCGGCGGGAGTCCTTATCCAAGCAATAATGGGCTGTGAAGGTATGAACCGAGGCCCAGGTGGCTGCTCGACAGATCTGATCTATGGATACAGAGTGAAGATGAGCCATAGAGGTGGCCATGGCTCTCACATTGTGAGCTGTGACATGGCCCTCCAGAGAAATGTTTTTACTCTGGTAAGCAAACGAAATACACTGAGCAATCCAATTGGAAAGTGTTCGCTTTGAGACTGGAAGTCCCAAATGAGAAGGATCGAAAGCAACAAAAAGTTGGGAAGACTTTCGATGTGGCTGAGTCCTATGGAGGTAAAAGGCAAGAGCTCTTTTACAATCTAGAGTATGAAGGTTCCGCTCTGCACTGGATGCATGAGGAGCTGGAAAGAAGACAGGTAGGTATACTTCTTGATTAAGATGAAAAGGTGAAACCACTTTAGGCATAAAGTGTGGATTTGTCCTAAGGACTACCTTATCATGAGTACCTGATCCATGTGCAGGGACCACTCGTGTGGAAGCAGAACTCGGCTGAGTCTGTCTGCCCAAGAGTTTTGAATTCCTGGGAGATATACTGCCAGGAGATGGATTTGATGATCTCTGGCGAAGGCCCACAGTCTGAGAGCTTCGTTGCAAAGCGACAGAGAGCCAGTCCCTCCTTGTTTGTTTATGTAGAACATGGCTACTTGATTGTCGGTATGAACAAGCACTGTCATGTTGTAGAGGAGGGTATGAAAGACCTTGAGAGCAAGAAAAATTGCTCGAAGCTCCAGAAGGTTGATATGAAGGGCAGTCTCCTGCGGAGACCAAAGGCCTTGAGTGGAGAGGTCTTGAAGATGAGCTCCCCAGCCTGTCTGGGAGGCATCTGTAGTGAGGGTTGCCTGGGGTGGTAGCGGTTGGAAGGGGGACCCCAGCAACAGGTTTTGAATGGACATCCACCACTGGAGAGACCCAAAGAGACGTTTGGAGGTTTCTATTTGGTTGGAGAGAGCTCCTGATACTTGGGTCCACTGAGTGGACAGAGTCCATTGAGCTGCTCTCATATGCAGACGAGCATAAGGCACCACATGAACTGTGGAGGCCATGTGGCCTAGCAATTGTAACATCTCTCGGGCAGTCAAGTGAGTTCTGGACTGAATCTGAGAGGCCAGGTGCACTAGCCGGTGGCAACGTGCCTGGGGAAGACAGGCCCTTGCTGTGGTGGTATCTAACCAGGCCCCTAAGAATTCTAGGGATTGAGTAGGGGTAAGTTGAGACTTTGGCAGATTGATGACAAGTCCCAGATACTGCAGAATGCAGATGGTGTGGTCCAGGGAAGTCTGAGCCTGAGACTGAGATGGAGCTCGGATGAGCCAGTCGTCTACGTATGGGAAGACAAAGATTCCCTGAGTGCGTAGAAATGCAGCCACTACTGACATGCATTTTGTGAACACTCTTGGAGCAGAGGCTAGACCGAAGGGGAGTACTCTGTATTGGAAATGTTTTCCCTGGAACAGAAATCGAAGGAATTTTCTGTGGGATGGGTGGATGAGTATATGTGTGTACGCATCCTTTAGGTCTAGAGAACAAAGCCAGTCCTGACTCTGAAGGTAAGGAAGGAGAATACCCAGAGAGAGCATTTTGAATTTTTCCTTGCACAGGAATTTGTTTAATTCTCTCAGATCTAGGATGGGTCTGTGTCCTCCTGTTTTCTTTGGTATCAGAAAATAGGGGGAGTAGAACCCTGAGCCCTGTTGGAGGAGGGGAACCTGTTCTATTGCCCCTTGGGCAAGCAGGGTATTCACCTCCTGATCCAACAGGTGTAGGAGAGATGGGGGAGAGACGAAATGTCTCACCCTGGGATAGATAGGAAGGCTGGAAAAATGCAGTTTGTATCCCTCTCTGATGATAGAGAGGGTCCACTGCTCTGATGTAATCTGTTCCCATCTGGGAGCAAAATGAGTCAGCCTTCCTGGAATGGTGAGAGGCTCTGGTTGCTGCAGAGCCAGAAAGGGTATGTTCTCTAGAAGTAAGTCAAAAACCCTGAGGGGGATGGGACTGTTGAAGTGTAGCAGCTCCTGCAGGCTTTGTTCTGGCCTGTTTAGTCTGCTGTCGCTTAGGAACAAAGCGAACTTGAGCAGATGACTGGCCAGCATTGGAACCAAATCTAGGCTTTTTGTAGAAAGACTTCTTAAAAGACTTATTTTTGGCAGGGAGTGAAGTAGACTTAGAGAGTCTATCCAAAGCAGCATTCTCTGCATCCATTTGAATGGCTTTGACTTGCCACTCTTTGCCAAAGAGATTTTCACCTGTACAAGGTAAATTGCCTAGGCCATCTTGCACCCAGGATTCCAGGTCAGAGGCCTGGAGCCAAGCAATTCGATGAGCAGCTATGGCTATGCCAGATGCTCTACTAGCACCCTCAAAAGAGTCAAAGGCAGCCCTTGGATATGCTTTAACAGAAGCAGGAACTCCTCTTTTCTATCCTCTGGAATAAAGGGGAGAAAATCTTGTACTTTAAGAGCAAGCTCCTTTAGAAACATGCCCATATAGAGGCTGTAGGAGTTGATTCTGGCAATAAGCATACTAGCCTGAAAGATTTTCCTGCCAAAAGCATGCAAAGTTCTACATTCTCTTCCTGGAGGGGTAGAAGAGTGCCTTTTGGTACTCAATCTTTTTCATAGCAGACTTCACCACAATAGAATGGTGAGGAAGCTGGGTTTTTTGAAAACCAGGAGAAGGAGGGACCCGATACATGGTATCCAACCGACGAGAATGTGGAGATAGTGTAAGAGGAGCCTCCCATAAATCCATCATATGTTCTTGGAGAATATTATGAATGGGTAAGGTGACTGCCTCTTTGGGAACCTTAGAGTATCCTAAAATGTCTAATTTTTGAGCTCTAGGTTCCTTTTCAGAGGATACTGTAATGGAAAGTCCCTTGGCAACTTCCAAGATGAAGTCCTGAAAGGACAAGTCCTCTGGAGGAGACATTCTTCTCTTTGGGGAAGAAGGCTCCTCAGGAAGAATAAGGGATGCTTCATCAGAATCATCTGAGGTATCGGCATCCTCAGAAGGCTCGAAGTATCGCCTACTTGCTTCCAGAGATTGATACGGGTACCGACCGGTATCGACCTCGGGCGTACTGGGAGCCGGGTCGGTACCGAGAATATCGCGGGAAGCAAAAACCGGTACCGGCCTTCTACTGGAAGTAGATGCTCTGGGTACCGGTATCGGTTGTGGTACCGGAACCGGGGTCGGAACCGACGGTTGCGGTACCGAGGGCGTCGCAGCATTAATAAAAGCCATTATGGCCTGCTGCATGGATTGTACCGTAGTACCCATTGACGCCACAACTGCCTGGATGTCGGTACCGGTTTGAGCCGGTACCCCAGAGCAGTCTAACAGGTGATCGGTCGAGGCCGTGCCATCGATGTCAACCTGTAACCCCATAGGAGGAGCTTTGGAAGCCGGAGCTTCCCGCCGGGGTTGTTTGGCTGGGGCAGGGTCTTCAGGGTCGAACCCAAGGGCCTCTCTCTGCTTTGAGGGAGATTTGCCCCTTGAAGACTTGCCCGAGGAATGTTTGGTTACCTGAGATCCATCCGGAGATGAAGACCTGGATGATGCTGATGCTGGATTATCTGTGGAAAACAGCACATGAAATTTAGCTGCTTGGTTCTGTAAGCCCCGTTTGGACATCAGAGAGCAGGATGGACAATCCGGAACCGAATGGTCAGGGCCCAAACATTTAAGACACCACACATGGGTGTCTGTGACTGAAATAGTACCAGAGCACTTGGTGCATTTTTTAAAACCAGAAGATGGTTTCTCCATGAGGGAGAATTTGTAAAGGCCGGTAGGCCTTACAAAAAGAAATACACCAAGTGGACCAGTGCCTGGACATGCATGCCCATATAGACAATACCATCAGAACAATATACCATAAATTACGGACACTACGCCTCATAAAGAACACCCTTGAACCAAACGACTTCAGAACAGTCTTCCAGGCCATAATCATGCCCCACTTCGATTACGCCAATTCCATCCTACTTGGACTCCCAAATAGCTCGATAAACCCCTTACAGCTTGCGATGAACACCGCAGCAAGAACCCTCTATGGCGCGTCTCGCAGAGAACATATCACCCCTATCCTGAAGAGCTTGCACTGGCTCCCCGTCCAGTACAGGATCACATTTAAGATCCTCACCTTGACATTCAAAGCAGTCAACTGTATCACCGCAACCACATTGTCAGATCTGATTCAACTTACTCCAAACAACAGATTAAGAAGAACCACATCCTGCAATACCATCCTCCTTCCAAAAGCCATCACAAAATGCAACAAATCCACTAGAAAGCGTGCCTTTGCCTTATTCGCCCCTTCATGCTGGAATTCCCTCCCAACAGAAATCCGCACCATAAATAACCTCCCCCAGTTCAGAAAAGCCCTCAAACAGCACCTATTTATACAACACTTTGGTAACTCCGACAGCATCACCTAGACAGTATCACATGATCTTATAGTCTAACAATCCAACGCTGCCTAACCAGTTTCCGACGAAAACTCTTCACCTCTTCCATCTATCCCCCTTAGGGCCTGTATCATAGACTTAGATGTGATGCAATCCCTTTGTATATAATGTATAAAGTTCACCTGTTACCCTTGTTTAAATCTCCCTTTGTATACTATGTATAAAGTTCACCTGTTATCCATGTTTAAATTCCCTGTTCTATGTAAGTTCAATGTATGGCTGTTCCTCATTGTACAAACTTGTTCATTGTAAACCGTGCTGATACCGAATAGTGCGGTATAGAAAAACCTTAAATAAATAAATAAAATAATAAAATAAAAGTTACCATGAAGTATAGGAACTAGAAGGAAAGTAGTGAATAAGGACCTACTGCAGTGAAAAAAATGCATCCCTGATGTGGAAGTTCCAGTGAGATGTGGAACAAACCAGGGAATTGTGCAATTTTCTACGCTTTCATGTGGTCTAAACCCTGGTTACCTTTTCTTAAAAGGAAATTTTAAGGAATATGGTAAGAGTAGGAAAAAAACAGTCATGTAGGAGCATGCCTGGACTAAGAGGGATAGAAAGTAATACAGAGTTGAGAAGACTTGCTGGGTTTGCTGAGCATGTTGAGGTTTTGATTTTCTTAGCCTGGTGTGATGTTGCCCATCTTTGGAAACATCTGCAGAATGGGTAGAAGATGGATAAAACTTTTTTCCCTTGGGGGAATAAAGCTTTTTAGGAGATTTTTTATTAGCTGGGATAGAGGAAAGATTTGACAATCCTCTGAAAGTAACAGCATCAGTGCTCAACTTAATAACATAAGATATGCTATACTGGGTCAGACCAAGGTCCATCAAGCCCAGTATCCTGTTTCCAACAGTGGCCAATCTAGGTCATACGTACCTAGCAGTTTCCCCAAAAGACACAGGTTCCGCAATGCTTGTACTGGGTCAAGCATTGATATCCTGGGTCCCTTCTTAATAATGGTTTATGGACCTTTCCTCCAGGAGCTTGAAATAAAGCCTCCTTGTTGAAGAGATTTTCACCAGTACAAGGAGTATTTCCCAGCCTTTCCTGAACCCATCTGTCCAAGTCTGAAGCTTGGAGCCAGGCTATGCGTCGTGCTTCTATGGCTATAGCAGACGTTCTGCTAATAGACTCGCACCATTAAGGTACCTAGAGATATTTTGAGCATGATTGACTAATAAGGAATAGTCTGCTCTTTTATGCTCTGGAAGAAAAGGGTTCAAAAACTTTAAGTTCTTTGTGACCTCTACAAGAGATAATGCCATATAGAAAATATATGAGATAATTTTTGCTGAAAGCATGGATGCCTGGAAGCATCGACGTCCAAAGGCATCTAAAGCCCTAGACTCACGACCTGGCGGATAAGAAGAGTGCTTCTTTGCACTCTTAATACGCCTCATTGCTGATTCTACAACAATAGAATGATGAGGAAGTTGAGTCTTTTGGAAACCTGGAGAAGGTGGCACCTTGTACATAGTGTCAAGTGTCTTAGAATGTGGGGATACCGTTAAAGGAGTTTCTCACATTCTTAATAGTAGATCTTGTAAGATCTGATGCAAAGGAAGCATGATCACCTCCTTTGGAATCCAGGGGAATTGCAGTGTCTCTGAATTCTCCGGAAGGGATTCTTTACCAGGTATAGAAATGGCAAGTAACTTTGCCATATCAAGCAGAAAAGCTTGAGAAGAAATCTCCCCCGAGGAGGACCCTCTAAAATGAGGGGTAAAGGCTAGACTTGTTGAAAAATCAGCCTTGGTACCGATGGATTCATCCCAGTCATCGGGATTGGAAGACTTGAAAGGATGAAGCATCGGATTTTCTTTAAAGCGATGTCTTCGGTACCGCCCGAGGTCGGTACCGAGACGAGTCTGTACCGAATCCTCCAGGCTAGAGATCGATTCCAGGCTCGGCATCGAGGGAAGCGATTCTGTCGAAGCAAGCATGGACGGTACCGACACCGATGCCGATGTCGATACCTGTACCGGTACCGAAGCCGATACTCGAGGAACGGTCTGCAGCAACTCTAGCGGTACCGAAGTAGCCGAGAGTGCTAGACTACGTTCATTGGTGAGGAGTGTTTCATCCATCACCATAGCCAATGCCGGGGTGTCGGTACCGCTCGAAGTGGCCACAACCACCGAGCATGGCCCAGGTATGTTCATCGAGGTAAGAACCCCAGGAACAACCTGGAGCCCCATTAATGCTTTGGAGCCCGAAGACTCCCGCCGGGGCTTTATTGCCAAGATGTCCTCGAGGGCAAGGCCGGAGCCATCTCGATGCTGAGGAGGAGATCTACCACTCGAGGACTGGCTAGTCTTTACAGACTTTTGTTTGGTTACCTGATCCTGTGAAGAGGAAGATATTCTAGCTGGTGACATCGAGAGCAATATGAACCGGGTATCGAGTTGTGCTCGATTCTGAAGACTTCTTCTGTTTGAGCTCCAGCAGGAGAGACACTCCAGAGGGCAATGGTCAGGACCTAAACATTTCAGACACCAAGTATGAGTGTCTGAAAATATATCTGTACCGCCACACTTTGAGCACTTCTTAAGGATAGTGGCTGGCTTTTCCATAATGGAAGGGTAGAGGCCTAGTGGCCTAGAAACCGTCAGGCACTAAACAGGAAAAAATTTCTAAGAAAAGAAGAAATTCTTCAGGAAAAAGAAAGAAAAGCACCAGCAGTACCGGTGGCATCGAGGGAAGGCAGACGCAACCACAAAAAACTAAGAATAAAAGGAAGAATTTTCTCCGGTGACAGGAATACGTCCTGCCGGCTCCGCAGAAAACGGAAAACTGATGAGAGGGAAGTAAATGGGCGGGAAGGCAGCGCGCATGCGCGTGGGATGCTCCCAAAAGCTTTCTTTTTGGATGCTGGGGAGCGTTCCCGCGCAGGCTCCGTCGGTACCGACGTACCCACATATGTGAAGACTCATTCCTGCTTGTTCCTGGAGATTAAAAACTTTTCAAATACATTTGTAGGAAAAACCTGTGAGAGTCAGTTGAACTATTGGATGACAGAGGGGTAAAAAGGGACACTAAGAGGGGACAAGGCCATACCGGAGAAACTGAGTTAATTCTTTGCTTCAGTCTTTACTGAAGATGATGTAGGGAAGCTACCCATGACTGAAATGGCATTCAAAGCTGATGCAGCAGAAAAATTGAAAGAAATATCGATAAACTGGGAAGATATATTACAACTATTTGATAAACTGAAGAGTAGCAAATCACCTGGACGGGTGTTGAAAGAACTGAAATATGAGATTGCAGACCTACTATTACTAATCTGTGAACCATCATTAAAATCATTAGTAATACCCGAGGATTGGAGGATGGCCAATGTAATGGCAATTTTTAAAAAGGGTTCAAGGGGTGATCTGGGAAACTACAGACTGGTGAGCCTAACGTAAGTACTGGGCAAAATGGTAGAGACCATTATTAAGAACAAAATTTCTGAACATATAGATAGTCATGGTTTAATGGGAGATAACCAACATGGCTTTAAGCCAGGGAAGGTCTTGTTTTACTAATCTGTTATTTTTTTTGAAGGAGTAAATAGCATAGTTACTCACCTGTAACAGGTGATCTGCGGTAACAGCAGTAATTTAGTCTTCACATATGGGTTGTCGGTACTGATCAAGCCTGTGCGGAAATGCTCCCCAGCATTCAATAGGAAAGCTTTTGGGAGCATCCCACTGCGCCTGCCTAGCTGCCTTCCTACCTTTCTAACTCTCCCTCCTCAGTTGAGCTGTAGCTGAGATAAAAAGAGAGAAAGAAAAAGAATACCTACAACTCCTAGGGGAGGAGGGTGGGTTGTTGTGAAGACTAAATTCCTGCTGTTCCCAGAGATCATCTTTTACAGGTGAGTAACTACACTATCTCCAGGAACAAGCAGGAATGTAGTCTTCACAAATGGGACTCCCTAGTTAGAAGATGCCAGAGAGATGATCTCAGAATCAACTATGGATTTTAACAGGTATGCCTAAAGAGATCATGTATCCTGCATGGATGTCTGGTATCGAAATCTGGGACGGAGGGTAGGAGTTGCTCTAAGTCTGAAAGAAATGCTGGAGAACAGCCTGGCCAAACATGGCATCCCGGCGGAAGTCCTTGTCCAGACAGCAGCAAAAGTATGGACCGAAAACCAAGTTGCTGCTTTGCAGATCATGTCAATAGCTACAGATCGTAGATTTGCCATCGAGGTAGCCATGGCTCGAACATTATGGGCAGTGATATGACCCTTGAGGGAGAGTCCTGCCTTCTCAAAGCAAAGGTAATGCAGACAGCTATCCACCTAGCCATCCCTCACTTGGTTTGCAGCTTGTCGTGCTGTGAGGGCTTGTGTGCATCAGTGATGCTGAGAGCTAAACTATCGGTAGTTTAACTACTGGCAGGGTCTCCCAAAGATGGACAGGTCTCAGCTGAGATGCCAGACCAAGACAAACCACCCATCTGGGCAGCAGCAGAATGGGATAGTGTTGATGGCGCAGGATCACATTTCTGTGACAACGGCAACACCACCAAACTTAAACTGCGTGGAAGAAAGGCCCGGCAATCTACTTCTGTATCTTGCCATGAAAACCCAATGGATAGTTACAACAAAACAAATTGTGCTGTAGTGCTGGAAGATGAGACCCCCAGGTTGGAAGGCACTCAACTAGCTACTGGGGAAGAGCTGAAGACTTTTCAGAGTAAAGCCAGCATTTATGATGTGGATGGATCAAAGCCCTCAGGACGTCTGACTGCTGATGTAGCTGCGCATGAAATGAGAGTCAGAAGCTGTAAAGATGTCTTACACATTGGAACATGGAACGTACGAAGCATGAACCAAGGGAAGCTGGAGGTGGTCAAGAATGAAATGGAACGTGTACAACTTGATCTGTTGGGTGTCAGCGAACTGAAATGGACTGGCATCGGGCACTTTGCATCAGAAGATCACATGGTCTACTATGCTGGAAATGAAAGACAAAGAAGAAAGAGTAGTTACTCACCTGTAACAGGTGTTCTCCAGGAGCAGCAGGAATCAGTCCTCACATATGGGTGACGTCGGCGCCGACAGAGCCCTCGTGCGGAGCATTTCCCCAGCTTTCAAAGAAAGCCTTTGGGAATTGCAGCGTGCATGCGCGGTCCCCTTCCCGCCCAAGGGTGCCATCTTGCTCAATCTGATGACATAGCTAAAAGACAGCAAAAAAAATTAGCAAAATAAATCATATGACAGCAACTCCAAGGGGAGGAGGGAGGGTTGTGAGGACTGATTCCTGCTGCTCCTGGAGAACACCTGTTACAGGTGAGTAACTACTCTTTCTCCAGGACCAAGCAGGAAGTCAGTCCTCACATATGGGACTCCCCAGCTTAAGGCTACCAGAGACCCCAAGCAGAAAAAATGAGCTCCCTCTAGCTCGTCAGTACAGAAGGAAGGAATCTTCTCTGAGAACGCCCCCGACCGGTAGCCCAACACCAGGGCCGGAGGGTAGGAGTTGCCTAAACCCCAAGGAGATTATGGAGTACTGCCTGTCCGAAAGCACTGTCCCTGCGGGACTCCCTCTCAAGGCAGTAATGGGCCGCAAAAGTCTGGCTTGAAGACCAAGTAGCGGCCCGGCAGATGTCTGCCAACGGAACAGAGCAGAGATGAGCCACTGACGCAGCCTTCGCCCTGACACGATGAGCCGTGACTCGACCCTCCAACGAGAGGCTGGCTGCCCCATAAGCCCAGGCGATACAGTCAGCGACCCATAAGGACAAAGTACGCTTGGAGACAGGGAGCCCCAACTTATTGGGGTCAAAAGAAACGAAGAGCTGAACAGTCCTCCGGTGCTCCCGCGTACGGTCGAGGTAGAAGGATAATGCCCTCCTACAGTCCAGGGTATGCAGGACCATCTCAGCCCGGGTGGCATGCGGCCTGGGAAAGAAGGTCGGAAGAACCACCTCCTGATTGAGGTGAAAAGGGGATACAACCTTAGGAAGAAGCTTCGGGTGAGTCCGTAAGACTACCCTATTCCGGTAGAACCTAGTGTAAGGAGGATCAGACACTAGCGCCTGAAGCTCACTCACTCGCCTAGCAGACGTAAGAGCTACCAGAAACAAGGTTTTCCAGGAGAGAAAACAGAGAGGGCAGGTAGCCATAGGTTCAAAGGGCGGACAAGTAATCCGCTGTAAGACCACATTCAGATCCCACTCAAGGGCTGGTGGACGCAAAGGAGGCTTAAGCAGAAGGAGGCCTCTGAGAAAACAAGCCACCAAAGGGTGGTTGGAAAGTGGCCTTCCGTCCACCGGCGAGTGGTGTGCTGAGAGAGCACTGAGGTGAACCCTGACAGAGTTGGACTTAAGTCCTAGATTGGAGAGGTAAAGCAAATATTGCAATACTACCGCTACCAAGCACGAGAAGGGATTCTCGCTGTGCTGAGCACACCATGCGTAGAATCTACGCCACTTAAGAGCGTAGGACTTCCTGGTGGATTGCTGCCTAGAGGCTAAGACTACATTTTCCACCTCACGAGGCAGTAGTAGGGGAGCCAGGACTACCCTTTCAGCAGCCAGGCCATCAGATGAAGGGACTGGAGGTTGGGGTACAAGAGAATCCCCTGATCCTGAAACAGGAGATCGTGCTGAAACCCCAGAGGGAGAGGAGTGTCCACCGCCAGTTGCAGCAGAAGCGGAAACCACGGCTGCCTCGGCCACCTGGGGGCTATCAGGATCATTGAGGCCCCGTCCTTGAGGACTTTGAACAGTGTTCTGGACACTAGTGGCGTGGGAGGAAACGCATAAAGCAGGCCTGTGGACCACGAGATCAGAAACGCATCTGCTGCTACTCTGAGAGGATGCGGTTGTCTGGAGCTCAGAGGACTGGCGAAAAGATCCATGGTGGGGAGGCCCCACCTGAGAAAGATTTGCTGAACCACCAACGGGTTCAATCTCCATTCGTGTGGTTGCAGGATCCTGCTCAGTCTGTCCGCCAGGTAATTTTCTTGACCTGGGAGGTAGACAGCCTTGAGGAGGATACCGTGATTGACGGCCCAAGAGCACAGTCGTTGTGCCTCCTGACATAGAAGGAAGGAGTCTGTGCCTCCTTGTTTGTTCACGTAGAACATGGCAACTTGATTGTCCGTCTGGACTAGTACAGACTGGTGAGAGACGAGATGGGAGAAGGCTCTCAGAGCTAGGCGTATCGCCCGTAGCTCCAGGAAGTTGATCTGTTGAGCAGCCTCCCAAGGGGTCCAGAGACCTTGAGTACATGTCTCTTGGCAATGTGCTCCCCAACCTAGAAGAGAAGCATCTGTCGTCAGCACTTGAGAATGCAGAGGGGATTGAAAAAGCACTCCCAGTACCAGATTCGGAAGATGAAGCCACCATTGGAGAGAGGAGACTAGCAGGTCAGATATCTTTACTGAGTCCGCTAGGCTCCCTGTGGCCTGATGCCACTGAGTGCGATGGCTCCACTGAGCAGGCCGCATGTGCAGGCGGGCATTGGGGGTGACATGAACCGTGGAAGCCATATGACCGAGTAGTCTCAGGAATTGCCTGGCAGAGACCAGCGAATTGCTGTGAAACTGCCGGGCCAGATCCATCAGCCTGTGGGCCCTGTCCATTGGCAGAAAAGCCTTTGCCTGAAGAGTGTCCAGCCTTGCTCCTATGAATTCTAAGTTCTGGGACGGGAGCAAAGTAGACTTTGCGAAGTTTATGACAAATTCCAAGTGCTGAAGCAGAGCCACAGTGCGAAGGGTGGCATGATTGGCCTCCTGGGAAGACTGGCTCCTTATGAGCCAGTCGTCCAGGTATGGAAACACAAAAAGACCTTGAAGCCGTAGGTAGGCCGCCACCACTGCCAGGCACTTGGTGAACACCCTGGGAGCGGAGGTCAGGCCAAAGGGTAGTACTCTGTACTGATAGTGGTTTCCTCCCACAACAAATCTGAGATATTGTCGGTGGTCCGGATGAATAAGGATGTGAGTATAAGCATCCTTTAGATCCAAGGAGCATAGCCAATCTCCCTGCTGGAGGTAGGGCAGCAGGATTCCAAGGGTAAGCATCTTGAACTTTTCCCTCTCCAGAAACTTGTTGAGGTTGCGCAAGTCTAGGATGGGTCTGAGGCCTCCTGTTCTTTTTGGTACCACAAAGTACCTGGAATAAAAGCCGTGACCTCTCAGGTGGTGGGGCACCAGTTCCACAGCCTGTTCCTTTAGTAGACTTGCCAACTCCTGAAGGAGTAGGTCCCTGTGCAGAGGAAGTCTGGGAGGCTCCCCTGGAAAATAGGAGGGAGGTACCTGGTGAAAATGGAGAAGATAGCCCTTTTGGACTATATGAAGCACCCAGGTATCTGATGTGACGGCTGACCATCTGTGGGCAAAGTGGGCCAGCCGGCCTCCTGTGCTGAGAGAAGCCAGCTGAGGAGAAGAGGCTATGCTGTATGAGTCAAAAGCCCCCACCCTGCTGAGCAGGGGCCGGTGTTGGTGGCTTGGGGGCCTTCTGCCTACGGGGCCCATGACCCTGCCCCTTGGCCTGCTGACCCTGTTGGGGAGCTGCAGAGGCCTGATAATGAAGGTATTGTTTATAGGCAGATGTCTTCCTTGGGTAAAAGGTCTTTTTTCCCCGAGCCCTTCTTCTTCTGAGAAGGGGCAGAGGTCTTTCTGGACAGCCGAGTCCTGGTCAGAGTCTCGGTCTCGAGTTCTGCAGCCTTTTCAGCCATGGGCTTGCCAAAGAGGTTTTCACATCGACCAACTTGTCCTGTCCCCATGGCTCGAGGTCGGATGACTGTAGCCAAGCCTGTCGGCGGGCACCGATGCCGGCCCCGGCTACTCGGGCCGAAGCCTCGAAGCCATCGTAGGCTGCTCAAGAGATAAACTTTGAGCACTCTCGAATACCGGTGGACAAGGCCTGGAACCTCTGCAAAGGTTCCTCGGAGAGAGCAGCAGAGAACCCGGCAATCTCCTTTGCCAGGTCTTGGAGATACATGCCCATGTAGAGCTGGTATGTCTGGACATGGCAAGCAAGCATTGAGCCCTGGAAGCACTTCTTACCAAGGGCATCCAGGTTCCGGGCCTCCCGGCCGGGAGGCACCAAGGAGTGCATCTTCTGACTTTTCAGTCGATGCATGGCCGATTCCACAACCATGGAGTGGTGCGGTAATTGTGCCTTTTGGAACCCGGGGCTATTGCGGACTCGATAGATGGAATCGACCCGCTCGCTTAACACCGGCGTCGAGGCCGGGGTCTCCCACATGCGGAAGAGCAGCCGCTCCAGCATCGGAGGAACCGGTACAGTAAAGGCCTCCTTCGGGGGAGAGTCATACTGGAGGACCTCGAGCTCCTCGGCTCGAGGCTCCTCCTCGGGATCCGCTGGGAAGGCCAAGGCCTTGGCCATATCCCGCACGAAGTCCGAGAACCAGGTATCCTCCGGTGGGGATCGTCTCCGAGGTTCGGACTCCGGCGAGTCCGATAAGTGTCGGGTGACTCTTCGTCCTCCGTCTCCTAGCCCGACTCCTCGGAGGAGGAATCGAGCAGCTCCGGTCGGGCGGGCACCTATGCCATCCGCCTTAACGCCGAGGGTACCGGCGTCGATGACCTCGGTCCCGAACGGGAGGCCGAGGGAGACCGTGGCCGAGGATCGACTCGAGCCCGCATGGACTCGAGGATCGGCTCGGCCTCTGGGGTCGACTTGGACGTCAAGGTCCCAGTGGTCGGGGCAGATGCACCGGTGAGACCTGCGATCAATGCCTGCTGCTGTTCCATGAAGGCAGCGAGGCTGCTCTCCAAGGCCGTCAACCTGAGTTCGAGCTCAGGAGACCCAGCAGCCCCCGACTCGGGCCCCGACAGCGTCGGGCCCGACGTCGGCTCCCCTGGAGGAGAGTCCACGAGGACAACAGCACTTACGTGTCCAGGAGACTCCATCTCGATACGAGGATGCTTGGCAGGCCTCTCCGACTCCGAAGACCCGGGACGGCTATCGGGGCTATGCGACCTGGCCCTCGTGGAACCAGGAGCGTCCACCGATGCCGCCCTCACGGGTATCTTCTTCCTGCGATGTTCCCGTGAAGGAGACCCCCGCTCAGAGGAACCCCGACGCTGGTCGGGGCCGGAGTCCCGAGATGTCGAGGCCTCTGACGAGGTCCGGGCCCGTCCGGATGCGGAGTCAGAGAAAATCCTATCCTTTTCGTGCTGCCGACTCCTCAACGCCTTTGATGACATTTTGCCACACGGACCACAGATCATCGGGTCATGATCGGGTCCGAGGCAGCGGAGGCAGCAGTCATGTGTGTCGGTAAGAGACATAAGTTTCTTACACCGATCACACTTTTTAAACCCGCTGGTAGCCATCGGGGGAAAAAGGGCCCCTGCGAGGTCAAAAGACCGGGCTGCCAGTGAAAAAGAAAAATGGCGCAAACGCTAGTCACAAAGGACAAAAAACAAAAAGGAAAGAGTGGACTTGATACCGGCGTATCGGCCCAAGGCGGGAAAAGGATCCGGCGTCGAAACGAAGGAGAAAGACAAAAAATAGGGAAATCAACTTTTTCCTCGGGGAAAAACAAAATATGTCCGTCGGGCTCCGCAGAAAAAAGAAGACTGAGCAAGATGGCACCCTTGGGCGGGAAGGGGACCGCGCATGCGCGCTGCAATTCCCAATGGCTTTCTTTGAAAGCTGGGGAAATGCTCCGCACGAGGGCTCCGTCGGCGCCGACGTCACCCATATGTGAGGACCGACTTCCTGTTTGGTCCTGGAGAAATGGTGTTGCATTTATAATAAAGAAGAAACTTGCAAGAACTGTAATGAAATACAATGCAGTCAGCGAACGCTTAATCTCTATTCGTCTACGAGGAATGCCTATCAACACAACTATAATTCAAGTATATGCCCCAACAACAGCTGCAGAAGAGAATGAAATTGAAGAGTTCTATGAACAAGTACAAGCTGAAATTGACAGAACATGCAAACAGGATATCCTGATAGTCATGGCTGATTGGAACGCAAAGGTTGGCAACAAAGAAGATGACAAAGTAGTTGGAAAATATGGACTTGGCAACAGAAATGAAGCTGGAGAAAGACTGATAGAATTCTGCAAGACCAATGATCTATTCATCTCGAACACCTTCTTCCAGCAACACAAGTGGCGACTGTACACATGGACTTCACCCAATGGATTGTATAAAAATCAAATTGACTACATCTGTGGAAGTCAACGATGGAAAAGCTCTATAACATCAACAAAGACAAAACCTGGAGCTGACTGTGGTACAGATCATCAACTACTAGTATGCAAACTCAAGCTAAAGCTGAAAAAGAGCAAACCACTCATGAATGCAGCAAAATATGACCTTGAGAATATACCACTGGAATTTAAAGACTGCCTGCAAAATTGATTTGCTGCTTTAGATACAAATGATAGAGTTCCAGAAGAGTTATGGAATGACATCAAGAAGGTTGTGTTGGAAGAAAGCGAGAAGTCTCTACAAAAGGTAAAAAAGAAAAAATGGCCAAAATGGATGACGGAAGAAACTCTGAAAATTGCCCAGAAACGCAGAGAAGCTAAAGCCAGAGGAGAAAGAAAGAATCACAGAACTCAACAGAGATTTCCAATGTGCAGCAAGACAGGACAAGGAAAAGTACTACAATGACGCATGCAAGGAAATAGAAGCAGAAACTATTAGAGGAAGAACAAGATCAGCTTTCCTAAAGCTACAAGAGTTAAAGAAAAAGTTCCAGCCTCGAATTGGAATGTTACAAGATGCTCAAGGTTCTATGTTGAATGATGCTGAGAAGATCAAGAAAAGATGGAAGGCATATACAGAGTTTTTATATGATAAAGATCCAGTGGACCAACAGCCGTTTCAACCTGTACCTTATGATCGGGAACCATTGGTGATGAAAGAAGAAGTTGAAGCAGCATTGAAAGCCTTATCAAAGAACAAAGCACCAGGCATTGATTGCATTCCCATAGAAGTATTACAGCAATCTGATGCAGCTGTTACCGTACTTACAAGGCTCTGCCAAGAAATATGGAAGACAGCATCATGGCCAACTGACTGGAAAAGATCTGTGTTTATACCAGTAATAAAGAAAGGTGATCCAACTGGCTGTGGAAATTATCGCACAATCGCTCTGATCCCACATGCCAGCAAGATTCTACTGAAGGTTATTCAAAAGAGACTACAATCATACCTGGAACAAGAACTAACTGAAGTGCAAGCAGGGTTCAGAAAAGGGCGAGGAACGAGAGACATCATTGCGGATGTGAGATGGATCCTTGAAAAGACTAAAGAATACCAAAAGGATATCTATTCGTGCTTTATCGACTATAGCAAAGCTTTTGACTGTGTAAACCATGAGAAACTCTGGGCCACATTAAGAAGCATGGGTATAACAGAACACCTGATCGTTCTCTTGCACAATCTGTACACTGATCAAGAAGCAACAGTTCGAACGGAACAAGGAGAAACAGAATGGTTTAAAATAAGCAAAGGTGTAAGACAAGGCTGCATACTTTCCCCCTACCTGTTTAATTTATATGCAGAACAAATCATCAGAGAAGCAGGATTGTATGAAGACAACAGAGGTGTGAAGATTGGTGGAAGACTCATCAACAACCTTCGCTATGCTGATACCACCACATTACTGGCGGAAAGTGAAGATGATCTGAAACATTTGCTTCTCACAATCAAAGAACATAGTCTCAAAATGGGCCTGCACCTTAATGTAAAGAAGACAAAGATCATGACAACTGGCATAATCAACAGGTTCATCATTGAAGGAGAAGAAATTGAAATCGTGAATAACTTTAACCTACTTGGATCAACTATCAATAAAGAAGCAACAAGCAG
The DNA here is from genome assembly GCA_033557465.1 of Ichthyophis bannanicus. Lineage (NCBI taxonomy): Eukaryota > Metazoa > Chordata > Amphibia > Gymnophiona > Ichthyophiidae > Ichthyophis > Ichthyophis bannanicus. Next base: position 1,121,450,198 of record CM066032.1, on the reverse strand, counting down.
TCAAGAAATCAGACAACGCATTGCTCTTGGCAGAATGACTATGAAAGACCTAGATAAGATTCTCAAGGGCAGAGATGTCTCTCGCCATACAAAGATTCGACTTGTTCAAGCCATGGTATTTTCAATAACATCATATGGATGTGAAAGCTGGACAGTGAAAAAGATAGGAAGAAAACTGATGCCTTTGAATTATGGTGCTGGCAGCGAATACTGTATTTACCATGGACTGCCCGAAGAACAAACCAGTCTGTACTAGAGGAGATCAAACCTAAGCTTTCTTTAGAAGCTCAGATGACAAGACTTCGACTTTCATACTTTGGATACATCATGCGGAGAGAGAGATCATTCGAGAAAGACATCATGCTTGGCAAGATAGAAGGTCAACGCAAAAGAGGAAGGCCAGCTATGAGATGTGTCGATACAATAACAGCAGCTACGGGTATCAGTCTGTCAACAATGAGCCGCCTGACTGAAGACCGAACACAATTTAGGATAGCTATCCAGAGGGTCGCCATGAGTCGACTCCGACTCGACGGCACTTAACAACAACAACATCCACCTAGAGAGAGTAAGTTTGGAGACTGGCAACCCAAGGTGACTAAAATCAAAGGAGATGAACAGTTGAGAAGCTTTCCAGTGCTCTCGAGTCCTCTGGAGATAAAAAGCTAAGGCATCTTACAATCCAGAGTATGGAGGGTTGCTTCTGCCCTAGATGAGTGTAGTCTAGGGAAAAACTCAGGAAGGTAGATCAACTGGTTCAAATGGAAGGGCGAGACCACCTTTGGCATAAAGTGAGGACGAGTCCTTAGGACTAACTTACCACGGTGGAACCGTAAGTAAGGAGGGTTAGCCACCAAGGCCTGGAGCTCACTAATGTGCCTTGCTGAAGTGAGGGCAATGAGGAAGATGACCTTCTATGTGAGAAACTTAAGTGAAGTAGTAACTAAAAGTTCAAAGGGCGGCTTGAGAAGCTGCCCTAGAACTACATTCAGGTCCCATGCCACTGGAGGTAGCTTAATGGGAGGGCTGGTTAATAGAAGACCCCTCATGAAGCGTGCTATGAGTGGCTGAGAAGAGATGGGTTGGCCATCTAAGGGCATGTGAAAGGCCACAATTGCACTTAGGTGTACTCTTACTGAATTGGTTTTGAGTCCAGAAGAAGATAGGTGGAGGAGATACTCAAGCAGCGCCTCCACCGGAGCTAAGAAGAGATTAAGATTCTTCTGAGAACACCAGAAAGAAAACCTATGCCACTTGAAAGCGTAGGACCGCCTGGTGGATGGCTTCCTAGAAGCTTAGAGGAGTCCTTAACCTCCTGGGAAATGTTAATGCCTTGGAAGGCTTTGCCTCCAGCAACCATGCTGTGAGATGGAGAGACTGCGGATTGGGATGGAGCAGCATCCCCTCCTCCTGACAGAGGACATCTGGAGCAGACCCCAGATCTATAGGTTGAACCTGAGAAAGATGGAGAAGGAGAGGGTACCACGGTTGACGTGGCCAGCATGGGGCTATGAGTATCATGAAACCCCTGTCCCTCTGGAGTTTGAAAAGATTCTTGGGAATTAGGGGAGTGGAAGGGTAGGCATATAGGAAGCCTTCTTTATCTTTATCTTTATTAAAACACTTGATAGACCGCCCAGGCCGAAGCATCAGGGCGGTGTACAATCATAAAAATTGACGACTGCTAATAAAAAGAAAGAAAGGAACGCCATAAAATAATAGGACAGAAGGAGAGACAGTAAAGGAGATAGCGGACAGCCGGGTTGCAGGAAGGGTGAAGGGAAACATGAGGAGGAGAGAGGGAAGGGACATGGAGGAGTAGGGGAAGGGGAGGCGCGGCTAGGGAGTAGGAAAAGGGAAGGGACATGGAGGAGAAGGGGAAGGGGATGCGCGACTAGGGAGAGGGAACACCATCAGCAGGGGGAAAAAGGTCGAAAGCCTGGCAGAAAAGGTGTGTCTTAAGGAGGGCCTTGAAACGGGTATAGGACAGTTCAGTGCAGAGTGGGATGGGAAGAGAGTTCCAGAGGGCAGGGCCTAAGAAAAAGAAAGCAGAGTGACGAGGAGATTCGAGGCGGGCCTGAGTAGGTGAAGGGAGAAAGAGACGATTACCGTGAGACGAACGAAGGAAACGGGGAGAGGGCTGAAGGCGAATAATGTCGGCTAGGTACTGGGGGGTATCTAAATGAAGAGCTTTGTGGGCAAGGATAAGCAGCTTGAACATGAACCGGTACTTAACGGGGAGCCAGTGTAAGGATAAGAGACACGGTGACACATGAGCACAAATAGAAGACGAGGTAACAAGACGGGCGGCAGCATTTTGGACAAGTTGAAGACGGCGAAGTTGGTAGGAGGGAAGACCAGCATAGATAACATTACAATAGTCAAGACGAGAAATAACCAAAGACAGGACGAGAGTGACAACAGAGGATGGAGGGAGAATGGAACAGACGGCCTTGATACGGCGTAGGTGAAGAAAAGAGGAACGTACAACAGAAGAGATATGATCGTGGAAGGAGAGGGACGAGTCTAGGATAACACCCAGGTAACGAAGGGTTGGGGCAGAGGGGATGGTGTGAGGGCCCATGACGGGTAGGAGGAGGGGGGGAGGGAGACCAAAGGTAATCCAAAGTGCCGAGGATTTTGCAGGATTGACATGCATAAAGTTAGAGTCAAACCAGGAGGCGATAGAAGACAGACAGAGGTTGAGTGGATCCAGATCTGGGGAAGAGGGAGAAGTGTGGTAAACCAAGAGGATGTCATCAGTGTATATGTAAAAGGAAAGAGCAGATTGTTGGATTATCAGGGCCAGGGGAGCAAGAAAAGCATTAAAAAGCAGGGGGGCAAGAATGGAGCCCTGGGGAACACCACACATAGCGGGGGTGGGGGGGGGGATGCTAGAGTACCAGAGTGAACTGAAAAAGTACGACAAGAGAGGAAGGAGTGAAACCACCGAAGAACAGTGCCACGGATGCCAAGGTCGGACAGACGAGACAGAAGGGTGCGGTGATCGACTACATCAAACGCAGAGGACAGGTCCAGAGAAACCACGAGAGAGATATCACCACGGTCGTGAGAACGGTGAAGCTCGGAGAGCAAAGCTGTGACCCTTGTGGAGGTGTAAAGCATCCACTTGTTGGTTGTCCAGCGCAGGAGACCTGGTACAGAAGCAAGGGCACTTGGCATTCTGAGGACTTGCGAACAGGTCTATCTCTGGAGTCCCCCATATGCTTGCCTGGGAGATACACCGCATGGAGGTGAATGTGATGATGCATGGCAAAGGACTAGAGATGCAGAGCCTCGCTGCAGAGGGTCCAAGAACCTGTTCCACCTTGCTTGTTCACATAGAACATGGTTACTTGATTGTCGGTTTGGACTAGGACTCTGCAGCAACAAAGATGGTCCCAGAAGACTTTGAGAGCATTGAGAATGGCTCTGAGCTCCAGCAGTTTTATGTGGAGTTGTGACTCCTGCTGAGACCAGAGTCCTTGAGTGGAGAGAGATCCGAGATGGGCTCCCCAGCCCAGTTTGGATGCATCCGTCATCAGGGTACATTAATGTGCTGGTATCTGAAAAGGTGACCCTACAAGGAGATTTTCTGGGGATCACCACCACTAGAGAGATGAGATCAGAAGGGTAGAGACTTATCTTGTTCCCCAGGCGACCTGATGCTTGAGACCACTGGGATGCCAGTGTCCACTGGGCTGTGCGCATGTGTAGATGGGGATATGGAATTACATGCACTGCTGATGCCATATGACCCAGAAGTTGTAGCATTTCTCAAGCTGTAAGATAGTTCTTGAGGCATGCTTGAGATGCTAACTAATTGAGTCGAACACAGCGGAGCTGGGGAGGAAATGCCCTTGACTGCTGAGTATTTAAGAGGGCACCTATGAACCCTGGAGTTTGAGAGGGGACGAGTTGGGATTTTGGAAGATTTATGACAAACTCCAAATGTTGTAAAAAATGCATGGTGCATGAAGGAAACAGACTGGCCTCCTGAGAGGTGCTTGCTCTTATGAGCCAGTCATCTAAGTAAGGGAAGACAAATATCCCTAGAGTTCTTAGGAATGCGGCTACCACCGCCATGCATTTTGTGAAGACTCTTGGGGCAGAGGCGAGGCCAAAAGGCAGGGCTCTGTATTGATAGTGTCTTCCCTGAAACATGAAGTGCAGGAATTTTCTGTGCTCTTGATGGATAAGAATATGAGTGTACGTTTCCTTTAGATCTAGAGAACAGAGCCAGTCCTGACTGGAGATAGGGAAGAAGGGTCCCCAGGGAAATCTTGAACTTTTCCCATAGGAGATGCTTATTTAGTGCCCTGAGGTCCAGAATGGGCCTGTATCCCCCGTTTTCTTTGAAATAAGAAAGTAGGGAGAACAGAAGCCCTGCTGGAATATTGGAACCTCCTCTATTGCACCCTGCAGTAGAAGGGAGGTGACCTCTTGTAGTAACAGAGCAGTGAGAGGGGGCTGTGAATGGAACTCTCTTTGTGAAGTCGGGGGAGGGGGGGTGTAGACTGCATAGATGACATTTATATCCCTCCCGCACTATGGATTATGTCCACTGCTCCGAGGTGATATGTCACCTGTCGGCATAGTGACAGAGTCTGCCAGAAAAATGGACAGGGTCGGAATTCTCCAGAGGCAGGACAGCTATGCTCTCTAGAAAGGAGTCAAAAACCCAGAGCAGTCTGGGTCTGCTGAGGTGGCTGAGACTTGGGAATCTGAGCCTTCTTTTGCTGTTTTGAAGGTTGTTGCCCCTTCTGAGTAACATGATGTTGACACTGAACAGCAGGGGTATAAGGAGGATAGTACTTCTTTTTATTGAAGAAAGCTTTCTTTGCTGCTTCCTTTTTAGCTGGGTTGGCAGTAGATCTAGAGAGCCTATTTAGGATAGTATTCTCAGACTCCAACTGAGAGGCCTTGTCTTGCCAATCCTTGCCAAAGAGGTTTTCACCGGTGCAAGGGATATTACCCAGCTTATCTTGAACCCATTGGTCAAGATCCGATGCTTGGCGCCAAGCAATCCTGCGTGCACCGATGCAGATGGATGAGTTGCTCTGTTAAACTTTGAAACATTCTGAACATGCTTCACAAGGTTGAGATAATCCGCCCTTTTGTCATTGGGGAGAAGAGAAGCCATTAACTCCAAATCTTTAGCCACCTCTCTAAGGAACATACCCATATAGAGTATGTAAGAACTAATTCTGGCCGATAGCATGGAGGCCTGAAAACAATATCGACGGTTCTCAATTCCCTACCTGGAGGATTTGAGGAATGTGTTATACGCTCTTGATCTGACACATTGCTGATTCCTCTACCATGGAATGGTGCGGCAATTGTGTCTTTAGAAAACCAGGACACTCCGGTACCCGGTATCGAGTCGTCGGGTATGGGGAGAAATAATTAGAGGTGTCTGCCACATACGAAGCATGAGGTTGTGAAGTATCCGATGGGTAGGAAGCATAGCCGTCTTTTTTGGAGCTGTCGGGTATTGAAGAATTTCCGATGTCACCGTTATGGATAGGTCCCTAGCCACATCGTGAATAAAGTCCCCTCTGGTGGGGACATGCAGCGTTGTGGGGACAGAGCGGAAGAGTTCACATGTCTCGAGTATCGGCTGATTCATCATCCGATGAATCGGAATCTGAAGACTTGAAGTATCATCAGGCAGGGTGATCCTGAAGCTGGGGTCGAAGTCGGTACATGGAATTTGTGTGGTTGGAACCTCGGTACCGGAAACGAATTTGAGAGCCGGCATGGTCAGTAGCATGGAAAGCAGCAAAAAAGTCTATGCAGTTTGTATCCGTACCAAACCCTGTACAGACGCCTGTGGAACCGACTGTAAGGGTTTTACTGGAACCAAGGCCGCCAGTAAGACCGCTATGCTCTGCTCGATGGCAAGGATGCATTGATCCATGGAGCTTGCCGATGCTTGGGTATTTGTACCCGAATTGCGGGCCACGATACCTGAGCATGGCACCAGGAGACCTCCGGAGGTGGAGGCCTCGGGAACTTCGCAGACCTCACTAAGGCTTTGGAGAGAAGGTCCTCCTTCCAGGGTTGTTTGGCCAGTGTGTCCCCCCTCCAGGGCAACGCCAGAGGCATCGCGATGCTTAGAAGGAGATCTACTCTTGGGGAGGGCGGCCAGCCTTTGATGAAGACTTAGGTTTCGATACCCAAGATCCTTGCGGGGAAGATGAAGCTCTCGATGATATCGATGGTAAAGAGATGGCGTTGGAGGCAAAGAGGGTGTCCAGCTTTGCAGCTCGATTCTGTAGGCCTTTCCTTGTCATCTTTCTACAAAGAGGACATTCTGATGGCCGATGATCAGGCCCTAAGGATTTTAAACACCTGTCATGGGTGTCTGTGGCCGAGATGGTACCGCCACACTTAGAACACTTCTTAAAACAACTAGATGGTTTTTCCATTGTGTCTGTGACAAAATGGAAGACCTAGGCCTAAGATGGCATTGATGTGCCTGAAGAAAAGAAGAAATTATTTACGTCACAGATTTCTTTCTTTTTTTTTTAAAGAAGAAAGAAAGAAAGAAAGTACCGATGGAGGTTGGTACCAGCATCAACGGGAAGGCAGACGTGAACCAGAAAAATATGAAAAAACAGGAATTTTTTGTGGTGACAGGGATTGTTCCCTGTTGGCTCTGCGGAAAACGAAGAACTGAGGAGGAAAAGGCGGGAAGGCAGCTATGAAGGCGCAGTGGGATGCTCCCAAAAGCTTTCTTATTGGACGCTGGGGAGCGTTCCCATGCGGGCTCCGTCGGTACCGACGTCACCCATATGTGAAGACTACATTCCTGCTTGTTTCTGGAGATAAACAGATAGACAAAGGTGGAATGGTCGATACAGTGCATTTGGATTTTCAGAAAGCCTTTGACAAGGTCACTCATGAGACACTCTTGGCGAAATTAGAAAGTCATGGGATAAGAGGCAGTGTACTATTGTGGATCAGGAACTGGTTAAAAGATAGAAAGCAAAAGAGGGTAAGGCTAAATGGCCAATTTTCCCAATGGAGAAAGATGAATAGTGGAGTACCTCTAGGGATCTGTGCTGGCTCCACTGCTTTTTAACATATTCGTAAATGACTTGGAAATGGGAATAACGAGTGAGGGAATCAAATTTGCAAATGACACAAAACCATTCAAAGTTGTTAAGAGGCAAGAGGATTGTGGAAAATTGCAAGAAGACCTTAATAAACTGGAAGACTGAACGTTCAAATGGCAGATGAAATTTAATGCGGACAAGTGCAAAATTATGCACCTGGAAAAGAACAACCCAAACTATGTTTACATGATACAAGGTTCCACGTTAGGAACCACCATGCAGGAAAAAGATTTAGGCATCATCGTGGATAACGCTTTGAAACCCTCTGTCCAGTGTGCAGTGGCGGCCAAGAAAGCAAATAGAATGCTAGGAATCATAAGGAAAGGAATGGAGAATAAAACAAAGGATATTATAATGCCTCTGTATCGTTCAATGGTGCAATTCATCATGAATATTGTGTGCAATTCTGGTCGCCCTATCTTAAAAGAGATATAGCAGAATTAGAAAAGGTACAGAGAAGATCCACCAAAATGGTAAAGGGGATGGAAGGATACCCCTATGAGAAGAGGCTAAAAATGTTAGGGCTCTTCAACCTGGAAAAGAGATGGGAGATATGATAGAGGTCTATAAGTTTATGTTTATGTTTATTTAATTTGATATACCGCCCTTAAATAAGCAGAGCGGTTTACAATGTACAAAAATTAATAAATGGCGTGGAACGGGTAAACGTAGATCAATTGTTTCACCATCAAAATGTAGAAAGACTAGGGGACATGCAATGAAGGTACAGTGTAAACCATATAATACAAATAAAAGAAAATATTTTTTCACAATGCGTAATCAAACCCTGGAATTCATTACCGGTGGATGTGGTAAAAGCTGTTAGTGTAGCTTGGTATAAAAAAAGGTTTGGATAAGTTCCTGGAGGATAGGCCCATAAACCATTAAAAAGGGGACCCAGGAAGTCCACTGCTCGTTCCAATACAAGCATTGTAGAACCTGTGTTTTCTGGTCAAACTGCTAGGTACTTGTGATCTAGATTGGCCACAGTTCGAAACAGGATGCTGCACTTTATGGACCTTGGTCTGACACAATATGACATATCTTTTTTTTTTTCCAATTTATATTTATTGAATTTTAAACAAAACAGCAAAAATTACAACTACAATCTTGCAGAGAAAAGAGCAAGTAGATAAAACAAACAATAATACAATCAATAATAATCGATACAGCTCTATCCTACAAAACTCAATCATAGCCCACATGTTTGGAGGATGGAGAAAAGATAACTAAACCAGAGCAGGAGCACTCTGGAAAAGATAATTTATTCAAGATAACTAATTTGAACCAAGTGACCACGAAGTACCCTAAACATTATATTAAATGAGAGGAAGATCTACTTATTCAGGGCATACCACAGAGGGAAGCCTGGCATTAATGAAAGTACCCAAATCAATGGGATCAGAAAAAGAATATCTCACAGAATTAAAAATTACCAGACATCTACAGGGGAAACGTAAAAAGAAAGCCCCCCAATTTGTAACACTCCAGACTTAAGAAGAAATTGTTTACGCCGCTTCTGGGTGTCTTTAGTCAAATCAGGAAACACAGATATGGTGAAGCCAAGAAATGTCTGGAGACGCTTCTTAAAGAGCCATTTCCTGTCTGAGATCAATGCACATTGCCCAAGTAAAGTTGAAGAGGTACATTCCCCACCGGTATTTTCGAGGAGGCCAGAAACATTCAGAACATCAAACATTAATAAAATACAGTCTCTAAAATGCTTGTATGCAAATGATAGAAGTCTAAACAATAAGATGGGATAGTTAGAATATATAGCACTAAATGAGAGGTTAGATATGATTGGAATCTCAGAGACATAGTGGAAGGAGGATAACCAGTGGGACACTGTGATACCTGGATACAAACTATATCGTAATGATAGAACTGATCAAATTGGTGGAGGGGTTGCGCTCTATGTTAGAGAGGGCATTGAGTCAGAAAGGATTAAAGTTTTGCAGGAAACAAAATTTGCTGTAGAATCTCTATGGATTGAAATTCCATGTATGAAGGGGAAGGTGATGGCAGTGGGGGTGTACTATCGACTGCCTGGCCAGAATGAACAAATGGATGATGAAATGCTCAAAGAAATCAAGGAAGCTAACAAAAGTCACAGCAGAGCAGTAATAATGGGTGATTTAAATTACCCCGGTATCGACTGGGTCAGTGTCACGGCAGGACATGCTAGGGAGATAAAGTTCCTAGATGAAATAAATGACTGCTTCTTGGAGCAGCTGGTTCATGAACTGACCAGAGGGGAAGCCATACTGGACCTAGTCCTTAGTGGAACACCAGATCTGGTGCAAGAAATAAGGGTGTTGGGACCACTTGGCGATAGTGATCATAGCATGATTGTGTCTGATTTAATTAGTGGAGGAGGGATAGTAAAGAAATCCACAGTACTACCTTTTAACTTTCGAAAGAGAGACTATGATAAAATGAGGAATATAGTTAAGAAAAAACTAAAAGGAGCGGTTGCAAAGGTTAAAGACTTACATCAAGCTTGGGTGTTGTTTAAAAATACTATCCTGGAAGCCCAGACCAGCTGTATTCCACGCATTAAGAAAAGTGGAAGAAAGTCCAAAAAACTGCCAGCATGGTTTAAAGGTGAGGTCAGAGAGGCTGTTGCTGCCAAAAAAGCATCTTCCAGGAAATGGAAAAAAGAGCCAAAGGATGAAAACTGGAAACAGCACAAGCACTGGCAAGTTAAATGCAAAGCATTGACAAGGCAGGCAAAGCGAGAATTTGAGAAGGAACTTGCTAAGGAAGCAAAAACACGAAATAAAGACTTTTTCAAGTACATTCGTAGCAAAACGTCTGTGAGGGAGTCAATTGGACCATTAGATGATAGAGGGGTAAAAAGGGGCAGCAAGAGGAGACAAGGCTATAGCGGAGAGACTGAATGAATTCTTTGCTTCGGTCTTTACTGAGGAAGATGTAGGGATGTTACCCAAGACCGAAGTGATATTTAAATGTGATACTGCAGAGGAATTGAGAGAAATATCGCTACACCGGGAAAATGTATTACAACTATTTGATAAACTGAATAGTAGCAAATCACCTGGACCGGATGGTATACATCCAAGCGTGTTGAAAGAACTGAAATATGAGATTGCAGACCTGATATTAGTAATCTGTGAACTTTCATTAAAATCATCTGTAATACCTGAAAATTGGAGGGTCGCCAATGTAATGCCAATTTTTAAAAAGGGTTCCAGGGGTGATCCGGGAAATTACAGACCGGTGAGCCTGACGTCAGTACCGGGGAAAATGGTAGAAACCATCATAAAGAACAAAATTACACAGCATGTAGATCATCATGGCCTAATGGGAGACAGCCAACATGGCTTTAGACAAGGAAGATCTTGTCTTACTAATCTGATATGTTTTATTGAAGGTGTGAATAAACAGGTAGACAAAGGTGAGTCGGTTGATATAGTGTATCTGGACTTTCAGAAAGCCTTTGACAAGGTCCCTCATCAGAGACTTTTGGCACAACTAAAAAGTCATGGGATAGGAGGCAGTGTACTACTGTGGATCGGGAACTGGTTAAAAGATAGAAAGCAGAGGGTAGGGCTAAATGGGCAATTTTCCCAATGGAAAAAGGTGAATAGTGGAGTACCCAGGGATCTGTACTGGGTCCTCAACTTTTTGACATATTCATAAATGACCTGGAAAAGGGAATAACTAGTGAAGTTATCAAATTTGCAGACGACACAAAACGGTTTAAAGTTGTTAAAACCCAAGAGGACTGTGGAAAACTGTAGGAGGATCTGGATAAATTGGAAGACTGGGCATCCAAATGGCAGATGAAATTTAATGTGGACAAGTGCAAAGTTATGCACCTAGGAAAGAACAACCCACACTATGGTTACACGATGCAAGGTTCCACATTGGGACCACCACCCAGGAAAAAGATTTAGGAGTCATTGTGGATGACATGTTAAAACCCTCCGCCCAGTGTGCAGCGGCGGCCAAGAAAGCAAATAGAATGCTAGGTATCATAAGGAAAGGAATGGAAAATAAAACAAAGGATATTATAATGCCTCTGTATCGTTCCATGGCACAACCGCACCTTGAATATTGTGTGCAATTCTGGTTGCCATATCTTAAAAAGGATATAGTGTTATTAGAAAAGGTAGAGAAGAGCCACCAAAATGGTAATGGGGATGGAAGGCTACTCCTATGAAGAGAGGCTATAAAGGTTAAGGCTCTTCAACCTGGAAAAGAGACGGCTGATGGGATATACAATAGAGGTCTATAAATTAATGAATGGAGTGGAACGGGTAAACGTAGATCGACTGTTTACGCTATCAGAATATAGAAAGACTAGGGGACAAGTAATGAAGCTACAGGATAAACTATTTAAGACAAATAAGAGAAAATATTTTTCACTCAACGTGTAATCAAACTTTGGAATTTGTTACCGGAGGATGTAGTAAGAGCTGTTAGTGTAGCTGGGTTTAAAAAAGGTTTGGACAAGTTCCTGGAGGAAAGGTCCATAAACCATTATTAAAAAGGAACTCAGGATATCAATGCTTATTTTATTTATTTATTTATTACAAGTTCTTATATACCGCACTATTCGGCATCAGCGCGGTTTACATTATAACATAAAGACCATAACAACAAGCTGTTTGGTTTACATCGAACAGGAGTACAAACTTGGAGAACCGGGGTAAACTATATACAAGAGATAATTACATAGAACAGAATAGAGTCTTAATGCTTGACCCAATACAAGCATTGTGAAACCTGTGTCTTTTGGGGATACTGCTAGGTACGTATGACCTAGATTGGCCACTGTTGGAAACAGGATACTGGGCTTGTTGGACCTTGGTCTGACCCAGTATGGCATATCTTATGTTCTTATGTTCACATTAGAGACCGCCACTGGAACCTCAGCACTCGTCTTACCCCGGGGGAGGTAGTAGACCTTATTTAATGGAGGAAACTCCTCTGTAGGGACTTTCAATGTCTCCGATAAATATCGTTTGAACCTATCAAGCGCAGTAATACCAGGCATTTTAAGAAAATTCAATACTTGAAGATTAGCAGCCCTAGAGGCATTTTCCAATACCTCTAGCTTGTATTTTATAGCCCCATTTTCGTTACACAAAGAAGATGTTACAGAAACGGTTTCCACCTACGTTTCCAGATCTTTTAATTGTTTTCATCTGTTCACAAGCAGACATTGCCATTTCAATTTGAGCAGCGTTATTCTGAATACTGACCATACTCTTGAACCCGGGAACATAAAGCAGAGGTCTGAGACTGAATCGCCGTAGAAAGAGATACAATGGCTTTCCATATAGATTACAGCGTAAAAACATTTGGACGCACCAGAGTAGACGGAGCAAACACAAATGGAGTAGATGTAGACCGAGGAAGCGATGTGCCCTCTGAAGGAGAAAACACCAGAACCTCCGCCGTCAAATCCACATCCGAAGCCTCCCCAATATCCCTGGGAGTCAACGGAGCCAAACCACCTGCAAACTCCCGTTCAGCGGCGCTAACGGCGCCCTCCGCGGGAAGCAGCGGTGTCGCAGCAGTAGGGGGTGGATCCGGAGCAGCTGGGCAGGGTGGCGGAGTCCTCTGCGCAGGAGAGAGAGAGAGGACTCACTATCCGAAGGAAGCACCGGAATCTCTTCTTTCAACGTGACCAAGCTGGCTTGTACCTCCTGCCGTTGGTCCCGGGTAAGATGTACAGAATGGTCCATTGGACCGGCAACTGGTGGTTGAGGCTCAGAGGGGAAAGCCCTCAACTTCCCTTTGCGTTTAGGCGTGGAGTGGAGGAGTGGCCTAGTGGTTGGGGCAAGGTACTTCAGGCCGGAAGGTCGGGGGTTCAAATCCCACTAGAGGACAGCAACCTTGGGCCGGAAGGACTGGGGTTTCTAGTCCCACCTTGTGGTCCTGCTGCTCCTTGTGGTCTTGGGCAAACCACTTAACCGTCCGTAGCCCATGTTCCCTGTAAAATAGCTATCTCCAAGTTATAATGCCCTGTTCAATGTAATTTCAGTTTGTTCAATGTAAACCGCACTGATGCAGAATAGCGCGGTATATAAGAGAATATAAATAAATAAATAAATAAATCTAGCTCAAGGAAAGCAAATCGCGGCCATCTTGGTAAGTCTCCGCCAGGATGGCATATCTTATGTTCTTACCTGTTTATTCACACCTTCAAAAAAACATAACAGATTAGTGAGACAGGACTTTCCTTGCTGAAATCCATGTTGGCCTTCTCCTATTTAACCTTGACTATCTACACGCTCAGTAATTTTCTTTTTTATAATGGTTTCTATCATTTTCCCTGGCACTTATATCAGGTTCACCGGGCTGTAGTTTTCTGGATTACCCCTGGAACCCTTTTTAAAATTTTGTGTTAGATCGGTTAGATCAGGCCTTCCTTCTAGTCTCTGAGCCCTTGGTTCCATGGAAAAATGCAGATGTTCCCAAGGATGGCCCCTAGCACCCATACTCTATCTCAGGTAGAAGGCCCGATGCATGAACAAAACAAACTTAGGGAAACTCTCCCATGAGAGTGGAAAAGGAGGCCTGCTCTGCTATGCTGTCTCTGCACACTGAATTCTCCCTCCACTGGAAAAAAATGGAGGCACATTATGCAGGAAATCTGGCAGCCACACACAGTTCTCCAAAATGGTGGTGTTTCTTGCCAAACTGCCATGATCCTCTACACTGCTAGAAACTGACATAGTAGCCAGGCACTAAAAATCATCCCGAAGCTTTCTTTTCCCATCCAATTCCAGGCTTCAGTATGCTCCTCCAGGGTTCCCTCCACACCTGCCTCTCCTCCTTGCAGATATTTTAGAAACTAAGCAGAGCCACTAGTTCCCCAGCAATGGCCACAGGTCGTTCAGGGCCTGCTATGATTGGCCTGCTCCAGCATCTTCCAGATGGTGCCTGCTCTTATCTTGGTTGCCACTGCAAAATCAGACTCTCTCCCCCCTTCCCCAGTCTCTCTCTCAGTCTAAAGAGAATGCCTGCCTCTTATCCTTTTTTAGATTAATTTTATGCACAACCTTCTTGCACTCTGCCCTTCCCTCAAGAGTAGAAAAGGACAGTTGCCAGTCCCTACTCCCAGTTCCAAGATATGGGGGGAGGGGGAATGAATCCCACCTGGCTTAAGCACGTCTAGTGCTCCAAGACTAGTGTCAATCAGGATCTAGCCCTTATTTGGCGTGCTTCCTACAGTGGCTGCTCAGGCACTATATAGGGTAACAGTTGTTATCTCTGTCTCCATCTACTGGTGAAGGAGCATAGACCCACACATCTGGACTAAGACAATAAGGAAAAAACATTAAAGGATTGCACTGTTGGTAACTTTGAGTCCATAAGGCCTTAATGAGGAGGTTAGTCTTTTTAGAAAGGGTATTGTGGGATTCCCCTCATCTTCACCTGGCTCTACATGGTTAATTTCGACACCTCTACTTATGCTTAGACCATACAGTATACAGTGAATCACTAGACATCAATGGTTAAGACCATTCATGAAGTTCCCATACCAAGTTGATGGCTGGATAGATTAGCTTGGTGCATCTAGAGGACTTCCCATAACAGATCATATTTATTACTGGTTAAATTTGCCAGTCAACTTTTTAGAATATGTGTGATCAATATGTCTGATTGAATGGAAGTAGTGCATATAATTCTCATATATATTCATTGCAGATATGCTGAATACTTGACTGGCTGAGGATCCACAGGACATGTTTGGGAAATAGTGTGCTAGATACAACTACATTTAATATTATCTAAATATAATCAGAATTACATACCTTTGCAGGGTTAATACCTTCAGCAGCAGATCAGCATCATAGGCTTCAATCTAAGAGAAGAGGAGGTCCAATTTTGCTCTGGCAAGCATCCTGACATGGTGGTGGGATAAATAATGATAACCTAACCAGGAGGCTACCAGGAACCACAAACAAAGATGGATGCAGCTCCTTGAGCTCCATCGCCCCCACCGCTGTTAAACCGCCAGAAATCATGCCATATTGTCCAAATTGATAATTTTACAAAGCCTCAAGGATGACACTGCCAAGGAGCATGCAGACAGTGAAAGAGCCCAGACTGTAGAAAATCTACCAGAGTGGTGGCCAGGTACGTGGGGGAGCATCCGGTGCTGCAGGTGTGCAGCAGTCAGATATAGCAGCGTGCATCTGGAAACAGCTTGCATAAATGTGAGATGGGAGTAGCCCATGCAGACTCTGTGTGGTGATGTAGAACAAAAGACCTAAGAATACTTTGCAGGCCCGGCAGCAGGGAGACAGGAGGGACTCTGCATCATTAAGAGGCGGCAGCCTGTGCTGGCAGGGATTGAAATTGAAGTGAGCAGGCTGCCTGGCATGGCCGAGGGGCAGGAAGTGCTGCTACTCAGAGGCCTCACTACCTTACAAATACAGTGAGAGAAGGTGGGGCTGTAGAAGCAGTTGCATTTCTGTTGCTCTCCTAGGAAATTAGATCTTCCCTAGGGGGATGTTCAGACAGCTGAAGCTGATAAAGACGACAAATGTGCAGAAAAGACCAGCCCAGCCCAAGAGTTAGCAAAAAAAAAAAAAGTATGGAGGCTACGAATAACCCACTGGCTTTACTGCTCACAAGGAGGTGGCCAAGTACCTTACCTAAAACAGCCATTTTAGAGGATAAGTTGTCCAAATTCCACTTCACACTGGAGGAGGTGAAGGAGGCTTTGTCATTCTACAGCAGACAGATTTCAGAAAATTCCCAGCGAACCCAGACTATGGATGTGGTGATGGAGGAGATGAGAAATCAACTGCTGCAGCTCCAAAAAAGAATGAAAGTTTAGAAGTGAGGTTGAAAGACCAGGAGAACAGGAGCAGAAGAAACAACTGCACTTGGTTGGTGTGGAGGAGAAAATCAGTGATAAGGACTTGCTGGATTTCTGTGGGAAGGTAATCTCTGAACGGTTAGGGCTGCTGGCCTCCTCGCTGTCCTTGAAGGTGGAGAGAGTGCACCATCTGGGAGTGAGGTGAGACAACAACATCCGTCCAAAGTTGGTTATAATCAAGGTTTTGAATTTTATGGACACAATGGAGCTACTGAATGTCTATCGGCAACGGAGAATGCTAGAGATAAACGGGAAGAGGATCCTGATGTTCCAGGACCTTTTGGCACAAGCAGTAGCCAAGAGGAGGGAGATCACACCCTACTGCTCATGTCTGTTTGAGAAGGGAGTACATTTCAGTATGCAGTATCCAGCTAAGCTAAAGATCTTCCATGAGGGAACATTGAGGACTCTCAAGAAAGCAGGCATTAAAGCCTTTCTGGAGAAAATACAGCAGGGGATGCAATGAAGGCCACTTTGGAAATGCAATCGACGATAGGTGGCAGTGGCCTTGAGTGACTGTGATTCTGGTTTACAATTGGCAAGATTTTTGGTCTTGACCCCACTTGACTGATATAACCCAACTTTTGCCACTATCTTGTTGTGAGGGCGTAAGTTTCTAGCATGGCTGTGGGAAGAGTGAACACCTACTGAGGAATGTCCAAGTTCACTGTGGTTGGCATGGGGATATATGGATGTGTGATCCAAGGACTGGGATCCAAGCCCCACACACAGAACCAGAGAGCTTCTCTCTAAACAACTAGGGGCTGGAGGTGTGCATTAGATATGATCAGGTAATTGAGCAGCATGCTAATGAACAACTTGTCATTCTCCTCTGGTATGATTTGTATGTTACTAGTTATTGCTACTGTTCAGACAACTTTGTAATGAGCTGGGGGGGGGGTGTAGAGGTGGTGGGAGGGTCCTATGGGAATTTACAGTGGATAGGATGGAAGATATGTGGATGAATGGAGATGGATGCGTGGATATTTGGGAGGGGGTTGGTGGGGGGGAGGAGGGAGGGTGGATATAATGAAAATCATGGATGGGATAGAAAGCATGGTTACTCACCTGTAACAGGTGATCTCCGGGAACAGCAGGAATCAGTTCTCACTTATCAGTGACATCACCGATGGAGCCCTCGCATGGGAAGCCTCCCCAGCTTTCACAGAAAGGTTTTGGGAGATCCAGCATGCATGCGTGATTGCCTTTCCAACCAAACAGAACCATCTTACCTCAGTATGATGACATAGCTTAATTTGGAGTGGAGGAGTGGCCTAGTGGTTGGGGCAAGGTACTTCAGGCTGGAAGATCAGGGGTTCAAATCCCACTAGATGACAGCAACCTTGGGCCGGAAGGACTGGGTTTCTAGTCCCACAGGTGCTCCTTGTGGTCTTGGGCAAGCCACTTAACCCTCCGTAGCCCATGTTCCCTGTAAAATAGTTATTTCCAAGTTATAATGCCCTGTTCAATGTAATTTCAGTTTGTTCAATGTAAACCGCACTGATGCAGAATAGCGCGGTATATACGAGAATGTAAATAAATAAATAAATAATTGATCCAAAAATGAAAAACTCCACGGGGAGGAGGAAACGTAGTGAGGACAGATTCCTACTGCTCCCAGAGAACACCTTTTACAGGTGAGCAAGCACACTTTCACAGGGACCAAACAGGAAGTCAGTCCTCACTTACGGGACTCTCATAGCTACTGTACAGGCTACCGAAAAAAACTATAAAAGGCCCAATGGGATAACCAGAAAAACTGAATCATGAAGAACAGCGGAAAAATGCTGAAAGGTTCCGAGAGTCGACATACAGCTCCGGCATCAAGTAAGAGAATGACTCTCTGGTAGCCTGGACAGACAGAAGGGCCGGAGGGAAGGAGTTGCATTAATTCACAAAGAGGTGCCAGAGTAGGGTTTGGCTGAAAGTGCTGTCACGCCAAGAATCTGCGTCTAGGCAGTAATGGGCTGCGAAGGTGTGGACAGAAGACCAAGTTGCACCTCTACAGATATCCAGCAAGGAGACCAAGCACAAGTAAGTTGTAGTTGCTGCCAATGCACGAACACTGTTGCCTGGCCATAGGCAAAGGAGATGCAGTCACTCAGATAGAAAGGGTGCATTTAGAAACTGCTACACAGCTTATTTGGGTCATAGGAAATGAAGATCTGGGAGGAACAGTGGTAGGCTTTTGTGTGCTCTAGATAGAAAACCAATGCCTTTTTATAATCCAGGGTATGGAGAGAGGCCTCCACTCTGCTCGCATGAGGCCTGCGAAAGAAGGTGGGAAGCAACACAGACTGGTTGAGATAGAAAGGCAAAACTACCTTAGGCAGAAATTTAGGATGAGTGCATAGGACCACTATTTTTGTAGAACTTGGTATAGGGCGTGTGCACCTCCAGCAACTGCAGTCCATGGACTCTACATGCCAAAGTAAGTGCCACCAAGAAAATGACCTTCCAGGACAGAAACTTGAGAGGACAGGTGGCCAGCAGCTCAAAAGGTGAAGTGAGCAGCTGTCCGAGGATTACATTAATGTGCTACACCACCGGTGGAGGTCGGACCAGTGGACACGATAGCAAGAGGCCCCTCAAGAAGCAGCCAATGAGGGGGGTGAACGGAAAGAGATCAAACATCTATCATATGATGGTGGACCGCCAGAGCACCAAGATGTACTCAAACTGAGTTAGACTTCAAACCACCACGAGAAAGGTGTAGAAAGTACATTAGGACCCGCCCAACTGGGCAGGAAAAAAGGTTAAGGGCTCGGTCTGCACACCAGACAGAAAATCTGTGCCATTTGAAGGCATGTGCATGTCTGGAAGAATCCTTGAAGGATGCAAGGAGGATATTCTCCATGTTCCTAGGCAGGTAAAACTGAGCAAGAGCTATCCTCTCAGCATCCAAGCCGTAAGGGCTAGGGATGAGATTGGGATGGAGGAGGATCCCTTTCTCCTGAGAGAGCAGATCCAGAGCATGGCCAAAGTGAAGAGGAGGTGCCCGAGAGAGGTGAAGCAATAGGGGGCACCACGGTTGCCTGGGCCAGCATGGGGCAATAAGTATCATTGTGGCCCTGTCTGTCTGAACCTTGAAAAGGGTCTTGGCCATCAAGGGAGTTGATGGGTAAGCATAAAACAAACCCTTGCCCCAGTTCAGGAGGAATGTATCAGAGGCCACCTGACTGTGACAGGGAACTCTGGAATAGAACAGCAGCAGCTGAGCATTGTGAGGAGCAGTAAAGAGGTCCATGAACTGAGTGCCCCACCTCTGGAAGATGCTGCAGGCGACATGTGGATTGAGAGTCCACTCATGCAGCTGCAGCACTCTGCTGAGCCTATCTGCCAAGGTGTTGTCCTGACTGGTAAGCAAACCACCACAGGTTATGCTGTGCTTGCTGGCAAATCTCCAGAGTCGAACGCCCTTCCTGCAGAGGTGGTATGAGCCCATGCCACCTTGCTTGTTGATGTAGAACATCGCCATTTGGTTGTCCGTCTGGGTGAGGACTACCTGGTTGGACAGCTCTAAGGCCATTCGTTACCGCCCTGAGCTCGAGAAAATTTGTCTGATGAAAACTCTCCCCTGTCATCAAGAGTCCTTGGGTACGCAGGCCATCAAGATAAGCTCCTCAGCCCAGTTTGGAGGCATCCATGGTCAGCACCTGCTGGTGCATCAGGGCCTGGAAAGGAAGTCCCGCTAGAAGATGAGTTGTTTGCTGCCACCAGGAAAGGGAGTCCTATAGTGGCGAGAGTCACCCTTAGATGGTCCATTGCCGGACGTCACTGTGTACAGTGTCCATTGCGCCTACTACATCTAAAGTTGGGCAGACAGGGTTACGTGGACTGTTGAGGCTGTTCAGCAACGTTGGATGTCTTGGACCAGAGTGACAAGGCACTGGCCCTGGTCTGATAGAAGGAAGGCTCTGATTGCAATGGTATTGAGGAGAGCCCCAATGAACTAGAGACAATGGGCTGCAGGCAAAACACTGGGTAGTTGATGACAAAAATCAGCTGCTCCAGCACCGGTCATCAACCAGTCATCCAGACAGGGGAAGACAAAGATGCCCTGCACCTGAAGAAAAGCAGCTATGACCGCCAGACATTTTGTGAAAACACTTGGGGCAGACGAAGCGAAGGTACTGCCAATGTAGGAGGTGAATGAGGATGTGAATATAGGCATCTTTTAGATCTAAGGAGCATAGCCAATCTTCCCGCTAGAGGTAGGGCAGCAACGTTCTAAGGGATACCATCTTGAACTTCTCACGCACTAGGAAGCAACTGAGATTGTGGAGAGCAAGATGGGACATAATCTGTCTGTTTTGTTTGGAACCAGGAAGTAGCGGGAGTAGAATCCCTTTCTTGTTTGAGATAGTAGAACAACCTCCACTGCTCTTTCTTGTATATGAGCCTTGAGTTCTTGCTGAAGAAGTTCTCAATGGTAAGGTTCCAAAGGATACGCCCCTAGAAAGGACAGAGGGGGTGTCTGATCGAAGTGTAGGAGGTAGCCCTCCTTTAGCACGCGCAGAGCTCAGGTGTCATTGGTTATGCTGGGCCAACGATGGGCAAATGACATAAGACACTCCCCAATGTGCTGCGGAACTGGGCCCGAAGGTGGAAGAAGGGCTAGGGTCCAGGAATCAAAAGCCCCCCACCCCAACTGTGGTTGTGGTGCCGGTTGGGGTTTCAGGCCAATATTGCTACAGGTCTTGGCCCTTAGGCTGCTGTGCCTGCTCGGGCAGCTGGTATGAACAGTACGAGATATAAGTATCGTAGGCCTTCTTTTTCTTTGGGTAGAAGGATTTCCCCCCCCAAGGCCTTCCATCGGGAAGGATTAGCACTCTTTCTTGAGAACCTATTCATGGTGACCTCTTCAGTCTCCAACTCTGAGGCCTTCTCATCATGGGTTTGCCAAAGAGGTTCTCTCCTTGACATGGGACATCGACCAATTTGTCCTGAACCATTACTCAAGTCTGATGACTGTAGCCATGCCAGATGGCAGGCACCATCGCAGCCTCTCTAGACACGGACTCAAAGCCATCATAGGCTGCACAAGTGACATATTTGGAGCATTCCTTGATCGTAGCTATCAGGCTCTAGAAACACTGAGAGGGTCTCCAGATAAGCCAGCCAAGAACCCAGCATGCTCATCCGCCAGGTCTCTCAAGTACATGCCCAGATACAGCTTGTATATTTGGACATGGGCCATGAGCATTGAGCCCATCGCGTTAACATTTCCTGCTAAGCCCATCCATGGTGTGTACCTCCCTACCAGGGGGCACCAAGGAGTGTGTCTTGTTACTCTTAATAAGGTGCATGCCCGATTCCACAACCATAGAGTTGTGAGACAGTTGTGTTTTCTCAAAGCCTGGGCTCTTCCGGACTCGATACATGGAATCGAGATGCCTGCTCAGAATTGACAATGTAACCGGGGTCTCCCACATCCTCAGCAATAACCTCTCCAGGATAGGGTGCACCAGGATGGCGATGGCCTCCTTTGGGGGAATTGGATACTAGAGGATCTCCAGCTCCTCTGCCTGAGGCTCCTCTTTGGCTTTAATTGTGATGGATAAAGACGAACTGCACAAAGGAGAAGTCTTTGGTAGGGGACCTCCTGCGCTTATATGGGGGCAAGGGGATCCGAGTCAGACAAGAATTTAAAGTATTGGCGGGAATAGGAACTGCATCGATGCACCGGTGGCTGAGTCAAGGGCAACCTTGATTCCCTGTGCTCCAAGCCTGATGCATGGGGGGGGGGGGGGGGGGGAGATCTGCTGCACCAATCGGGATCGAGAAAGGTCCCAGGAACCAGAGGATATAGCATGTTTTTCAAGAATCAGATGGACCTCCACCAGCAAAGGCACCCACGGTGGACGGAGCCATCACCGGCCCTGAGGAACCAGAGGTTCCTGAGGCTTGTGCTGTGCCATAAAGGCAGTCAGGCTGTGCTTGAGAGTCAACAACCACTCTGTTAAGAGAGAGTACTCCACAGCTGCCAGCACTATCATCGCATCCTTCAGTGCCAATGCCAGTTCCTTTGACAGGGACACCTCAATGGTAACAGGTTCAGGAATCCCACACCAGCTCTCTGAGGCCACAGGAGGCACCTCCTCCTGGTGAGGCAATTTCGAAAGCCTCTCCTGGCCTTCGCCCTCAGAGTTGCGTTGAGTGCTTCCATGAATATGTCCATGGGTACCCTGGATTCGGCATCACCCTTCGACGATGACCGAGATAGAATCTGTTCCTTCCAGGGATGCTCCTCTTCAAAGAACCTATGACCTCGTGGCTACGAAAGTGTTTGGTCACCACGAGAGGCTGAGTGACTTTGAGAGAGTCTATTCTGATGTCAATGTAGGGGTCAATGCCGATGTCTTGGAGTTGAAAGCACAGTTACTTACCTGTAACAGGTGATCTCTGGGAACAGCAGGAATTAGTCATCACATATGGGTACGTCGGTACCGACGGAGCCCGCGCGGGAAAGCTCCCCAGCTTTTCAGATTAAAAGCTTTTGGGGCCTCCCACTGCACATGCACGCTGCCTTCCCGCCTTCCTGACCAGCTCTCGTCAGTTCGAGTTTAAAGCTGAGACAATAGAGAGAGAGGACAGGAAGATAGATAGATAGAGATACAACTCCTAGGGGAGGTGGGTGGGTTGTGATGACTAATTCCTGCTGTTCCCAGAGATCACCTGTTACAGGTAAGTAACTGTGCTATCTCCAGGAACAAGCAGGAATAAGTCATCACATATGGGGACTCCCTAGCTAAGATGCCTGGGAGATCCCCCTCCAAGGGTAAACCATCTTTGTATGGATCTCAGGCATCCATCCAGGGAAGGTGGGCAGGAGTTGTTTAAGTATGGAACAGGTGTTTGAGGACAGCCTGACCAAACAAGGCATCCCGGCGGGAGTCCTTGTCCAAGCAGTAATGGGCTGTGAAGGTATGAACCAAGGCCCAAGTGGCTGCTCGACAGATCTGATCTATGGACACAGAGTGAAGATGAGCCATAGAAGTGGCCATGGCTCTCACATTGTGAGCTGTGACATGGCCCTCCAGAGAAATGTTCTTACTCTGGTAAGCAAAAGAAATACACTGAGCGATCCAATTGGAAAGTGTACGCTTGGTGACTGGAAGTCCCAAATGAGAAGGATCAAAAGCCACGAAAAGTTGAGGTAAAAGGCAAGAGCTCTTTTACAATCCAGAGTATGAAGGTTCCTCTCTGCACTGGATGCATGAGGAGCCGGGAAAAAGACAGGTAGATATACCTCTTGATTAAGATGAAGAGGCGAGACCACTTTGGGCATAAAGTGGGGATTCGTCCTAAGGACCACCTTATCATGATGAAACCTAGTATAAGGTGGATGAGCCACTAAAGCCTGCAGTTCACTGATGCGGCGAGCCAAAGTGACTGCAATAAGGAAAACAACCTTCCAGGAAAGAAATTTGAAGGAGGTAGAGTCCAAAGGCTCAAAAGGTGGCTTCATAAGCTGACCTAGAACTAGGTTCAAATCCCATGCTACCGGGGGAGGTCGGATGGGAGGTTTAGTTAGGGTCAGGCCTCTCATGAAACGTGCAACAAGAGGATGAGAGGAGACAGGTTGTCCATTTATAGGTTTTAAGGATGCTGCAATAGCACTCAAATGGACCCTTACTGAATTCGTCTTAAGGCCTGCATTTGAAAGATGCAGGAGATAGTCCAAGAGGGAATTCAAAGGAAGTGCTAGAGGGTCAAGACCCTGCTGAGCACACCAAATGGAAAAACGCTTCCATTTGAAAGCATAAAAACGCCTCGTGGAAGGTTTCCTAGAGGCATGAAGGATATCTTTCACAGCCTGAGAAAGATTAAAGTCTTGAAGACTTAGGCCTTCAGTAACCAAGCTCTGAGATGTAGGGATTTGGGGTTTGGGTGCCACAAAGTCCCCTTCTCCTGAGACAGGAGGTCTGGCGCAGCTCCCAGGTCCAGGGAGGATCCCTGGGAGAGATGCAGAAGTAGAGGGAACCACACCTGGCGTGGCCAGCGGGGAGCTATGAGGATCATAGTCCCGTGATCCCTCTGGAGCTTGAACAGAGTCTTGGATATTAGAGGAATGGGTGGAAAGGCATAGAGGAATTCCTGACCCCAATGCAGGAGGAAGGCATCGTGGGCCTGAGCTCCCTGACACTGAGTTCTGGAACAGAACCGGGGAAGTTTGGCATTCCACGGACTTGCAAAGAGGTCTATGTCCGGGGTCCCCCATTCCTGAAAGATTCTGCGTATCTGGTCCATATGTAGGGACCATTCGTGTGGAAGCAGGACTCGACTGAGTCTGTCCGCACGAGAGTTTTGAACTCCTGGAAGATACACTGCAAGAAGGTGAATTTGATGCTCTCTGGCGAAGGCCCATAATCTGAGAGCTTCGTTGCAAAGCGACAGAGAGCCTGTCCCTCCTTGTTTGTTTATATAGAACATGGCTACCTGATTGTCTGTCTGAACTAGGACAGTCAGGTTGACAAGGAGGGTATAGAAGACCTTGAGGGCAAGGTAAATTGCTCGCAGTTCCAGGAGGTTGATATGAAGGGTGGTCTCTTGTGGAGACCAAGTGCCCTGAGTGGAGAGGTTCTGAAGATGAGCTCCCCACCCTGTCTGGGAGGCATCTGTTGTGAGGGTTGCTTGGGGCAACAAAGGTTGGAAGGGGGCCCCCAACAACAGATTCTTGGTGGATGTCCACCATTGGAGGGACCAAAACAGACGGCTTGAGGTGAGTATTTGGTCGGAGAGCGCTCCAGATGCTTGAGTCCACTGGGTGGCCAAGGTCCATTGAGCTGCTCTCATATGCAGACGAGCGTAGGGCACCACATGTACCGTGGAGGCCATGTGGCCCAGAAGTCGCAGCATTTCCCGGGCTGTCAAATGACTGCTGGACTGAGCTTGGGAGGCCAAACTCAGCAGGCGTTGGGCCCTGAGCTGAGGCAGGTAGGCCCTCGCAGTGATGGTGTCTAACTGGGCCCCTATGAACTCGAGAGACTGAGTAGGGATTAGTTGAGACTTGGGAAGGTTTACTACCAGTCCCAGATACTGCAGAAGACGCCTTGTGCGGTCCAGGGAAATTTGGGCCTGGGACTGAGATGGAGCTCGGATGAGCCAGTCGTCCAGGTATGGGAATATGAAAATTCCCAGGCCTCTTAGAAAGGCAGCTACGACTGCCATGCATTTGGTGAACACTCTTGGAGCAGAGGCTAGACCGAAGGGGAGTACTCTGTACTGGAAATGTTGTCCCTGAAACAGAAATCGAAGGTATTTTCTGTGGGATGGGTGGATGAGTATGTGTGTATACGCATCCTTTAGGTCTAGAGAACAAAGCCAATCCTGACTCTGAAGGTATGGAAGGAGAATGCCCAGAGAAAACATTTTGAATTTCTCCTTGAAAAGAAATTTGTTCAATTCTCTCAGATCTAGAATTGGTCTGAAGCCCTCTGTCTTCTTTGGTATTAGAAAATAAGGGGAGTAGAATCCCGTCCCCTGTTGAAGAAGAGGGACCTCCTCTATTGCCCCTTGGGCAAGGAGGGAGGAGAATTCCTGACCCAAGAGGGTCAGGAGAGATGGGGGAGAATTGAACTGCCTCACCATAGTATAAGGAGGAAGGTCGGAAAAATGGAGTTTGTAACCCTCTCTGATGATAGAGAGGGTCCATTGCTCTGATGTAATTTGCTCCCATCTGGGAGCAAAGTGAGCTAACCTTCCGGGTATGGTGAGGGGCTCTGGTTGTTCTAGAGCCAGAAAAGTTAAGTTCTCTAGGGGCAAGTCAAAACCCCTGAGGGGGTTGAGCCTGCTGAGGCGTAGCAGACGCCGCAGGCTTTGACCTTGCCTGTTTAGGTTGCTGACGTTTAGCAGCAAAACGAGGCTGAGAGGATTGTTGGCCAGTATTTGTGGAAAATCTGGACTTCTTGTAATAAGGCCTCTTAAAAGACTTCTTTTTGGCAGGAGTGGAGGTAGACTTAGAAAGTCTATCTAAGGTGGCATTTTCTGCATCCATTTGAGTGGCCTTAATTTGCCACTCCTCACCAAATAAGTTCTCACCTGTACAGGGCAGATTCCATAAGCCATCTAGGACCCAAGGTTCTAGATCAGAAGCCTGGAGCCAAGCAAGACGTCGGGCTGCTATAGCAATGCCCGAAGCCCTACCAGCACCCTCAAAGGAATCAAAAACTGCCCTGTTGGAGAACTTTGAAATATCCAAAAGGTGTTTCACTAAGAAAATGAACTCCTCCCTTTTATCCTCAGGGATGAAGGGGGCAAAATGCTGAACTTTTAGAGCGATTTCACTGAGAAACATGCCCATGTAAAGACTATAGGAATTAATCCTGGCTATAAGCATAGTAGCCTGGAAAAGTTTCCTGCCAAAAGAGTCTAGAGTCTTACATTCTAGCCCTGGAGGAGTAGAAGAGTGCCTTTTGGTACTCTTTATCTTCTTCATTGCAGACTTCACCACAATAGAATGATGAGGCAACTGGGTTTTTTGGAAACCAGAAGAAGGGGGGACACGGTACATGGTGTCCAACCTGCGAGAAGAAGGAGACAATGTTAGAGGAGCCTCCCATAAGTCCATCAAGTGTTCTTGAAGGATTTCATGGATAGGCAGGGTGACTGCCTCTTTAGGAGACTTAGAGTATCCTAAAATATCCAGTTTCTTTGATCTGGGTTCCTTTTCAGAGGATGAAGCAATAGAAAGACCTTTAGCTATTTCTATGATGAAGTCCTGAAAGGACAAATCCTCTGGTGGAGACATTCTCCTTTTAGGAGAAGAAGGCTCTTCAGGAAGATCAAGGGAGAACTCATCAGAATCATCAGAGGAGTTAAAATCCTCTGAAGAAGCAGAGTATCCTCTATGTGCTTCCAACGCACGATACGCATACCGTTCGGTATCGACATCGGGCGTACCGGGTATGGGATCGGTACCGGGCAAAAGCCCGGATCCGGCATGCGGAACTGATCTGCGTTTGGAAGACGATGGCCTCGGTTTCCGGTATGGAAGCCATTACCGGAACCGGACCCGGTACCGCTGGCCGCGGTACCGAGGGCGTAGCAGCATTAATAAAAGCCAGAATGGCCTGCTGCATGACTTGGACAGTATTGCCCATAGACGCCACTGCTGCCTGGATGTCGGTACCGGTATGGGCCGGTACCCCAGAGCAGCACAACAGGTGATCTGTCGAGGCCGCGCCATCGATGTCAACCTGTGACCCCATGATTGCTTTGGAGGCCGGAACCTCCCGCCGGGGTTTTTTGGCCTGGGCAGAATCCTCGAACTCAGAATTGAGAGCCTCTCGATCTTTAGAAAGAGATTTGCTTTTAGAGGATTTGCCCACTGGAGTTTTGGTTACCTGAGATCCATCCGGAGAGGAAGACCTGGATGACTGTGATGCTTCTGAAGGAAACAGCACATGGAACTTGTTGGCCCGGTTCTGCAATCCACGTTTCGACATCTGGGAGCAGGATGGGCAGTCCGGTATGGAATGGTCAGGTCCTAAACAATTAAGACACCATTCATGGGTGTCTGTAACAGGAATGACAGCACTGCACTTGGTACACTTTTTAAAAGCAGGAACTGGCTTCTCCATGAGGAGAATTTGTGTAGGCCTGAAGGCCTAACAAAGTACCAAGCTGTGCTGAAGAAAAGAAACATATATTTTTTTTTTTTAAAGAAAGAAAGAGAGACCGGCAGTACCGGTTTCAGAATGGGGAAGGCAGGTACGCGGTCTAAAGAAAACAATAAAATTAACAATTTCTTCAGCGGTGACAGGAACACGACCTGCTGGCTCCGCGGAAAAAAAGAAACTGACGAGAGCTGGTCAGGAAGGCGGGAAGGCAGCGCGCATGTGCAGTGGGAGGCCCCAAAAGCTTTTAATCTGAAAAGCTGGGGAGCTTTCCTGCGCGGGCTCCGTCGGTACCGACGTACCCATATGTGATGACTTATTCCTGCTTGTTCCTGGAGATCAGTGATTCCCACTGGTTTTCACGGTTCTTTGGCCTTTTGCGTGTCATCTGCAAGCAGAGAGCACAAGTGGAGGGCTCATGGTTGGGCCAGAGGCACAGACAACACCATTTATGACAGTCAGTTATGGAGATGGTCTGGCCACATCTGTAGCACTTCTTAAAGCCACTGGTCGGGGTGGACATGTCGGGGAAGACGGCTTCCACCAACTCAAAATACTCCAATGCCCTGACTAAGAAGGCAAAAGAAAAAACTCATGTGCCAAAAATAAAGGAAAAGAAAATAACGACCAGAAAAAAACACTGCGCTGAGGCAGCAAAGATACCAGGAAAGAAAGAAAGGCGAATCAAAATGCAAATGAAGAGAAAAAAAAATAAAAGAGTACCGAGCGGAAAAAGAACAGACAGGGCAAAACGTTTCTCCAGGATATAGACGAATGTCTGCAGGGCTCCGTGGAAAAAAGAAGACTGAAGTAAGATGGCTCCATTTGGGCAGGAAGGCGATCACACATGCATGATGGATCTCCCAAAGGCTTTCTGTGAAAGCTGGAGAGGGCTCCTGCATGAGGGCTCCGTTGGTGATGTCATCCGTAAGTGAGGACTGACATCCTGCTTGGTCCCAGAGAACGCCACAAACAACGGGGAACAGAGTTGGCAAATGTGAATGAACACCAATTTGTAAAGAGCGAGCAGAATATCCCTTGCTGGGGGGGGGGGGGGGGGGGGGGGAGAAAGGTGGTGCATTGACAGTGATGTATGTGTGGGGCACCTACACAGGAGTATGGGACAATTGCTGATTTGCAGCTGACCACATTTGATATGGATGGGATACACTCTCAGCAAAGCGCACGAAAATCCTCACTTATTTACGAAAGGTTAAGACAGACATAGCCTTCCTACAAGAAACACACCTAAGGTCCCTAGAGCACAGGAAACTACAACAGTCCCGGGTAGGGGAGGTGTACTTACTTACCTTTAAAGGGAGGCAGAGAGGGATAGCAACTCTTTAGAAAGGGACTGGACTTTCAAATGCATAAAGTGGTACAGGATACTAAGGGCAGATATTTCATTGTGCTGGGTGAGCTGGGGAGGTATAAGTTGATGTTTTGCAACATATATGCACCCACTGTCTATTGTCATAATTTCTTCACCAATATAGTGATGAAAGGGGTAATGTATGCAGAAGGTGACATTTTACTTACCAGATAATTTCCTTTCCTTGAATTCTGCTAGACAAGTCCAGACAAGTGGATTGTGTTCCCCTACCAGCAGATTGCTGAAGACAGAGAACCAATGAAAAGCCCAGAGTTCAATGACATCACTCCTGTGCCTCTATCCACCTCAGCACTAGAGGTCCCTTCAATATTCGTCCCAAAGCATATGGAAGATACAGAGCAAGTCTTACACAGCCTTAATGTGGGCAACAATGAGTAAACAGCTTGGAGACTGGACCAATCAGAATCTTCACCTCCCTGGATGTAGCATGCTGGAACTCCCATCAGCCCTCCAGTGACCTATTGACAAAGCAGACTCAAGAAGACAACCAATAAGTAGCCAACTCCTCCTGTCATTGCAATCCGTATCATTATTATCATAAGTTATGAAACTAGCACCCTGATCAAGACAGGAACATGCCCCTATGGCGAACACCAAGAGGCGCCCCAGAAAAATGCCCTCCTGCCACAGAACCCCACAATACGGTAATAGGCAGAAGAGAGAAATTTAAAAGGAAAAAACCTAAACTTCTCGAGTAAACACTCACCTGTGACATCGCCTCGCAGTACCAAACCCGTGCCGAGCTGACCGTAGAAATTCAGGGCGGGAAGGAGGACTAAACTGTCGTCACTCAAGGAACTACAATTACCAGGTAAGTGTAATTTTGATTTCCTTATTGTTCCTCCAGTTTAGTCCTCTACTCCTGGGATGTATCAGAGCAGTACTATCGGGAGGGACCCCGTCAGCTGGCACACAACAATGGCGACCCAGTACCGGCAGCTCTTGCCTCCAACACATCCAAACAACAGTGTTTACTGAAAGGATGGAGCGACGCCCTAACCGCTCCGCAGTACCGTATACCAGGGAAAAAAGTGTGAGCAGAGACCGGGACGCAGCGTGTGCCCGGAAAGCAAACTCTCAACAACTACAAAGGACCGGACGGCCCTTTAACCCGTGAGCTACGACAACCGCCTACTTACCCGATCCGGCAATGGATATTTGCGCCCTAGCCGCCCCGTTCCGGAAAAAAAAAAAAACTCCCAACAAGGCGAAAAGACGATGGGCTTCGCGAAAGGACTCGACCACGGTCCAAAACGCCACACAACACCCTCATTATGTGCAAACGATTCCATCGGCCATCCGAATCCTACCCAGCTTTTGTTCGCAAAACTGTAAGCAACTCCGAAGCTGCGAAAGAAAGGAAACCGCAGTTCAGCAACCAGGACAGTGGTAGAAGTGCCCCCTTACCAGGGACAACAGGGACGAAACGGGACTCAAT
This sequence comes from Ichthyophis bannanicus, assembly GCA_033557465.1. Lineage (NCBI taxonomy): Eukaryota > Metazoa > Chordata > Amphibia > Gymnophiona > Ichthyophiidae > Ichthyophis > Ichthyophis bannanicus. Next base: position 1,121,419,756 of record CM066032.1, on the reverse strand, counting down.
AGGAAGAGCCTGACGCTCCGAAACGCATCTCCTTGAGGAAAAGGTTACCAAAAACACCACCGGAAGCATCAAAACACCTCACGGGACAGAGCCTGAAAGGCCCACACAGCGCTTTAACGAAACCCCATAAGACCAAGATGAAATCTGACGAGGAAACGAAAACTCGTCACGCAGGGTGCAGAGCAGAAACTACTCTAAGGAAACACTGCACCGCGCCGCAGTGCCCGACAGGACATGGTACCTGCAAACGCCCGCCACTCTCAGCAGACCGCCCGCAGCTCCTGACGGGTAACTGGCCACTAGGTCCCCTATGTACTCCAGGAACTTTGCGTGAAACGCTCTCTGAACGTAGCGGCGCAAAACAAAGTAACCGAGCAAGGTCCCGGGACCGCTCTCCCATTTTTTTTTTTTTAAATTTATTTATTTATTTATTTTTTTTTTTTTGTTTTTGTTTTTGTATCATATTCCATCATTACCAATCCAGGATCCAATCCACGGAACCCTTAAGGCAGGAACAGACACGCAGCGACCGCGTGCTCCGATGGAAGCCTTGAAAACCCTAAGCACCTGTTGGGAAAACAGCCAGGGTCCCAAGAGCCTAACTGGCTACCCTAGGAAAGCGCATACGGGGCTTAAACGCGTTGGAAGGACCCCAGATGGCCTTAACCATATTCGTATGAATGGGGTCCCCTCAAGGCCTACGCCTCGGCAGTAGCAGGCAGCGCCTGACCCTATGACCCTGGGACTAGCTGGCACGGAGCCGAGCGACCTAGTGGTTAAGGTATGCTACCAGAGAGCCCAGGGAATGAAGTCCAAACAAGACCACCAGCCTAGGACCACAACATAAAAAACTGGGTTTGCTGACCCCAGAGGTGGTCTGGCTGGCCCTTAGTAATTGACTTAACCCCCTTTCTCAAGTACCAAAACAAATCGCGAACCCTGCCGTGACAAGGGAAAGAGAAATACCGTAATCTACGGTATGTGCACCCCGACCAAAAGGCAACAGTACACCCTAATAAAGAACTCACTTCCTGGGTGACAAGCTGAAGCCTGTTACTTGGTCAGCCATTACGGGTGCCGCAGGGGATGTACCTGATGTTCAGGTCACCCTTGCAGACATCTGGAAAGCTGTTAACCGTATTGAAAGTTCCCTAGTTCCCATTGTTAAAAGGTTGTGTGAGTTTTCTTCTGAGACTTCTCGTAAGATTAGTGAGGTAGACACGCATATGGGTAATATTCTTTCTCGTGTGTCAGTTTGTGAAAACCAATGTCTCTCCTTAAAAACTGTGTATTCCTCTACTATTAAGGATAGTTTAAATATTCACCACAAACTAGAATTATATGAAAATTTGTTGAGGTCTAAGAATCTTCGTTTTTTGAATTTCCCAGTTTGCCATTTACTTTCTCCTGAAATTCTTTTAGTGAAATATTTTAGAGAAGTGTTGGGTTTAGCTACTGCGGACTCAATTGCCTTTTCTAAATTGTATTACCTGACTGGACGTGGGGTTGTGCCTAATTCTTTAGGTGAATTTGATGTGGTTCAGGCCCGTTCTGAGCTTGAGCTCACCAAATTCTTGGAAGATTCCCAGGATATTATTCTATCACGTGCCACTTTGATTGTAACATTTCTATCTGATAAGGATAAGGTTCTGGTATTACGTAGCTATTTCAAGAAAATGTCCTCTTTGTTTTGTGGTGCAAAGATACAAATATTTCCAGACGTATGTAGGGCTACGCAGGTTAGGAGACAGGCCTTTTTGGCACTGAAACCTAGAGTGTTAGCCCTCACTGCTTCTTTTTTTCTTCGTTATCCCTGCAAATGTTTAATTACGTTGCAGGGATCAAAATTTACTTTTATGGAACCGTCTCAATTGGAATTATTTTTGGTTGGTAAGGAGAGTCAGAGTAATGGTAGGGAGGGTGTGGAGTGATAGTTTAAGCTGTTCAGTAACTAGAGTGATTTAACTCTTAATGTTTTTTCCTTTTCCTATTTTTCCTAATTTTGTATCTCCCCAATATAGAGGGCTAGAAGTAAGTGCTGTTAGTTTGTATGTATTTCCCCTTATGGTCTGTACTGCAATTGTTTTTCTTTTTAATACTATAACACCACTTAAGTTGCTTGTACTTTGCTTTTGTAAGTTGATTGAAAATTATTAAAAAAAAAAAAAAAAAAAAAAAAAAAAAAGAACTCACTTCAAGAAGTGAGTGTAGGAAACAGTGGCAGCCAATAGAGAACAGAGCCGGTGTTGGTTCCTTGACCCCCTTCTCGCCTTCCAGCCCTTCCATCAGCCTGGAGAGAAGGTGGAGAAGAGAATGACCAGAGATCCGGAGAACTGGCATCCTGGACAACAGAAAAAAGACACTAGGCGCTGGCAGTAAAGCTCAAAGAGAAAGGGAAACTGAAGACCGATAGCACGACATCCTCCCAATACCGGAGAAATTAACCGAAGCTGACGAGACAGCCTGAGCAAAGAAGGGAGGTCGCGGACTGCAACAAATGCACCCAATCGAATGCATAAGCTATTGACAACAGCTACAAAAATGCCCATGAACATATAAGGGCGACTCAGCACCCGACACCCTAACACAGTGCAGGGAGCACGCCTGAACAGCGATAGAATCCTTGAAGCATACCGAGAGCATGGCCAGCCCCTAGGAAACCGTCCAGTACCCCGGGGCGCTAACCCCCAGACCGTGCTACCTAGGCGTCCTTCCCTTCACCCTCAGCATGGTCCCTTTAACAAGAGCACCCAGACGGACAGTGCCCCTGCTAAACGCAGTTCGCCCTGCTCGGACAGGACAGCTCCAGAAACAGATGAGAATCACCTGGGAAGAGCCTGCTAATTGGAGCTATGAAACACACAGGTAAGCCCCTGGCCCTCCTGCCGTCAGGAAAACCGCGGCGGGACACATTGATAACCCTGGAAGAGCAGGCCGGAGAGGTTGCCGCCCGCATGAACCTGAAGAGGAAAGCAATTTGTAGTACAACACCCCACCTCCAGGGATGAGGACACTAAGCCATACGTTATACATGAGCCGCGTTGATATGCGGTGGACTTTAGGGCACTAGAGTCCCCACCGCTAAACAGACATAAAGAGTCTGAAATCCTGGTCTGCAAAATACTGCAGTTGCCGGTGCAGACACTAACCCCAGAGCGCCCATGAGGTGGCCCTGCGGGATTTGCTGTACTTCTTAATTTTATTTTATTTTATTTATTTTTTAGCGAAGGGTTCCTGAAGGTGACTCCGTGAAACCACCAGTAGCTACCCCGAGTTTCCCCGAACAAGGAAACCTCACCTATTAACAAAGCAAGGACCTGAGAGAAAACCGGGCGACAGAGGAGCCGAACGATTTCTCCCCAGCGTAGACCCTGAAGGAAACTACCACGCCTCCCAGGTCGAACTCGCCCCCATCTGAAGACTTACCCCAAGTCAGACAAACTTCGAGAAACGGAAGAACGAAGACTCCCGCCGTCCGCAGCACTGCCGCCACCACAAACCGAATTTTGTGGAAAAAGCGCAAGCCGCTGCGAACCCAAAGGATAGGGGGCTGGACCTGGAAATTGATTGTATAATCCCGGTATATATGTACACTTTCTTACAGACCGCGCGAGCCTGCCTCAGTGCGGCTTACACTGAACAAACGGAAAATACCGGCAATAGGGCATGAGAACCTAGAGAGAACTATTGTACCGGGAACATGGGCTATGGAGGGTTAAGGGGCTCGGCCAAGAACACCAGGAAGTGCTAACCCTAAAAGCCAATGATGTGCCGCTTTAAATGGGCAAGGCGCAGAGGGCAAACCTGAACAGTACAGCCCAATTGAAAACATCTGCCAATGTACTACAATGGAAGGCACGACAAAACGACTGACCCTTCAGGGACAGTGAACCTTTTTGAAATGTAGGAGCGATCGCGCCTTTTGTAAGTTGCTTGCCAACCGACCTGCTAAGGGAGAAGGAAAGGACCAGAGACGGAAACTAGCAATGTTGAAGCCACAGGTCACCGGCCCCGCTATAAACAGTTTATTTAACTATCTACTAGGTCGAGGCAGCTAAGAGCAAGAAAACCTCCAGAGAGTAGGGGGGGGGGGGTCACGAGCAACCAAGCGGGAACTAACAAGACCCGTGCCTGGGAAGCCATATGCCGTCCGAACACAACCCTTTGCTGGAGAGCAGGAAGGCGGCGACTGACACAGCTGATGCTGGGACTACTTTGTGAAAGCTGACAAACCGACCGCAATATTTTGATGATGAAGCATACTGCTTGACCGTCAGGGCGCAAGCTCGCGAAGCAGCCTGGGCCACTCCAAGCACTCATGGACCCCAGGCAAACCTGAGGCTGAGCACCCACAGCAGTCTTGACACTCGTGCACACTATGTACAAAAAAAGTGCAACGAAAGATTGTTGATAGACAGGTTTGGGCTGACCTTGTTTGTTTGGTTTTTCTTTTTTTTTTTTTTTGAACAAGTAACGCATGGAAACGGACGCCCTGAAGTCTCTAATGAAAAGGGCTTAGCCACATGAGGAGTATTAACGAACCCAAGCATGTGCATAAGTCTCAGCCTTCATACCCACCAATGGGGTTTGCACCGGAGGATGACTCAGGAACATCACATAGATGGGGTTTCAATGTACACATATGATAATGTAGCATAAATGCGTTTTCTGCAAATCTAGGCACAGAGATATACCTGCTTAGAGTTATGTTGCAACTAGGGGAAACACATGAGAACACACCGACGGGCCGATGCGTTTACTTAATAAAATAGGTCCCAAAAGAAAAACACACCTGGCAAAGCGCATTGACTGTATGAGAGCTTATAAAAAGTACCTCGTAATGATCCTACTGGAATCCTCCAAGGCTGCTCATAATATAGAGGCTACTGTTTAGGACACCAAAACAAAAAACTGCTCTAAGCTTGCTCCGAAATAAACGGCAACAAGAGAAAAAGAGAAAGTTAGCATAAACAAAAGAAAGAAAGAAAGAAATAGCAAGCAACTAGCTGAAAACTCCAAGCAGAAGCAGCCTGCCAGTGAAAACGCTGAAATCAGACCAGAAGCACTCTCTGCCCCGGCGATCAGCGCTGCTGCCATGAAACAAGACATCGCAGGGGTAAAACCGCGTGCTCAAAATGGCCGCGGTTTCCTCACAGTGTTTTGGCGGGCCGTGTCGGAAGGCCTCTCTGGGACCCCCGTGCTGCACCCGGCTGCCAGGCAACAAAGCAAGCCACCTGTGCCAAGCCACAGCTCAACCTCCGGGAACAAACAAGGCTGCCGGGAACTCCTGCACCGGCGACAAGAATAGCCCCCGGTTCTGGCAGCTGTAAATCAGCGTGCCTGTGAGGTAAGATAGGAGCTCTATCCCGTGCCTTCTAGGGGAAAAGAGATCCAATATAAAGAAATGCCGGCATGTTAACCTGGCGCGGCAGAGACAGAAGCTCCCCTTCAGGAAACCAGGCTCTCCGTGTATTTGAGCCTCTCGGTCCCTTGAGAATTGCCTTTTTCTTTTTTTTTTTTTTGTTTTGTTTTGTTTTTTGTTTTAAAGAAACAGCAAAGAAATCCACCGGCCAAATAAAGTAACTGAATCTAACCCAAACAAATTGAAAATAGAGTATCCCAAAATAAACAGAAATAAATCTATACTAACTAGCCTGCTTCTTATGAGATCCTCCAGTGAGCCCAGCACCTAGGCTCACTACGTCCTCCTGCTGCATGGAGACGGGACATACTGGAGGGCTGATGGGAGTTCCAGCATGCTACATCCAGGGAGGTGAAGATTCTGATTGGTCCAGTCTCCAAGCTGCAGGAGGAGGTGCACTACCCAGGAGTAGAGGACTAAACTGGAGGAACGATAAGGAAATGTCACCTTCCATATTGTCCTGCTAGACCAGTCCAGACAAGTGGGATGTACCAAAGCTTTACCACCACTGGGTAGGAAGAAAACACAGCAGCTTGCAAAACTCTTGAGCCAAAGGCTGTGTCCACCCGCACGTGGACATCCAAGTGGTAATGCTTGACAAAAGTGGAAAGTGATGCCCACATTGCTGCCCGACAAATGTCTGCAAAGACTACTGAGCTCCGCTCCACCCATGAGGACGTTTGTGCTCTGGTAGATTGGGCATGCAAACCCTCTGGAACCATCCTGTTCCGAGGCAATGGTCTCCTTAATCCAGTGCCCCAAAGTCAATTTGGCCACTGCTTCACCCTTGTGCAGGCCAGCAAACAGCACAAAAAGATGGTCTGACTTACAAAAGGAATTTGTAACCTTCAAATACCGGAGAAGCACCTTCTGGACATCCACAAGGCATTGGAGCAGGTCGCCATCAGATCCATTTTGGGGTGACCCCAGCAGAGAAGAATGAACTAAACGCCTCCTGACTCAATTCCCACTCACCACGATTCAGAGTGCTGGTTGAGGAAGTCTGCTTCCACATTGTCCACCCTGGCAATATGTTGCGCCGACAAGGCTAGGAGGCTCTTCTCTGCCCAGGCAACAGAGCCACCATGGCGCGCCTTGTGCTGCCATGCTAAATGACATAAGGCACCGCTGTGGCATTGCCTGAAAACTCTCAAACCGCCTGGCCCTCGACCAGGGGCTGGAAACGTAGAACAGCCAACCAGATGGCCCTCACCTTGAGGCGGTTGATGGGCCATACCATTTCCCTGTGGTTCCAATTGCTCTGGGCCGTACGATCTTGGCAATGGGCTACCCAGCCCGAGAGATTGGCATCCATTGTTATCAGGATCCAGGGGAAATCGTCCAGCAGTACACCCTTCTTCAGATGACAGGATTGCCGCCACCACTGCAGGCTAGCCTTCATCCTCAACATGAGAGGAAGCCAGTGCTTGAACTCCTGAGAATTCGGGGACCATCGAGTCAACAAGGACCGCTGAAGCGGCCGCATGTGAGCATGCACCCATGGAACCATCTCTATGGTTGCCGCCATCAATGCTAAACTGAAGATAATCCCAGACTCTATGGGTCTGCTGCGTACAGAATACCACCAGACAACCCAACAGTCTAACTTTATCCTCTGGCATAAAAGCTCTGTCCACTCGAGTGTCGAAATGTCCTCTCAGAATCTCCAAGGACTGGCAAGGCAAAAGCTGGCTCTTTTCCTGATTGCCAAGGCTTTCCAAATAAGACACCACTCAGGACATCACCTGAGATGCTTATGATAGGGAATGGGCTTGGATGAGCCAGACGTCCAGATAGAGATGGACAAGGATCCTTTGGCGCCGCAGCCACCACCATCACACCATGACCTTGGAGAACATCCTTGGGTAGTGGAAAGCAGCAAACTGATAGTGAGAGCCAAGCATGGCAAAATGCAGATACTTCTACTGATCCGCCTAGATCAGGATATGATAACACGCCTTGGCCAGATCCAGAGAAGCCAAGAACTTCCCTTGGCGAATCTGAAAGCACAGGATGCACAAGTGCTCATTGACCCCCTTGAGGCCCAGAATGGGCCAGAAGGACCCATCCTTCTTTGGCACCATGAAGAGATGGAGTATCTGCCCTTGCCCAGCTCATCTGGGGGGATGGGTACCACCGCCTTTAGGCAAAGCAACTTGTCCAAGGTGGCCCATACCATGACACCTTTGATCACAGACCCACAAGGGGATATGATTAAGGCATCGGGAACTGGCTCTTTGCCTTCAAGGACATAGCCAAACTGAATGGTGTCTAGCACCCAGTGGTCCTTTGTAACCCGTGCACCATCCCTAGCCACCAAGCGCACCAGATCATACATGGCATCAGAAAGGAAGGCCGTAACAAACTCCCAGATAGAAGTAGTATCATCAGGTGGAAAAGACTGAATCCACTAGAGCAAGGCTCAAAACATCAAGCTGGAACATACCCCCAGCTGTAGACTAGCTGCCGCCAATCTGCCTTCCACAGGAATGGTGGTCCATCGGGTAACCACAAGGACTTGTGCATCCACCTTAGGAATGTCAAACCACTTGCTACGTTCCTCCTCCAGGAGAACACAGATCTTCTTATACATTCTTAACACTCTGACCAGACCTATCTTGATCACCTCTGGAAATGGGAAGACATTAGTGGCTTTCTGCACTCCTTGAAGGAGCGGATGTACCTTCGGCTCCTGTTCTAGGCCGGAAGCATCCATCAAATTTGGCGGATGAGACACTGGAAATCAATACTGTCAACTCCTCCTTCCAGAATAGGTGTATCACGCCAGCCTCTGCATAATCTTCTGAAGGTGAGAGCACATACGCATCCACATCAAAGCCAATACCGATTCATCTGAATCCGAGGCAAAGTCAATATCTCGGAGAGCTCCCAATTGTTACCCCTCTTTGGGGAGTGTCCTGCACCAGGGACGTTTAGCCAAAGGTAATCGAACCAGGCTTCTACTTTTAGCCTGCGTGGCACGAGACTGAGTCCGGAGGAACCTAGAGGCCACAAGGTCTGAATTTCCACTCCAGAACGACCAGACCTGTTGCAAAAAAGGAAAAGAATTCTGGGGAGGACAATCCGGATTCTGGAAGCTCTCTTCTTGGATAACGTTTCCAAACACCAGGGGCATAGCTGCCACAGACCCCTTATGGCAGGGATTCCCAAACCTGCCTCCCAGCCAGTCGGGTGTTCAGGATATCAATGATGAATATGCACGAGAGAGATTTGCATGCACTACCTCCAATGTATGCAAATCTCTCTCATGCATATTCATTGTGGATATCTGGAAAACCCGACTGGCAGGGAGGCCCCAGGACAGGTTTGGGAACCCCTGCCCTAGAGGATGAAGAGCGTCTCACAGCACGGTTGCCAGAGCCTCTGGCCGGTCGAACATCCTTATCCTTAGCACTATCCTGCACCTCTTGCCCTGAGGACGGCAAGTGCGGGATAACTGCATCCCTTCACTGAGAAGGGGAAAGCATACTCTCCAGGGGTGAATCAGAAGCTGCCATACAGGAAAGGCAGAGTCCAGAATCCAAAGATGAGGCGCCTCACTTGCCACAGGTCAACCAATATTTACTGGAAGACAGACAGACAGTTAGGTTAAGTATCAGCCTGCAAGTGTGTATTGGCTGCACTTTTATGTACTGCGTGTTAAAGGTGCTAGAGAAGGAGTGTGCAGTGGAGCTGCTTAGGTGAAACATGCATTAGGACCGTGTGACCCCCAGGCGCACGATAGGCAAAAACGTTACTAATGAGTGCAGAAAACGGCGGGAAACCCCCACACAGCACCAACAGTCGCTAACAGTCCACCTTGAATTTGCTCCCTCAGAGACGGAACCAGGAGTCCCCAACAAGGACAATGGACAGAGTCAAGCCTTGGTACTCACCCTCTGAGAGCTCCAGGGGCAGGATCTGTGCCAGGCTCAGCTCTACTTCCCTGAAACTGCTTCACTGGCTGGGTTTATTTTAACAGCACTGTGTGAAAAGTGGCTGGCAGGCAGATCCCTCTGAGACCCTTCTGCAATTTTCAGGAGAGAGCAGGGAGGAAAGGAGGAGGAGGGAGGGGGCACTGTGGTTGTGTGAGGTTGTTGTACTCTTCCAGATTCTTCCAAATCCCTCTAAATTGTGGCTGCTCAATAGGCCCTTATGATAAGGGCGTGGAGCTGAACCAGTTTTCCTTCCTCCTATGGCAACCAAAAAGACCGCAGTCTAGTAGAGTCTCCCACACTGTGCTCAAATGAGTGAGCTACCTTTTTAGGACTCATGGTGGTCGTTCATAAGCATTTAATAAATCTTTTTCCTCTCAGTATTCAGATTTTCAAGAGATAGGAGCAAATTTATCCACCATCTGCTGGAGACAAAAATACTGAAGGGACCAATGGTGGCCGAGGTAGATAGAGGCACAGGAGTGATGTCATTGAAACCTGGGCTTTTAATTTGTTCTTTGTCTCCACTAATTTGTTTGTAGATGAACACAACCCACTTGTTTGGACTGGTCTAGCAGGACAATACGGAATATAAATTGATTGTAGGAGGAGATATGAACATTGTAGCTAACCTATATCTTGACTGTAGACCCGGCAGGGGGGCCCCACGAGGCACACTTTGATGGGGCGGGTCAACTTCCTCATGACAGAGCTGGGGACAGTCATTGCATGGCAATATTTACATCCCTGGGAATCAGACTTTACTTTCTTCTCCCAACTTACAAAATGCACACTCAGCTTGATTACTGGTTGCTAAACTCCTCTCTTGCAAATAAGTTAATAATGGCCCAGATTGAACTTAGTGTGGTATCGGACCATTCTGCTGTTTGTATGGTGACCAAGCTGGTCAAGGGGGAGAAAGATTTCATTTGGACAAAGAGTTCCAGATATTACAAGGACAAAAGCTTTAAGGAAGCAGTCAGGAAAGCCTAAATTGACTATGAGGGACACAATGAAGCAGTTGCCTCCCCGGTGACATACTATGATGCGTGGGAAAATTATGGCATACACCTCGGCATTGAAGAAGAAAATGGAGGGACTGCTGCAATCCTTCACAAAGAAATTGGGGTAATTTCATTGGACCCATATTTCCTGCATGAGACAACAGGATAGGCAAAAAGATAGTGGAATTCAAAAAACAGATAAATGAGATTCTGATGGAAAGAGCAAAGTGGAGTCTTCTGATGCAAAAGTATCAGTTGCATAGGTGGGGAAGGGGGGGCAAGGCAGGGAGACTCATGGTGCATCTGGTGCACAGCCCACAGAGTAAGAAAATGATCACAAAAACAACAAACACAGGAATAGTTCAAATGGACACCTCAGCAATTGTACAAAGCTTTGTTGATTTGTATCAGTTCCTTTATAGCAGGAGGAAGAGCGACTGAAGGAAAGGGAGTAATTTTTTGAAGATCTGAATTTGCCTCAATTAAGTGATGAGGATGTCAACGCTTTAAAAAGGCCCATAATCATGGGGGAGGTAAGTGAAACAATCAAGAGTTTAACTGGCCAAGAGCCCTGGGCGCCGCGTTTTATAAAATAATGCCTGACTTAGTGGGACGGCCATTAGTGGATACATATGAGACTATGCTGATAAAGAAGCAGTTGAGGCCTGAGCAGAACAATGCTTATTGTTGTGCTTCCTAAACCCGGGAAGGACCCATTAGAGGTGGAATCCTACAGACTCAAAGCAGGCTTGCAGTCCAACATGTGCAGCGCCTCACCTCTACTGGTGTGAGGCCTGCAGAAGAAAGTCACAGAATGACTGATTGAGGTGAAACGCAGACTGATTGAGGTGGAACGCAGAGACTAACTTTGGCAGGAAATCTTATTATCGTGGAACCTGGTGTATGGCAGGTAAGCCACCAAGACCTGGAGTTCACAGAAACGGCATGACGACGTGACCGCCACCAGGAACATGACCTTCCAGGTCAGGAAGTGAGCAGCTCAAAGGGAGCCAACAAGAGCTGCACCAGAAACACGTTAAGGTCTCAAGCCACCGGTGGGGGCTTGACCAGAGGTTTAGAAAGGAATAAACCCTGCATAAAACGAACCACCAAGGGCTGGGCTGGGCTGGGCTGGGCTGGGCTCCCCCCCCCCCCGAACTGCAATGGTAGGCCCCAATCACACTCAGGTGGACTCTTAACAGAATTGGACTTGAGACCAGAGTTCAAGAGGTATTCCAACAACCTGTCCACAGCACAAGAGAAGGGATCCAGAACCTCACCACAAACACATAAGACCTTCGTAGAAGACTTGCGGGAAGCCAGAAGGACTTCCGTAACATTCTCAGGCAGGTTGAGTTCTGAGAGGACTACTCGCTCAACATCCACATCATGAGGGCCAAAGACTGGAAGACGGCATGCAACAAGGTCCCATCCTCCTGAGAGATGAGATCTGGGGCAGAGCCCAGCCATAGAGGCTCCCTCTGAGAGAGCTGAAGCAGCAGAGGGAATCACGGCTGCCAGGGCCAATACGGGGCGATGAGAATCATCATGCCCCCGTTGGCCTGCAGCTTCAGCGAGGTCTTCGCCACGAGTGGAATGGGAGGAAAGGCATACAGCAGGCCTGGCTCCCCAGTATATGAGGAAGGTATCTGATGCCAGTCAGTCATGGGACACGACCCTGGAACAGAACTGACCCACCTGTGCATTGCACTGGATGGCAAAGAGATCTATCGTGGGAGCACCCCATTCCCAAAAGATCCGTCTCACCATCTCCTTGTTGAGGTTCCACTTGCACAGCTGGAGGACGCGGCTCAGCTGGTCTGCCAGGGAGTTGAGCTCCCTAGGCAGATAGGTAGCTCTCAGCCCCATCTCATGAGTGAAGCTGAACTTCCACAAGCAGACTGCTTTCCGGCACAGGAGATATGACCCCATGCCACCCTGCTTGTTGACATAATACATCACCACCTGGTTGTCTGTCTGAATAAGCACAGATTGATTGACAAAAGGAACCTGGAATGCTTGGAGGACATTTCCTATGGCCCGGAGTTCCAAGAAGTTGATCTGGTGCCAGCTTTCCTGCTTGGACCACAGGCCCTACATGCACAGGACATCCAGATGAGCCCCCAGCAGAGCCTGGATGCATCTGTCCTATGCAGGGGCAAAGCCTGAAAAGGAAGACCCCTGAGCAAGTTCAGCGGCTCCAACCACCAGTGCAGGGACCAGACCAGAGGCACGGTGACCCTTACTCAGTCCTGAAGGCAGTCCGTGGTTTGCTTTCATTGTGTTCTCAGAGTCCACTGAGCTTGTCTCATTGGCAGACGGGGCAGGGGAGTGACATGGACAGTCGAGGCCATATGGCCAAGCACCTTCAGCTTCCCCTGGGCTGTCACCTGATAACGCTGCTCGGTATTGCAGACCAAGGCCTTCAGCCTCTGCAGGTGACCCACTGGGAGAAAGGCCAAGCCAGAGTGGTGTCCACGAGGGCCCCTATGAACTCCAGCTATTGAGAGGGCTGGGAAGTGAGACTTGGGGTTATTGACCACGAATCCCAGTCGCTTGAGCACCTGCATGGTCAGCTGGGCCGACTGACGGACTCCATCTTGAGTGCAGCTTTTTATGAGTGTCTTCCAAATAGGGGAAGATGAACATTCCCAGAGTCTGCAGGTAGGCGGTCCCCATGGCAAGACACTTTGTGAAGACTTGGGGCATGGATGCCAGTCCAAAGGGAAGGACCCAGTACTGGAAATACCAACCCCCCAGGATCAACCCGAGGTATTTTCTATGAACGGGGTGGATTGGAATGTGCATATACACATTCTTGAGATCCAGGGAGCATAGCCAATCCTCCTTTAGAAGGTACGGGAGCAGGGTCTCCAGTGAGACCATCTTCAATCTTTCTTGCACGAGGTAGGTGTTGAGGTCTTAGAGGTACTGGATAGGCCAAACCCCCCTCCCCTGTCTTCTTGGGGACCAGGAAGTATCTGGAGTATAATCCCCGCCCAACCAGAGCCGGGGTAACCGGCTCGACGGTGAGGTCTGCGAGCAGGGCGGAGACCTCTCCCCAAAGAAGAATGAGATGCAGGGAATCTTGAAAAAAGTTCCTCGAATGGGGGAAAGGGGGCAGCAGCTCGGCAAAGTGCAGCATATAGCCGCTTGGATTATCTGCAGCACCCATGTGTCAGAGGTGATGAGAGGCCACCTGTGGGCAAACTGGATGAGCCACCTCCTCCCCCTAATGAAGGGCTGTACCCTGAGGAGACTGGCAAATTGGCTATGTTCTGGAGAAATCAGTCAAATCCCCGCCCCGGGTTTGGGTTGCAGGGCCAGCTGGGCCTTCTGTGGCTTCTCACGGTGCTGCTGACGAGGAGCCTGTGCTCTCTGCTGAGAGCCCTGTGGGCTTGGGAGGTACCGGTGCTTAGGCTGAAAGAAGGTCTTCTTGACCTGGTACTTCTTACAAGAAGGACTGGCTGTCTTCCTCGAAGACCTGGTAAGAGTGACAAGCTGTGTGTCAATCTCAACAGCTTTAGACTCTACCTGCTTTCCAAAGAGGTTCTCGCCCTGGCATGGCATGTCGGCCAGCTTATGCTGGACACACTACTCCAGGTCTGAGGTTTGACGCCAGGCGAGCCGGAAGACTCCAATGCTCACCGCCATGGCTCTGCAGGCTGACTTAAAGGCATCATAAGTCACCGGGACCATGAATTTGGAACAGTCCTTACCGTGGCCCACCAGGGCATGGAACATGTCCAGGGGCTCAGGAGGAAGGAGTGGGCCAAACTTGGCCAGATCTCACATGATATCCTTGAGGAACGTGCCCATATACAACTGGTACGAAAGAACCCTGGCCACCAGCATGGTGCTCTGGAAGCACCACCTGCCAAAGGAGTCCAAAGTTCTTGCCTCCCTACCTGGAGGCAACGAGGAGTGCGTCTTGCTGCTCTTGATCCTTTTCATGGCTGACTCCACCACCAGAGTGATGTGGGAGTTGAGGCTTCTCAAATCCTGAGGCCTTGTGGATCCGGTAGATTGAGTCCAGACATCTGCTAACTGCTAGCATTGTGAGGGGGTTCTTCCACATCCTCATTTGCAGGATCTGGTGCACTGGCACCATCACAGCCTCCTTTCGGGCCAAAGGGTACTGGAGGATCTCCAGTTCCTCCACTCTTGGTGTGTCCTCCGACTCCAGGGAAAAAGGAATGGCCTTGGCCATATCCTGCATTTAGTCCTCGAAGGATATATCCTCCAGCGGTGACTTCTGCCTCATGGGGATACGAGGCATCCGAGAGGAGCTCGGGAGATCTTCTCCTGGACACCTCCGATTCCACCTTGATCTTCCAGATATCGGAGTCCAACTCAGAGAGAAAGTCAAAATAACGTCAAACCTCGTCCCATCATAGACGTTGGCTGCGGGGAAAGGAAGACTGCCCCTGAGACCGAAATTGCATCAACTGCTTCTGTAGCCTTACCATGGCATCAGACCCTGATATGTTTGATAAGGAGATGGCTGTAAGAACAGGCATTGAGTCTGATCGTTGGCTTGATATGCCTGCATTGGTAGGCAGTGCATGGATCTTGAGGATCACCCGCACTGCTTGTGGTGATGATGCCCTAGGCACAGAGGGGCCTGCCTTTTGTGTGGCCAACACCGTTGCTATATGGGCCTCGAAGGCGTTCCTCCAAGACCGCTGTCTCTGAAGGCATCAAGGCCAGAATTGCAACTTTGGCCACTAGTTTCGGCAACCCTGTTGGGGGATCCACGATAGTGGGGCATCGAGGGATTCCCAGCACCCCTCAGGTACCCTAGATGACGATTCCTCTCATCATCGTACTTGAACAGGCCAGTTCCTGGCCATTGCTCTTCACTTCACATCAGGAAGGGCTCAGATTTCTGTGCATATGGACCTTGGCCCATGCTCGGACGCCCCCTTCGATTACAACGGGATTTGTGCAGTCTATTCTGGGCGAAGGTTGACAGAGATCCTTCGCTCTGGGATATCGTGGCCCCGAGTTTGCTCGGGCTCCTCTCGATGTCGATGCCTCTGCAGTACCTGAGGACACTGGTGTTTATGCCGGGGTCGAAGATGCAGAATCTGTTGGCCTGAAGAGGGACTCCCTCTTCTCCCAACCCTTCAGACCCCTTGTCATCTGCAAGCACAGGTCACAAGAGGTGAGCTGATAGTTGGGGGCCAAAGCATTGAAGGCACTGGTTGTGCTGGTCCATGACTGAGATAGTCCAGGCACACTTTGTGCACTTTTTAAAATCCGCTTGCTGGCTTCTGGGACACATCCAGGAACACGGCTGCAGCAAGGTCAAATGGCTCAATGGTTCCAGCAGTGGGAAAAAGAACGAAAAAAGGACAAAAATACAAAAAAAGAAAAAGATAGCACTGGGGCCAGCATTACTGACGACAGGTGGTGAAAACTTGATGAAAAGAGGATCCCAAAGGGGCAAAGCCAAAAAAAACATTTTTCCAATGGTGCAGGAACATGTCCTAAGGGCTCCGCAAAAAAGAGACAACTGGAGAAGATAGCGCTGCAGCAGGCGTTCATACACGATGGAGCCTCAAAAAAGCTTCCAATAGAAGTTGGGGAGCGTTCCCATGCAGGGCTCAGTTGGTGACGTCACCCATACGTGAGAACTTACTTCCTGCTTGTGCACAGAGAAATTGCCATATTCTTAGTGCGTAAAGTCATTCTATACTTGGGGATAGCAGAGGAAGGCTCCAACCCTTCTCAGTGGGAACAGTTGATGGGGGGGGGGGGGGGAGGAATGGCCCGGTGTGAAATCCAAATGCACAAGACTAATCTGAAGGCTGAAGGGCAGAGGTACTATCAGATATGAAAGTACCTCTGCTCTTCAGCCTTCGGACTCGCTTAATACTGAAGCTGGGAGAACAAGGGGAGGGGAGGTAGGTATTGGGCTAGTTGGGTGGGACTAAGGGTAGCAAGGTGGGGAAGAGGTAAGGGGAAGGGGGAGAGTAATATGAAGGGGGAGAGTAATATGAGAGGGAAGTCAGTCTTGATAGAAGCTGGTCAGAATGTGTTTCCCTGTAGCTGAATGTTCAGAAAGAGAATGAGAATATAGATGGGGAGGAGAGGTTCTACAATGTAAACATTCTTAGTGTTGATATGAGAAAGTATATGGAGGACCCTAATAATAGGCATTTAATACAACATGCAGGGATTTGGCCAAGAGTATAAAGGGTAAGGGGAATGTAAGAGTGTGTGTATGGAAAGTGGATTGGGGGCTGTACGAAGTATGAGAGAATGGGGATATGGTTGACTGATTGGGAGAGATAAACTAAAACAAAATCAGAGGACATAGAAGAACAATCAGCCTCTGGATCAGACTTTACTAATACAATGTTCTAGAGGGGAGATGAAGGTGACATTTTACTTACCAGATAATGTCCTTTCCTTGAGTTCTGCTAGATCAGTCCAGACAAGCTGACTGTGTTCCCCTACCAGCAGATTGGTGGAGACAAAAAAACCCAATGAAAAGTCCAGGTTTCAATGACATCACTCCTGTGCCTCTATTCACCTCAGCACCAGAGGTCCCTTCAGTATTCATCCCAAAGCAAATGGGAGATACAGAGCAAACCTCACACAACTTCAATGTGGGCAACAATGACTAAACAACAGTAGAGAACTATGTACAGGAAGGTAGAAATAGAAAGCCGTCAGTAGAAGATGAGCCTGCAGAGCTAAATACAGAATCATGGTGGATCCAAGGGTCCTGCAGCAGACAGAGCAAATACAGTTACAGGGGTGGGCCCTGGACTGGTCTAGCAGGACTCAAGGAAAGGACATTATCTAGTTGTAAAATGTCACCTTCCATATTGCCTGCTAGACAGTCCAGACAAGTGGGATGTACCAAAGCTACAAAACCACTGGGTGGGAAGACGACAGCAGCTCACAAAACTCTTTAGCAAAAAGCAGTGTCCACCTGCACGTGGACATCCAAGCAGTGATGCTTGACAAAGTGGAAAATGATGCCCACGTTGCTGTCCAACAAATGTCTGCAGGGGCTACTGAGCTCTGCTCCGCCCTCAAGGATGCTTGCGCTCAGGGAGAATGGGCGCACAGGCCCACTGGAGCCAGCTGGTTCCATAACAGATACGCTGAGGCAATAGCCTCCTTAATCCAGAACCCTAAAGTCAACTTGGCCGCCGCTTCACCCTTGCACGGGCCAGCAAACAGCACAAAGATGGTCTGACTTATGAAAGAAATTCGTAATCTTCAAGTACCAGAGAAGCACCCTCTGGACATTCACAAGGTAAAGATCCTTATTCTTCCCCCAAAACTGCTCCTTAGAGGAGGAGGGCAGGCAAACCAACTGGTTCACATGAAAGGGAGACAGCACTTTAGGCAAGAAGGAAGGCACATGCTGAATTGAAACAGCATTGGTTGCAAAGGACAGATAAAGATCCCGAAAAGACAAAACATGCAGTTTGGAGATCACCTTGCAGAACAAATTGCGACCAAGAAGATAGTCTTGAGTGTCAAATCTTTCAAGGCAGCGCTCTTCAATGGCTCAAAGGGGGCCACCATCAGGGCCCTGAGCATCAAAGACCGATCCCAGGAAGGGATCATAAACCAAAGGTAAGGGGAGGAGTCTGCTGTCTTGGTACATGTCGGTACCAATGACATAGGAAAATGTGGTAGGGAGGTTCTGGAGGCTAAATTTAGGCTTTTAGGTAGGAAGTTGAAATCCAGAACTTCCAGGGTAGCATTCTCCGAAATGCTTCCTGTTCCACGTGCAGGACCCAAAAGGCAGGCAGAGCTCCGGAGTCTCAATGCGTGGATGAGACAATGGTGCAGAGATGAGGGTTTTGGATTTGTTAGGAACTGGGGAACATTCTGGGGAACATTCTGGGGAAAGGAGGGGCTCTTCCGAAGGGATGGGCTTCACCTTAACCAGGATGGAACCAGGCTGCTGGCATTAACCTTTAAAAAGGAGATAGAGCAGCTTTTAAACTAGATATTAGGGGAAAGCCGACAGTCGCCCAAGAGCAGATGGTTCGGAAGAATGTATCTTTGAAGGATACTACCAAAAGCAGAGAGGTTCCACAAAAGAGTAAAGTAGCCCAAATGCCCTCAAGTATGGAGCAGACTGAGCTTAAAGATCCCAAATTACCCATGTCTAACAATAGCCAAATTAATATGAGTAAAATACATTCTCTAAAATGCTTGTATGCAAATGCTAGATGTCTAAAAAATAAGATGGGAGAGTTAGAATATATAGCACTAAAAGAAAGGTTAGATATGATTGGAATATCAGAGACATGGTGGAAGGAGGACAACCAGTGGGACACTGTGATACCTGGGTACAAACTATATCATAATGATAGAGCTGATCAAATTGGTGGAGGGGTTGCTCTCTATGTTAGAGAGGGCATTGAGTCAGAAAGGATTAAAGTTTTGCAGGAAACAAAATCTGCTGTAGAATCTATATGGATTGAAATTCCATGTAAAAGGGGGAAGGCAATGGCAGTGGGGGTGTACTATCGAGCGCCTTGCCAGAATGACCAAATGGATGATGAAATGCTCAAAGAAATCAAGGAAGCTAACAAAAGTTACAGTGCAGTAATAATAATGGGTGATTTCAACTACCCCGGTATCGACTGGGTCAATGTCACGTCAGGACATGCTAGGGAGATAAAGTTCCTAGATGAAATAAATGACTGCTTCTTGGAGCAGCTGGTTCATGAACCGACCAGAGGGGAAGCCATATTAGACCTAGTCCTTAGTGGAACACCAGATCTAGTGCAAGAGATAAGGTTGTTGGGGCCACTTGGCAATAGTGATCATAGCATGATCGCCTTTGATTTAATTAGTGGAAGAGGGATAGTAAGGAAATCCACAGTACTACCTTTTAACTTTCGAAAGGGAAACTATGATAAAATGAGGAAAACAGTTAAGAAAAAACTAAAAGGAGCAGTTGCAAAGGTTAAAGACGTACATCAGGCTTGGCTGTTGTTGAAAAATACTATCTTGGAAGCCCAGACCAGCTGTATTCCACGCTTTAAGAAAAGTGGAAGGAAGTCCAAAAAACTGCCAGCATGGTTTAAAGGTGAGGTCAGAGAGGCTGTTGTTGCCAAAAAAGCATCTTTCAGGAAATGGAAAAAAGAGCCAAACGACGAAACCTGGAAACAGCACAAGCACTGGCAAGTCAAATGCAAGGCAGTGATAAGGCAGGCAAAGGGAGAATTTGAGAAGAAGCTTGCTGCGGAAGCAAAAACGCGAAGTAAAGACCTTTTCAAGTACATTCGTAGCAAAAAACCTGTGAGAGAGTCAGTTGGTCCATTAGATGATAAAGGGGTTAAAGGAGCACTAAGAGGCGACAAGGCGATAGCGGAGAGATTGAATGAATTCTTTGCTTCGGTCTTTACTGAGGAAGATGTAGGGATGTTACCCATGACTGAAGTGGCATTTAAAGGTGTGGAAGAATTGAAGGAAATATCGATACATCGGGAAGATGTATTACAACTATTAGATAAACTGAAGAGTAGCAAATCACCTGGGCGGGATGGTATACATCCAAGGGTGTTGAAAGAACTGAAATACGAGATTGCAGACCTGCTATTAGTAATCTGTGAACTATCATTAAAATCATCTCTAATACCTGAAGATTGGAGGATCGCCAATGTAACACCAATTTTTAAAAAGGGTTCCAGGGGTGATCCGGGAAACTACAGACCGGTGAGCCTGACATCAGTACCGGGAAAAATGGTAGAAACCATCATAAAGAATAAAATTACTCAGCATGTAGATAGTCATGACCTAATGGAAGAGAGCCAACATGGCTTTAGACAAGGAAGATCTTGTCTTACTAATCTGTTATGTTTTTTTGAAGGAGTGAATAATCAGGTGGACAAAGGTGAGTCGGTTGATATTGTGTATCTGGACTTTCAGAAAGCCTTGACAAGGTCCCTCATCAGAGACTTTTGGCAAAACTAAAGAGTCATGGGATAGGAGGCAGTGTACTATTGTGGATCAGGAACTGGTTAAAAGAAAGAAAGCAGAGGGTAGGGCTAAATGGCCAATTTTCCCAATGGAGAAAGGTGAATAGTGGTGTACCCCAGGGATCTGTGCTGGGTCCACTTCTTTTTGACATATTCATAAATGACCTGGAAAGTGGAATAACGAGTGAGGTTATCAAATTTGCAGATGACACAAAACTATTTAAAGTTGTTAAAACCCAAGAGGATTGTGGAAAATTGCAAGAGGATCTTGATAAATTGGAAGACTGGGCATCAAAATGGCAAATGAATTTTAATGTGGACAAGTGCAAGGTTATGCACCTAGGGAAGAACAACCCAAACTATGGTTACACGATGCAAGGTTCCACATTAGGAACCACCACCCAGGAAAAAGATTTAGGTGTCATTGTGGATACCATGTTAAAACCCTCGGCCCAGTGTGCAGCAGCGGCCAAGAGAGCAAATAGAATGCTAGGTATGATAAGGAAAGGAATGGAAAATAAAACAAAAGATATTATAATGCCTCTATATCGTTCCATGGTGAGACCGCACCTTGAATATTGTGTGCAATTCTGGTTGCCGTATCTTAAAAAGGATATAGCGTCATTAGAAAAGGTTCAAAGAAGAGCCACCAAAATGGTAAAGGGGATGGAAGGATACTCCTATGAAGAAAGGCTAAAAAGGTTGGGGCTCTTTAACCTGGAAAAGAGACGGCTGAGGGGAGATATGATAGAAGTCTATAAATTAATGAACGGAGTGGAACGGGTAAACGTAGATCGATTGTTTACCTTATCAGAATATAGAAAGACTAGGAGACATGCAATGAAGCTACAGGGTAAACTATTTAAGACTAATAAAAGAAAATATTTTTTCACTCAACGTGTAATCAAACTCTGGAATTTGTTACCGGAGGATGTAGTAAAGGCTGTTAGTGTAACTGGGTTTAAAAAAGGTTTGGACAAGTTCCTGGAAGAAAGGTCCATAAACCATTATTAAGAAGGGACCCAGGATATCAATGCTTGAACCAATACAAGCATTGTGGAACCTGTGTCCCTTGGGGAAACTGCTAGGTACGTATGACCTAGATTGGCCACTGTTGGAAACAGAATACTGGGCTTGATGGACCTTGGTCTGACCCAGTATGGCATATCTTATGTTCTTATGAAACCTTGGAGAAAATGTGAGACGTCCGTGTGTAAGGCCAAAGACTTGCCCACCACTGGACCATGGAAACAGGACAAAGCTGCCACCTGAATCTTCAGGGAGCTAATTGAGAGGCCCTTCTCTAGGCCATCTTGCAGAAAGGCCAATAGGGAAGACACTCTGGCCAGCTCAGGAGCCACATTCTGCACCACTGCTCGAATAGGCACCATATCCGTGCGTATGCTAGTTTGGTAGACCTCCTCTGGGCAGCAAGTATGGTAGAGATTCCTGCTGGAGTGTAGCCTTTACATGCCAGCAGTCTCCTTTCAAGAGCCATGCCATAAGCAAGAAGGGAGCTGGGTCCTCCGGGACAACCAGTCCCTGCCACAATAGTTCCTGAGACGTAAACAGCCAAAGAGGAGGCACTTAAAGGCGCTGCATCAGGTCACCGAACCACACTCTGTGCAGCCAATCCAGCACTACCAGAACATTCCTGCTCAGATGGCACTCTATATGCAAATCTTACACCCCACCAGGGGCCATGGAGGAAACCCATACAGCACCTGCTGACTGGGCCATAGTTGTACAGGGCATCGACACCCTCTGACCTCATCTCCATGTTGCGACTGAAGAAGCGGGCACACTTTGGCATTGGAGTGCGTCACCATCAGATCCATTTCGGAGCAACTCCAACGAAGCAGAATCAACTGAAATGCCACTTGACAACTCCCATTCGCCAGGATTCAGAGAGTGCCAGCTGAGGAAATCCACTTCCATGTTGTCTACTTCCGAAATGTGCTGAGCTGACAAGGCTAGGAGCTTCTTCTACGTCCAAGCAAACAGGAGATCCATCTCAAAGGCCACTTCAGTGCTTCCTGTGTTGCCCTGCCGATTGACATAAGAAATTGCCATGGCATTGTCTGAAAAAGCACAGTTACTTACCTGTAACAGGTGATCTCTGGGAACAGCAGGAATAAGTCTTCACATATGGGTACGTCGGTACCGACGGAGCCTGCGTGGGAACGCTCCCCAGCGTCCAATCAGAAAGCTTTTGGAAGCATCCCACAGCGCCTGTGTGCTGCCTTCCCACTTTTCCAACTGTCTCTCCTCAGTTGAGTTTTATAGCTGAGACAAAGAGGGAGAGGGAGGGAAAGGAAGAGAGAGAGAGAGAGACAACACCTAGGGGAGGTGGGTGGGTTGTGAAGACTTATTCCTGCTGTTCCCAGAGATCACCTGTTACAGGTAAGTAACTGTGCTATCTCCAGGAACAAGCAGGAATGAGTCTTCACATATGGGGACTCCCTAGCTTTTTATGCCAGGGAGAGCGTCCAGAAGTTGTGTGTCCCTGGGACAGGGCTGCACTTCCCCACCTGGATCTCTGGCATCTCATGAGGGATGGTGGGTAGGAGTTGATTAAGTATGGAACAGGTGTTTGAGGATAGCCTGACCAAACAAGGCATCCCGGCGGGAGTCCTTGTCTAAGCATTAATGGGCTGTGAATGTATGAACTGAGGCCCAAGTGGCTGCTCGACAGATGTCATCAATAGACACAGAGTTCAGATGAGCCATTGAGGCTGCCATGGCTCTCACATTGTGAGCTGTGACATGGCCCTCCAGAGAAATGTTCTTGCTCTGATAGGCGAAAGAAATACATTGGGCAATCCAGTTGGAAAGAGTTCTCTTGGAGACTGGGTGTCCCAAATGAGAAGGATCAAAAGCAACAAAGAGTTGGGAAGACTTTCTATGTTGTTGTGTACTCTGTAAGTAGAAAGCTAGAGCTCTTTTACAGTCCAGGGTATGAAGATTCCTCTCTGCAGGTGATGCATGAAGTCCTGGAAAAAAGACAGGTAGGTAGACTTCTTGGTTGAGGTGAAAAGGCGAGACCACCTTAGGCATAAAATGTGGATTAGTCCTAAGGACCACCTTGTCATGATGGAACCTTGTATAAGGTGGATTAGCTACTAGTGCTTGCAATTCACTGATGCGGCGTGCTGATGTGATTGCAATGAGAAAGATAACCTTCCAAGAAAGGTATTTCAAGGAGGTAGTAGCTAAAGGTTCAAAATGCTGCTTCATAAGCTGACCAAGAACCAAATTTAAGTCCCATGCCACCGGTGGTGGTCTAATGGGAGGCTTTGTTAAGAGGAGGCCTCTCATGAACCTTGCTACAAGGGGATGAGAGGAAACAGGTTGTCCATTTAGAGGCTTGAGTGAAGCTGCACTAGCACTCAGATGGACTCTTACTGAATTTGTCTTAAGGCCTGCATTAGACAGATGCAGGAGATACTCCAGCAACGATTCCAGAGGTATGGCACGGGGGTTAAGACCCTTTTCAGAACACCAGATGGTAAACCTTTTCCACTTGAAGGCGTAAGAACTTCTAGTGGAAGGTTTTCTGGAAGCTTGAAGAACATCTTTCACTTGCTGAGAAAGAGGAAGATCCTGGAGATCTAAGCCTTCAGCAACCAAGCCCTGAGATGCAGAGACTGGGGATTGGGATGCCACAACTTTCCATCCTCCTGAGAGAGGAAGTCTGGAGCAGACCCTAACTCTAGGGAGGGAGCTTGAGAGAGATGTAGAAGCAGAGGGTACCACACTTGCCGTGGCCAATGTGGAGCTATGAGAATCATGTGGCCTCTTTCTCTCTGAAGCTTGAATAGGGTTTTGGGAATTAGGGGGATGGGTGGAAAGGCATACAGGAAGTCTTGACCCCAGTGAAGGAGGAAAGCATCCCTTGCCTGAGCCCCCTGAACCGGAGTTCTGGAACAGAACCGGGGAAGTTTGGCATACCACGGACTTGCAAAGAGGTCTATGTCCGGGGTTCCCCAAATTTGAAAAATTCTGGAGACCTGGGCCACATGTAGGGACCACTCGTGTGGAAGCAGAACTCGACTGAGTCTGTCTGCCCAAGAGTTTTGAACCCCTGGAAGATAGACTGCCAGAAGATGAATGTGATGCTCTCTGGCGAGGGCCCATAGTCGCAGAGCTTCGTTGCAAAGCGACAGAGAGCCAGTTCCTCCCTGCTTGTTTATGTAGAACATGGCTACCTGATTGTCCGTGTGGACAAGGACTGTCTTGTGGCTGAGCAGGGTGTGGAAAACTCGTAGAGCAAGGAAGATTGCTCTGAGTTCCAAGAGTGATGTGGAGACAAGTCTCCTCTCCTGTGGGGACCAGATGCCCTGGGTGGAGAGGTCCTGAAGATGAGCTCCCCAGCCCATTGGAGAAGCATCTGTTTTAAGAGTTGCCTGGGGTAGAGGCTGTTGAAAAGGACACCCCAGCAAGAGGTTCTGAGGGGACTTCCACCACTGGGAGGGACAAAATGAGGCGACTTGTGTTTGCTATTTTGTCAGACAGGCAGCCTAATGCCTGGGTCCACTGGGTGGATAAAGTCCACTGAGCTGCTCTCATGTGAAGGCGAGCATATGGTACCACATGAACGGTGGAAGCCATGTGGCCTAGCAACTGTAACATCTCTCGAGCAGTGAGTAGGAGTTTCAACTCTGCTTGAGAAGCTAACTGCATCAAGCAAAGGCAACGGGCCTGGGGAAGAAAGGCCCTTGCCTTTGTGGTATCCAGCAATGCCCCTATAAACTCCAGGGACTGAGTAGGGACCAAATTGGATTTTGGGATGTTTATTACCAGCCCTAAGTATTGAAGGATACGCATTGTGCAGGTTAGAGCAGTCCTGGCCTCTGATTGAGTGGGAGCTCAAATGAGCCAATCGTCCAGGTAGGGGAAGACAAATATTCCCAGGGTGTGCAGAAAAGCAGCAACCACTGCCATGCATTTTGTGAACATCCTTGGTGCAGAGGCCAGGCCAAAGGGGAGCACTCTGTATTGATAGTGCTTCTCCTGGAAAAGGAACCGAAGGAACCTTCTGTGAGTTGGATGGATGAGAATATGTGTACGCATCCTTGAGATCTAGAGAACAAAGCCAATCCTGACTCTGAAGGTATGGCAGCAGAGTTCCCAGAGAAACCATCTTGAATTTTTCTTTGACTAGGAATCTGTTCAATTCTCTGAGATCTAAAATGGGTCTGAAGCCCCCTATTTTCTTTGGGATAAGGAAACAGGGGGAGTAGAACCCTGTACCCTGTTGTTGAGAAGGCAGTTCCTCTACTTCCCCTTGGGCTAGAAGAGTGGCAACCTCCTGCTCTAATAGGCTGAGGAGGGAGGTTGGAGAATTGAACTGGTGCACTCTTGTGAGAGGGGGCAAGCTGGAAAAATGAAGTTTGTACCCCTCTCTTATGATGGAGAGTGTCCACTGCTCTGCTGTGATTTGCCCCCATCTGGGAGCAAAGTGACATAGCCTTCCTGGAAGGGTGGAGGGCTCTGGTCCTTCTAGAGCCAGAAAGGCTAAGTTCTCTAGCAGAAAGTCAAAGGCCCTGAGGTGGCTGAGACTGCTGGGCTGGAGCAGGCCTGGCAGCCTTTGCCTTAGTCTGTTTGGAGGATTGCTGACGTTTGGAAGGGAACTGAGCTGCAGAAGATGCTCTCTGACTATAAGCAGGATAGGATCTTCCCTTCTTTGAAAAAGGTGTTTTCTTGAACAACCTTTTCTTAGCAGGAGCAGCTGTAGATTTGGATAGTCTATCCAAAGCAGAATTTTCAGCATCCATCTGATTGGTAAAGATTGGCAAGCAAAAGCCAAACAGATTTTCACCTGTACAAGGGATATTTCCCAATTCATCTTGGACCCAGGTCTCCAAATCAGATGCTTGAAGCCAAGCAACCCTACGTGCTGCTATAGCTATAGCTGAGGCTCTGCTTATGTATTCAAAGGAATCGAAAGCTGCACGGTTGGAGAATTTGGAGACACCCTGGGCATGTTTGAGCGCAGAGAGAAATTCTTGCCTTTTATTGTCAGACATAAAAGGACTTAAAATCTGCAAATGGTCAGTGACCTCTTTTAAGAACATGCCCATGTAGAGACTATAAGAATTAATTCTTGCAGCAAGCATGGAAGCTTGGAAGATTCTTCTACCAAAAGCATCCAGGGTTCTACATTCACGTCCTGGAGGATTAGAGGCATGTCTCTTGGCACTTCTAATCTTTTTCATTGCAGACTCAACCACAATAGAGTGGTGAGGAAGCTGAGTCTTATGGAAACCAGGACAAGGAGGGACACGATACATGGTGTCCAACCTGCGAGAATGAGGAGAGGTGGTTAGAGGTGCTTCCCACATCCTTAACATGAGATCATACAGAATCTCATGAATAGGCAAGGTAGCTGCCTCCTTAGGAGTTTTAGGATATTGTAAAATATCTAACTCCTTAGCTCTAGGCTCTGACTCTGGGGCTACTGTAATAGAGAGACCCCGAGCCACCTCTCTGATAAAGTCCTGAAAAGACAAGTCCTCTGGAGGAGACATCCTTCGTTTAGGAGAGGACTCCTCCTGTGGAAGAAGCATCGCTGCATCGACAGACTCTTCAGAATCCTGAGTCATCACAGGAATCGAAGTATCGTCTGTCGGGATGCTCTTGCAAAGCCCGATACCCGTACCGACCGGGGTCGGTATCGGGAATCATCGGTACCGGGGTATCGGTACCGAAAGGCTGCAGAGGGCAGGGTACCGGCATGGCTGACACTGATGCCGATGTTGATGCCACCGGTACCGGGATCGGTACCGATGGCGATACCGGAGCCGGTACCTGCGGAGTAGTCTGTTGCGGTACCACGGGCATCGATGCCACAAGGAAAGCCGCCAGACTGCGTTCCATGGACAGAATCCTCTGATCCATGGACGCTGCCAATGCCTGGAAGTCGGTACCGGTGGAGGCCACCGGTACCCCAGAGCATGGCACCAGGAGATCGGTTGAGGCCACGCCATCTAGATCGTCCTGGAACCCCGATGATGATGCTTTAGAAGCCGAAGCCTCCCGCCGGGGTAATTTTGCCGGTGCAGAATCCTCGGGGGCAAGGCCAGAGGCATCTCGATGCTTAGGAGGAGATTTGCCCTTCGAGGACCGGCTGGATTTATGTTTAGTTACCTGAGATCCATGTGAGGAAGAAGCAGCCCTGGAAGACGTCGATGCCACCGAAGCTGCATCAGAGGGAAACAGGGTACTGAACTTGGCAGCTCGGTTCTGTCGACCTCTCTTAGACATCATGGAACAGGACATACAATCTTTGATGGAATGGTCAGGGCCTAAACATTTGAGACACCAGTCATGGGTGTCGGTGACGGATATAGTACCGCCACATTTTGTGCACTTCTTAAAACCTGAGGCAGGTTTTTCCATATTTAAGGAAAAATGTTTTGGGCCTAAGGCCCAAAACTGAAGTACACCTGAAGAAAAAATAGAAGGGTGTTTTTTTAGGAAAAGAATAAAAACCGGCGGTACCGGTATAGCGTCGAGGAAGGCAGATGCGACAGAAAAGAAATAAAGAAAAAAATAAGGAAATTCGTCTGCGGTGACAGGAATACGACCTGCTGGCTCCGCGGAAAAACAACAACTGAGGAGAGACAGTTGGAAAGGCGGGAAGGCAGCACGCAGGCGCTGTGGGATGCTCCCAAAAGCTTTCTGATTGGACGCTGGGGAGCGTTCCCGCGCAGGCTCTGTCGGTACCGACGTACCCATATGTGAAGACTCATTCCTGCTTGTTCCTGGAGATCACTCAAACCATGGCCCTCGACCAGGGACTGGAAACGTAGAAGAGTCAATCCAATGGCTCTCGCCTCGAGGCAGTTCATGGACTACATCGCTTCCCTGTGGTTCCAACAGCCCTGAGCTGTATGGACTCGGCAATGGGCTCCCCAGCCTGAAAACGGCATCCAGTGTCAGCAGGATCCAGGAGAAAGTGACAGTGGTACGCTCTTCCTCAGATGACAGGGTTGCCACCACAACCACAGGCTGGATCTTACCCTCAAGGTGAACAGAAGCCAACGCTCGAACTCCTGAAAACTCAGGGGAACACTGAGCCAACAAGGACTGCTGCAATTGCTGCATGTCAGCAGGTACTTACAGGACCGTCTCTATGATCCCTGCCATCAATCCATGGAGCTGAAGATAATCCCAGAACATCCCAGGCAATTCAACAGTCTTCTGATTTTCTCTTCTGGCAGGAAAAGTCTCCCCACTCAAGTGTCCGCCCTTAACCGCCTCAGTGCAAGAGGGGCAGGATGACGCTAAGGTAAGGCTGCTCTGCTGGCTGGTGGCTCCAGAGGCTGGAGACTGGGAGAAACATGCTCCCAGAAACTCCAAGGACTGGGAAGGCAACAGCTGTCTCTTTTCCCAATTGATCACCCAGCTGGACACCCAAAAAGGACACCACTTGGGACGTTACCTGAGACACTTCTGACAGGGAATTGGCTCAGATGAGTCAGTTGTCTAAAAAAGGGATGGACACAGATCCCTTGGCGTTGCAGCTGCCACCATCATGACCTTTGAGAATGTCTTTGGAGCAGTGGAAGGCCCAAAAGGAAGGGTGGCGAATGGCAAAAACACAGATACTTCTGCTGATCCATCTGGACTGGGATATGAAAATATGCCTCGGCCAGATCCAGAGAAGATAAGAATTCTCCTAGGCACGCTGCTTGAATCACAGAGCTTAAGGTCTCCATCTGAAAGCACAAGACATGCAAGTGCGCATTAACTCCTTTGAGGTCCAGAATGGGCCAGAAGGAACCATCCTTCTTCGGCACCACAGAGTGATAGAGTATCTGCCTTTGCCCCGATAATCTGTGGGAGATGGGCACCACCACCTTTAGGTGAAACAACTTGTCCAAGGTGGTCTGCATCGTGGCACCTTTGATCACAAACCGACAAGGGGAAACTATGAAGGCATTGGGAACTGGCTCCTTGCACTGTGGACATAGCCAAATTGAACGGTGTCTAGCACCCAGTAATTCTTGGTAACCTGGGTCTATTCCTGAAAGAGGAGGAGAAGCCTGCTGCCCACAGGAAGCACCAGGGAATGGGCCCCCAAACCTTCATTGTGTGACCCAGGAAAGTCCTCCTCTGGATGGCGCAGAGGCCCTGGGTCAATGTGCTCCATGAAAAGGACTGAGAACAAGCCAGAGGTCCTGAAGCAGAGGGGAAGAAAGATTTTCCAAGGTAGTAGTGATGATAATCCTGAGATCTGTGGGAATCTGGCCAGCATACCCTTGGTGGTCAGGTCAAGGCTGAGGAGAAAGGGGCATTAGTTCACTTCACAGGACCCCTGGACCTGTGTTCCGGGAGGCGGTAAGATTGTGTCTCACCAAAGCCCTTCACCAGCTTCTCCAAATCAGTTCTAAGCAGGAGCGTCCCCTTAAACGTCAGTTGAGCCAAAAGGGCTTTGGATGATCTGTCCACCGCCCAGTGATGGCACCAAATCCAATACAGTGACACAGTTATCAGGGCACCATCCCTGGTTGCCAAGCTTATCAGGTCATACATGGCATCAGCAAGGAAGGCTGAATCAGACTCCAAGAGAGAAGTAGTATCATCAGGCGGAAGAGACTAAATCTTCAGGAGCAGGGCTAGAAATGTCAAGCTGGTACATACCCCCAAGCTGTAGAATAGCAGCTGCCATGGCAAACTGGCTCTTCAGCAAGGAATCAACCTTTGGCCGACCTGCCTTTTACAGGAATGGTGGTCCATCTAGTAACCGCCACGGCCAGTGCATCCATCTTGGGAATGTCAAACCACTCACCATGCTTCTCTTCTGGGAGAGAATAGAGCTTCTTATAGACCCTTAACCCTTTAGGCAGGGAGTTGGGTGAATCCTGCTCAGACTGGATCATATTTTTGATCGCCTCCGGAAATGGGAAGACAGTAGTGGATTTCCGTATCCCTTGAAGAAGTGGGTGTACTTTTGGATACTGCTCAATGCTGGAAGCATCTCTCAAGTTCAAAGAGGATGAGACCATGGAAATCCTCCTTCCGGAACAGGTGGATCATGCTGGCCTCTGCATAGTCTTCTGAAGGTGAGAGTAGATCCTCATCCATATCAAAGCCCAATACTGATTCATTTGGGTCCAAAGCATTGTCAACATTTTGGATAGCTCCCAACTGTTCATCTTCGGGAAGTGTCCCGTGCCGGGGACACTTAGCCAAAGGTAACTGAAAAAGGCTTCTATTTTCAGCCTGCCCATTATGAGACTGCATCCAGGGGCATCTAGAAGCCAGAGGGTCTGAATTTTCACACCAGAAGGACTAGGCCTGTTTCAAAAAGGAAAAGAATTCCAGGGAGGACAATCTGGACTCCAGAAGCTCTTCACTTGAAAAAGGCACCCAGACACCAGGGTGCATAGCTGCCACAGACCCCTGGAGGATGAAGAGCGGCTCACAGCACAACCTTCATCCTCCAATGAGAGAGCCACCGTTTTAGAGTTTAAGGTAGTTCACAAGCGTTTAATCAATCTCTTTTCCTCTCAATCTTCAGATTTTCTACAAAGAGGAGAAAATCCATCCACCATCTGCTGGAGAGAAAGAAATACTGAGGGGACCTCTGGTGGCTGTGGTGGACAGGCTCAGGAGTGATGTCATTGAAACCTGAGCTTTTCATTGGTTCTTTGTCTCCACCAATCTGCTTGTAGGGGAACACAATCCACTTGGTC
Organism: Ichthyophis bannanicus; assembly: GCA_033557465.1. Lineage (NCBI taxonomy): Eukaryota > Metazoa > Chordata > Amphibia > Gymnophiona > Ichthyophiidae > Ichthyophis > Ichthyophis bannanicus. The sequence goes on along the minus strand of CM066032.1, from coordinate 1,121,388,727 downwards.
TGGACTGGTCTAGCAGGACAATATGGAAGAGTGATTTGTAAGTTCTTTGTTGTCCCTATGTTGTATTGAATGTCTTCTCGGTTAATTGCTTACCCCATACTAAATGAATGATTCTATGTTCTTGTTATTGAATAAATAATAGGTTAAAATAAAAGAGATAACTTAACCTACTCCTAACTGCAGTTCACCTGGTAATGGAAAAACTTCAATAATCACTTTATAAAGTACCCAATCAAAAACCAGATTAGGTTGATATTTCTCATCGGCTGCTACTTCTATTCACCAAAATAGATTAAAATCTCAGAAATGAAAAACTTAAACTCTCAGATTAAACAAAAGGCAGAGCAAGAAACAAAGCTGATAAGCCTCACTTTGGAATTCCCTACCTATCTCTCTACGTGCCGAGCCCTCACTACCCCTGTTCAAATCCCTCCTCAAAAGTCACCTCTTTCAGCTCGCCTATGACCTACCCTCCCTTTCCCTCCCTTTCCCTCCTGATCACTCTCCTCTCTCTTTCTGCTCTCTTTTGTATATTACCTTTCCTGTCCATTAATGGCGTTCCTTTTCTTTTTCTGCACTTTGCTGTTATTTTAATTATTTGTACACCTCTCTGATGCCTTGGCTGTTTAGGACGGTATATTAAGAAACAATAAAGATAAAGATAGTTAGAAATCCATCCAATATTGATTCCAGACTTACCAGGTCAGTGCTCAGTCGTCGAGCCAATTCCTCATCATGCCTTAGCTGTTCTTTCAGATCTCTCTGCTGCTCTTCCACCTTCTTATGCTCCTCAGCCTCCTCTGCCAACAGCTGAAGAATATATTCCTCACTTGCTCTTCTTTCTTCTTCCTCTTGAGCTTGCTGTTCAGCTTTCAACTTAAAATGAAGAAGTATAAAGATATTGTAAATTGCAAAAATTCTGATAAAACCAATTATGATTTGATATAATTCCTCATCCTCCAGATGGTGCCCAGATCGTGTGACCTCTAGGGAGCATCCCGAAATTTTCTATTTTTTTACAGGTTTGTTTTTGCAATATATTCTATGGGATTAATTTCCAAAACCCCAGTGAATAGTTAATATTTACTGCTACCTTGCTTATTTGGATATCCATTCAAAACTAATCAGTTAGCCATACAGCTCTATCTATCTTGATTAGTTAGATTTAGGGTTGAAACTTTTACAACTAGGAGTTCCACAGTACTTTCGTAGCAAAAAACATGTGAGAGAGTCAGTTGGTCCATTAGAGGTGTTAAAGGGGCACTAAGAGGCGACAAGGCGATAGCGGAGAGCCTGAATGAATTCTTTGCTTCGGTCTTTACTGAGGAAGATGTAGGGATGTTACCCATGACTGAAGTGGTATTTAAAGGTGCGGAAGAATTGAAGGAAATATCGATACATCGGGAAGATGTATTACAACTATTTGATAAACTGAAGAGTAGTAAATCACCTGGACCGGATGATAAGCATCCAAGGGTGTTGAAAGAACTGAAATATGAGATTGCAGACCTGCTATTAGTAATCTGTGAACTATCATTAAAATCATCTGTAATACCTGAAGACTGGAGGATGGTGAACGTAACACCAATTTTTAAAAGGAGTTCCAGGGATGATCCAGGAAACTACAGACCGGTGAGCCTGACGTCAGTACTGGGAAAAATGGTAGAAATCATCATAAAGAACAAAATTGCTGAACATGTAGATAGTCATGGTTTAATGGGAGACAGCCAACGTGGCTTTAGACAAGGCAGATCTTGTCTTACTAATCTGTTACGTTTTTTGCAGGTGTGAATAATCAGATAGACAAAGGTGAGTCGGTTGATATAGTGTATTTGGACTTTCAGAAAGCCTTAGACAAGGTCCCTCATCAGAGACTTTTGGCAAAACTAAAAGAGTCATGGGATAGGAGGCAGTGTACTATTGTGGATCAGGAACTGGTTAAAAGATAGAAAACAAAAGAGGGTAAGGCTAAATGGCCAATTTTTACAATGGAGAAAGGTGAATAGTGGAGTACCTCTAGGGATCTGTGCTGAATCCGCTGCTTTTTGACATATTCATAAATGACTTGGAAAAGGGAATAATGAGTGAGGTTATCAAATTTGCAGATGACACAAAAGTATTTAAAGTTGTTAAAACCCATAAGGATTGTGGAAAATTGCAAGAGGATCTTGATAAATTGGAAGACTGGGCATCAAAATGGCAGATGAAATTTAATGTGGACAAGTACAAAGTTATGCACCTAGGGAAGAACAACCCAAACTATGGTTACACGATGCAAGGTTCCACATTAGGAACCACCACCCAGGAAAAAGATTTAGGAATCATTGTGGATAAAGCACAGTTACTTACCTGTAACAGGTGATCTCTGGGAACAGCAGGAATAAGTCTTCACATATGGGTACGTCGGTACCGACGGAGCCTGCGCGGGAACGCTCCCCAGCTTCCCAAAAAGGAAAGCTTTTGGGAGCATCCCACAGCGCCTGCGCGCTGCCTTCCCGCCTTTCCTAACCATCTCTCCTCAGTTCGAGTTTAAAGCTGAGACAATAGAGAGAGAGAGGAAAGGAAAGATAGAAAAAGAGATACAACTCCTAGGGGAGGAGGGAGGGTTGTGAAGACTTATTCCTGCTGTTCCCAGAGATCACCTGTTACAGGTAAGTGTGCTATCTCCAGGAACAAGCAGGAATGAGTCTTCACATATGGGGAGTCCCTAGCTAAGATGCCTGGGAGATCCCCAATGATATGAGACCCTGGAGAGGGGTCTACTTCCTCCTATGGATCTCAGGCATCCATCCAGGGAAGGAGGGTAGGAGTTGTTTAAGAATGGAACAGGTGTTTGAGGACAGCCTGACCAAACAAGGCATCCCGGCGGGAGTCCTTGTCCAAGCAGTAATGGGCTGTGAAGGTATGAACCGAGGCCCAGGTGGCTGCTCGACAGATCTGGTCGATGGACACAGAATTTAGATGAACTATAGAGGTGGCCATGGCCCTCACATTATGAGCTGTGACATGGCTCTCCAGAGAAAGGTTCTTACTCTGGTAGGCGAAAGAAATACACTGAGCAATCCAATTGGACAGTGTTCTCTTAGAGACTGGAAGTCCTAAATGAGAAGGATCAAAAGCAACAAAAAGCTGGGAAGACTTTCTATGTTGCTGTGTCCTATGTAAGTAAAAAGCAATCCAGAGTATGAAGATTCCTCTCTACACTGGATGCATGAGGAGCTGGAAAAAAGACAGGTAAATATACTTCTTGATTAAGATGAAAAGGTGAGACCACTTTAGGCATAAAGTGTGGATTTGTCCTAAGGACTACCTTATCATGATGGAACCTTGTATAAGGTGGATTAGCCACTAATGCCTGCAGTTCACTGATGCGGCGAGCTGAAGTAACTGCAATGAGGAAAATAACCTTCCATGAAAGGAACTTCAAGGAGGTAGTGGCTAAGGGTTCAAAAGGTGGCTTCATGAGCTGACCAAGAACCAAATTTAAGTCCCATGCCACCGGAGGAGGCCTAATGGGAGGTTTAGTTAAAGTTAGGCCTCTCATGAATCTTGCAATGAGAGGATGAGAGGAAATAGGTTGTCCATTGATGGGCTTAAGGGATGCTGCAATAGCACTCAAATGGACTCTTACTGAATTTGTTTTAAGGCCTGCATTGGAAAGATGCAGGAGATAGTCTAACAGAGAATTTAAAGGTAGTGCTAGAGGGTCAAGACCCTTTTCAGCACACCAAATGGAAAACCGTTTCCATTTAAAAGCATAAGAACGCCTGGTGGAAGGTTTTCTGGAAGCATGGAGGATATCCTTCACTTGTTGAGAAAGATTCCAGTCTTGAAGGTCTAGGCCTTCAGTAACCAAGCTCTGAGGTGTAGGGACTTGGGGATTGGGTGCCACAAAGTCCCTTCCTCCTGGGACAGAAGGTCTGGAGCAGCTCCCAAGTCCAGAGAGGGGGCTTGGGAGATGTAGAAGTAGAGGGTACCACACTTGGCGTGGCCAGCGTGCAGCTATGAGGATCATAGATCCTTGATCCCTCTGGAGTTTGAACAGAGTCTTGGGAATCAAGGGAATGGGTGGAAATGCATACAGGAAGCCCTGATCCCAATGGAGGAGGAAGGCATCCTTGGCCTGAACTCCCTGACACGGAATTCTGGAACAGAACCAGGGAAGTTTGGCATTCCACGGACTTGCAATGAGGTCTATGTCCGGGGTTCCCCATTCTTGGAAGATTCTGAGTACCTGATCCATGTGCAGGGACCATTCGTGTGGAAGCAGAACTCGACTGAGTCTGTCTGCCCAAGAGTTTTGGACTCCTGGGAGGTATACTGCCAGGAGATGGATTTGATGCTCTCTGGTGAAGGCCCACAATCTTAAAGCTTCGTTGCAAAGTGACAGAGAGCCAGTTCCTCCTTGCTTGTTTATGTTAAACATGGCTACTTGATAGTCCTCATTCATACGGACAGTCTTGTAGCTGAGGAGGGTATGAAAGACCTTGAGAGCTAGAAAAACTGCTCGAAGCTCCAAGTGGTTGATATGAAGGGAGGTCTCCTGTGGGGACCAAGTGCCTTGAGTGGAGAGGTCCTGTAGATGGGCTCCCCAACCTGTTTGGGAGGCATCTGTTGTGAGGGTCGCTTGGGGCAACAACTGTTGGAAGGGGGACCCAAGCAACAAATTTTGAGTGGACATCCACCACTGGAGAGACCAAAAGAGACATTTGGTGGTTGCTATTTGGTCTGAGAGAGCTCCTGAAGCTTGAGTCCACTGGGTGGACAAAGTCCATTGAGCTGCTCTCATGTGTAGGCGAGCATAGGGAACCACGTGCACTGTGGAAGCCATGTGGCCTAGCAGTTGTAGCATCTCCCGAGCAGTTAAATGGCTTTTTGACTGAATCTGGGAGGCTAACTGCACTAGACGTTGGCAACGGGCCTGAGGAAGGTAAGCCCTTGCAGTAGTGGTATCCAACCAGGCCCCTATGAATTCTAGGGACTGAGTAGGGGTGAGCTGAGACTTTGGGAGGTTTACCACAAGTCCCAGAAACTGCAGAATGCGCCTTGTGCGGTCCAAGGAATTCTGGGCCTCTGACTGAGATGGAGCTCAAATGAGACAGTTGTCCAGGTATGGGAAGACAAATATTCCCAGAGTTCGTAGAAATGCAGCAACTATTGCCATGCATTTGGTGAACACTCTTGGGGCAGAGGCCAGACCGAAAGGAAGAACTCTGTATTGGTAATGTTTTCCTTGGAAAAGAAACTGTAGAAATCTTCTGTGAGAGGGATGGATGAGGACATGGGTGTACGCATCCTTGAGATCTAGAGAACAAAGCCAATCCTGACTTTGAAGGTATGGAAGGAGAGTGCCCAGAAAGCATCTTGAACTTCTCCTTGCATAGAAATTTGTTCAATTCTCTGAGATCTAAGATGGGTCTGTATCCCCCTGTCTTCTTTGGAATGAGAAAATAGGGGGAGTAGAACCCTGACCCTTGATGAAGAAGAGGAACTTCTTCTATTGCCCCTAGGGCAAGAAGGGTAGTTACCTCTTGACCTAGAAGGTCGAGAAGAGATGTGGGAGAATTGAAGTGTCTCACCATGGTGTGGGGAGGAAGGTCTGAGAAATGAAGCTTGTAGCCCCTCTCTTATGATGGAGAGGGTCCACTGCTCTGATGTTATTTGCTCCCATCTGGGAGCAAAATGAGCCAACCTTCCTGGAATGGTGAGAGGCTCTGGCTGCTTTAGAGCCAGAAAGGCTAAGTTCTCTAGCATCAAGTCAAAAACCCTGAGGAGGTTGGGCCTGCTGAGTTGCAGCAGCCCCTGTAGGCTTAGGCCTGGCCTGTTTAGGTTGCTGACGCTTAGTGGCAAAGCGACCTGTAGAAGATTGTTGGCCAGAAGTAGAAGGAAATCTGCCCTTTTTAAAGAAAGACTTTTTAAGCCATCTTGAACCCAGGGCTCTAAATCAGAAGCCTGGAGCCAAGCAATTCTGCGAGCAGCTATGGCAATGCCTGAGGCTTTGCTGGCACCTTCAAAGGAGTCAAAGGCTGCCCTGTTGGAAATCTTTGAAATGTCTTGGGTATGCTTAAGCCAAATGAGGAATTCCTCCCTTTTATCCTCTGGAAGAAAAGGGAGGAAAGTGTGCAGTTTTTGTGCAACTTCCTTTAGAAACATACCCATGTAAAGGCTATATGAGTTGATTCTGGCAATAAGCATACTGGCTTGGAAGATTTTCCTACCAAAGGCATCCAAGGTCCTGCATTCTCTTCCTGGAGGAGCAGAAGAGTGTCTCTTTGTACTCTTTATCCTCTTCATAGCTGACTGCACCACAATGGAATGGTGAGGAAGCTGAGTTTTCTGAAATCCAGGACAAGGAGGGACACGATACATAGTGTCCAATCTACGAGACTGAGGAGAGAGAGTGAGAGGAGTCTCCCATAGATCAATCATGTGTTCATAAAGAATCTCATGAATTGGTAAGGTGACTGCCTCTTTAGGAGCTCTAGAGTAGCCTAAAATATCCAATTTTTTAGCTCTAGGCTCTGATTCAGAAGTTACTGAAATAGAAAGTCCTTTAGCTACTTCTCTTATGAAGTCTTGAAAGGACAAATCCTCTGGAGGAGACATTCTTCTTTTTGGAGAAGAAGGCTCTTCAGGAAGGGCTATGGATACTTCAGGAGACTCGTCTGATGTATCAGAATCATCAGAGGAATCGAAGTATCGCCTGTCAGGGTGCTCTTCCAATGCTCGATACGCGTATCGAGCAGTATCGACATCGGGCGTCCCCGGTACCGGGTCGGTACCGGTAAGCAGCCCTAGACAAGGAACCGCTGCAGCCGGTATCCTGGTCGATGTCGATGCAGTCGGTACCGGTATCGATGCTGGTGCCGGTACCGGAGCCGATACCGAGAACGGAGTTTGTTTCGGTAACAGCGGCGTCTCAGCTTGAATGAAGGCCGTAATAGCTTGCTGCATGGACAGAACATTGTGATCCATCGATGCCATGAATGCCTGGAAGTCGGTACCGGGAGATTGTGCCGGTACCCCAGAGCAATCTAACAGGTGATCGGTCGAGGCCGTGCCATCGATGTCAACCTGTAACCCCATAGGAGGAGCTTTGGAAGCCGGAGCTTCCCGCCGAGGTTGTTTTGCTGGCGCAGGATCCTCGAGGGCTAGCCCGGAGGCATCTTGATGCTTAGAGGGAGATCTACCCATCGAGGACCTGCTAAGTTTATGTTTGGTTACCTGAGATCTATCAGGAGAAGACAACCTGGAAGATGTCGATGCTACCGATGGTGCATCAGCGGGAAACAGCACATGGAGCTTGGCTGCTCGGTTCTGTAACCCCCATTTAGACATTAGAGAGCAGGACGGACAATCCGGAATGGAGTGTTCAGGACCCAAACATTTAAGACACCATTCATGGGTATCTGTAACAGAAATAGTACCGCTACACTTAGTACATTTTTTAAACCCGGAGGCTGGTTTTTCCATGAGGGAAATTTTCTTGTAGGCCCTGAGGCCTAAGAAGAGAATACACTAAGTGAAGAGAAAATATATATATATATATATTTTTTTTTTTAAAGAAAGAAAGAGAAAAAGACCGGCGGTACCGGTCCGGAGTCGGGGAAGGCAGACACGCGACCAAAGAAATAAAATAAAATAAAGAACTTCTTCAGCGGTGACAGGGCTCGACCTGCTGGCTCCGCGGCAAAGAAGAACTGAGGAGAGATGGTTAGGAAAGGCGGGAAGGCAGCGCGCAGGCGCTGTGGGATGCTCCCAAAAGCTTTCCTTTTTGGGAAGCTGGGGAGCGTTCCCGCGCAGGCTCCGTCGGTACCGACATACCCATATGTGAAGACTCATTCCTGCTTGTTCCTGGAGATCATGTTAAAACCCTCCACCAGGTGTGCAGCAGCAGCCTACAGAGCAAATAGAATGCTAGGTATCATAAGGAAAGGAATGGAAAATAAAAACAAAGGATATTATAATGCCTCTGTATCATTCCATGGTGCGACTGCACCTTGAATATTGTGTGCAATTCTGGTCGCCGTATCTTAAAAAGGATATAACGTTATTAGAAAAGGTTCAGAGAAGAGCTACCAAAATCGTACAGGGGATGGAAGGATACCCCTATGAAGAAAGGCTAAAAAGGTTAGGGCTCTTTAACCTTGAAGGGGAGATATGATAGGGTCTATAAATTAATGAACTGTGTGGGACGGGTAAACGTAGATCAATTGTTTATGTCATCAGAATATAGGAAGACTAGGAGACATGCAATGAAGCTACAGGGTAACCTATTTAAGACTAATAAGAGAAAATATTTTTTCACTCATCTTGTAATCAAACTCTGGAATTTGTTACCGGAGGATGTAGTAAAGGTTGTTAGTGTAGCTGGGTTTAAAAAAGGTTTGGACAAGTTCCTGGAGGAAAGGTCCATAAACCATTATTAAAAAGGGACCCAGGATATCAATGCTTGACCCAATACAAGCACTGCGAAACCTGTGTCTTTTGGGGAGACTGCTAGGTACGTATGACTTAGATTGGCCACTGTTGGAAACAGGATACTGGGCTTGATGGACCTTGGTCCGACCCAGTATGGCATATCTTATGTTCTTAAATTTAGTCAGTGATGAAAATACAAATTAACCAGTTAAACCTAATATCTGTATTGGAATCGCTTCTGGTCCAGCCCTTTTCACTTTCCTAAATTTGTACGCATTTCAATTTAAAGCACACAAATTTAGCCAGGAAAGAATATAGTATGTAAGTGGGGTGGGATTAAATCCCAATTTCAACTATTCAAATATTTTGAAAATTGACCCTGTGTGAAGCATATTTGACATCACTGCGCTGGACTGTGTTGAACTAGGTAGTGCAGAACTGTTTTGAGCTACTAGAGCTTCCATACTGGTGAATGTGTGCAACTTGTTATTCCAAACTTCAAGATTTCCTGTATCCACTTTTTTTCTGTATGGCACTAAACTCTACGAGTATGCAGGCAACTGATTTATCCTTAAACCTAGAAGTGCTAAATGACCCTCAGACAACATCACACCTGCTATTTGTGGATGGTTTGAAATCATATAGTTCTCCTGTTCAGCATGTGACAAAACTCTTGATTTGGAAATGGTTTCTCAGTTGACATCAGAATGAGTTTTAGTCTCACAAATGTGCAAAGGCAACCTTCCAGAATGGAAAATTAAGGAAAACTGAAAAAGTCTCTCTGGCAGAAGACTTTTTATGTTAAAACCTAAGCAGGAATTTGTACATAAAATATCTAGAGATAGAAGAAGCTGCAGCAATCCAGCACAAGTTACTGAGAGAAAGGATCAGCAAAGAATAATACAGAAAAACAACTGATACTGAAGGAAAAAATGGCATTGGCTAACTGAATGGCTGCATAGCCTGCAAGCTCTGCTTCCCCCTGATATTAAAAGCAATTATTGGCTATATATATCCACTGTGTTAAATTGGTGTGCTGTATCAAAGTTCTGATACAAATTATGACCAGGAAACCTAACAGCACTGAAGAAAAAGAGGAATAGCATTCACAAAAGCACGGATCGTGAACCCTGTACATGTGAGCTCATATCTGCAGACTGATAACGAGGCTTCCAACAGGACTCAAGCAACTAACTTAAGGGAGCTGAAACACAAATTCAGATGCTGTTTTAAGTATTAAATGGCTGAAATACACACTATGTGAGCAGGTGCACTGACAAAAATTGAAGCGATTTAGGGAGACCTGAAAGAAATTGGTGGACATATACAAGAAGCTGAATCAGGAATACTCCAAGGTCTTGATATGCCTCCAGATAAATGGAGCAACAGGTTAAGAATGTTGATTTGCTCTACAAGCTGGAAGATTTGGAAAATGATAATAGATGTAATATCTGCTTTCACAGTGTGCCTGAAACAGATGGAGAAGATGGAAATGGTGGTGCAATTCACAAACTGCTAAAATGGAAATTGAGAGAGCGCATAGAACATTAAGAAGCCCCTCTAATAATTGGCCAATAGACATTAGTGTGCAGTTTCTATGGTATCAAAATGTTAGTGCTGTACTGTTTAACGACCACTAGGACAGCATGCAGTATAATGAATCCAAGGTCTAAATTCATCAGGACTAATCTACCTATATGCTGGCTCAACAAAGGGAGTTGAAATCAATTACAGAACTTTTAAATAAAGATCAGATTAAATCTTTTGGACATTACCCTTTAGTTTAAACTTTATATGAGGAAGCAAGAGGCAGACTGTATGAGATGTGGCTGAAGCTTGGAAGCCCCAAAGATGACTAGACTGATAGAGGCAAATAAAGTACTCTAAGATCTTGTCTTCGACAAGAGAGGCTTTCAATATATGGTGTCTGGTTCTGGAAAAATGCAGATTTCCTCACTGAAGAAACAGGAATGGAAGAGCTAATAAGTGTGAGGCATTACATGTCAGTGACTATTATTGCGCTGGATTAGTCTGAAGTTGGTCATAATATGCCTGAGGATTGGACTAACAAGTTAAGCTAAATCTATATGTATACACAGTAGTGGGACTTTGCTAACCCCCGAGTTCGCGCCTTTCAACTTGCTGCTCCTTATGCCTGGAACAAACTACCCGATAACATGTTAAAACCCTCCGCCCAGTGTGCAGCAGCAGCCAAGAGAGCAAATAGAATGCTAGGTATCATAAGGAAAGGAAAGGAAAATAAAACAAAAGATATTATAATGCCTCTATATCGTTCCATGGTGAGACCGCACCTTGAATATTGTGTGTAATTCTGGTCACCGTATCTTAAAAAGGATATAGCGTTATTAGAAAAGGTTCAGAGAAGAGCTACCAAAATGGTAGAGAGGATGGAAGGATACTCCTATGAAGAAAGGCTAAAAAGGTTAGGGCTCTTTAACCTGGAAAAGAGACGGCTGAGGGGAGATATGATAGAAGTCTATAAATTAATGAACGGAGTGAAACGGTAAACGTAGATTGATTGTTTACGTTATCAGAATATAGAAAGACTAGGGGACATGCAATGAAGCTACAGGGTAAACTATTTAAGACTAATAAAAGAAAATATTTTTTCACTCAACGTGAAATCAAAACTCTGGAATTTGTTACCGGAGGATGTAGTAAAGGCTGTTAGTGTAGCTGGGTTTAAAAAAGTTTGGACAAGTTCCTGGAGGAAAGGTCCATAAACCATTATTAAGAAGGGACCCAGGATATCAATGCTTGACCCAGTACAAGCATTGTGGGACCTGTGTCTTTTGAGGAAACTGTTAGGTACGTATGACCTAGATTGGCCACTGTTGGAAACAGGATACTGGACTTGATGGACCTTGGTCTGACCCAGTATGGCATATCTTATGTTCTTATGTTATTTCGGTTATAACAAAATGAGGAAGAAATAAGGTAACAGTTTCCTCATACAGACCAATATTTTTTATCTAGTTTAGATGTTAAAATTACGGCAAAGATGTTAGCAGAGAACATGAGTCGAGTGTTATCATACTTGATTCATGCAGGCCAGGTAGATTTCACGGCGGGCACACATGTCAGATATTTGTTGGGTTCTACAATTCATGTTTGTAGCCAAAACACAAAAACAGGACTCTGCTCTCTAATCAGTTGATATGGAGAAAGCATTTGATGAGGTTCATTGAAATTTTTTGCAAACAGTATTGGCCAAGATGAGGTTTGGGCCCAATTTTTATAGAATCAATCACAGGATGAAATTTAATGTGGACAAGTGCAAAGTTATGCACCTAGGAAAGAACTCAAACTATAGTTACACAATACAAGGTTCCACCCAGGAAAAAGATTTAGGCGTCATCATGGATAACATGTTGACACCCTCTGCCCAGTCTGCAGCAGTGGCTAAGAAAGGAAATAGAATGCTAGGAATCATAATGAAAAGAATGGAGAATAAAACCAAGGATATTATAATGCCTCTGTATCGTTCTACAGATTTACTTCCGAATATTACAAAAATTTGGTTCCCTGTTAGCCTCTTATTTGGAAATGCTTTTTAATCATACTATAGAGGGGAAGGTGCTGCTGCACCTTGATTATTACAATCAGGGCGCAACAAGAAGTATTTAAAGTTCGCGCCATCGGGCGCGTGCACCTCCCTGCTCCCACCACCATCTACAGCTCTCCCCAGCACGGGGATAGAGCCTCCGGCAGGGGAGCAGACACCGGCGATCTTCCGCCCTATCAGGGCGCAACAAGAAGTATTTAAAGTTCGCGCCATCGGGCGCGTGCACCTCCCTGCTCCCACCACCATCTACAGCTCTCCCCAGCACGGGGATAGAGCCTCCGGCAGGGGAGCAGACACCGGCGATCTTCCGCCCTATCAGGGCGCAACAAGAAGTATTTAAAGTTTGCGCCATCGGGCGCGTGCACCTCCCTGCTCCCACCACCATCTACAGCTCTCCCCAGCACGGGGATAGAGCCTCCGGCAGGGGAGCAGACACCGGCGATCTTCCGCCCTATCAGGGCGCAACAAGAAGTATTTAAAGTTCGCGCCATCGGGCGCGTGCACCTCCCTGCTCCCACCACCATCTACAGCTCTCCCCAGCACGGGGATAGAGCCTCCGGCAGGGGAGCAGACACCGGCGATCTTCCGCCCTATCAGGGCGCAACAAGAAGTATTTAAAGTTCGCGCCATCGGGCGCGTGCACCTCCCTGCTCCCACCACCATCTACAGCTCTCCCCAGCACGGGGATAGAGCCTCCGGCAGGGGAGCAGACACCGGCGATCTTCCGCCCTATCAGGGCGCAACAAGAAGTATGTAAAGTTCGCGCCATCGGGCGCGTGCACCTCCCTGCTCCCACCACCATCTACAGCTCTCCCCAGCACGGGGATAGAGCCTCCGGCAGGGGAGCAGACACCGGCGATCTTCCGCCCTATCAGGGCGCAACAAGAAGTATTTAAAGTTCGCGCCATCGGGCGCGTGCACCTCCCTGCTCCCACCACCATCTACAGCTCTCCCCAGCACGGGGATAGAGCCTCCGGCAGGGGAGCAGACACCGGCGATCTTCCGCCCTATCAGGGCGCAACAAGAAGTATTTAAAGTTCGCGCCATTGGGCGCGTGCACCTCCCTGCTCCCACCACCATCTACAGCTCTCCCCAGCACGGGGATAGAGCCTCCGGCAGGGGAGCAGACACCGGCGATCTTCCGCCCTATCAGGGCGCAACAAGAAGTATTTAAAGTTCGCGCCATCGGGCGCGTGCACCTCCCTGCTCCCACCACCATCTACAGCTCTCCCCAGCACGGGGATAGAGCCTCCGGCAGGGGAGCAGACACCGGCGATCTTCCGCCCTATCAGGGCGCAACAAGAAGTATTTAAAGTTCGCGCCATCAGGCGCGCCCGCGCCTCTGCGGGCCCGCGCCTGAGGGCCTCGCCAGAGGGCCCTTTGGCGTGGCCCTTAGGCGGTGGCCCAAGTGAAGCCTAGGAACAATTGGTATAACAGCCCTCAACCTCCTAGGAACAAAGACGAATAAAACACCGCCAGCATCCGGTCCTGCCTCTCTAAGATCCTGAGTCCTTTGAAGCCCTGAATTCTAACAAGCAGGGCACCGAGGAGTCAGAACACCTTTCCTAACAACCTTCCTGGAGACCAGCCGCCTGGAAATCACCAGCCGCCAAATCTCAATCACATAACCTCAACCTCAACCACAGCAAGTATACATGCTGCATATCTGTCTCAACTGACAGTTTTCTCCCAGACACTGATTGATAATACCATACAGCTTAATTTTGTTTTCTTTTTTCCATCTCCTGCTCAACCTTGTAATGTTGCATAGGCTCACCAATACCAACGGCTACACTATATAGGAAGATACTAGTACTGTTGTCAGTAACATACCATAATAATTATTACATTATATTATTGCTATTGCTTTCACTTATACTGTTACCAATAGTATCCATTTATCATTGTTGCATTCAACTTTACCGTTGCCTGTACCATTCAATTATCACTGTTACCTCCAATTATTACTGTTGCCAGTAGGATCCATTTATCACTGTTGCAATTATTGTTACTGTTGCCAGTACCATTCAATTATCACTGTTGCTTTCAATTACTACTGTGGTCGGTAGCCTCACAGAAAGTACCAGAATCACAGAATTCCTCAAAGAAAGTACCTCATCCACCTCAACAAAAACCCCAATGGCTCTACCATTAAATACCCTGGCTATCTGCCTCCTCCTTCTTATAAGCTGTCTCAACGAAGCCCTTGCCTTATATCACACAGCTCACCAAATTCCAATACTTCTAAGTCATGGAAAAAGATGGGCTGAATCTCCCTATCCCAACTCAAGAACAGGGACCCCCACTCGCCACTCGCACCTAATACATATAGCCCTTCAACAACCAAAGAAAAATAAACAAGAGGAACCCCTCAACCCTCTTACTTAAACTGTGCTCTCATAAATGCACGGTCTATCCGCAAGAAATGGCCAGTCATCACTGACACAATTTCTTCTCATAATCTAGATGTCCTCATGATAACCGAAACCTGGTTATCTGACGCGGATAATGTAATTCTTAACCAACTCATACCCCCCAACTTCTCTGCCCATTCCCAACATAGAGAGAGCAAGAGAGGAGGAGGCATTCTCATACTTACCAAGAATGACCTAAATTTCCACACCGTGGACTCCACAAGCTCAAACAGCATGGACGTCTTAACTATCACAAATGAACAATGCCTCATCAATCTGATTTACAGAGCACCCTCACCCTCCACGGACGACCTGCCTTACATTCTGGACCTAGCAACTAACTCACGCAAGCCCAACATTCCCAACTGGATATTAGGAGACCTCAATCTCCCAACGCTACATCCCAGCCACTCCTCAACCCTCCTTGAAGCAATCAATGAGCTGGGATACAAGCAAATTATCGACACCCCCACGCACGAGAGAGGAAACATCCTGGACATGATCTTTGCCCCTCTTACAGCTCTTGACTCCAACAATAGACTAGACAACTCTGTAACCCCAGTACCTTGGTCAGACCATAATTTAATCACCTTCCCCATCCTCATCAATGGCAAACAGTCACCACACAGAAACAAAACCTCCACCGACTTGACAAGAGTAACATCTCGGAAATTCAAAACCTTCAACAAAGAACACATAGTTACAGAAACCCTCCCCCTCCTACATGACACCTCTCTCAATCTGGAAAATCTGATCACATCCTGGAACAACACTATCAGTACCATTGCACTGCAACCAGTCCAGGGTAACAACCCAAAGAAAAGAAAATCTTCTTCTTGGTTCTCCCCTGACCTACGAGCCTCCCTCACACACCTAAGAAGACTGGAGAAACGATGGCGTCGCTCACACTCTTCAGAAGACCAAGCAGCCTACAAAACACATCTATCTGTGCACAGAGAGTCAGTCATGGCTAAGATGAAACAATTCCATACCGATACGCTGAAAAGATCACTAAATAAACCACGCGATCTTTTCAACTTAGTCAAAACCTTATCTAAAGAACCTTCACCAAAACATCCTGAACCCATTCATCCCCAAGCTTTCGCCGATTTCCTGCAATCCAAGTTGCTTCAAACCAATAACATTGCAACTATCTCTTCTCAAGTCACCATATGCATATCAAACCTATCCATGTTCTCCACACCATCCAGAAAACATGTTGAGGACACCATTGCGGCTCTTAACACGACTACTGCACAAACTGACCCTTGCCCAGCCCACTGGATAAAGGAACTACGCCAAGATCTCAGCCCCATCATCACTAAAATGATGAATTTATCCTTTACAACCGGCTCCTTCCCACCAGCCCTCAAGAGAACATCCATAAGACCCCTTTTGAAAAACCATAAACTCGACCCACAAAAGGTTGAATCTTATAGACCCATAGCTAGCATACCCCTACTAGCGAAAATAATTGAAAAGGAAGCTCAAAGACAGTTACAGGACCACATTGACACCGTCTCCCCTCTGGACCACTGCCAACATGGCTTCAGAGAGTTCCACGGAGTTGAAACCCTCCTTACCACTCTCTGCAACAACATCCAGACCTCCAGACCATCCAGACCATCCAGACCTCAAAGACTTCAGAAAACAACTGAAAACCATGCTGTTCATAGAGCACTATGGTCACATCACATAACCTAAGAGAATGGATAACAGCACTCCAATCCTCCCAAACAACTGAATATATATAAAATATGATTCTAGCACCACTGTAAATAGCCCACCCTGTATATAGCTCAAACAAATCAAGCACCCAACACATCCCTCACACAACTAAGTTTTATCCTCACTGCATGTACAACACACACACTTTACCTGATTGCTTGCTGTGATACCACCTTGATTATTAAGATAAGGCGGTTTAGAAATACTGTTAAATAAATAAATAAATAAATCATCACAGGCATTGATAACATCCGCCAAGGCTTTGCTCTTATCTTCTTAGACATTGCTGCGGCTTTTGACTCTGTACATCACGATCTGTTAATAGCGCGACTAAAAGAAAAAGGCATCAATAACACTGCCCTAGAGTGGTGCAAGTCATACCTCGATCAGAGATGGCAGTACGTTACCTCAGGGACCGCAACATCCACACCCTACCACCAAAAGCAAGGCGTACCGCAAGGATCATCCCTATCCTCACTCTTTTTCAATATATACATACAACCGGTTTGCAATATCATCAAGTCCTTCAAGGTTGAATGCTTGATATACGCAGATGACATCCTCCTATACATGCCTTTCTCCACAGTTCACATGGATCTTTCCCCGCTAGCTAATTGTTTTGATGCAGTATCCGAATGGCTGCAATCCCAGAACCTCCGAATTCAACATAAAAAGACCGAGGTTCTCTTCATCACCAGGGACCCACTTTTCACCCCCCCCATCCCATATAAAGGTGAAAGAAGCCGAGCTCCAATCAAAAACTTCCATTCGTTACCTTGGAGTCACTTTTGACCAACGCATGGATCTGAAACTACACATATCCAACGTAGTCAGGGCAATCTACCTCAAGATCCGGACTCTTCGACATCTTCGCCCCCTGCTTGATCCTGATGACTTCAGAACTATATTTCAAGCCTTAACCTTACCACACCTTGACTATGCCAATGCCATTCTGCAAGGCCTCCCTCACTCCACATTAAACCCCCTGCAACTCGCCATGAATACAGCTGCTAGAGTCCTCTACGGAGCATCAAGAAGGGACCATGTAACACCCATCCTAGAGCAACTCCACTGGCTCCCCATACATGGCAGAATATTGTTCAAAACATTATTACTAACTTTTAAGGCCACTAAAAGCATCACCTCCTCTCTAATAGACCTCATTCAGGCCGCTCCACCCAACAGATCCAGGAGAACAATATCAACAAATATTCTAATCATCCCTAAAGCAGCGACAAAATGCCTATCAGTGACATCCAACAGGGCTTTCAGATTCTATGCCCCTAAATGCTGGAACGCTCTACCCCCAGAAATTCGTGCTATCACTGATCTATCCCTTTTCAGAAAGGCACTCAAATCCCACCTCTTCCCCCATATTACTTAACCAACTAACCAATCTTGATCACTACCCAAACTAAGAATAAATCCTGTCATGTATACTTGTAAATACTCTTGTAAATAGTTGCAGTAATGACTTCCCATGTTTTATCCAAGTTCTCTGACCTTGTTCTCTGTAAAACCAAACAGTTTGTTCAATATGGTATGTTGTTATATTGTGAACCGCGCTGATGCTAAATAGAGCGGTATATAAGAGCCTGTAATAAATAAATAATAAATAAATAAATAAATTATTATGTGCATTTCTGATCACCGTATCTTAAAAAAAGATAACAGCTGAAGTAGACAAGGTACAGAAAAGAGCTATCAAAATAGTAAAGGGGAACGGAAGGATACACCCAAGAGCTCTTCAACCTGGAAAATTGACGACTGAGGGGAGATATGATAAGGGTCTATAAATTAATGAATGGAGTGGAACGGGTAAACATAGATCGATTGCTTACACCATCAAAAAGTTAAAAGACTAGGGGACACGCAATGAAACTACAATGTAACCCATTTAGGACTAATAAGAGAAAATATTATTAATCTGGTCATCAGTAAACAGGGGTAATTTGTAATCTTTCAGTTCTACCTGCTCTGTACTTAAGAGCATCTGGGTTACTTTTATCTTTATTGGAACCTCTCTATCGGGATGCCGTAATGTCCCTCTTTTGCTAGTATCTTTCAAGGATACATCTTTCCGAACCATGCATTCCTAGGAGTCTGTTGGCTTCCCCTATTATCTATTTAAAAACTGCTCTCTCTTCTTTTTAAAGGTTAATGCCAGCAACTGGGTTCCATCCTGGTTAAGGTGAAGCCCACTTCTTTAGAAAAGCCCCTCCTTTCCCCAGAATGTTGCCCAGTTCCTAACAAATCCAAACCCCTCTTCCATGCACCATCGTCTCATCCATGCATTGAGACTCCAGAACTACATCTGCCTTTTGGGTCCAGTGTGTGGAACGGGAAGCATTTCAGAGAATGCTACACTGGAAGTTCTGGATTTCAACTTCCTACTTAAAATTCTAAATTTGGCCTCCATAACCTCCCTCCCACACTTTCCTATGTCATTGGTACCATACAGCTCTCATCATAAGCCTTCAGATATAATTAACAGCATTAAAAGACTCATGTTTAAAAACTGTACAACAGTTAATGGCCGGAGTGTGTTTCTATTCTTAACTTGGACAAATATTTCAATGAATAGAAGGAATGCGTGAGTTCCCCAGCACATGGCAGGAAATAAAGAGAATTTGCAAAACAAGAGGAAAAACACATTTTAAAGAATTAGATCATAAAAAAAGAGAAACAGTTGGCTATATAGCATAATTATAGCGGGAAATACATAGAATTATTTCAGCAAACACAAGTAGATAATGAAATGCTGTACTTACAAGGCTCTCCCAAGAAATATGGAAGACAACATCATGGCCAACTGACTGGAAAAGATCTGTGTTTATACCAATACTAAAGAAAGGTGATCCAACTGACTGTGGATCGCACAATCGCTCTTATCCCACATGCCAGCAAGATTCTACTGAAGATTATTCAAAAGAGACTACAAGCATACCTGGAACAAGAACTACCTGAAGTACAAGCAGGGTTCAGGAAAGGGCGAGGAACGAGAGACATCATTGCGGATGTGAGATGGATCCTTGAAAAGACTAAAGAATACCAAAAGGATATCTATTTGTGCTTTATTGACTATAGCAAGGCTTTTGACTGTGTAAACCATGAGAAACTCTGGGCCACATTAAGAAGCATGGGTATACCAGAACACCTGATCGCACTCTTGCACAATCTGCTCATTGATCAAGAAGCAACAGTTCGAACGGAACAAGGAGAAACAGAATGGTTTAAAATAAGCAAAGGTGTAAGACAAGGCTGCATACTTTCCCCCTACCTGTTTAATTTATAGGCAGAACAAATCATCAGAGAAGCAGGATTATATGAAGACAACAGAGGTGTGAAGATTGGTGGAAGACAACAACCTTCGCTATGCTGATACCACCACCTTACTGGTGAAAGTGAAGATGATCTGAAACATTTGCTTCTCACAATCAAAGAACATAGTCTCAAAATGGGCCTGCACCTTAATGTAAAGAAGACAAAGATCATGACAAATGGCATAATCAACAGGTTCATCATTGAAGAAGGAATTGAAATCGTGAACAACTTTAACCTACTTGGATCAACTATCAATAAAGAAGCAACATGCAGTGAAGAAATCAGACGACGCATTGCTCTTGGCAGAATGGCTATGAAAGACCTAGATAAGATTCTCATGAGCAGAGATGTCTCTCTCCATACAAAGATTCGACTCGTTCAAGCCATGGTATTTTCAATAACATGATATGGATGTGAAAGCTGGACAGTGAAAAAGATAGACAGGAAGAAAATTGATGCCTTTGGATTATGGTGCTGGCGGCGAATACTGTGTATATCATGGACTGCCCGAAGAACAAATCAGTCGGTACTAGAGGAGATCAAACCTAAGCTTTCTTTAGAAGCTCAGATGACAAAACTTCAACTTTCATACTTTGGACACATCATGCGAAGAGAGAGATCATTAGAGAAAGACATCATGCTTGGCAAGATAGAAGGTCAACGCAAAAGAGGAAGGCCAGCAATGAGATGGATCGATAGAATAACAGCAGCTACGGGTACTAGTCTGTCAACAATGAGCCGCCTGACTGAAGACCGAACACAATTTAGGATAGCTATCCAGAAGGTCGCCAAGAGTCGACTCCGACTGAACGGCAATGAAAAACAACAATGAAATGCTACATTAATGGTTAAGGAGAGGTGAATTTAAAGATGAGAGACATAAATGTAAAACAGGACAATGGACTACAGGCAAGGTGGTTCACAGACAGTACAGGAAGATATGGTAAAACAAAAGCAGTTTTTGTAGCATTGAAATGGAAATGATCATATATCTCATCTCTGGGTGTCGCACGCTAATTTCTAAAAAAATTGTATACAGAAAGGTGGCTGTCATCTGACTGGAAATCATCAGGACAATATCTGGATAGCAAGTGATGGTGAATATATGTATATTGTACAGTCGACAGAACTGCAGCTATAAGCTAAGAAATGCTACACTGGGTCAGACCAGAGGTCTGTCAAGCCCAGTATCCCATTTACAACAGTGACCAATCCAGGTCACAAATACCTATCAGGTAGCAGATTCCATGCTGCTTATCCCAGGGATAAGCAGTGGATTTCACTAGTCCACTTTAATAATGGTTTATGGACTTCTCCAGGATCCTGTCCAAACCTCTTTTAAACCCAGCTATACTAACAGCTTTTACTACATCCTCCGGGAACGAATTTCAGAATTTGATTACGTGTTAAGTGAAAAAATATTTTCTTCAATTAGTCTTAAACGTGCTACGCTGTAGCTTCATTGAAGGAGTCAACAATCAATCTACGCTATCCATTCCACGCCATTCATTATTTTATAGACCTCTATCATATCTCCCATCAGTCGTCTCTATTCCAAATTGAAGTGCAATAATTCCTTTTAAGCCTTTCCTCGTAGGGATATCTTTCCATTCTTTATCATTTTAGTTGCTCTTCTCTATACCTTTTCTATTTCTACTATATCCTTTTTAAGATATGGCAACCACAATATTCAAAGAGCAGTCGCACCATGAAGCGATACAGAGGCATTATAATATCCTTTGTTTTATTTTCCATTCCTTTTCTTATGATTCCCAGCATTCTATTTGCCTTCTTGACCATCGCTGCACACAGGGCAAAGGATTTCAAAATATTATCTACAAGGACGCCTAGAACCTTTTGCTGGGTAATGATTCCTAATATGGAATCTTGCATCGTGGAATTGTAGTTTGGGTTGTTCTTCCCTAATGGGGTCACTGCAAAACATGAATAAGCCACTGGGACGTGCAGCATAGACGTACAGCAAGGGAAAACAGATACATCAGTATTCTGAAACCCCTGGCCTGTGCACGTATAATACGCGAGCACGGGGATCTGAGAACGTCTCTGAGAGGGACAGAACGGGGCATGGTGAGGTGCAAAGATGTACATAGCACATTCCAGAAAGGCCCGTGTACGTCACAGTCGTTACCCGTAGATGTACAGGCTGTTCCAGCAAAAAGGTGGAATAAGGCCAGTAATCAGAACTATGTCTGCATGGTCTGTAGAGCGGTTGGCAATAGATTCCAACAAAGTGGTGTGACAGCAGTTGGCAATACATAGCCTGTAGCATGTACTACCAGCAGTTATTAGGGGTGTCGCATGTACAATAGCTCACAGGCAAAATGAGCCGCCTCCCAAACAGGATATAATAGTGCACATGGTGGCCAGGTGCTTGGGTGTGCCAAAGGAGCTAGTATCGATGACCCCAACAAAGCAAGCAGTCAGTACAATGGGACTGTTGACGCCATGACAGTGTGTGTGCCATGACAGAGGATGGGGGATGGGATATGTAGGGCAGGCATCCCCCCCACAATCCTGGAGTGTACACTGATAGGTGCTGAGCAACTGAATGTCCATGTGTAATGTACTGTACTGAGAATCAGTAATAATGTAAAACGCTGGACTGAAATGATACAGTGGTAGAAAAAAATCTGAAAAACACAGACAGAATCCCAGAGATAAAACACGCCACTGATGCGAAGTGAGTCTGAAGTTCAAACAGGAAGATCTGATATATAGATTAGGGAGCAGGCCCATGCACCATAAGACATGAGAGCAGCAGTGGCTGCAGACCACAGAGTGTGCCATCATGCCAGCCATATCCAGGGCACACATGTGAAGCCCAACAATAGAGGATATCCCATAGGAAATGCTATGTCAGTGGCTGTTGTCCGTCACATGTGAAGAGCACACCTGGAGTGTAGTGGAGTGAAGGTAGAGGTCAGCAAAGCAGGTAGAATTGCAGCCCAGTGATAGTGATTCAGACCATGGGATACATGGTATGTGCAGTCAGAAGGGCCATATATACTGTTTGGATACCATTGTGGACTGCGCAGGGATAACCAAGTATAGATCTGTTCATGTAGGGGACCCCCAGAGGTACCAGGTCACCTCAACACCCAATCCCTTGTTGTATGTATGCCATGTGGCCACCAGCAAGACTGTCAGTGAGCACAACACCCAATGAGCCATAAGTCTAAACAGTGTAGAAAAGGAGAAGCACATATGAAGCGTGGGAGCATGGCAAGTCCAGAGATGGGCACAATGGCATGGTACAAATGTGCAGAATACCACAGAGACGCATACATACCCAGGAATGGAGATGGGGAAATGTATGAAATATGCAGATAAGAACATAAGATATTCCATACTGGCTCAGAACAAGGTCCATCAAGCACAGTATCCTGTTTCCAACAGTGGCCAATCTAGGTCATACGTACCTAGCAGTTTCCCCAAAAGACACAGGTTCCACAAAGCTTGTATTGGGTCAAGCATTGATATCCTGGGTCCCTTCTTAATAATGGTTTATGGACCTTTACTCCAGGAAATTGTCCAAACCTTTTTTAAACCCAGCTACACTAACAGCCTTTACTACATCCTCCGGTAGCAAATTCCGGAGTTTGATTACAAGTTGAGTGAAAAAATATTTTCTCTTATTAGTCTTAAATAGTTTACCCTGTAGCTTCATTGCATGTCTCCTAGTCTTTCTATATTCTGATAACGTAAACAATCGATCTACGTTTACCCGTTCCACTCCGTTCATTAATTTATAGACTTCTATCATATCTCCCCTCAGCCGTCTCTTTTCCAGGTTAAAGAGCCCTAACCTTTTTGGCCTTTCTTCATAGGGATATCCTTTCATCCCCTTTACCATTTTGGTGGCTCTTCTCTGAACCTTTTCTAATAACGCTATATCCATTTTAAGATACGGCGACCAGAATTGCACACAATATTCAAGGTGCCGTCTCACCATGGAACGATATAGAGGAATTATAATATCCTTTCTTTTATTTTCCATTCCTTTCCTTATGATACCTAGCATTCTATTTTCTCTCTTGGCTGCCGCTGCACACTGGGCTGAGGGTTCTAACATGTTATCCACAATGACGCCGAAATCTTTTTCCTAGGTGGTGGTTCCCAATGTGGAACCTTGCATCGTGTAACCATAGTTTGGGTTGTTCTTCCCTAGGTGCATAACTTTGCACTTGTCCACATTAAATTTCATCTGCCATTTTGATGCCCAGTCTTCCAATTTATCAAGATCCTCTTGCAATTTTTCACAATCCTCTTGGGTTTTAACAACTTCAAATAGTTTTGTGTCATCTGCAAATTTCATAACACTCGTTTATTCCCTTTTCCAGATCATTTATGAATATATCAAAAAGCAGCGGACCCAGCACAGATCCCTGGGGTACACCACTCTTCACATTTCTTCATTGGGAAAATTGGCTATTTAGCCCTACCCTCTGCTTCCTATCTTTTAACCAGTTCCTGATCCACAATAGTACACTGCCTCCTATCCCATGACTCTTTAGTTTTGCCAAAAGTCTCTGATGAGGGACCTTGTCAAAGACTTTCTGAAAGTCCAAATACACTATTTATTATTTATTTTATTTATTTATTTATTTATTTTACAATTCTTATATACCGCACTATTTGCAATCAGCGCGGTTTACATGTAACAAAAAACATCCGACAAAATGCATATGTCTGGTCATTACATTGAACAGGGAGTGGGATTTGGAGAACAAGTATCAACTATATAAAGGAACTTGGAGAACAAAGGTGAACTATATACATAAGAAGTTCAATGGAGAAGGCTCCTGTTTGGTGTGTTACATTTTTGGGGATGAACTATATGAGAGTGGCTGGGGTTCAGGGCTGTAGGTAAGGTGTTTGATAAAGAGGAAATGTTTCAGGGCCTTCCTGAACTGGCTCAGGTTGGGGATTGCTCTGATGTGTGGTGGTAGGGTGTTCCATAGACTTGGGGCGCAAATACTGAAGGCTCGGTTGGATGTTGTTTTGGTGCAGTTTGTTGTTTCCTTAGGTATAGATAACATATTAGTCTCTGCAGTTCTTCTTAGTCTGCAGGGGGCGGGCGATTGTATGACGTCAGAGAGAGAGGGGGATGATAGCCCCTTGATAGCTTTGAACGTCATCAGCAAGGTCTTAAAACAGATCCTGGCTTGAATGGGAAGCCAATGCAGCTGTTTCAGGAGAGGTGTGATGTGTTCTCTCCTTGAGGCTCCGAATAGTATCCGTGCTGCACTGTTCATGGCCAGTTGCAGGGGGTTTAAGGTTGCTCGGGGAAGTCCTTGAAGGATGGCATTTGCAAAATCGAAATGAGGAATGATGAGGGCTTGGTAAATGGTGCGGAAATCTTCTGGCTCGAGTAACGGGCGTAAGTGTCTGAGGGATCGAATTTTAAAGTAGACCGCTCTGACAGTGTTAGCTATGTGTTGCTTCATGTCAAGATGTTGGTCCAACGTCACCCCAAGGTAACGAATAGTTGATTTCACTTGTAGTTCGGCATTGTGTACCTTCAAACAACTGGGTGGTGTGAAGTTAGGGTTTCTCGAGATGAAAAGCACCTCAGTTTTCTTGTGTTGAATTCTTAAATTTTGTGATAGCAGCCAATCGGATATGGTGTTGAAGCATGCAATCAGAGGGGTAAGGTTTGGGCAGTCAAGTGAAATCGGCATGTACAACAGTACGTCGTCGGCGTATAGCATACAACTCACGTTGAACGATCTGATGATGTTGCAGATGGGTTGAATGTATATATTGAACATCAAGGATGATATGGAGGATCCTTGAGGCACTCCTTGAGTTTGAGGAAATGGTTCGGATGTGGCTCCGTCTGATCGAACATGTTGCCATCTTCCTGACAGGTAAGATCTGCACCACTCTAGTGCTGATCCGCTGATGCCTTTTTCTCTTAGCCGGTATATGAGAATCTCATGACAAACAGAGTCGAAAGCCGCTGCTATATCTAAAAAGATGAGCGCAAAGCCATGTTGTATGTTATCAATGCCTGAGATTACAGTGTTGAGGAGAGTTGTGAGTAATGTTTCAACTCCATGTGACTCTCTAAATCCATGTTGAGATGAATCCAGTGGGGCATTGGTGTCGATATGATCTTGGAGTTGCCTGTAGACTGTTTTTTCAATGATTTTTGCAAGCATCGGGATGCTGGATATTGGCCTGTACGACTCTACCTTTTGGGGATCTAGCTTGGCGTTCTTTAATAGAGGTCTAACGGAGGTCTGCTTGAGAGTAGAGGGGAATGACCCAGTGCTAAAGGATAGCTTTATCATGTTAGCTATGATTGGGGCGAAGTCACTGCGCAACTCTTTTATCCAATATGCTGGGCATGGATCTGTGTGTGCAGTGGTGGTGTTTAGAGCTGAAATGGTGTCTTCGATAATTTTCTTTGAAGGGGTGGAAAAGGAAGTTAGAGAGGTTAGGTACTCTTGTTCGCTGAGGGGGCCAGGTATTACTATCCTGTCAGTCTTGCAAATTTTGGACTGCATGAAGACAGCATAGTCCTGCAGGTTGATGCTGGCCAGTTGCTCGGGGGTAGGTTCTTTGGTAAGAGATTTGACTAGGTTGAACAGGTCATGTGGCTTGTTCAATGACCGTTTCAAGGTGTCTGTGTGGTGTTGTTTCATCTTGTCTGTAATGGCTTTGCGATGTATGTGCAGGTGTTGGTTGTATGCTGCTTGGTCACTACTGGTGCGTGATTTCCTCCAGCGTTTTTCAAGCCTTCGTAGAAGGGTTAGGGAAGCCTTAAGGACGGGTGTGAACCATGGTGTGGAAGGTCTTTTCTTTGGGGCCTTGTTAGTTGAGGAGCGAAATGCGATTGTGCTGAGACTGTTGTTCCAGGAGGTGATCAACTCCTCTAGGTCTAGGGAAGACGTCTCAAGGAGCTTGTCTGTTTCAGCGAGAATCAGTTCTCTGTTAAAAGGGAGGAAGCTTCTGGTCATTGGTTTAGAGGTCTTGCTTTCATCCTGTTGGGGTCTTTGTGGCCGCGGGGTAGGCATCTGAAAGGTGATGAGTTTATGGTCTGACCATGGTACTGATGTCAATGATAGCATGATATTTTGTGGTTGGTTCAGAACTGCTTGAGGGGCAAAAATGAGGTCCAGCGTGTTACCTTTTGTGTGAGTCGGTTTCTGCACCAGTTGGGTATACCCCAGAATATCTAGAGCTTCTATGAATGTGGATGCTTGATTGTCCTGTAAGGATGGGAGATTAAAGTCCCCTAAGATCCACTATATCAACCGACTCACCTTTGTCTACCTGTTTATTCACACCTTCAAAAAAACATAACAGATTAGTAAGACAAGATCTTCCTTGTCTAAACCCATGTTGGCTGTCTCCCATTAAGTCATGACTATCTACATGTTCAGCAAGTTTGTTCTTTATGATGGTTTCTACCATTTTTCCCAGTACTGACGTCAGGCTCACCGGTCTGTAGTTTCCCGGATCACCCCTGGAACCCTTTTTAAAAATTGGAGTTACGTTCGCCATCCTCCAATCTTCAGGTATTACAGATGATTTTAATGATAGTTCACAGATTACTAATAGCAGGTCTGCAATCTCATATTTCAGTTCTTTCAACACCCTTGGATGTATATCATCTGGCCCAGGTGATTTGCTAATCTTCAATTTATCTAATAGTTGTAATACATCTTCCCGATGTATCGATATTTCCTTCAATTCTTCCGCACCTTTAAATACCACTTCAGTCATGGGTAACATCTCTACATCTGCCTCAGTAAAGACCGAAGCAAAGAATTCATTCAGTCTCTCCGCTATCGCCTTGTCGCCTCTTAGTGCCCCTTTAACTCCTCTATCATCTAATGGACCAACTGACTCTCTCACAGGTTTTTTGCTACGAATGTACTTGAAAAAGTCTTTATTACGCGTTTTTGCTTCCGCAGCAAGCTTCTTCTCAAATTCTCCCTTTGCCTGCCTTATCAATGCCTTGCATTTAACTTGCCAGTGCTTGTGCTGTTTCCAGGTTTCGTTGTTTGGCTCTTTTTTTCCATTTCCTGAAAGATGCTTTTTTGGCAACATCCTCTCTGACCTCACCTTTAAACCATGCTAGCAGTTTTTTGGACTGTTATTTATTTAAAAGGATTTATATACCGCCTTCTCCTGTAATCAAGGCGGTTTACACCGCAAACAATCAAAGTATAATGACATTTGTGTGTGCCTGCAGTGTTATACAGTGAATGCGTGTGTGTGTAAGTTGGCGCTGATTCGTGGTGGGCTATTTACAGTGTGCGCTACTTTACAATACTATGTATATGAATGAGAAAGGGAGAGGGGTTGGTCTGTAGTCTGGGCTGGTGGGCAGATTATGTGACACCACTGTAGTGCTCAATGAAGAGGGTCGTCGTGAGCTGTTTCCGAAAGTCCTTGATGTCTATCGTGTCATCTCTTGTGAAGACTTCCTTCCACTTTTCTTAAAGTGTGGAATACAGCTGGTCTGGGCTTCCAAGATAGTATTTTTCAACAACACTCAAGCTTGATGTAAGTCTTTAACCTTTGCAACTGCTCCTTTTAGTTTTTTCTGAACTATTTTCCTCATTTTATCATAGTCTCCCTTTTGAAAGTTAAAAGGTAGAACTGTGGATTTCCTTACTATCATTCCTCCACTAATTAAATCAAACGC
This sequence comes from Ichthyophis bannanicus, assembly GCA_033557465.1. Classification (NCBI taxonomy): domain Eukaryota; kingdom Metazoa; phylum Chordata; class Amphibia; order Gymnophiona; family Ichthyophiidae; genus Ichthyophis; species Ichthyophis bannanicus. The sequence goes on along the minus strand of CM066032.1, from coordinate 1,121,360,571 downwards.
GATCATGCTATGTTCACTATTGCCAAGTGGCCCCAACACCCTTATCTCCTGTACCAGATCTGGTGTTCCACTAAGGATTAGGTCCAATATGGCTTTCCCTCTGGTCGGTTCATGAACCAGCTGCTCCAAGAAGCAGTCATTTATTTCATCTAGGAACTTTATCTCCCTAGCTTGTCCTGCCGTGACACTGACCCAGTCGATACCGGGGTAATTGAAATCACCCATTATTATTACTGTGCTGTAACTTTTGTTAGCTTCCATGATTTCTTTGAGCATTTCATCATCCATTTGTTCATTCTGGCCAGGCGGTTGATAGTACACCCCTACTGCCATCACCTTCCCCTTTTTACATGTAATTTCAATCCATAAAGATTCTATAGTCTTTTGTTTCCTGCAAAACTTTAATCCTTGAATGCAGTTAAGATGCTGTTGACTGCCATGTGGCAGGGCGCATGGACAGTTTGCGGGTCCAAAGTCCAGAGGTGGAAGGCGCTGTGCTGGCCACAGGGGTTGCAGAGGTGGCAACTGGTTGGCATGTGCTGTGGTCTGTGGCAGTGGGAAGGAGCGGGGCCAACACAGCTCCTGCAGAAGCTCAACCACAGTGCTCCCAAGGCAAGGACCCTGATGGAGTCCTCCAGTTGCGCTGTCGCCTGGAGCTGGCACCTCTGCAGAACTATGTTCTCTTCCAATGGTGTAAGCTTGGCCCGTGACTATGCTTGCTGCTCCTCCTAGCATGCCAGTAGCCGCTCTGCACTATGGATCAGTTGGGAGGTGCCACCCCTTATCGGCTGTTCATCCATGCTGGTTGAAGCTTGCTGTTCCAGTGGTACCGGGAATGGTACCCTGAGCTCCACATCCTCCTCCACAGCGTCCTTAGCAGCTGGCTCTGCCTATCTGTTGTTTCCGCCCCCTCGCCTGTGCCCAACGGCCTGGCCAATGATGTTGATAGCGTCACAGGGGGCAATTCAGGGGGCTGCAGTTTATCCGGTGCTACATCATCTCTTGTGAAGACACAGATATATCATGTTAGCCACAAGGTAGAATCTGCCATCACTAACGGGGGGTGGGGGGGGGGGGTTGTACGATATTCCACATGCCCATGGATCACCAACTCAGAACTGGTCTACCCAGTAGGATGGGCAATGCAGTCACATGGTGCAATGCTCCACTCTGTGCCAGTAAACCAATAATTCAAAATAACTATTACTCTATACAAATTTACTCAAACAAAAATAGAGCAAAAACCAGAAATCATGAGCTAAAATATATGTATGTGAATGTGTTAATGTTGCAAGATTAGCCGTTAGCAGTTAAGGAAAGCGTTGAAACAGGGCATTAGGATTGGTTTGCCCAAAACGCAGTACTGTGTTCTTGGTCAAAAACTGCGGACACTTGAGAGATCGATATTTATACTGAGTCTGGAAAACAACTATGACTTCAGTCTCATATGGACAACAGATAAGTAACTTTTATCAGTTGTTACTTTAGTTGGTCCTATCGATTTTTGATATGCAAGTATGTTGGAAGCAATACATTTTTGAACACATTTGGTGGGGGGCACACTATCATATGGTGCTTTTACCTACGTTTTAAAGCTCCGGTTGGGGCTCATTAAAATTGAGTAAAACAGAAGTATTGCCACAAGAGATAGTTGGTTTCCACTCTGTGCCATGGCAGCCAACATCAAAATATGCTAGCTCACAGTACAGACAGTCCCAGGGATGGATATGCTCCTATCATGATGCTAACAGCCCCGCGGCAGACCTGGGCTGTGAGCTGGATGTGCACCACAAATCAACAGGTTGCAGGGACTTGCCCCCGATACCCATGACACACCTGATGGCTAGGGCACTAGCACCATACATCTCTGAGTGAGCACCCAAACTGGGTCAACAGCAAGGTGTGGTACGAGCTGTGTGCATGGCAAGCACAGAATGGCATCGCACCCTGTTATACAGAGTAACACCACACGGCAGCCATGTCCCAGAGGGGCTGGGCACACAGTGATGATGTGCTGGCATAGGCAAGGACCAGCAGAGAACATGCACAGCTCCAATATACTATCCAGGGATACAGTTGGACACAGGTGGAGTTGCAGTGAGGTTGACACCTGTCACTCAGTGCACCCAGGGACATGCTAACACTACCGGCCTGTGTCATCCTGAGGTGGAGTGGTGTGGCACAGTAGCTGATACACACAGCAGTCAGAGGGTATAGGGTATCACAGTTCAGCTGATGTCATACAGCAGGACATGACACACCCAACTGATAGGGCCAGGACAGGGGAATAGGACAGCCCCGCACTGACTGCATATGTGCAACACCCACATTGTTCACCTGCTTGGAGTAGGGATGAGCTATATCCGTATGGTTATAATGGTGGCCTGGGAACCAGAATAGATGGGTTCCATTATCTACACCTACATGTGTGTTCACACTGCCTTCGCATCTCAGGCTGAGTGGCCTATGTCTTGGCTGAAACATTGTTACAGTACAAACAGGTCCATACGGATTGATGGTAAAATACCTGTCATGACCTACATACAGTCATCACACACAGACAGTGCTCACCTGTAGATATACAGGGCAATGTATGGTCAGTGACCTGCCCATGGCCACAAGGTATGCAAGTGGGAATTGAACCCCAGTCGCATGGTTCCCAAACATGTGCCCTTGCCATAACACTATCCCCTCCACTGCAAGGCAATGCAACAGTAGATTACACCTAGCATTGCCTGATGACATCAGTGAACCGTTGTGAGGTCTGGTCCACATTCTCCCCCCCTCCAAACCCCCCCCCCCCCGAGCAGGTGATATGGCAGTGTCACCACAGCACGTATGGCGCATGCCTGCTAGGGTACCATGTGTACCATATTACAAACACTGTCATAGTGGTGAAGCAAGGCAGTTCAACTGCGTGCCACAGCTCTTTCAAGTGCAGCTGTGCAATGGCAGCAGACCTATGGTGAGGTGGGATGACCCTGGAGGGCATATCGACAGACAGGTGGCCCCCTCCCAGCGGGTAGTTCTCTGAGGCCCACACAGGCAAGGTGCATGTGGGCACATTACTGCCACCATTTTGTGTGGGACTCTTGGGGACAGAGGTGAACATGTGCACAGCTGGGCTGCGTACGGCATGCCCAGCCCCAGAACTCCAGCACAAACACAGCATTTGTCATAAGCACATCAAAATGAGTGAGGAGCTCAAGGCAGCTGTGGTGGGTGGCTGTGCAGTGCATGGACAGGACAGTGGAGGGGAGGCAAACATGAGGAACAGGCTGCTGACACATATAAAGCACCTACCTGGCTCTTCCATGGCTTTAGAGATGTCCAGGCTGCTGACATCCTCCATGGTAGCTGTATCCACAGTGGCCAGGACTCACTGCTCTAGGTCGGTGAGTGACAAAAGTCTGCCCATCTGTCCCTACCTGACGGGACATCTTGTCAATATCTTGCCTCATCTGGCACAATTTCCGTTTCAGATCCTTGATGTCACGGTTGGAATGGTAGAACGCTTTCAGCCTTCTGCAGATGGTGAGCCATTGCTGCTGCTTCTCCTAGGCCCCTGCACGGGTCCCCTCATCACCCATGAGGACTATTAGGTGGTCAAGGATCTCTTGAAGCATCATGGTGAGCTCTCTCTCAGAGAAGTTGTGCTTCCAGAAGGGTGCACACTTTGGGGCCATATCCCCTTGTCGCCACATGCTGCCACAGACAAACTTTGAGAAGATGAAGACATGCAAAGCGATGCCAACCCATTTCCATTATGTCGCAAAAATGTGTCTAATCAGAAGCAGGCAACTGCGTCCTGCCCGGCACCTCCATGGATGTCTCCAGATGCATGCATGCATGCAGGTCGAGCATGCACAAGCCTTCATGCACGCAGGTCAAGCACAAACACGCCATGACCCGACAACTCCAGACATGTGCACACTAACACAGCACATAGACGTGTCTGCACAGAAACATGCAAACACATCATAGTAACATAGTATATGACGGCAGCTAAAGACCAGTATGATCCATCTAGTCTGCCCAGCAAGGCAGCAAGAGTAGGTGCACTTGATGCTCCATGCAGGTCACCACTCTCCATGCCTTTATTTAGAGGTGTACCCACTGGTCTGTGTAGGTCACCCCTATTTGTTCAGATATAAGAAATAGTTATGCTTATTTTGATTTTATCCTGTGGCTATAAAGGGATCCACTGTGTCTGTCCCATGCAATTTTGAATTCTGTCAGTGTGTTTGCCTCTACCACTTCCATCGAGAGGGCATTCCAACCATCCATCACCCTTTCAGTGAAAAAGTATTTCCTGACATTGCCTTTTATTTTACCCCACCTTGCAGCTTCATGTTATGCTCTCTAGCCTTACAGCTTCCCCGCCTTTGGGAGAGGTTTGTTTATCCATTAATACTCTAAGTATTTAAAGGTCTGAATCATATCTCCCCTGTCCCTCCTCTAGAATGTACATATTTAGGTTTTCAAGTCTCTTCTCATAAGTCTTCTGATGCAAGCTCCAAATCATTTTGGTCGCCCTCCTCTGAACCGCTTCCAGCCTTTTATATCCTTTGCAAGACACGGTCTCCAAAACTGAATACAATATTCCAAGTGAGGCCTCACCAGCGACTTGTACAGTGGCATTAGTATCTCTTCCTTTCTGCTGATAATTCCTCTCCGTATGCAACCCAGCATCCTACTGGCTTTTGCTACCGCCTTGTCACACTGTTTCGCCACCTTGAGATTGTCAGAAACAATCACAGCGAGGTCCTTCTCCTGCTCCATGCATACCAATCTCTCGCCCCCTACTGCATACAATTCCCTTGTATTTCTGCTTCCCAAGTGCATGACACTGCACTTCTTCACATTAAATCTTAATTGCCAAGCATTAGACCATTCTTCCAGCTTTTGTAGATCTTTCCTCATGTTCTCCACTATCTCAGGGGAATCCACTCTGTTGCAAATTTTGATGTCATCTGTAAAAAGACAGACTTTTCTATTCAGTCCTTCGGCAATATCACTCATAAATATATTGAATAGTATCGGTCCCAAGCCCAAACCCTAGGGCACACCGCTAATCACCTTCTTTTCATCCAAGTGAGTTCCGTTTACAGTCACCTTCTGTGGTCTGTCAGTCAACCAATTTCTGATCCAGTTCACCATCTTGGGACCCATCCCCAAGCTGTTGAGTTTATTGATAAGCCTCCTATGAAGAACAATATCAAAGGATTTGCTGAAATCTAGGTAGATCACATCTATCACATGCCCTTGATCTAGTTCTCTGGTCACCCAGACAAAGAACTCAATCAGATTTGTTTGGCAAGATCATCCTTTGGTAAAACCTGATTGATTCAGATCATGCAATCTGTTGGTTTTGAGGAAGTCCATTATTTGCTCTTTCAGGAGCACCTCCATTACTTTTTCCTGCCACTGAGGTAAGGCTTACTGGCCTATAGTTTGTCACTTCTTCCCTATTACCACTTTTGTGGAGAGGTACCACATCAGCCCTTCTCTAGTCCTGTGGAACTTCTCCTGTCACCAAGGATCTATTAAAAACATCCTTTAACGGCCCTGCAAGAACCTCTCTGAGCTCTTTCAGTATCCTGGGATGTATCACATCTGGTCCCATAGACTTGTCCACTTTCGAGGGGGGGCGTGACAAGCTTGCATCAGGACGCTCTGAATCTCGGAGCTGCAGCACCTGGGCGAATTGGAACCGTGTTGCTTTCTCCTACCTTGCTGTCATGGGGAGGAGGAAGCGCAAGCAGGTGGTTGATCCTCCCGGGGCAAATGCTTTGCACCCTTCGGCCCAGCGAACCTTGGTTGATTGCGGCTTTGGGCCCGGAGCGGCAGCTGTGTCTTCGGCAGTGCCGGCTGATGGAGAGTCTGCGCTGAGTGTCTCGGGGGTTTGGCTTTCGCCCGAATTGCGAACCCCTCCGCCGCGACCCGGAAGTGTTGTTCAGGCAGTGGTTGGATCCCTCGACGACAGGCCGACGAGCACGCCGAAAGAGGGGTCTTCGGGAGGAGCTCTGCCTGATGGGTCCCCCCTGGAAGTGCCGTTTTTGCGGCGGAGAACAACTGTGGCTGGAACAGCAGTAAGTGGAGAGAGTGCTGGGAAGGCTGCTCTGGGAGGAGACCTTCTGGGAGAAATGGTGTTGGTAAAACCGGCGGTAATAACTATGGAATCACTGTGGGACGGTATTGCTTCACTCAACTCCGCCCTTAGGACTGCGTTTGGAGCTGTGAAGGAAGAAGTCTCTGAGGTTAAAGCCACTTGTGGAACTCTGACCAGTGCTGTGGTGGGTCAGGAGGAGAGACTATCCAAACTGGAGCAGGAAGTCAGGCATTTACAGGGTATAGTGAATGCCCAGGCTTTGGACAGGACTGTGTCTGCTAGAAAGGTGGAATATTTGGAAAACCAGGTTAGACGTTGTAACCTTCGTTTTCTAAATTTTTATTTATTTATTTTATTTATTTAGCAAACATTTATATACCGCTACTTCCAGCGATCAGCAGCGGTCTGATTACATAAGGAGAACTGTCAAATCAGTACAGTAAAATTTGGGTGCGTAAAATTTGGGTGATTCGGAGGGTAGGCACATCACACAAGGGGGTTCTGTATAGGATATGGGCACTAATTACATATATACATTTTACATAAACGAGCAGGTGTACATAAATATGTTTTGGTCTCCCGGGGAGGTTAAGCTTAGACCCCTTAGGTTAAATCAAATTAAAATGACTCTGGAAAAGATGAGTCTTGAGGTTTTTCCTAAAGTCAGTGAGGTCTTTGCAATCTCGTAACTCTGGCGGCAGGTGATTCCAGAGTGTAGGTGCAGTGTATGAGAACGCTCTATTACTAATATTGGTTTTAACAGCTCTTATATCAGCTGGAACGAGGAGGGTGTTTGAGTTGATGGTTCTTCTGCTTCTGTTGGGTGGTTGCGAGCAGATCAAGGTGGAGAGGGAGGACGGAGCAATGTTATGTAGGAGCTTGAAAGTAGTCGTGAGTGTTTTATATTTTATACGAGCAGCAATGGGGAGCCAGTGTAGCTCAATCAATACCGGGGTGATGTGATCAGCAAAACCTTTTTTCGTGATGATCCTAGCGGCTACATTCTGCGCCATTTGCAGAATGTTCAGTGTTTTCTTTGGGAGACCCTGAAGGATGGCGTTGCAGTAGTCGAAATGTGGCATGATGAGTGCCTGGGCAACGGTCCTAAAGTCCTGAGGTTCGATAATGCTCCTCAGCGGTTTGAAGGACTCTTAGCTTGTGGATAACGGCTCTGTTTGTTTTGCGGAGGTGTTTCTCCATCTTTAGATTGCTTTCGAACGTTATCCCCAGATACTTTATTTCTTCCTTCGTTTGGTATGTATTGTTACATAAGGTGATTGTTGCGGGGGGGGGGTCGAAGTTTGGCTTTCTGGAGATGTACATCACCTCCGTTTTTTTGTGGTTGATCGTCATGTTACTTTGGTGTAACCAGGCTTGCATCCCACTTAGGCACTCTTCTAGTTGGGTGTAGTTTGGGTTGGCCGTGTCGAGTTGAGTGTACAGCATAATATCGTCTGCATAGACGTGGTATTTAATATTATGATGTTGGAAGATTTTGCAAAGTGGTTGCATATAAATATTGAACAGGAGTGCTGAGAGAGCCGAACCCTGTGGTATACCCTGGGTTTGCGTGAATGCTTCTGCCTTTTCTCCGTTGAACTGAACCTGTTGCATTCTGTTTGATATGTACGAGGAGAACCATTTTAGGGGGGTTCCTGTTATTCCTATTGATTTAAGCCTGTTTATGAGGGTTCCATGGTGAACCGTATCGAACGCGGCTGATATGTCGATGAATATGAGTAGAAACATTTTCTTTTTGTCTTCTAGACCCTTGAGGAGGTTGTCAAGCAGCGCTAGGAGTAGTGTTTCAACGCCGTGATGACGTCTGAAACCATATTGCTGTTTATCCAGGATTTCATTGTCATCCAAATGGTCTTGCAGTTGTAGTAACACGGCCTTTTCAATGATTTTGGCCAGGAAAGATATGCTGGATATTGGTCGGTAGGAAGCAGGGTCGTCTTTATTGATTGTTTTGTTTTTTAAGACGGGTCTTATGATAGACTTCTTTAGTTGTGTGGGCATGATTCCTTGTTGCAGTGATAAGTTTACTATGTGTGAGACGAGATGAGTAATTGTCCTGTTTTACTGCCTTGATCCATGTGGCTGGGCAGGGATCTAGTGGGGAGGTGGTGGTGTTGATGTTTGTGATTATGTTAGTAATTTGTTGGTCGTCAAGTTTGTGAAAAGTGCTCCATAGCAGGTCTTGACTGGCGCTGGTCGCCATGGTCGGATTTGACACTGGGAGGGTTGGGCCCAGGTATTGTGTGGGCGTTGAAGCCGTGAGTTTGCTTGCATAGTAATTTGCCAAGGTTTGAGGCTTGATTACGTTGTCAATATGGTCATCCAGTGTTGTTTTTGTTAGTGATTTGCGGGGCTTATTGATGGCTTTGTTCAGTAGATTTGTGTGATGAGTTCTTTTTGCGGAGTTTATCTCTTCTTTGTATTTGGCGAGGAGGGTCAGGTATTCTGTCTTGTGTACAATGGATTTTGTTTGTCTCCACTTTCTCTCCGATTTACGGAGTGCCCTTTTCATTCTGGTCAGTGTAGCCGTGTACCAGGGTTCCGATCGGAGTTTAGTTGAGTCTGTTGGGGTTTTCCATGTAGGGTTTGATGCTTTTTGTATACCTTCGTTCCATCTGTTGGTTAGAACCTCAAGGTCCGCACATTCCAAATCTAAATGGGAGGCAATGGTGCCTATGAGATTTTCCTTGTTGAATTTATTGAAACTCCTCCGCGTGTGTGTTGACCTCCTGGCTTTTGCATTTTTGGGCGGGGAGGGCAGTTTTACTTTGAGATCAACTTGGTGGTGGTCAGACCATGGTACTGGAGTTATTCTAATCACGGGTTTTTCACTGCCCGTCTGTTGATTGGTGGGTAGGAAAACCAAGTCTAGGGTATTTCCCTTCTCGTGGGTAGCGTCACTTACGATTTGTTGATACCCCAGTTGCTCCATGGCTTCCATGAAGTTGTTTGCATGACTAGGTGGCAGTGATGCTAAGTTCAGGTCTCCCAAGATGATTTGGAATTTTCTGATTTGGGTGGTGGAGATGCTTTCTAGTGCTGAGGCGAGTGTTTCATGGAGAGACGAGGGAGACCTGTAGATAAGACAGATGGAAAAGGCTGTGTTTTCTACTTTGAGTATGTCTATGTCCATATTTGAGTTCAGTGAGGTGGTTGTTAGTTGCAAGATGGTTTTGGCTACTATGATGACACCTCCACCCCTTTTATTGGCACGTGGGCAGTTGAACACTTTGTATCCAGGTTTGTTTAGTTGATTTATTATTGCGGGGTCGGAGTCAGTGATCCAGGTTTCCGTTATACAGAGGATGTCCGGTTGTTCGTCTGAGATGATGTTGTGGATGATGTGAGTTTTGTTCCTTATTGATATGGCGTTGATGAGGATGATGCTATAGTCATCATGCGCTGTTTGGGAGATAGGTAAGTGATTGGTTTGGATTTGTCCAGTCTTGTTACTCTTCATTTTTAGCGACTTGGGTTTTTTGAATCTCTGTGCCCTGTTTATCCTGGGCACGAAATGGCTCTGGGTTGGTGCTGGATCGTTGCTGGCCAGGTGGAGTGTATTGTGTGAAGGATGTGGGGGTATTGGGAGGGGGTAAAGGTAGTAGATAGGACTGAATAAGTGTGACAAACTGTAGCGCACATTGGGGTGGCATGAGTGTGCTTGGGCCAATATACACATGCATAATATTAGAAAAAAGTTGAGTGGTTCCATTTCCCAGCTGTTCAGAAGCCCGTTGTGTCAGTGACAGTATTATGGTTGCGAGTAGCGCAATAACAGTATATGTTAGAATAGCAGTTGCAAATATCACAGTAAACAGTAACAGTATATATCACAGAATAGTATATATCACAGAGCAGTATAAATAACAGGAACTGTATAACAGTAGAACTGTTACTGTTACTATATCACAGTAACGGTAACAGTATATATCTCAGATCAGTATATATGACATGAACAGTATTTATTAACAGGAACTATATAACAGTGCAGCGTGTCAGTGCACGTGGCAGTGTAACAGTGTATATTACAGAACGGTATTAGCAGTATCAGTGTCCGCGCTACTAAGTGATAATATGACAGTATTGTGATAAATGCAAGTGGACAGTTGACTAGTGGTAGTCGTGTCCCGGCTTCAGTTAGTTATGGCTGCTTGTTAGTTTTGTTGATCCTGTGTTTGAGAGCTTACCTCGGCGAGTTGAGTTCTGCCTGTTAAACTCAGGCTGCGTGGCTCCGTTGTGTCTTGCTGGCAGTGGGTTAGAACGTGGCTCTGAGTTCCAGGTGGTCGGCTGGTAAGGAGGTTTCGGCGAGCTCGACCTGTGCCGGGAGCTCAAGCCGTCAGTTTGGTCTGTGGTCTTGCAAATCTGACCTCTGCGTCGGCCTGAGGTGGTTTTGGAGCGTCGCTCTTTGTGTTGAGAGGACCACCGCCTAAGGGCCACGCCAAAGGGCCCTCTGGCGAGGCCCTCAGGCACGGGCCCGCCAGGCGCGGGCATGCCGGACGGCGATGCCCTTTTATCATCTGCTGCCTGCCCCGATTGGGCAGAGCAGCGGCGGCTGGAGTTGTCCTGTCCCCCGATTGGGGACCCGCTAATCCTGCAAGCGCCGGACGGCGCTGCCCTTTTATCCTCTGCTGCCTGCCCCGATTGGGCAGAGCAGCGGCGGCTGGAGTTGTCCTGTCCCCCAATTGGGGACCCGCTAATCCTGCAAGCGCCGGACGGCGCTGCCCTTTTATCCTCTGCGGTCTCCCTTGCTGTCTCCATTGGAGATGGTAAGGAGGTATTTTGGAGAGGTTTTTAAACTTCCCCAGGACCAGTTTCCACCTTTGGTCCGGGCACAGTATCTGCCCTTGGAGGTAAGGGATGTTGTTCCCTGTTCTCCCATTGCTCTGGTTGGAAAGGGGGACCTAACAGGGTTTTTAGAGTCCTCCTTAGATGTCATCACGGATAAGGCTACCTTACTGGTCACTTTGGCGCTAGAGTCAGATAAGTTTTTTATTCTTCGATTATACTTTAAGAATATCAATGTAGACTTTCTGGGTTCGAAAGTACGCGTTTTTCATGATGTTGCACGTAGTACGCAGTTGAGAAGGAAAAGCCTTTTGGCTCTCCGCCCCAGGGTTTTAGCCCTTGGGGCGACTTTTCAACTGAAATTTCCTGCCAAATGTTGTGTGGTGTATAAGCAGAAAGGTTATGTCTTTTTTGAATCCAGACAGCTTATTGATTTCTTAATAGCTAGGGAGGAAGTTATTGTTGAAGCAACTAAACTGACCCATACGGCTGACATTTAAGTCTGTACCTGTTCGCTGGATACATTGTTTCTTTGTTGGTACTGGTAAATTTTACCTTTGCCTGATGTTATATTTCCTAAGACGCCCCCCATTATATATTTCTTTTTCATTGAGGTCTAAATGATATGGCTGGGATGTTATTTTTGTGACTTTGTTATGTTTGCCTTTTGGTTCTATACATCTAACATCCATTGTTTTCTTTTCATTCAAGTGTATTTTTACCTGGATGTAATATTATATACTGTTATAAATAAAAAATTAAAAAAAAAAAAAAAGACTTGTCCACTTTCAGTTTTGCAAGCTGCTATCACACCATTCACAAAAGATGATGTGTTAGATCTACTCCTTTCCCATTTGTATATTTGTCAATCACAGGTGGTCCTTCTCCAGGATTTTCTCTAGTTAAAACAGAGTAGAAGTATTTGTTTAGCATTGTCGCTTTTTCAATGTCACTTTCCACTAATCTGTTCCCAGCACTTCTGAGTCCTGCAATTCCACCTCTGATTTTCCTCCTCTCCCGAATATACCTGAAAAAAGTCTTGTCGCCACATTTCACATATTAAGCTATCTTTTCTTCTGCCTTTGATTTTGCTATCCTTATTTCTCTTTTTGTCTCTTTTAGTTTGATCTTGTATTCTTTTCTGTGTTCCTCTGTTTGTGAGCTTCTGAATTTTGTGAAAGCTGTGTTTTTTGCCTTTATTTGTGCAGCCACTTCTTTGGAGAACCAAATAGGTTTCCTTTTCCTCGTTTTTATTTACTTTCCTTATGTATGTATCTGTTGCACCTTTTATTGCTTTCTTTAGTTTAGCCTATTGCAATTCCACTTCCCTTAACCACTTCCACCCTACCAACTCCTCCTTCAGGTACTTGGCTATTTTACTGAAGTCAGCGTTTTTGAAGACTAAGGGGCTTGTTTACAAAGCCACGGTAGTGGTTCGCGATCGCGATCGCAGCCGCGGCCCCATTGAAATCAATGGGGCCGCGGCTCCGATTACGATCGCAAACCGCTACCGCGGCTTTGTAAACAAGCCCCTAAGACTTTGAGCTTGCTGTGATTGGATTCCACCTTGGCTTTTATCTAAACCACACTGTGTGATGATTGCTGCTGCTCACATGGGCACCCAACTGGATATTGGACACGCTATCTCAGTTGGTGAGCACTAAATCCAACGCAGAGCTCTCCCTGGTTGGTTCCATCACCATTTGTTTAAGCAACGCATCTTGGAAGGCATCCACAATTTTTTTTACTTCTTTCCAGATTTGCAGGAGGAACACTCCAATCCACATCAAGTATATTAAAGTCACCCAGTCTGATCACTTCCCCCCTCATGGCTATCTTTGCAATATTTGGTTGGTTGCATTTTGTACACCGCTTCTTCCAGCAATCAGCAGTGGTTTACATTACATTACATTACACTCGGCACAGCAAACATTTGTTACATAGAGCAAGAATCAATTATTTACATCTGCATTTCGTGAATTTGAATTTATACAGTTTGGATTATTTACAGTTGCATTTATACAGCGTGAACTATTTACAGTTATAGTTTATACAGTAGTGAGTTCTTAGTACTCTTGTGTTGTGCTGCGGGGTTTGATTTTTTTTTATGCTTTTATTTATGTTATGCTGTAGTATTCCTGGAAAAGGTATGTTTTTAGTTTTTTCCTGAAATCCTGTAGGTCATTGTTTGCTCTCAGTGCATCTGGTAGCTTATTCCATTGTGTGGGAGCTATATATGAGAAGGCTCTGTTACTTGTGGAAACTTAGACAGTGCGGATGTGTGGTGAGACTCACTATCCATTTCTTCTGTTTGAGTTGGAGGCCTGTAGAACACACCAGTATGGATGACAGTGCCATCTCTCTTTCCAACACAATCCAGAGCGCTTCTTCATTTCCCCACGTCCCCTGCATTTCAGCAGTTTTACTATTGCTTTTGACATACAGGGCTACTCCTCCTCCTTTTCTACCCTCTCTCTCTCTTCTAAATAGATTATAGCCAGCTATGGCTATATCTCATTCAAGCGACTTGTTAAACCATGTTTCTGTAATGGCCCTTAGCCATTGCGGTGTCCTGCCTACTGTGATAAGGAAGCTTATCATAGCTCAGGAAGGGGCTATAGAAAAGGTGAAGTGTCTCTGAACAAGCAACCTGTCGGTGCTGGTAGAAATGAGAAAACAGAATTTTGCCAAAAAAAGACTACCAGTCCCAGAATGCACCAGGTTTCCAACAGCCATGAGAGGAGCTGAAGTGAGAAAACGTGTGTTCAATCAAAAGGGCTATGAGGTAATCCCCAAGCACTCATTGCAAAGGGCAGGGCTTGATTCAGCACAGCTGCGCTGTGCTAGGATGGAACACTCATCTCAAAGGGCAAGGCCTGATTCAGCACAGCTGCGCTGTGTTAGGGAGGATCACTCATCTAGGCAGAATAAGAGTAGAGTTTATTCTACAGATGACCATCTTCATGATCACCTTGGATATCCAGAGAATTGTCCTCAGTATCCTGAGAATCAGCTTGAGTTTGATCATCAGTTTCATCTGAAGGATCATCAGAAGCAGAAGCCAAACCGGACGGACAGAGAGGGAAAGAAGCCCTCTGGAAGAAAGAGGAGAAAAGCCTTTGAGAGGTCTAGAAGAGTCCAAAGCAGTACGTATACTGGGAGGTATTCCAAGGGCCAGCATACACCATTGGACTGGGGAAAGCCAGAGGAATGCTGCTGCAGAGCTAGGAATCACCAGAGGCTACCTGTGAGGGAGACGGCTGCACGTGGAAGGGACTCTAAGACCTGTGCCAGAAGGTATGTGAAGAGAGATCCAGTGTCCAGGGATCTGGATTGGAAGGCTGGACATAAGAACTGGACTACATACTGGCCAGGCTATATAGAGAGGAACTCTAGCAGCAATGGAAGCTCAGGTATGAACACTGATCTATGCCCTAGCTATAACCTTGAAAGACAGCAGGGAAACAAGTATTCTCCTGAAAGTGCTCCATTGAAAGATTCATCTGTGCCAATCCATGATATTGAACCCATGCTTGTTGAACAAGGGGGAATAATAGCAGATGAGGATCCTATTTATATGGACTGCTCTCTATCTAAACTCCGTTGGTAACTTTCTGTTATAAAGTACAGCAACCATCACAAAGAAATACAAATTTGTTCTTTAATCTACTTAGAAAAGCTCCTGAAGCAGGATTTGACCCACACAGTGGAAGGCAAGCCAGCTAAGGGGTTTCAGCTGGTAACTGCTAGCAATTAAGCCTTACCTAATTGCTTGTGAGCTAGGAGAGAATCACTTCTGTATCTGTGTGGGAAGTAATCAGAAGTTAATCTGAAAAGAACAGTTTGTTTCTTGCTTTGTGGCTTTTCATTTGTTGTTTTCCTGATTTTGACTTTGTTTTTCCAAGTTAACACTGAAAGCAAGTAACCTAATTTATGTGCTACCAAGCATATCTGTGTTGGGAGAAATAACCCCATAAATAAATATCTTATTGGCTTTACCCAAAAGCACAACTAAATTATTGTCAGCAGCTGTGTCTGGTGTGAATGAACTACATTGCCCACAATACCTTGCAAATCATATAGAAATATGCACTTGCCAAGAGTGTGAAGATTCTCACCCAGGCAGCCGTCTGACACTACCCAGTCCTGCCCTCTCCCACACCACCCCTCATGGTCAGCTGCACTGCCAGGCCAATCCACCACCCCAAATGCCACTGCAACCACCACATGCAGGGCTGCAGGAGGCCACTGTGCCATTTGTGATGTGTAGTTCCCATGCCCTGCATACATCTCCCAGGTGCCACATGATGCTGGTAATAGCTCCATGGCAGTGCCACCACCTACCCTCTATCCCCAATGGGCAATGTATGGCAGGCCAGCACAGTTGGGAAGGTGAGTGGGGGAGTTGGCCAATGCTGTTGGTGCCGGTGTGGCCACCTTGCCACTCGGCCTCCATTTTCATGTGCAATTCATGACACCACTGTGGAGGCCAGCTTTACCTACAGGGATTGGGGCAGGCTTATGTGACCTGGACACATCATGGCCTGGTCGGTTCACATGGAGTTACCATTGGTGGATTAGTGGAGCATACTGTATGTTTATCTTTCACACACACGTTCCCCCTTCTGCCATCTGTCTGATGAGACATGGAGCCACAGCCGTTTCAAGCTCAATCTCATGGGTGAGCTGATATGGATCCATCATATATGCGTGGCCATGTATCTGTGCCCTGCCTGACCCTGCCACAGCTGGTACTGTGGCCTCATGTCCCACTATGCGGCATGTGCACTGGTGGCAGCCTTTGCATACACGTAGTGCTGGCCCGTCCACTAGGCAGCTGCTTTGGGCCTTCCGTGGGTTTGGGCAGCATGTTCTGGGCTATCTGTGCTCTCTACCCATTTGGTTCTGCGAGCAAGGATATATGGTGTGAGGGTCACCTGTGGATATGGCACATCGTGGCTGATCTGGGGCCGGCCCTGCCCTCAGCCAACATTATTATCCTGTTGGCACACATGCCCTACAGCCCACACTCATTGGCATGAGGTTGTATGTTGTTCCATGTGTGCACATCAGTGACAGAGAGGAGGCAACACACAGGCAACAGCAACAGTAAACCTGTACATAAACCTTGGCAGGCGTGTACACGTAATACACATGTACAGATATTTTTACAGGTCATTTACAAGGATATGTTACATTGCAAGCACAGAGTCATCTGCAGTCACACCTCAGTATCGCCCGGGTGCCCAACAGGGATGGTAGGATGTGTATCGGTGTGGCACAGACAATGGCTGCTAGCTCCACTACATGTGCGGGTCGGGGCCCCTCCCCAGTATGCACTGGGTCTATGTCATCTACACATTCAGCCCCCCTTGTCCTCTGTCCATCTAGCCAGACACCTGTGAGGGTGCATGCCAAGTTGCTTGGTATCCCTATGGCATATCCCTGAGCAGTTTCTGCCTCTTGGCCTACTCAGCATCATGCTGGCACAAACAGCTCTGGTCAGGGGGAGCTGCTCCCCCCATACTGCAACCGCAACCGCAACTTCCACTATTGTGCAGGCTGCCATTGTCTTCATGCTGCAAAGGCAGCATCTCCCTCTGACAGAAGCTGTGTTTGATAGCACAGTGCTTGATAGAACAGGCTGCCAGACAGGTAGGCGTGTCCCCTTACACCTGTCTGGGGTCAAGGGGGCTGGTGGGGCTGAGCGTGCATACAGCATTTTCCTATTCCAAAATGCAGGGGTACACCAGGTTAGACATGTGGTTGGGCTAGCAGCCCACATTGTCAGGTAGTCGATACACATCCTATGGTGGCTGCCCATCACCTACGCATCGTTTTGGCACCCAGCTGGCAGGTCTGGAGGGGAGGTGTGTGGCGGGGTGAGGCTATGCACCTCACCCCTCAGTCCATGAAACTCCCCTCACAGGCCCTGTAGGTGCAGCACAAGAAGGTAAAGCAGTCGGCACAGATTCGCGAGATCCTGCCGTATAGACTGGTCCATGGCAGCTAGACACCTTTTGGTATCGCGGACGGCACTGATCAGTTGTACTCCCTTGGTGCTGCACCACAGCTGGGTGGCAGGTGTCCAGCGGCAGCCTGGTCCCAGCTTCCCACCTCTCCCCCCCTCCCATCCCCTTGACCCACCTGTGCCTCCTCACCATCCCATCCATATTCTTCCATGTTCCCGCTCCCTGTACCCAGCCTCCAACACAGCTCCTTCCCTCTCACCCATCCCCCACCATCATCCAAGCATCCTCACCCTCCCAACTCCCTTCCCTACCAGAACCTCTCCCCCTTTCCATTCACATTCCCCGCTACCATCTCTGCAGCTGCGCCCTCCCAACCTGCTTGTCCCTGGCCTGAACAGGCCTCCTTACTCCAAGCTCACATCGCCCTGCCCCATCTAGGCCCCCTTCTTCTCTTCCTAGGCCCCATCGCTCTGCTCTGACCTCCCTTCCTCACTCTCCCCATGGCCCAGCCAAGACTCTTTAGCTTCCCCACTCCCAAAGCCTTTGGCCACCCGCCCCTCTGCCACATCTGTGCCACCTGCCCTGGGCCCAACACCTGTCTCCTTCACTACCCCCCTTCACATTCCCATGCTTATCAGCCTTCTCCAGGGGCTCGAGGTAATGTCCACCCTCATCTCCCACGCTCTCTGTCCTGGCTGCAGCCAGCTCCAGCCCCACCAACTCCTTGTCCACCACCTCCACAGCCTCCAGGGAACCTGCTCCCTAATCCGCGGGGATGTGTAGCCACCTCCCCTTCAGAGGGGCTCGACATGTCTGAGGGGTATCACTCCCTCCTCTGGCTCATCACCCTCCTCAGAAGGGGAGGGGCTGAACAGCATAATGGGGCTGTCTAGGCTGTGGCTGGTGAGCACATGTCCATGCCCACTGCTGCTGCTGGAGCCTGGTGGGCTCTGCTCCCCGCCCTCTTAACCGTTGCTATCTTCATCCTCCTCCGCTGCAGGTAGCAATGAGTCCTCCTTGGGCACAGCTGTTAATGGGAGACACAGAGGTGTTAATTGGCTTATGCTACAGGTCTGTGGTCTAGCTTCTTAGCAACCCAGGGTGCAGGGTTCAATTCCCACATGTACTTCTGTGGGCCTTGGGCAGGTCACTGCAACTGCCATAGACATGGAGGGGTGCAGGCTAGCATAGTCTGTGGATCTGGTTCTCTGCCAAGTGGGTTCCCAATTGGGGGTCCGTTGATACAGCTGTATGCATGTCAATTCCTATACATTATTTGTGGTTCTATGGGGTATGGCAGTGTATTCATTCCTGGATATGGGCACCGTCACATTTCTACACATTTTGTGTATGCCTTTTCCTACACAGCCTTATGTGTATCCCAGGTGTGAGTGTGATATGTTAGTGCTATTGAACCTATTTGTCATTGGGGCACTGGGTATCAGACTGTACGTGACTCCAGGACACCTGGCTTGTGAGCTGACTGGTCCAACTGGGGATATGCATCTTTTTTGGGGGGGCTGCCTATGTTCCTTTGTATCTGCGGTTTACCTCTGCCTCTGTGGCTGTATACATTCGGGCATTGGGATCTGTATAGGGCATTGTTGTTGGACTGCAGGACATGTCCTACATGTTTATTATTTCATCCAGGGGTGGCACTATGGTGCTTAGAGGTGCACAGGTGATGGACTGGTATATGTTGGTGGCTTATGTGTACATGTTTGCTGGGGAGGCATTAGCCAGTGTCTGCTATGTCTTGAGTGGCTGCTCACAACAAATGCTTGCTCATATGTCTCTACACTGACATCTGGGTCTGTCTTGGCCAGGGGATCACATGTTGCTCTACTGGGTGCCCAGTAAGTGATCTTTGGGCCCCTACCATTCACATATGGGCATACCCACTGCCAGCTTGGGGGTGCATGTTCATGACCTACACCTGTGGAAATGAGTCCTTCCTTTGGTACATCATGCATCCGCACTCCTTCTGTGCTGGTTGGTATCCAACTGCTTTATGGATGCATCTTTTAGAGTGTGGAGTGGCGATGATATATAGTTTTCATCTGTTTCTGCCATTCAGGGATCTCCGTGCTGTTCGGTCACCCTCTACCCAAGAGTGTACATGGGCTCTGCTAGTTTGCAGAGCATTCGCACAGCCTTGGGCCACTCTCCCACTCAGGCACCTCCACACCCCCTTATTTCCATCTTTGTGGTCCCAGGTGACATTATCATGATCATTATATCCTCGTCTTCTCCATCAGAGGGACTAATATGTGTCTCTAGCTATACTTTGTGCCCCATTGTGGCTATGGCGTCGTTCTTGGAGGGAGTGTCACCTCAGATGCACATCTACAGGGTCTGACATCTGTGTCCACCATGGCGTGTGGCCACATTGGGAACATCGTCGCTGCTAGTCATGGTAGTGACACTTTGTGGCGAGGGCATAGCTGCCTCTCACTTGGCTTTGGTGTCAGCATGGACACTCACCTTGCTCCCACTGCAGCTGCTGTTGTACATGCTAGATTAGTTGGGGACATGTAAGTCGTATAGTGCGGTAATGCATCCTGTACGCCTCATCATCCCTCAATATGCAGAAGCGTCTGCGCAGACAGGACATGTCACAGTTCATTCAAACATCTGACATACCATACTGAGTCTGACTATATTTTGGCAGGCCCTGTCGTCTGCTGCAAACTGTCCTCACATCTACTCTGCTGTACTTTGTAGGTTCCCCTGCTGGTCCTGGAGCATGAGCCCCTTTCGTCAGCACTGACACGTCATCCTCTCTGGACCCCCCCCCCCCCCCCCCCTCTAGGTACATGTGCATACCATCTTTCTGCCCTGCAACCCTGACAGGTCTGTGGACATCTTTTGGTGAATGGTAACACACAGCATTCACATATGTGGCCTGGTTCATGTGCTGCCTCATGGCATGTTCCCTTGTGTTTACTTTTTGTGTTGGTGTTCAGACACTGGGTGGTGGTGTGGCATGGTGGTTTGGGCTGGTATCTAGTAGCATGTCAGTCTTGGTTCAAGTCTGGTGACTCACCCACTACTAAACAAAAAACCACAGTGCCAAATTATATTGCATAGCAAAATTATTAATTATCATCTCTGGAAGATAATACAAAACAGAGGAGAAAAAGACCTCAGTAAACTTGCCTTTCCCTCTGTGTGGCAGTTATTGCATGCCTGAAGGGGAATCGTTACCGTATACCATCACTGGTCTAGAAACCTTTTTTTTTCAATTTTTATTTCCAATAAACTAATTATACATTCACCAATAATAACTGCAGAGTGTTCACCAATCCTAATATTATCATGATTGGTGAACACTGTGCAGTTATTACTGGTGAATGTATAATTAATTTATTGGAAATAAAAATAGAAAAAACAGTTTTTTAGACCAGTGATGGTATACGCTAATGATTCCCCTTCAGGCATGCAATAACTGCTGCATAGAGGGAAAGGCAAGTTTACTGAGATCTTTTTCTCCTCTGTTTTATATTATCTTCCAGAAGTAATAATTGATAATTCTGCTATTCAATAAAATTTGTCACTGGAGCTTTTTGTTTAGTAGTAGTTATTGAGGGCCTCAGTGTGTGTTTCTTGTTGGATTAGTCTATATACCCTGGTGGTGGCCAGCAGGGCTTATCCAGCTCATACTTTTCATAGGACACACAGCCATCACCTGGGGTCTGCATTGCGCCATGTGTTTTTGACACCTACGGGACAATGGTGTACATTATACTTCTCCGAGACCGATGGGGCTGATTCCTATTTCCTCTGTGCCATGTGATTCCATATTTGTGGATCCCAGTGCTTTGGGGATCTTTCCTCTGTGGCACATGATTCCATTCCCTGGGACTGCCAGTACTGCTTTGACTATACAGGCTTGTCAGTGTCAGGCTAGACTGATGGTTACATCAATGCCCTGGAACACAATAGCACAGGGTTCAATTCCCAGTACATTGCACTCCGTATTGCTATGTTTATTCATAATGTATTAGCTGTGTGTTACCATTTGATCCACTGTTTCTCAGTCCTTTTTTTTTATGTGTCTCGCTGTGTGAGAACACTATGCCTACATGCTGCTCTGTTGGAAACATACTGCATTCTCACTGCTAACGTCCTTGGGATTTGTTCCCTGTAAAATAGTTATCTCCAAGTTATAATGCCCTGTTCAATGTAATTTCAGTTTGTTCAATGTAAACCGCACTGATGCAGAATAACGCGGTATATAAGAGAATGTAAATAAATAAAATAAAAATATTGTCTCTGTTTCTTTCTTGGTATAGCCTACCATTGGACTTGTTCACTTGGCCACCTCAGTACAGTGCACACCGGTGTGTTAGGTCTCATGTCTTCTCTCCCACTCTCCTTCTCCTGGCCACATTCTTTCTACACTGACTGCTCATTCATTGTCCAGGTTCGTTCCTCCTAATGTTCCTATATGCATAGTGTTATCCACATTTGGGTTACTGACTGGTGCTGCTGTTCTTGGAATTAGCCAGTCTGTTGTAGTTGCACATACCTGTTTCTTGCACATGACATAGAACATAGAAACATAGAAACATGATGACAGAAAAAGACCAGATGGCCTATCTAGTCTGCCTTCCATAACAACAACTACAACAGTCCACTTTTTACCTTTAGAGATCCTCTGTGTTGGTCCCATGCTTTTTTGAATTCAGTTACTGTCCTCATCTCTACCAACTCCACTGGGAGACTATTCCATGGATCCACTATTCTTTCTGTAAAGAAATATTTCCGAATATCACTCCTGAATCAATAAGATGCCTGATGTTGAAGCTTTGGTGGGAGTGGCTGACTTGGATTTAGTGGCAGTTACAGAAACATGGTTCACAGAAAACCATGATTGGGATGTAACTATACCTGGCTATACTTTATTCAGAAAGGACAGGGTAGGAAGAAGAGGAGGAGGAGTGGCACTATATGTAAAAACTACTATTAAAGCTTTGAAATTACAGAGCTTAAAAAGGGAGAGAGGAGGCATTGTGGGTTAAACTAGAAAGAAGGAAAGAGAAATCTATTTGCATTGGTGTGATATACAGACCTCCCTCACAAGAGGAAGAGGTGGACAGAAAGTTCATTGAAGACATACGCAGCATTGCTAGGAAAGGGGAAGTGCTACTGATAGGAGATTTCAATATGCCAGATGTTGATTGGCACATTCCTGCTGCAGTATCATCTAGAGGTAAGGAGATCCTTGATTCTCTACAGGGAGAACTATTCCGGCAATTGGTAACAGACCCCACACGTGAAGGGGCCATACTGGACTTGGTGCTTACCAATGGTGAAAGTGTTTCTGATGTTGTAGTGGGAGATCATTTTGCATCCAGTGATCACCAGATGGTGTGGTTCAGTATTAGGACTAGGGCTGTTAGAATCCATTCAAAGGTAAGGATCTTAGACTTTAGGAAGACTAACTTTGCCAAGATGGGCCAATACCTCAGGGAGTCGTTAGTGGGATGGGAACTGCTGGGGGATGTAGAAAAACAGTGGGCAAAACTGAAATGGAATATTTTACGGGCAACCAACCTTTTTGTTAAAATGGTAAATAAAGGTAAAAGGAAAAGGAGACCGCTATGGCTTTCGAAAGAAGCAGCTGAAAAAGTGAAGAAAAAGAGGGAGGCCTTCATGAAATACAAGAGATCACAAAGAGAGGAAGACAGGCATCTGTAATTGGAAAAAGAAGCTAGCAAAGTAGTCAGGAAGGCAAAGATTCAAAATGAGGAGGAAACAGCCAATGCAATAAAATGTGGGGATAAGACATTTTTCAGATATATTAGTGAGAAGAGGAAGGGCAAAAGTGGTATTGTCAGACTCAAGGGTGCAGAGGAGGAATATGTAGAAGTTGATAAGGATAAAGTGGAATTGCTTAACAAATATTTCTGTTCTGTGTTCACAGATGAAGAACCAGGAGCAGGACCTCAGAAAACACCCACAAACAGGAACAGAAGCGAGGGACATCTTGAACAATTTTCAGAAGACTGTGTTCGTGAGAAACTAGCTCAACTTAAAATAGACAAAGCAATAGGACTGGATGGGATACACCCTAGAATACTGAGGGAACTTGGAGACGTTCTAGCAGCTCCACTGACTGACCTTTTCAATGCCTCGTTGGAGTTGGGAGTGGTGCCAAAGGACTGGAGAGAGGCTCATGTGGTGCCTTTACACAAAAGCGGAAGTAAGGATGTGGTTCAAAACTACAGGCTGGTTAGTTTAACTTTGGTGGTAAGTAAATTATTGGAAACGCTGCTGAAAGAGAAAATAGTGAGGTTTATGGAGTCCAGCGGATTACAGGATCCGAGGCAGCATGGATTCACCAGAGGCAGGTCTTGTCACACAAATCTGATTGATTTCTTTGACTGGGTGACCAGAGAGTTGGACCGAGGGAGAGCCCTAGATGTGGTGTATTTAGATTTCAGTAAAGCCTTTGACACTGTTCCTCACAGGTGACTTATAAAACTGAGCACCCTAGGGATGGATCCTAAAGTTACTACTTGGGTTAGAAATTGGTTGGGTGGGAGGCGACAAAGAGTACAAGTAAATGGAGCTCACTCTGAGGAGAAGGATGTTACCAGTGGTGTGCCCCAGGGATCTGTCCTTGTTCCGATTCTTTTTAACATCTTTGTTAGTGATATAGCGGAAGGGCTGTCGGGTAAGGTTTGCCTCTTTGCGGATGATACCAAAATATGCAATAGACACCCAGGAAGGTGTAGATAACATGAGGAGGGATCTAGCTAAGCTTGAAGAATGGTCTAGAATTTGGCAGCTGGGATTTAATGTTAAAAAATGTAAGGTCATGCATTTGGGCTGCAGCAATCCAAGGGAGCAATATAGTATAGGGGGTGAAGTACTTTTGTCCACTAAAGAAGAACGTGACCTAGGCGTGGTTGTGTCTGATGATCTTAAAGTAGCTAAACAGGTAGAAAAGGCGACAGCAAAAGCTAGAAGGATGCATGGGTGCATACAGAGAGGAATGGCTAGCAAAAAAAAGGAGGTGATAATGCCTCTGTATAAGTCTTTGGTGCGACCTCATTTGGAGTATAGTGTGCAATTGTGGAGACCGCACCTTAAAAATAAAGAGGACTGACAACAGCCCCCTTAAGGCTGAGGAACCCCCCCAAGCCTCCAAAATCCTACAAACAAAAGAAAGAAACACTAGGCCCAAAAATCTAGCTATTCTGCCTGTTGTTTTCCTCACACAGGCAGCTCCCTGCAGCTCTCGCCATGTGGTCCAAATACCTAGAGAGAAAATGGCCGCCCCTTCGCCAATGAATTTTGGCGCCAAGAACAACAGCCGCTGCAAAAAGGAGGCCTCAGCAGACCGACAGAGCCCGAAGGCCTTATCTGCAGGGCAAAAAGCCATACAGCCTGCTCCTACCACCTTGAATTCCTCCAATCCTCAAGCCGCGCTGAAGTGCCTGGCAGCTGCGGCGAGGATTGCTCAGCCGGTTCCACAGAGTAAAATTAAAATCCCACAGCAACGGAGAGGCTCCGTCTCACACAGCTTCAGTGTGGCTGTACGGGTCCCGGAGCTCTCTCCCGTACAGTCAAGGGAGAGAGATCCGCACCGGCAAATGCCTGCAGCAAGTGAAAATAACTGACAAGGAGGAGAGGCAAGAGCTGCTACTAATTTAAAGAGCCAGGCTCAAATTTAAAATTACTGTAAATAAGGAAATTTGCTCCTAACAAAAGGGAACTAATCCCTGATTGCCAATTAACCAAAGGTAACTGAATTAAAAGTAAAATCAAAAGTAAATTAAAAGTAAAAATCAAAAGTAAAATCAGAATAGAATTTGTCACACTAAATGTTCCTTATCTGTTCCCCCCAAGTGAGCCCAGAAGCTAGACTCACTATGTCCTCCTGCTGCATGGAGAATGGACATACTGGAGGCTGATGGGAGATACCAGCAGGCTATATCCAGTGATGTCATGACTTTGACATGCCCAGTCTCCAAGCTGCAGGAAGAAGTGCACAGCCCCGAGGTGGAGGACTAAACTGGAGGAACAATAAGGAACAATTATTTTCTTACCGGCAATGAAGCCACTGCTGCTTCAATCACTCAAAAACACACCAGATTTAGAAACAGAGCTTCTTTGAGTCAAAAATGAAAATGAAGGTAAAAAAGAGATCCCAGCTCCAAAGAAGTGCTGCCCCCACAGCTGTCTCTTCACGATCGTTGAGGAAAAAGGCAGAGCAACAGATAGGCCTGTAACAACAGTCGGTGACTGCACTGAGCAACTGTCTTCAAAAACAGCTGATCTCCCTGCCAGAATGTACAGAATCGCCAAAAGGTAGAAAGTCTTAACTCACTGGCACTGGCACTGGTTATCCCTGACTGAATGACTGAGTGCAGTTAGAAATGCCTGTCTTTGAAAAAACAGAAATTACACTTGCCTGGTAATTGTCGTTTCTTGAGTGACGACAGTTTAGTCCTCCACCTCTGGGTTGTGTACTGTGGTGAACAGCGCCCTCCTGAGCCTATGGAAACGGATGAAAATCCTGAGGTTCAGCAGGATTTATGCCTATTTGAGAAACCAAGGAAGAAAGAGAGACTATTCCACAGAGCTGAGCATGGAGACCAGCCCAGGGGAGGAGTCCTACAGTCCTGATTGGGCACACCCTGCCCTTGGAAGGGGCGTGTCCAGGAGAGAACGTGGTTTTAAGCCAGAGCATGGCTTTGCTAGTCAGACGGAGGAGAAGAGGAAGAAGAAGGAGAGGAGGATTAAGAAGGAGAATGATTGGAAGTCCAGAAGACGGTATGCTGATACTTGGGAACCTGGCATTGGAAGGAGACCTGCAAAGTTCTATTCAGAGGCAGTGAGTAGAAGTCCCAAGGAGAGAGGACCTAGCCCTGAAATAGACAACCGTTGGAAGGCACAGCCCTGGGAAAGGAAGCCTTCAAGGCAGGCACAAGAAAGAAAACAATCATTCTGTGAAGCACCGTTTGAGCCAGAGAGCAACAAACATTCTAACAGCTGGAGAACGTTGGAGCCATCTGAAGTCAGAACGGCATGGCAACAAGTAAGTGAATGGCCACAAAGTTTCCAGGCTGAACGTAAAGCTAACTCTCCTGTGTGTGAAACATTAGCAAAAGAGACTAGCAGTTACTCTGATACAATTAATCTAAGAGAGGAGAAAATAAACAGCCTTAAGCCAGAGGGAAGTTGTATAGCTGATAGCAATTCCCTATCTCCCAAACAGCAGGCTGAATTGCTCCTACAGAGTTTTAAGCAGTTTTTAGAGTTGCAAGCTAGAAGACAGCCAGTGTTACCAGAAGCCAGTAATTCCATACAGCTTGAAGAATTAACACAAGATAATACAGACTTACCAGATTGTGAGAGCATGGATTGCACGATCTGCTGTGTAGAGATGCCAAGCTGAAGGAAACTGCTTTTTACCGTATGTGAATTGAATGCTACGGAGCTGTTGTATTGCCTTGCTGAGAAAGCTCTAATTATGTGCACCTGATTTTCCCCAGCACTGTGAAGGTAACAGTGGCTGAAAGAGGCTGCAGTGAAACTAACTGACCTCTTGGGGCAAAGTGAGTAATTTGCTTAGAAGTGAAAGAAGCAGTTATACTTTAAGTTGCCTTTATCCTAAGTTTTCCTGTTAGCATTTGAAGCACCTATTTTGTTTGCATTTATTTGCCATGTGATGGAACAATATCCTTTACTATAATAAATATACTGGAAACCCCATAACTACAACTCTTTATTTCGGAGCGAGAGGAGCAGGAACTACAATACCCAGCATTCCCTGGATACAGGTTACTCTCCTTCCTCAGGAAGCATCAGACCGCCGCTCCTGTCTTTAGCCCCAAAGCCGGGCAGGAGCGCCGCAGTACCTCTTCCTGCAGCTTCGAGACTGGGCATGTCAAAGTCGTGACATCACTGGATATAGCCTGCTGGTATCTACCATCAGTCTCCAGTATACTATTGACAAAGCAAACTCAAAGGAACAACAAATAAGTAACTATACCATAACTTTAAATAACTCCCCATTCCTCTACCTGAGGAACCTTTTTAACCGTATCCGTCTTATATTTTCTTTTCTTTTTTCTTTTTTTAACTTTACATTCACGTCCCCCCTATGCAAACATGTTTCCTATACCATCCCCTCGTTTAAATAAGAGAAAAGGAAGAAACAACAGAGGATACTCATTGCGATCTAGAAACTGAAAGGATCTCTCTATTCCTTGAGATTGATGCTCCACTCCGCCTGAAAATAAACTCTGAAGAAATCACACCCCTGGGCGGGAATAAGGACTAAACTGTCGTCACTCAAGGAACGACAATTACCAGGCAAGTATAATTTCTATTTCCTTATCATTCCTCCAGTTTAGTCCTCCACCTCTGGGATGTAACAGAGCAGTAATCATTGGGAGGGACCTATACAGCCAACTCACCACACCGCCGACCTGGAACAGGCATCCTTTACTGCCAAAACATTTAGGCAGTAGTGGTTACTGAGGAAATGAAGAGACGACCTGGAAGCTGCTCTACCAATCCCCCCTGGTGGAATGACACAGTGATTCACCATGAAGCTGCTTGCGCCGTGGTAGCAAGAGTCAGAAAGCCCCCCGGAATCATACAACCTCGCCACCAGAAAGCTGAGGCAACCACCGCCTTAACCCAGTGCGAAATGGCCGCCTTTGCTGCTGCTTCCCCTTTGTGGGGACCTCCAACCAACACACAAAAACAAAGAAACGAACGCCGCACCCTGCATTTTATGTTTCCTATCGGCGTAAGCTACGAATAAAAACCTCCCCTTCCAGAAAAAAACGAGAACTGGAAGAGAAACCAATAGGCTCAGGAGAAAAATCAGATACCACCTTTCGGAAGGACGACGGGACTGCTCGCAAACACCACCCTCTATCCAGAAAGGGTGAAAACGGCTCATTACATGACGCCTGAAACTCCGAAACTCGTCGCGCCGAACAAAGAGCTATCAAAGCC
This sequence comes from Ichthyophis bannanicus, assembly GCA_033557465.1. Classification (NCBI taxonomy): domain Eukaryota; kingdom Metazoa; phylum Chordata; class Amphibia; order Gymnophiona; family Ichthyophiidae; genus Ichthyophis; species Ichthyophis bannanicus. The sequence continues at coordinate 1,121,332,695 of CM066032.1, read as the reverse complement.
ACTGTCTATAACAGCAAATCCTTTACCGACGCCTGGAGTAAAGAATCAAAGGTCCAATCAGGATCCCCCGGCGGCACCCGAACTCTCCTTGAGAAGCGCAGTCAGGTCCCAACTTAAGGAAACGCTACACATCGATCCGAACACCTAGCGCTATTCCCTCCACAGAACCTCTACAGCCAGAAACAGTCGCCCGCTGGACCCTCTAAGGAACTGGCCACTAGTTCCTTCAGACACTGTCCTGCAGAGAACTCAGACCAAGGATACAGACACCTTTGTTGCCCGGACTTGCCGCCATGAACAGCAGCCTTCAAAAAGGTGCTAAGCATGGACCTACGTACCAGAAGCAGCCTGCCTCCTTGCTCTCAACAAGGTGGCGAAGACTGCCGCAGAATTACCCTTCTTCTTCAGCCCCACCCATTCAAAGGCCAAACCGTAGGCGAGCACCGATCCACCTGAGACATTCGTCGCGGACCTAGCCGCAGCAGAACGTCCGCTACCGGCAACTTCTAGGAAAAACCTGTCAAGCAGGCGAATGAGATCATCAGAGTACGGCCATCTCGTCCAACCGGGCGCTACCAAGAGTACCTTTCCCCGAAAGCCTCTATATGCCAACTAGTTGCCCTATGAGAGCCCACGGGGAAAGGACAAGACAAAGACTTAACTGGGAGCTTACTGAGCCTCGACTTGGATGAACCATCAGTTGCCCCATTCCTCCACCAGAGACACCTCCGGGTGAACCCCAAGGAAGCCAATAATATTAGCTAGCGCTCGAATTAAGCCATAATGCACATTTGCCACATAAAGCAAATCAGGCTCTAGTCGATTCAATTCCCTGATCCTTTCCTGTTCCAGACGAGTAGACTGCCATAAACACTGCGACCACTTGAAGCATGCTCTCGCCTCCCCAGGCTCCACAAATGGGAGCTTGTAAGGACAGAGCATTGCCCCCAACGATCGCTTCAGTGAACCATCCACTTTCCTATCTTGCGCTAAAGAAGATTACTAGGGCTCTCTTCCATACAGTGAGTCCACACCCCCTGGTAGAGCAAGGTGTGCACCCACCCACGTAGTACCCAGGCCTGCCCCTGCTTAGCCTCAAAATATCAATCAAGAACAGGCGAATTCAGGACAGCTGAATACTTTTTTTTTTTCCCCCCACAAAGACATCTCCTAACCAAAAATTCCTTCAGCCTATGTTAAGAGACGCTCTTTCCGTGCCAACAATATGAAGTAGAAAGAACTCCCAAACACAGGCATACTAATCCACAGCCTTCCTGCTAGAGTAACGCCCCATTCCGTCTGACTGCACAAAGATGGACTTTATATTTTAAGTTCAACTAGCACCTGGTGTTCGGAAATACAGCTTTCTCATTCCGCAGTGGCAATTGAGTCAGCAATGAAGAAGCCGAGAAACTGCAGACAAGTTCCCATTATACCACCTGTTAAAGACTCCACTTTTAGACTACTGAAGCAAAAAAGCATGCGAGAGTGCCTTGTGTCCTGCCAGTAGCTGATTGAATTGAAACGATTCAGTGTATGCAGGGCATTTTACAGAGAACGCAAGGTCCCTCATCCAGGCTGACTCCACATTCACAGTCTAAACCGGCAGCCATCTTGGCTGATGCCGATCAGCGCAGAAGCCATCCTGTAAGCCCAGCATATGATGTATGCCTACTAGAATCTGAGCTGCTGCCATTGCTGCTAGAGAACTAGCCTGGCTGCGTGCTTCTGGCCCCCATTAAGGCATTCACAGAACACTAGCAGAGACTCTCCGTACTGGAGAACCTCTGATAAATGGAATGGGAGCATAGATAGCTTCAAAGGCCAGAGTTCTATTTTGCAACCTCTCTCCGCTGAGCTGCCTTTTCCATATGTAAGATTAAACCACATATAGCCAAAATTAAGACATTACAAGTCTACCATAAAATCTTATAATTTGGGCAAAGCCAAACTAAACGGGAATATTTTCCATTAAGAAACCACACAACTATAAAACCCCTCTCATGACATAATGCTTATGACAGAGCATTCCACATCTGTGGATTGGCCATGGCGCTGACCCAAGCACCTGTTACAACTGTCCAAGAGAGTTATCACCATAATTCCTTTTGACTTGAATATGTTTACAGCAGATCATAGTGCTATATCACAGCAGCTAAGCCAAAATACGCTTTATAGGACCTTCTATGGATAGCGGAAGGAGATTCTTGTAAATCAACATAGCTATGCCCCCTTTTTTTTTTTTTTTTTTTTTTAAAGTATAGGACTCCAAAAACCATGTTTCCGCCAACTCCAATGAAATCAAAGTAGATCAGCTAAAATTACCCGAACTGCTCTTATAGCTTTGTAAGAAGCTACCAGCCCCCGCTGCACCCAGTTTTCCTTCCCCCCTTATCCTGAGGGATTCAGCATTGCAGGACGCGTTGCGCACCCCCTACCAGCTTGCTGCCTCTGCCAGGGAGCTGAAGAGCAAAATAGAAAGTAGAACCCCTGGAAGCAAACAGTGTCCCGGCCTTGGGGTTCAGGACGCAAAAGGCCACTGAATAAATCAACAGTGTTAGCTAAAAATGAACAAGGCTATCTCTCACTAAAGAGAGTTTCTTTTTACTTTTTGAAATCCCACCGAAGTCCGTGGGACCCAAGCTTTCGAACACAGCCCCTAACGCTGTGCATTAACCACAACCAGAGAAATGAAATGAAATGAAACCCTGCTCTAGAAATAGATGAGAATTTCCTGGGAAGGGCATGCTAAGTGGAGCTATGAAACACACAGGCACCCCCCCGGCCTTCTTGCAGTCAGAGAAATAGCAGTGGGATACACCGACAACCTTGCAAATGGAGGTCTTAGAGGTAGCTGCCTGTGTGAACCTGATGAGTAATACGATTTTGTATTTTACCCCCTCCCCCCACTGGGGATGGGGGCACTGAATACTATATGTGATTCTTGAGCAGCGCTGCCCTCTGGTGGTCTTTAGGGCACCAGAGCCCGACAAACAATACAGAGGTTAAGAGCTTTAAATCTTGGTCATATGATCTTGATTTGCAGAACATTACAGTTGCTTGTTTAGTCACTAACCCCTGAGAGCCCATGAGGTGGCTCTGTGGTATTTCTTCCCTGACTTGCAGAGAATGATCAATTTGATAATGGCTGCATACACACAGTCATAGAAAATCACTATTGAGTGTACCAGCTGCCCTCTGGTGGCCACAGACTGTAGCACAGGCACTTCTTGGCTGACAGTTTAACTGTCAGTCTATTTTTTTTTTAATATCCTAAGGTTTCCTAAACCTATCCCTGTGAATTTTGGGCAACTTTCACTATAGAATACATAAAAGCACACTTCCAGGCTGTCCCTCCTTCCAACTACAAGTTAGGGCTCTGCTCTTGAACCTAAAAACTGGCAATTTGCCTAATATCCTGGGACTTAACAGATGCTCCTCAGAGACAAGATTAGGCGGGAAAGAACATGTGGTATCAGGGATCAATGCCAAAACTGCTGTCCTATAAAACTAAGAATAAACTTAAAAATAAAGAGGACTGACAACAGCCCCCTTAAGGCTGAGGAACCCGCCCAAGCCTCCAAAATCCTACCAACAAAAGAAAGACACACTAGGCCCAAAACTCTAGCTATTCTGCCTGTTTTCCTCACACAGGCAGCTCCGTGCAACTCTCGCCATGCGGTCCAAATACCTAGAGAGAAAATGGCCGCCCCTTCGCCAATGAATTTTGGCGCCAAGAACAACAGCCGCTGCAAAAAGGAGGCCTCAGCACACCAACAGAGCCCGAAGGCCTTACCTGCAAGGCAGAAAGCCACAAAGCCTGCTCCTACCACCTTGAATTCCTCCGATCCTCAAGCCGTGCTGAAGCGCCTGGCAGCCGCGGCGAGGATCGCTCAGCCAGTTCCACAGAGTAAAATTAAAATCCCGCAGCATCGGAGAGGCTCCGTCTCACACAGCTTCAGTGTGGCTGTACGGGTCCCGGAGCTCTCTCCCGTACCATCAAGGGAGAGAGATCCGCACCGGCGAATGCCTGCAGCAAGTGAAAATAACTGACAAGGAGGGAAGGCGAGAGCTGCTACTAATTTAAAGAGCCAGGCTCAAATTTAAAATTACTGTAAATAAGGAAATTTGCTCCTAACTAAAGGGAACTAATCCCTGATTGCCAATTAACCAAAGGTAACTGAATTAAATGTAAAATTAAAAGTAAATTAAAGGTAAAAATCAAAAGTAAAATCAGAATAGAATTTGTCACACTAAATGCTCCTTATCTGTACCCCCCAAGTGAGCCCAGAAGCTAGGCTCACTATGTCCTCCTGCTGCATGGAGACTGGACACACTGGAGGCTGATGGGAGATACCAGCAGACTATATCCAGTGATGTCACGACTTTGACATGCCCAGTCTCCAAGCTGCAGGAAGAGGTGCACAACCCAGAGGTGGAGGACTAAACTGGAGAAACGATAAGGAACAGCTCTGGGGCAAACTCTTCGAGATTTGTTGACAGCAGGATACAGCTACAAGGAAATCTTGTTTAGTAAGATCTCTCTGCTTAAGGTAATTTTTTTTAAAATTTATTTTTAAATGCTGGAATTCTTAAGAGAGCTGCCCTAACTAAGGAAAGCTTATCCCCTCTCCTGCTTGGAGACTGAAGATACTCTTAGTAACAGAATCACTTTACCTTTATTGGATGACATCACCAAAGCTTGGAATTCTCAGTCTCCAATCTGCTGGAAGGGGATTTAAACCCGTTAGTTTGGACTGTACTGGAGGGACGCTATGGAAGCTTTCTTTTAGACTTACAGTTTGCTCCCGGAGCCTTAGATGAATTCCCCTGAGCTTTTCCTGCCTCAGAACAGCTCAAAATGGCTGACTTTGCTGCCTAAACTGGGCTGCCCGGTAGCTGGAAAGACTCTGTCAAAGGGAAGTCTAGCGCTGCCTTCTGAAGCGCCGAATGCTGGGGAACCTGCAATGCATGTTCTGCCATTTTGCTCTCTTCGGAGCATAAATGGCAGAGGCTCACAACAGACAGGCCTCACAGATGAGTTTCAATGAGGCCATCCGTATGCCTGGCTTGTTCTATGTACTGTTCCTTCAGCTTTATAGCAATTATCTTTCATTTTGCTTTTTAGGGTTTTGTTTTTTTTTTTTTTTAAACGCTGCCTCCAAAGTAACAGACTGATAACTGCGACGTCCTTGCTACCTGGGCCCAAGAGCTTACAGGTAGGGACGGCCTATTAAGTGTCCTTTAGGAGTGAAGCTCTAACACTTGGCCCCAGGAGTTCTGGGATATGTAGTTGCTTGGCCTCCTGTGGGACTGAGTTGTAGTTGTAGCTCGAGTAGAAAAAGGCATGCAAGAATATTTATTTTTAAGAGGGTTTATTCCAGCGCATCAAGATTCAGTATCTCAGACGCAAAAGGATGCCATTACAACATAAGGGTTAAAAATAAACACACACAAAAGATGCAACAAAACGGCTCAGCTCTACTTGGCTGTTTCACAGTTCCTTTAGTCTCAGGCTAGGCAATCATGTGATCCATTCAGCAAATTGAAACAGGTGCTCTTCCTTACGGCACGGCTTCTCAATTTACCATGTGATTAAGCTTATTAAACAAGGCATAAGGTTTTCTCACCGTGGCTGCAGGTATGGCAAACCTTATACTATATTACTTCATATAGCTTTCAGTGCTCATTAACCTGGTTATTCTCAATTACACAAGTAGAACAATCCATAGGTGAATCAAGCTCTACTGAAGGCAGACAAACGTCCAGTTGCATAGCTTCCTCAGAGTTACTGGAATTCTGGTCAGGGTTATTATTCTGCTCTGCTCTTTTCTCCAGAAATTCCTTAAACTGACTTAGAAGTAATTCAGCTTGCTTGTGCACGTTTTCAGGCTGATACCCTTCCTTCTTCTCTAACAAACGTTTACTTAGGACTCCCAGCTCAGGGTAATCAGCTATCCTGCCTTTGTCAAAGGAACAGTTCTCAGTAAGGGTAAATCCCTTCCCCCACTTATCATTGGCTGAATATGCTGAGTTTGTTCTCAGGAGGTTAACACATGCAGGAGACTTCTTAAACAAGGGGTTATAACAAGAAATGTCAGCTTTACCTTTTCCAAGGTCTTTTAGATAAGCATTGGTACCTTTTCTCCTGTTAATTCTCAGGCTTTGTACTTCAGCTTTCTTATCCTTACTTCCAGTGCCTTGCAGGTAAATGTCAGGCTGAACAGTTTCCTCGTAGCTTTCTCTGAAACTGTCTTGGCTTTTACAGCTGTGAGTCCGGCTGCCCTTATTCCAGGTATCTGGCCTGCTGGCTCCCTTAACCAAAGGCTCTACCTTGAAGTGAGACTTCCTCCAGGGTGAATCCTTGCACCACTGTTCAGTGCTCCCAGGTTCTGCTTGGGTCTCAGATTCTAGCTGATTTCTCCTCCAAGCAGTTCTCTCAGCTGTTCCAACGTTTTCCCTTCTGCTGCTCCTGACCTCGTGCTTGCACTCGCTCCTCCTCCTCTCTCTCTCTCTCTCCTCATTGCTTGAGTATTTAACAAGCCTTCACTTCCTTGCACTCCCTGACTCTCCCTTGGGTGTGCCCAATTAGTGAACAGACCTGTCTCCTCCCCTGAGGTGAGGTGTGGCTTTAGATCATTAACTGGCTGTGTTTTTATTCCTGAGGTGAAAATCCTGTTTGTCAGTGCAGTATTGTTTACCTCATCAGGATTTTCTCCTATTTCCATCTCTTCTTGAGGGGCTTCCTCATCACATAACCCAACCAAATAATCATTTTTTTTTTTTGGTGGCTCAATTCCACACATCACTCCAGGTCTAGCAGCTCCAAGCAAAACCTTCCAGGAAAGCCCAGTTACTTACCTGTAACAGGTGATCTCTGGGAACAGCAGGAATAAGTCTTCACATATGGTATCGTCGGTACCGACGGAGCCTGCGCGGGAACGCTCCCCAGCGTCAAATCAGAACGCTTTTGGGAGCATCCCACCACTCCTGCGTGCTGCCTTCCCGCCTTTCCCAACTGCCTCTCCTCAGTTGAGTTTTAAACTGAGAGAGAGAGAGAGAAGGGAAAGAGATAGAGAGATACAACTCCTAGGGGAGGTGGGTGGGTTGTGAAGACTTATTCCTGCTGTTCCCAGAGATCATCTGTTACAGGTAAGTAACTGTGCTATCTCCAGGAACAAGCAGGAATGAGTCTTCACATATGGGGACTCCCAAGCTAAGATGCCTGAAGGAGGCCCCAGCATGTTGCAATCTAAAGATGGGCCATGCTTATCCCTCAAAACCTCAGGCATCCAAGGGATGGAGGGTAGGAGTTGAACTAGAAAAGAAAAAGAGATGCTGTGGAACAGCTTAACTAAACAAGGTATCCAGAGGGGAGTCCTTGTGTAAATCATAATATTAGAAAAATGTTGAGTCTTAATTTTCTAATGTGGATCTCACTCAGGAATATTGCAAAAATATTTGTTAAGGGTAATAAGGGTCTGTGGTTGAGAGTCAGATCATTATCCTCAGAGAAATTCCCCCAATGTGAAGTAGAGGGAAAAAATAATTTTGCAATACAGGAAGAGATGAGAAGTCCTCATGGCCAGAACTAACCCTAGAAGAAGTTCTGGGGGAGTTCAATGAGGTTGGACTTTTGAGAATAGGTAAAGCTTCTGTAAAGTCCAAAAAATTGAACTTCTTGTTCTTGGAGTAGAATAAGGTCCTAGGAAGAGTGGAGATAATCTGACTGGTTTGGATGAAAAGGTAGAAATACCCTTTGCAGAAAAAAAGGGGATAGGTCTTTAAGACCCCCTTTATTCCAATGAAAGAAAAAGATATTTGTACTAGGCGTTGAGCCTCCAATTTTTTGAAGATCAGTAAAAGTCTTTGTAAGTGATGTCACTTATGATGAAGACTTTACATGTAGAGCTTCAAATGTGACGTAACCTAAAAGGTAACGGTAAAAGAAGGTATTTGGTAAAATACCATAGAAATTGGTTGTTCACTGAGTTTATGGTATGCTGGGGCAGCATTAATATGGACAGTAGACAAATCTTTCAAAGTCAGATGATGTATAGAGATTGACGCAACAACAAGTAGTATTAAGACCTACTTGAGAATCTTGATGGAGAATCTCTGTCTGGTTAAATATGGAAGAACTATAGAGAAAGTTTCATGGAAACTGGTAATATGTTCTTCACTTACAGGGATAGGATTAGACTTCTTGAAAAGATCTAGCCCCTGAATAACCAGGTCTCGAGACGTACGTGAATGAGTGCAGAGGAGATCCTTAGTCTTAAGACAGCAAGTCTGGATCCTTCTACAATTTCAATTAGTAGCTGGAGAAAATGACGCAATATAAGGGGATACCATGTTTGCCTCTTTATGAGGGCAATATGAGTATCATGCGTTCTCCTGTTCAACATAAGCTACCATGAAGTATAGGAAATTAGAAGGAGAGTAGTGAATAAGGACCAACTGCAGTGAAAAAAAATGCATCCCTGTTGAGGAAGTTCCAGTGAGATGTGGAACCACCAGGGAATTGTGCAATCTTCTACACTTTCACGTGGTCTAAACCCTGGTTATCTTTTCTTAAAAGGAAATTTTAAGGAATATGGTAAAAGTAGGAAATAACCAGTCATGTAGGAACATGACTGGTAGAGTCTACTAGCTGAAGCCCTTATTAACTAACTATCTGGCCAGCTACCTATTAGGAGTAGCTCTAAGGCTCTCTGGCAAAGGCCCACAGTTGCAGAGCTTTGTTGTAGAATTGCAGAGAGCATGTTGTAGGTTGCTTAGATCTGGCTGTTGAATTGCCAGTGTGCAACCTAATCTATTCTGTTGGAGCCAAAGAGAACTGAACGTGGCTAAGAATAGTAGACAGGCCTGATGCCTGCAACAATAAATAGTCCAAATGAGTTCTGGATCTCCTTTGGACTTATCTGTTATTAAGGCAGCATAAAAGTTAGGTCCCATAGGTTGGAGAGGACCGACACATAATTTGGAGTAGTAATACCCAATTTCTGTCCGAAAAGCTGCCTTAAAAAGATATGTGAGAAGGAGATGAACTGCAAAAGGGGAGAAAACTCTGTATGGAAACTAGTTACTGGAGTAGGTTTTGAAGAAAATCCTATGGCTTAGAGGATAAGCCCTCCAGTTGATTAGTAGTACTCTTAGAGACTGAATGTCTGGACTAAGAGGGATAGAAATTAATACAGAGTTGAGAAGACTTACAATTTAGTAAGTCTTTGAAGGGATAGGGTCCCCTTGCAGTTAAAAGTATGAGATATCCTCGTACAGGAAACTGACAAGGTGAAAGGTATAGTTCACCCTGTTAGTTGTTAGTTCTCCTTTTGTTTATAAAGGAGAAACCTGTTATCTCTGGGGTATGATAGTCCTTAATAGCTCTTAGCTAGAAGGATAGATTTCTCTTGTAGCAAGAGATTCATGCCCAGAGTCGAGGATTGAGTCAATGTATGACTGATATCTCAACATGGATGAGATGAATTTTAGATGCTTCTGTTGAAAGGAAGTAGGTTCAAGTTCTAAACCTCACACAGAAAAAATGAATAAAATATCAGAAACCCTGCGATTGCTGGGCTTGCTGAGCCTGTTAAGGTTTTGATTTCCTTAGCCTGGTGTGGTGTTGCCCATCTTTGGAAACATCTGCAGAATGGGTAGAAGATGGATAAAACTCTTTCCCCTTGGGGGAATAAAGCTTTTTATGAGATTTTTTATTAGCTGGGATAGAGGAAAGTTTGGACAATCCTCTGAAAGTAACAGCATCAGTGCTCAACCGATTAGCTTGAAATAAAGCCTCCTTGTTGAAGAGATTTTCACCAGTACAAGGAATATTTCCCAGCCTTTCCTGAACCCATCTGTCCAAGTCAGAAACTTGGAGCCAGGCTATGCGTCGTGCTCCTATGGCTATAGCAGAAGTTCTGCTAATAGACTCAAAACAGTCCAGAGAAGCACGATTAAGGAACCTAGAGATATTTTGAGCATGATTGACTAATAAGGAATAGTCTGCTCTTTTATGCTCTGGAAGAAAAAGGTTCAAAAACCTTAAGTTCTTTGTGACCTCTTCAAGAGATAATCCCATATAGAAAATATATGAGATAATTCTTGCTGAAAGCATGGATGCCTGGAAGCATCAACGTCCAAAGGCATCTAAAGTCCTAGACTCACGACCTGGCGGGTAAGAAGAGTGCTTCTTTGCACTCTTAATACGCCTCATTGCTGATTCTACAACAATAGAATAATGAGGAAGCTGAGTCTTTTGAAAACCTGGAGAAGGTGGCACCTTGTACATAGTGCAAAGTGTCTTGGAATGTGGGGATACCGTTAAAGGAGTTTCCCACATTCTTAACAGTAGATCTTGTAAGATCTGATGCAAAGGAAGCATGATCACCTCCTTTGGAATCCAGGGGAATTGCAGTGTCTCTGAGTTCCCCAGTTCTGAGGCGCACAGCAGATCAGGGTGAGCAGCGGATGTCATCGGGAGTGAGCGGGAGCTCCTTTCTCTCCTCCTTCGCCTGCCAATCAGCAGCCCTTCCAACGGCTTAAAAACCGCCGCTTCTGAGGCGCACAGCAGATCGGGGTGAGCAGCGGATGTCATCAGGAGTGAGCGGGAGCTCCTTTCTCTCCTCCTTCGCCTGCCAATCAGCAGCCCTTCCAACGGCTTAAAAACAGCCGCTTCTGAGGCGCACCCGCGCCTGTGGGCCTCGCCAGAGGACCCTTTGGCGTGGCAATTAGGCGTAGGTCCGTGGCGTGTGAGTAAAGTCTACTTTATAATCGTTGGGCTTATCTGTCAGGCTGTTATATTATGGCTGCAATCTGCTGCTTTCCTTCCTTCTTGATTCTTCTTTTCTTTTAACTGTCACTGTCTCTCTAAACCTGTCCTATCTCATAAATGGCGTTCTTTTCTTCTTTTCTGTAATATATTGTATTGTAAACCGCTCTAATGCTTTGGCCTGAGCGGTATATCAAATTGTAATTAAACTAAACTAAACTTAACTTTCAGGTATAGAAATTGGAAGTAACTTTGCCATATCAAGCAGAAAAGCTTGAAAAGAAATCTCCCCCGAGGAGGACTCTCTAAAATGAGGGGTAAAGGCTAGATTTGTAGAAAAATCAGCCTTGGTACCGATGGATTCATCCCAGTCATCGGGATCAGAAGACTGAAAAGGATGAAGCATCGGATTTTCTTTAAAGCGATGTCTTAGGTACCGCCCGAGGTCGGTACCGAGACGAGTCGGTACCGAATCCTCCATGCTAGAGATCGATTCCAGGCTCGGCATCGAGGGAAGCGATTCTGTCGAAGCAAGCATGGACGGTACCGACACCGATGCCAATGTCGATACCGGTACCGGAGGCGATACTGATACTCGAGGAACGGTCTGCAGCAACTCTAGCGGTACCGAAGTAGCCGCGAGTACTAGACTATGTTCATCGGTGAGGAGTGTTTCGCCCATCACCATAGCCAATGCCGGGGTGTCAGTACCGCTCGAAGCAGCCACAACCACCGAGCATGGCCCAGGTATGTTCATCGAGGTAGAAACTCCGGGAACAACCCGGAGCCCCATTAATGCTTTGGAGCCTGAAGACTCCCGCCGGGGCTTTATTGCCAAGATGTCCTTGAGGGCAAGGCCGAAGCCATCTCGATGCTGAGAAGGAGATCTACCACTCGAGGACTGGCTAGTCTTTACAGACTTTTGTTTGGTTACCTGATCCTGTGAAGAAGAAGATATTCTAGCTGGTAACATCGAGAGCGATGTGGACCGGGTATCGAGTTGTGCTCGATTCTGAAGACTTCTTCTGTTTGAGCTCCAGCAGGAGAGACACTCCAGAGGGCAATGGTCAGGACCCAAACATTTTAGACACCAAGTATGAGTGTCAGAAAAAATATCTGTACCGCCACACTTTGAGCATTTCTTAAGGATAGTGGCTGGCTTTTCCATAATGGAGGGGTAGAGGCCTAGTGGCCTAGAAACCGTCAGGCACTAAACAGAAAAAAATTTCTAAGGAAAGAAGAAATTCTTCAGGAAAAAGAAAGAAATGTACCGGTGGTACCGGTAGCGTCGAGGGAAGGCAGATGCGACCACAAAAAAGTAAAAAAATAAAAAGAAGAATTTTCTGCGGTGACAGCAATACGTCCTGTCGGCTCCGCGGAAAACGGAAAACTGAGGAGAGGCAGTTGGGAAAGGCGGGAAGGCAGCACGCAGGCGTGGTGGGATGCTCCCAAAAGCGTTCTGATTGGACGCTGGGGAGCGTTCCCGCGCAGGCTCCGTCGGTACCGACGATACCCATATGTGAAGACTCATTCCTGCTTGTTCCTGGAGATAGCCCAGATCAATAGGGAGAGACCCACCCCCACCTGCTGGAGACTGAGCAATACTGGCCAGCCTCGTGATGCACAGTGCCCTTAGGAAGTGACATCAGCAAAGCTGGTCATGCTTGGTCACCCCCTACTGGTCAGATAGCATAACCCATATGTCCAGACTGGATTGGAAGGATGATATTTTGTAGAGCTACATACTAATCAAATAACAGTGCTACAAATACCAATTCATATAATACTTGCTAGGTACACTATGATCTGCTTCAACTGAAAATTCTTTCAACATATTGGTTTAATTTTAATACATTTATTCCTGTAGTAAAATGTCATAGAAACATAGAAACAAGACGACAGAAAAAGACCACATAGCCTATCTGGTCTGCCCTTCCATATCAACTACTACAACAGACTCCTTTTTGCCTTTAGAGATCCTCTGGGTTTGTCCCATTCTTTTTTGTTCTCATCTTTACCACCTCCACTGGGAGATTATTCCACGCATCTACCACTCTTTCCATAAAGAAGTATATCCGCATATTACGTCTAAGCCTATCCTCTTTCATGCTCATTCTATGTCCCCTCGCAGTAGAGCATGCTTTCAATGGAAAGAGGCTTTCCTCCTGTGCATTTATGCCTCTATCCTGACTTTCCTCTAAAGTATACATATTAAGGTCCTTAGGTCTGTCCTCATATGCTTAATAAAGAAGACCACTAACCATTTTAGTAGCCCCCTCTGCACAGACTCCAACCTGTTTATATCCTTTTGAAGGTGCAGTCTCCAGAATTGCACACAACACTCCAAATGAGGTCGCACCAGAGGCACTATCACCCTCTTTCTTCTGCTGGACATTCCTCTCCCTATGCACCAAAGCATCCTTCTAGCTTTTGCTGTTGTCTTTTCTACCTGTTTAGCTACTTTAAGATAGTCAGACACAATCACGCTCAAGTCTCTCTCTTCTCTTCTGGACATAAGTACTTCACCTCCTATACTATACCACTCCCTTGGATTGTTGCAGCCCAAATGCATGACCCTGCATTTTTTTGGCATTAAATCTCAGTTGCCAAATTCTAGACCATTCTTCAAGCTTAGCTAGATCCCTCCTCATGTTATCCACACCTTCCTGGGTGTCTACTCTATTGCAGATTTTGGTATCATCCGCAAAGAGACAAGCCTTACCCAATAGCCATTCCACAATATCACTAACAAAGATGTTAAACAGAATTGGACCAAGGACAGATCCCTGCAGCAATCCACTGGTAACCCCCTTCTCCTCGGAGTGAGCTCCATTTACTTGTACCCTTTGTCGCCTCCCACTCAACCAATTTCTAACCCAAGCAATGTTTCCTGCAGTTTTGCTATATTTTTTAGTTTTGTAGGGAAACATAACAATATGATGGCTTTATTTTTTGGTAAAGCTAAGTTTTTGGGTTGATCCTTAAGCCCACGGAGAAGCCCGAAGTTCAACCCCCCTGTCCCATGTCACTGCACCTACTTCTATCAATAATAACCGCCTCCCACCAACAAACCATTATTAATGTTTATTCTTAAAGATTTTAATGTTTCCTGTTTGGGATAGAGGATGCTCTAAAGGGAAAAAAATGTGAAGAGGAAAACAAAGCCTTACCTTGTTCATTTCAGCTTCATATTCTTCTCTTAGTTCTCCAGGCTTGCTTAGCTGAGGAAATGGGTACATTGTATATGCTGTAAAGATTTTAAAAAAAATTCATTTTAAATGTGGCTAGAACAGAGTACTATGACAAATCCTGAAAAAGCGTAGTTACTCACCTGTAACAGATGATCTCCGGGAACAGCAGGAATTTAGTCTTCACATATGGGTATCGTCGGTACCGACAGAGCCTGCCAATAGGAACGCTTTTGGGAGCATCCCTCAGCACATGAGCGCTGCCTTCCCGCCTTTCCAACTGTCCCTCTTCAGTTAAGTTTGCAGCTGAGTGAAAGGATAGAGGGAGAGAGGAAAGAGACAAAGAGATAGAGAGACAACTCCTAGGGGAGGTGGGTGGGTTGTGAAGACTTAATTCCTGCTGTTCCCGAAGATCACCTGTTACAGGTGAGTAACTATGCAATCTCCAGGAACAAGCAGGAATGTAGTCTTCACATATGGGGACTCCCTAGCTGAGGATGCCAGGGAGATAGCCCTAGGAAGGTAGGCATCCTTCCTCCCATGGATCTCTGGCATTCCACCAGGGTTGGTGGGTAGGAGTTGAATTAGGTCTGAAAGAGATTTTGAAGAACAGCTTGGCCAAAGGAAGCATCCCAACGGGAGGCTTTATCCAGGCAGTAGTGGGCTGTAAAGGTGTGTACCGAAGCCCAGGTGGCTGCTCGACAAATGTCATTGATAGACACAGAGTGAAGATTAGCCATAGAAGTTGCCATGGCTCTCACGTTATGAGCTGTGACATTGCCTTGAAGAGGAAGACCCTTATTCTCATAAGCAAAGGATATGCATTGGGCAATCCATTTAGATAAAGTTCTTTTGGAGACTGGAAGTCCCAAATGACTAGGGTCAAAAGCTACAAAACGTTGCGAGGACTTTCTATGTTGCTGTGTTCTTTGTATGTAAAAGGCTAAGGCCCTTTTACAATCCAAAGTATGAAGGTTTCTTTCGACATTAGAGGCGCGAAGCCTCGGAAAAAATACAGGAAGATAAATTGATTGGTTTAGATGAAAAGGCGAAACCACCTTTGGCATAAAGTGTGGGTGAGTTCGAAGAACAACCTTATCATGATGAAATCTAGTATAAGGAGAATCAGCCACTAAAGCTTGCAATTCACTAATGCGACGGGCAGAGGTGATTGCAATTAGGAAGATGACTTTCCAAGTCAAAAACTTAAGGGCTGTAGTGGCCAAAGGCTCAAAAGGCTGCTTCATGAGCTGCCCGAGAACTAGATTTAGATCCCATGCTACCGGTGGTGGCTTGATGGGAGGTTTAGTTAATAAAAGGCCTCTCATAAATCTTGATAGGAGTGGATGAGAGGAAATTGGTTGTCCATTTAGAGGCTTATAAGAAGCTGCAATTGCACTAAGATGGACTCTTACCGAATTGGTCTTTAACCCAGAATTCGGTAAGTGAAGGAGATACTCTAGTATCGATTCTAGGGGTATGACCAGGGGGTTTAATCCCCTCTTGGAGAACCATATAGTAAAACGTTTCCACTTGAAGGCATAAGATCTTCTTGTGGAACGTTTCCTAGAAGCCTGAAGGATATCTTTTACCTGCTGGGACAGGTTGAAATCCTGGAGATTTAAGCCTTCAGCAACCAGGCCGTGAGGTGCAGGGACTGGGGATTCGGATGCCATAGCATCCCGTTCTCCTGGGAAAGGAGATCTGGAGCATGCCCTAACTCCAGAGGTGTCGACAGAGAGATGCAGAAGCAGGGAATACCATGTTTGGCGTGGCTATCATGGTGCTACGAGAATCATGCGACCTCTGTCCCTCTGAAGCTTGAAGAGTGTTTTGGGGATGAGGGGAATGGGTGGGAAGGCATAAAGGAAGTCCTGACCCCAGTGAAGGAGGAAGGCATCCCTTGCCTGACAGTTGTCCACCGGAATCCTGGAACAGAACCGGGGAAGTTTGGCATTCAGTGAACTTGCAAACAGGTCTATATCTTGAGTGCCCCAGAGATGAAATATCTTTGCCACCTGGTCTAGGTGGAGTGACCACTCGTGAGGTAGCAGTACTCGACTGAGTTTGTCTGCCCAAAGGTTTTGAATGCCTGGAAGGTGAATTTGATGCTCTCTGGCGAAGGCCCATAGTCATAAAGCTTCGTTGCATAACAGAGAGCCTGTCCCGCCCTGCTTGTTCACATAGAACATGGCTACCTGATTGTCCGTCTGGACTAGGACTGTCTTGTAGCTGAGCTGGGCGTGGAACACTCGAAGAGCTAAATAAATTGCTCTTAATTCCAGGAGGTTTATGTGTAAACCAACCTCCTGTGGCGTCCAGGTGCCCTGGGTAGAGAGATGATTCAGGTGTGCTCCCCAACCCACCTGTGATGTATCTGTTGTTAGGGTGGCCTGAAAGAGGGGTTGATGGAAAGGAGACCCCACTGTCAGATTTTCTAGTGATTGCCACCATTGGAGGGACAAAATTAGTCATTGAGAGATTGTTATTTTGTCCGACAAATGACCCGTGGCCTGTGTCCACTGTGTGGAGAGGGTCCACTGAGCTGCTTGTATGTGGAGGCGAGCATATGGGACTACATGAACTGTGGATGCCATGTGTCCCAGTAACTGCAGTAGTTCCCGAGCAGTGAGGGAGGATTTGCCTGCTGCTTGGGAAGCTAGCTGCATAATGAGAAGACACCGGGCTTGCGGAAGGAAAGCCCTTGTCTGTCTGGTATCCAGACAGGCTCCTATGAATTCTAGGCATTGGGAAGGAACTAGTTGAGATTTCGGGATGTTTATTTCCAATCCCAAGTATTGGAGGATTCGCATTGTACGGGACAGTGCAGTGCTGGCCTCTGCAACTGTGGAGGCTCGAATGAGCCAGTCGTCTAAGTAAGAGAAGACAAAAATCCCCAGGGTTCGTAGAAATACTGCTACTACTGCCATGCATTTCGTGAACACCCTTGGTGATGAAGCCAGACCAAAAGGAAGACCCTGTACTGGAAATGTCTTCCCTTGAAAAGGAAACATAAAAACTTCCTGTGATCTGGATGGATGAGAATGTGAGTGTATGCATCCTTTAAGTCTAGAGAGCAAATCCAGTCCTGGCTTTGAAGGTATGGCAGAAGAGTTCCTAGAAAAATCATTTTTAATTTCTCTCGAAACAGATATTTGTTCAATTCTCTGAGGTCTAGAATGGGTCTGTGTCCCCCTGTTTTCTTTGGAATAAAATAATAGGGGGAGTAGAACCCTGTCCCCTGTTGAAAAACGGGTACATCCTCTATTGCCCCTTGGGCAAGAAGTGTGGAGACCTCATGATCTAGCAGATTGTCTGCAGAGGTTTGTGAATTGAATTGCTTTAGAATTGTAGGAGGGGGTATACTGTGAAAATGAAGTTTGTACCCCTCTCTTACAATGGACAAAGTCCAATCTTCTGCTATTATCTGATGCCATCTGTTGACAAAGTGGCATAACCTGCCTGGAATATTGGGGGGTTGGGGACCCCTCAGAGGCAGGAAGGCAAAGCTCTCTAGGAAGGAGTCAAAGCCCTTGAGGGGGCTGAACCTGGAGAGCTGGTTGGACTCTCAGGCCTTTTGGTTTCTTTTGCTGTCTGGTTTGTCCCTTTTGGGCACCCTGACCTGGAGTCTGGCTCTGCTGGGTATAGGAAGGATAAAACTTCCTCTTTTTGCTAAAAGAGGTTTTTTTTTTATAAGGTTTCCTTTTGGCTGGAGTGGCTGTAGACTTTGACAATCTATCTAAGGTGGAATTGTCAGCATCTAACTCGTTAGCCTTTTCCTGCCAGTTCTTTCCGAAGAGATTCTCCCCCTTGGAAGGAATGTTGCCTAACCTGTCCTGTACCCAAGTCTCCAAGTCTGATACCTGCAGCCAGGCAATCCGTCGTGCACCAATGGCAATAGCAGAAGTTCTGCTGATGCATTTGAAGCAGTCAAAGGCTGCATGATTGACAAACTTGGAGACAACCTGAGCATGCTTAACTAGAGCAAGAAAATCTTGTCTCTTATCATCTGGGAGAAATGGGCTCATAAGTTCCAAGTCTCCTGTGACTTCCTTAAGGAACATTCCCATATATAGAATATATGAACTGATCCTAGCTGAAAGCATGGAAGCTTGAAAAGTTCTGCGTCCGAAAGCATCCAGAGTCCTGCATTCACGACCTGGAGGATTGGATGCATGTCTTTTTGCACTTTTCATCCTACGCATAGCTGACTCCACTACCATTGAATGGTGTGGCAGCTGAGTTTTCTGAAATCCAGGACATAGTGGAACTTGATACGTAGTATCAAGTCTCCTAGAGTGAGGAGTAGTCAGAGGTGTCTCCCACATTCTGAGCATCAAGCTATGCAGAATTTCATGGATAGGCAGAGTAGCTGCCTCCTTAGGAGCATTAGGATATTGGAGGATTTCCAATTCCTTTGCTCTGGGTTCCTGTTCAGGAGCTACTGTGATTGAAAAACCTTTGGCCATATCACGGATGAAATCCTGAAATGACATGTCCTCTGGAGGTGACATTCTGCGTTGGGGAGAAGAGGGATCTTCTAGGAGAAACCCTCTGGTGCCAGCAGAATTGTCAGAGTCTTCGGAATCGGAGGAATCAAAGTATTCCTGACCCCGATGCTCTTGCAAAGCATGATCCCGGTACCAATCGAAGTCGGTACCGAGATGATCCGGTACTGCTTTATCCACTCCAGCCGGAGGTGGAATGGGAAGAGTTCCCATTGGGGCCGGTACCGTCTGTACCGGCATCGTCGGTGTCGGTACCCGTGTTGGTACCGGCATCGGTGTCAATGTCGGCACCAGTGCCCTTGGGACCACCGGTACTGCAGCTGAGAGAAGAGCTGCGATACTGCGTTCGATAGCAAGAAACCTCTGGTCTATGGACGCTGCCAATGCCTGGGTGTCGGTACCGATAAGAATGGCCGGAACCACTGAGCATGGCACATGTAGTTCTTGCGAGGTTGAGGCCTCGAGAACATCCTGAAGCCCCATCGATGCTTTGGAAGCCAAAGCCTCCCGCTGGGGCTGTTTTGCCGGTGTGGTTCCCTCAAGGGCAATGCCAATGGCCTCTCGATGCTTAGCAGGAGAGCTACCCTTTGAGGACCGGCTTTTGTGTTTAGTTACCTGAGATCCATGGGAGGAAGAAGAGGCCCTTGACGATGTTGATGCAATGGATCTGGCATCTGAAGAAAAGAGGGTACCGAGCTTTGCGGCCCGGTTCTGTCATCCTCTTTTGGTCATCCCCATGCAGGAGAGACATTCAGTTGGAGAATGATCAGGTCCTAAACATTTTAGACACCAATCATGGGTGTCAGTGACAGAAATGGCACCGCCACACTTAGTACATTTTTTAAAACCACTAGCACCAAAGAGGAAATTTTCTGAAAAGAAACAGTCTAAGTCTAAGGGGTTTTTTTTATATGAAAAGAAAAGAACCGGCAGTACCGGTAGGCATCATCCGGTAGGCAAATGCGACCACAAGAAAGAATTTTAAAGACAGAATTTTCTGCGGTGACATAGGTCCTGTTGGCTCCGCGGAAAACGAAGAACTGAAGAAGGACAGTTGGAAAGGCTGGAAGGCAGTGCGCATGTGCTGAGGGATGCTCCCAAAAGCGTTCCTATTGGATGCTGGGGAGCGTTCCCACGCAGGCTCCGTCGGTACTGACGATACCCATATGTGAGGACTACATTCCTGCTTGTTCCTGGAGATAATCTTTTACTAGCTGAGAATTAGAAGAAAAATATCCTTTGTGATCGATTTCCCTAGTGTTGCCACTGATGGGCCGATGCAGAAAGCCAACTCAGAAGTCACGTACTATTAACTCTGTACGTCTCTATACAGCACACGACTTCAGTGCCGGCATGCAGAAAGAGGCACATATGCAAATTAGCCACGTGTTAAACTGGAAGAGCAAGTCAAACATCTGCACACAAAAGTCAGTGCAAGCTTGGCATGCTTTCCCAGAGAAAGCACAGTTACTTACCTGTAACAGGTGATCTCTGGGAACAGCAGGAATTAGTCCTCACATATGGGTACGTCGGTACCGATGGAGCCTGCGCGGGAACGCTCCCCAGCTTCCCAAAAAGGAAAGCTTTTGGGAGCATCCCACAGCGCCTGCGCGCTGCCTTCCCGCCTTTCCTAACCAACTCTCCTCAGTTCGAGTTTAAAGCTGAGCCAATAGAGAGAGGAAAGGAAAGACAGAGAGAGATACAACTCCTAGGGGAGGTGGGAGGGTTGTGAGGACTAATTCCTGCTGTTCCCAGAGATCACCTGTTACAAGTAAGTAACTGTGCTATCTCCAGGAACAAGCAGGAATGAGTCCTCACATATGGGGACTCCCTAGCTAAGATGCCTGGGAGATCCCCAAGGATATGAGACCCTGAAGGGTTCCTCGTCTTCCTATGGATCTCAGGCATCCATTCAGGGAAGGAGGGCAGGAGTTGTTCATGAATGGAACAGGTGTCTGAGGACAGCCTGACCAAACAAGGCATCCCGGCGGGAGTCCTTGTCCAAACAGTAATGGGCTGTGAAGGTATGAAAAGAGGCCCAGGTGGTTGCTCGACAGATCTGGTCGATGGACACAGAATGAAGATGAGCCATAGAGGTGGCCATGGCCCTCACATTGTGAGCTGTGACATGGCCCTCTTGAGAAAGGTTCTTACTCTGGTAAGCAAAAGAAATACACTGAGCAATCCAATTGGACAGTGTTCTTTTAGAGACTGGAAGTCCTAAATGAGAAGGATCAAAAGCAACAAAAAGCTGGGAAGACTTTCTATGTTGCTGTGTCCTGTGTAAATAAAAAGCAAGAGCTCTTTTACAATCTAGAGTATGAAGGTTCCTCTCTGCACTGGATGCATGAGGAGCTGGAAAAAAGACAGGTAAATATACCTCTTGATTAAGATGAAAAGGTGAGACCACTTTAGGCATAAAGTGAGGATTTGTCCTAGGGACTACCTTATCATGATGGAACCTTGTATAAGGTGGATTAGCAACTAAGGCCTGCAGTTCACTGATGTGGCGAACAGAAGTGATTGCAATAAGGAAAATAACCTTCCAGGAAAGAAATTTCAAGGAGGTAGTGGCTAAGGGTTCAAAAGGTGGCTTCATAAGCTGACCAAGAACCAAGTTTAAGTCCCATGCCACCGGAGGAGGTCGAATGGGAGGTTTAGTTAAAGTTAGGCCTCTCATGAATCTTGCAATAAGAGGATGAGAGGAAATAGGTTGTCCATTGAGAGGCTTAAGGGATGCTGCAATAGCACTCAAATGGACCCTTACTGAATTCGTTTTAAGGCCTGCATTGGAGAGATGCAGGAGATATTCCAATGGAGAATTCACAGGAAGTGCCAGAGGGTCAAGACCCTTTTGAGCACACCAAATGGAAAATCTTTTCCACTTAAAAGCATAGGAATGCCTAGTGGAAGGTTTTCTGGAAGCCTGGAGGATATCCTTCACTTGCTGAGAAAGATTGAAGTCTTGAAGGTCTAGGCCTTCAGTAACCAAGCTCTGAGGTGAAGGGACTTGGGGTTTGGATGCCACAAAGTCCCTTCCTCCTGGGACAGAAGGTCTGGCGCAGCTCCCAAGTCCAGGGAGGGGGCTTGGGAGAGATGCAGAAGTAGAGGGTACCACACTTGGCGTGGCCAGCGTGGAGCTATGAGGATCATAGATCCTTGATCCCTCTGGAGCTTGAACAGAGTCTTGGGAATCAAAGGAATGGGTGGAAAGGCATACAGGAAGCCCTGACCCCAATGAAGGAGGAAGGCATCCTTGGCCTGAACTCCCTGACAAGGAATTCTGGAACAGAACCGGGGAAGTTTGGCATTCCACGGACTTGCAAAGAGGTCTATGTCTGGGGTTCCCCATTCCTGGAAGATTCTGAGTACCTGATCCATGTGCAGGGACCATTCGTGTGGAAGCAGAACTCGACTGAGTCTGTCTGCCCAAGAGTTTTGGATTCCTGGGAGGTATACTGCCAGGAGATGGATTTGATGCTTTCTGGCGAAGGCCCATAATCTTAGAGCTTCGTTGCAAAGCGACAGAGAGCCAGTTCCTCCTTGCTTGTTTATGTAAAACATGGCTACTTGATTGTCCGTAAGAATGAGGACTGTCTTGTAGCTGAGGAGGGTATGAAAGACCTTGAGAGCTAGGAACACTGCTCGAAGTTCCAAGTGGTTGATATGAAGAGAGGTCTCCTGTGGGGACCAAGTGCCTTGGGTGGAGAGGTCTTGTAGATGAGCTCCCCAACCTGTTTGGGAGGCATCTGTTGTGAGGGTTGCTTGGGGTAACAAAGGTTGGAAGGGGGACCCCAGCAACAGATTTTGAGTGGACATCCACCACTGGAGAGACCAAAAGAGACGTTTGGAGGTTGCTATTTGGTCTGAGAGAGCTCCTGAAGCTTGAGTCCACTGGGTGGACAAAGTCCATTGAGCTGCTCTCATGTGTAGGCGAGCATAGGGTACCACATGTACTGTGGAAGCCATATGGCCTAGCAGCTGTAGCATCTCCCTGGCAGTTAAGTGGCTCTTTGACTGAATCTGGGAGGCTAACTGCACTAGACATTGACAACGGGCCTGAGGAAGGTAGGCCCTTGCAGAAGTGGTATCCAACCAGGCCCCTATGAATTCCAGGGGCTGAGTAGGGGTGAGCTGGGACTTTGGGAGGTTTACCACAAGTCCCAGGTATTGCAGAATGCGCCTGGTGCGGTTTAGGGAGATCTGAGCCTCCGACTGGGTTGGAGCTCGGATGAGCCAGTCGTCCAGATATGGGAAGACAAATATTCCCAGAGTGCGTAGAAATGCAGCAACTATTGCCATGCATTTGGTGAACACTCTTGGAGCAGAGGCTAGACCGAAAGGAAGCACTCTGTATTGGTAATGTTTTCCCTGGAACAGAAAACGTAGGAATTTTCTGTGAGATGGATGGATGAGGACATGAGTGTACGCATCCTTGAGATCTAGAGAACAAAGCCAATCCTGACTCTGCAGGTATGGAAGGAGAGTGCCTAGAGAAAGCATCTTGAACTTCTCCTTGCATAGGAATTTGTTCAATTCTCTGAGATCTAGAATGGGTCTGTATCCCCCTGTTTTCTTTGGAATGAGAAAATAGGGGGAGTAAAACCCTGACGCCTGTTGAAGAAGAGGAACTTCTTCTATGGCCCTCTGGGTCAGAAGGGTAGTCACCTCCTGATCGAGAAGGTCGAGGAGAGATGTGGGAGAATTGAAATGTCTCACCATGGTGTAGGGAGGAAGGTCTGAGAAATGACGTTTGTAGCTCTCTCTTATGATGGAGAAGGTCCACTGCTCTGATGTGATTTGCTCCCATCTGGGAGCAAAATGAGCTAGAGCCAGAAAGGTTAAGTTCTCTAGTATCAAGTCAAAAACCCTGAGGGGGTTGGGACTGCTGGGTTGTAGCAGTCCCTGCAGGTTTAGGCCTGGCCTGTTTATTTTTTTTTATTTATTTAACAATTCTTTTATACCGCGCTATTACAATCAGTGCGGTGTACAATGAACAAGAACATACTACAATGCATACAAGTAACATTGAGTTTTACATTAAACAGGGAACTTCAACAATAGGACAACCGGGGGAACTATGTACAGATTAACTTAATGTACTATGTACAGATTAACTTAATGTTATATACAGTAATATGAAACTCGTTTGGATGTTGTAATGTGGTTCACTAATAGGACTAGAGAGAAGGTTGACCAGCTAGCCCTTTTCAGGTTGTATTGCGGAGCTAGTTTTGATAATGTCTAGGTTGACTTCTGGGTAGCATTTTGTAAACAAGTGGTATTTCAATGCCTTTCTAAATAGGATTAGGTTTTTGATAGCACGGTTTAGGTTGCTGACGCTTAGTAGCAAAGCGACCTGTAGAAGATTGTTGGCCAGAAGTGGAAGGAAATCTGCTCCTTTTGTAAAAAGGCTTTTTGAAAGGTTTTTTTCTTGGCTGGAATGGAGGTTGACTTGGAAAGTCTATCCAGAGCAGAATTCTCTGCATCCATTTGAGTGGCTTTTATTTGCCACTCTTTGCCAAAGAGATTTTCACCCGTACAGGGCAGATTTCCTAAGCCATCCTGAACCCAGGGCTCTAGATCAGAAGCCTGGAGCCAAGCAATTCTGCGAGCAGCTATGGCAATGCCTGAGGCTCTGCTGGCACCTTCAAAGGAGTCAAAGGCTGCCCTGTTGGAAAACTTTGAAATGTTTTGAGTATGCTTAAGCCAAAGGAGGAACTCATCCCTTTTATCCTCTGGAAGAAAAGGGAGAATGTTGTGCAGCTTTTGTGCAACTTCCTTTAGAAACATACCCATATAGAGACTATATGAGTTGATTCTGGCAATAAGCATGCTGGCTTGGAAGATTTTCCTACCAAAAGCATCCAAGGTCCTGCATTCTCTTCCTGGAGAAGCAGAAGAGTGTCTTTTGGTACTCTTTATCCTTTTCATAGCTGACTGCACCACAATGGAGTGGTGAGGAAGCTGAATTTTCTGAAATCCAGGACAAGGAGGGACACGGTACATAGTGTCCAATCTGCGAGAATGAGGAGAAAGGGTGAGAGGAATCTCCCATAAGTCAATCATGTGTTCATGAAGAATTTCATGAATTGGCAAGGTGACTGCCTCTCTGGGAGCCTTAGTGTATCCTAAAATATCTAATTTTTTTGCTCTAGGCTCTGTTTCAGAGGTTACTGAAATAGAAAGTCCTTTTTCTATTATGAAGTCTTGAAAGGACAAATCCTCTGGAGGAGACATTCTCCTTTTTGGAGAAGTAGGCTCCTCAGGAAGGGTAATGGATACTTCAGGAGACTCATCTGATGAATCAGAATCATCAGAGGAATCGAAGTATCGTCTGTCCCCTTCCAATGATCGATACGCGTATCGATCGGTACCGACATCGGGCGTCCCCGGTACCGAGAAATAGCCCTGGACAAGGAACCGGAGTCGGTATCCTGGCCGATGTCGATGCAGTCGGTACCGGTATCGGCGCTGGTACCGGTACCGACAACGGAACTCGTTGCGGTACCGTTGGCGTTGCAGCTTTAATAAAAGCCATTATAGCCTGCTGCATGGATTGAACAGTGTGATCCATGGACGCCACGACTGCCTGGATGTCGGTACCGGGAGAAAGTGCCGGTACCCCAGAGCAGTCTAACAGGTGATCGGTCGAGGCCGTGCCATCGAAGTCAACCTGTAACCCCATAGGAGGAGCTTTGGAAGCTGGAGCTTCCCGCTGGGGTTGTTTGGCTGGGGCAGGATCCTCGAGGACAAGCCCGGAGGCATCTCGATGCTTAGAGGGAGATTTGCCCTTCAAGGACCTCCTAGGATTATGTTTGGTTACCTGAGACCCATCAGGAGAGGAAGACCTGGAAGATGTCGATGCCACCGCCGGTGCATCCGTGGGAAACAGCACATGGAGCTTGGCTGCTCGGTTCTGTAACCCTCGTTTAGACATAGAGAGCAGGACTGGCAATCCGGAATGGAGTGTTCAGGACCCAAACATTTAAGACACCATTCATGGGTATCTGTAACAGAAATTGTACCGCTACACTTAGTGCATTTTTTGAACCCGGAGGCTGGTTTTTCCATGAGGGAAAATTTTCTTATGGGCCTGGAGGCCTAAGAAGAAAAATACACCAAGTGAGGAAAAAATATATATATTTTTTTTTTTTTTTTAGAAAGAAAAGAAAAGACCGGCGGTACCGGTCCGGCGTCGGGGAAGGCAGACACGCGACCAAAGAAATAAATTAAAATAAAGAACTTCTTCAGCGGTGACAGGAACACGACCTGCTGGCTCCGCGGAAAAGAAGAACTGAGGAGAGTTGGTTAGGAAAGGCGGGAAGGCAGCGCGCTGGCGCTGTGGGAGGCTCCCAAAAGCTTTCCTTTTTGGGAAGCTGGGGAGCATTCCCGTGCAGGCTCCGTTGGTACCGACGTACCCATATGTGAGGACTCATTCCTGCTTGTTCCTGGAGATACAGGGGCACTGCATGGCTAATTTGCATATGCACCTTGACAGTAT
This sequence comes from Ichthyophis bannanicus, assembly GCA_033557465.1. Classification (NCBI taxonomy): domain Eukaryota; kingdom Metazoa; phylum Chordata; class Amphibia; order Gymnophiona; family Ichthyophiidae; genus Ichthyophis; species Ichthyophis bannanicus. Next base: position 1,121,306,721 of record CM066032.1, on the reverse strand, counting down.
TTTGATGGCATCGAAGGCTTTTCCCAATGTCTGGATCATCTGAGGTGACTTGTCAAACTTCCACTCAGATGATCCATTGCGGGAAAGCCCCTGATGCCATCAAATCCCTGGTGATCCAGCAGCCCCAAACCCCCCAATTAAAAATTTGCGTGGTGGCCCAGCGGCCCCAAACCCAACCCCTTCCCGGCACCTTTACAATGGAGTGAGAGCATTGCCCACGTGCTCTGGCATCACCATCTTGAAAAATGTTGGCACCTGGCCCTGCACGGCGCATCCTGGGATGCACTGGATGGGGTCAGACTGCCTTATAAGGCATTTTCTACCTTAAATTGCAATATGACATGCCTGGTGCATCCCAGGACACACCGTGCGGGGCCAGATGCTGCCATTTTTCAAGATGGTGGCACAGAAGTGCGTGGGTAACTCTCACGCTCTATTGTAAAAGTACCATCAGGGGGATGGAGAGTTCGGGGCCGCTGGACAACCAGGATTATTTTTAATTGGGGGGGGGGGGGGGAGAGAGGAGGAGGAAAAAAAAAGTCAGGACCGCTGGGGGTGGTTTTAATTTCTTTCAGGGACACTGGTCCCCTGACAGTATTTTGATGGCATTGGGGGCTTTTTCTGATGCCTGATCAGAAGGGGAGGTTTGACATTGGGGAAAGCCCCCGATGCCATCAAAATACTATCAGGGGCATGGCAGGATGTTTAAGCCACCTCAGACCCAGGCAAAGAGATATTGGTGCTTCATCTGGTTACAAAATCCTCTATGTGTTTCTCGGCATCGGGCACAGACATTATTAGCATGCCATTTTAATATGCGCAACTCTTGCCTTTAATTTAAATACGCTTCTTTTAATGTGTGTGCATGCTTTTCCTTTGCTGTTTATGCGCTCATCAGTCTCTCTTCTGCATTTGGTCTGTCAGAACTTGTGCTTATAAGTTGCATTATCTTTGCGCAAAGAGCAAACTGCTCTTTCTGCATCAGCCCAAGTTAGCCGAAGTCATCAATAGAAGTTGAAGCCTCCTTTCTTCACCCCTCCTAGAATCTGAGCACATCATGTATACCCAAATGGTCCCACACAAGAGACTTCAACTCAGGTTTTCTGCAAAGCCCTATGACAAAATAAAGAGGCCGACCCCAACAATTAGGCTACTTCAATAAAAGTTAGAATGTTTAAAGATATATAAAATCATCATTTGCTTTTGTGTGTGGAAATAGAAACATAGAAACATGATGACAGAAAAAGACCACATGGCCTATCTAGTCTGTCCTTCCATAACAACAACTACACCAGTCCACTTTTTACCTTTAGAGATCCTCTGTGTTGGTCCCATGCTTTTTTGAATTCAGTTACTGTCCTCATCTCTACCACCTCCACTGGGAGACTATTCCATGGATCCACTACTCTTTCTGTAAAGAAATATTTCCGCATATCACTCCTGAATCTATCTCCCTTCACCCTCATCCCATGTCCCCTCGTAGCAGAACTTGCTTTCAATTGAAAGAGGCTTTCTCCCTGAACATTTATGCCACAGAGGTATTTAAACATCTCAATCATATCACCTCTATCCCGCCTTTCCTCTAAGGTGTACATATTAAGATCCTTAAGTCTGTCCTCATATGCTTTATAATGAAGCCCATTAATCATTTTAGTAGCAACCCTCTGCACCGACTCCATCCTGTTCACATCCTTTTGAAGGTGCGGTCTCCAGAATTGCACACCATACTCCAAATGAGGTCGCACCAAAGACTTATAAAGAGGTATTATCACCTCCTTTTTTCTGCTAGCCATTCCTCTCCGTATGCACCCAAGCATCCTTCTAGCTTTTGCCGTCGCCTTTTCTACCTGTTTAGCTACTTTAAGATCATCAGACACAACCACGCCTAGGTCCCGCTCTTCTTTAGTGGACAAAAGTACTTCACCTCCTATACTGTATTGCTCCCTTGGATTGCTGCAGCCCAAATGCATGACCTTACATTTTTTAACATTAAATCCCAGCTGCCAAATTCTAGACCATTCTTCAAGCTTAGCTAGATCCCTCCTCATGTTATCTACACCTTCCTGGGTGTCTACTCTATTGCAGATTTTGGTATCATCCGCAAAGAGGCAAACCTTACCCGACAGCCCTTCCGCTATATCACTAACAAAGATGTTAAAAAGAATCGGACCAAGGACAGATCCCTGGGGCACACCACTGGTAACATCCTTCTCCTCAGAGTGAGCTCCATTTACTTGTACTCTTTGTTGCCTCCCACCCAACCAATTTCTAACCCAAGCAGCAACTTTAGGGTCCATCCCTAGGGTGCTCAGTTTGTTTATAAGTCGCCTGTGAGGAACAGTGTCAAAGACTTTACTGAAATCTAAATACACCACATCTAGAGCTCTCCCTCGGTCCAACTCCCTGGTCACCCAGTCAAAGAAATCAATCAGATTTGTCAGACAAGACCTGCCTCTGGTGAATCCATGCTGCCTCGGATCCTGTAATCCGTTGGACTCCAGAAACCTCACTATTTTCTCTTTCAGCAGCGTTTCCAATAATTTACTCACCACCGAAGTTAAACTAACCGGCCTGTAGTTTTCAACCACATCCTTACTTCCGCTTTTGTGTAAAGGCACCACATAAGCCTCTCTCCAGTCCTTTGGCACCACTCCAGACTCCAACGAGGCATTGAAAAGGTCAGTCAGTGGAGTTGCTAGAACATCCCCTAGTTCCCTCAGTATTCTAGGGTGTATCCCATCCGGTCCCATCGTTTTGTCTACTTTAAGTTGAGCTAGTTTCTCACGAACACAGTCTTCTGAAAATTGTTCAAGATGTCCCTCGCTTCTGTTCTTATTTGTGGGTGTTTTCTGAGGTCCTGCTCCTGGTTCTTCATCTGTGAACACAGAACAAAAATATTTGTTAAGCAATTCCGCTTTATCCTTATCAGCTTCTACATATTCCCCCCCTGCACCCTTGAGTCTGACAATACCACTTTTGCCCTTCCTCTTCTCACTAATATATCTGAAAAATGTCTTATCCCCCCATTTTATTGCATTGGCTATTTCCTCCTCCTTTTGAATCTTTGCCTTCTTGACTACTTTGCTAGCTTCTCTAAGTTTTTCCAAATACAGATGCCTGTCTTCCTCTCTCTGTGATCTCTTGTATTTCATGAAGGCCTCCCTCTTTTTCTTCACTTTTTCAGCTACTTCCTTCGAAAACCATAGCGGTCTCCTGTTCCTTTTGCCTTTATTTACCATTTTAACAAAAAGGTTGGTTGCCTTTAAAATACCCCCTTTCAGTTTTGCCCACTGTTTTTCTACATCCCCCAGCTGTTCCCATCCCACTAATGACTCCCTGAGGTATTGGCCCATCTTCGCAAAGTTAGTCTTCCTAAAGTCTAAGATCCTCACCTTGGAATGGATTATAACAGCCCTAGTCCTAATACTGAACCACACCATCTGGTGATCACTGGATGCAAAATGATCTCCCACTACAACATCAGAAACACTTTCACCATTGGTAAGCACCAAGTCCAGTATGGCCCCTTCACGTGTGGGGTCTGTTACCAATTGCCTGAATAGTTCTCCCTGTAGAGAATCCAGGATCTCCTTACTTCTAGATGATACTGCAGCAGGAATGTGCCAATCAACATCTGGCATATTGAAATCTCCTATCAGTAGCACTTCCCCTTTCCTAGCAATGCTGCGTATGTCTTCAATTAACTCTCTGTCCACCTCTTCCTCTTGTGAGGGAGGTCTGTATATCACACCAATGCAAATAGATTTCTCTTTCCCTCTTTCTAGTTTAACCTACAATGCCTCCTCTCTCCCTTTTAAGCTCTGTAATTCCAAAGCTTTAATAGTAGTTTTTACATATAGTGCCACGCCTCCTCCCCTTCTTCCTCCCCTGTCCTTTCTGAATAAAGTATAGCCAGGTATAGTTACATCCCAGTCATGGTTTTCTGTGAACCATGTTTCTGTAACTGCCACTAAATCCAAGTCAGCCACTCCCACCAACGCTTCAACTTCAGGGATCTTATTTCCCATGCTACGGGCATTAATACACACTGCTTTCCATATGTTACCCCTGTTACATTAAATACCTTTATGGAAATGGGTATCACCTACCTGGGGGCTTTCACTTACCTGGGGGCTTTCTTCACCCATCCCCAACGAATCTAGTTTAAAGCCCTCTTCAGTAGATTAGCCAGTCTACTACCAAAGATGCGTTGACCTTTCTTGGACAGATGGATGCCATCTCTGCTCTGCAACCCTTGGAACAGCATCCCATGGTCTAGGAAACCAAAACGCTCTCGATGACACCATCCACGCAGCCATGCATTCATCTCCAGGATGCGAGCCTCTCTGCCTTAGCCTTTACCCTCAACAGGGAGGATTGAAGAGAACACCACCTGTGCACTTAACTGCTTCACCCTCTGTCCCAGAGCCATGAAGTCACTTTTGATACGTTCCAAGGTATACCTGGCAGTATCATTTGTTCCAACATGGATTAGCAACATTGGGTAATAGTCAGTGGGCTTGATGAGTCTCGGCAAACTCTCCGTAACATCTTGGATTTTGGCACCAGGCAGACAGCATACCTCTCTGGACATCAAGTCTGGTCGGCAGATGGACGCCTCAGTACCCCTAAGAAGAGAGTCTCCAACCACCACTACCCTTCGTTTCCTTCTGGTCACTGATTCCACAACTTTGGGGTACTTGAACTCTGGTTCTTCCCTTTCCAAGGATGCTTTCACCTCCTCCACTTCCAGGGCTGTATAATGGTTCTTCAATTCAAGGGCTGGAGAAGTTGGATTGGTGATTTTGCAGGCCCTGGTGACTTGTGTCCAACCATCGACATTCTGCTGGCACCCATCTTCTCCTGTGCTGGAGAGCCTGGTTGCTGCAAGAAGCATCTCATCAATGTACTTTTCACTGTCTTGAATGCTCCTCAGCCTCGCCACCTCCTCTCTGAGTTCCTCCACTTGTTTCCTCAGAGCTTCAGCATGCAGGCTCCCTGCACATGGAACCGGTCCTTCAACTGGCATTAGGACCTCTGTCTGGACCGAGGCAGAAGCTATAACGGGGGCAACAGCTTTAGCAATACGATTTTTCCCAGCCATTGTTTTGTTCGTGGAGCTTAGGTATTATTTTTGATCTGTGGAGCCCTGGTTAGGAAAGCCTCAAAAGGGCAGGGCACTGGAGCCTTTTATGCAGGCTTCAACTGCACTCAGGAAACAGGCCCACTAACTCCTGATTAGGTGTTAGCAGTTTCTAAACCTGAGGAGGTTACTGGAGTTCAGCAACCTACTGTGCTCAAGGAAAGTTCCCCTAAAACAGCAAAAATGAAAGTAACCTTGACACTTTACTTGTCATTTTAAATATACAAGAAAAGAAAGACGAACAGTGCAAGATGAAATTAGACTTTACCTGCTAATTTTCTTTCCTGGAGTCCCTGCAGTCTGGTCCAGATGCATGGGTTATGCACTCCCACCAGGAGATGGAAACTGAGATCAGACTGACTTGATGATGTCACTCTGTGCAGACCTCCTCTGACTAGTGTTCCTGTAACAAGGCTGACTTCAGAGGAAACTATTATTAAGCAGATTTTCATACAATGCCACCAAATATACTCACTGAAAAACCTACTCTAGCTCCAAAGACCTCCGGAAAAATGTACAGAAACCCATCATTGGTTCTAATACCTGTGGGTTTTTCTTTTCCTTCAAAGTGATTTCAATTAAAAAACAACAACAAAAAAACCCCCAAATTAAGTGAACCTGAATATGGTCCCAAGACTGGCTGGCACCCGCAACCTTCCGGGTGTGCCAAACAAGCACCGTAGCTTCACAACTATGGCTTGGCTATTCTACAACAGCACAAGGCCCCGCCTCCAAGGTGACGACACATTTGACAAAAATAAATATAAATATATATCTATATCCCAAGCACGCCAACGTCTAAAGCTAGGCACAAACTAGGCATATGAAGGGCGGGTCCTGGAGTGGACTGGAGAGACCCCAGGAAAGAAAATTAGCAGATAAGGTCTAATTCCACCTGCCTCATCATCCCTCCAGTCCAGTCCAGTCCAGTCCAGATGCATGGGATGTACCCAAAGCAGTACCCAACTCTGGGAGGGAATCCAAAGAGCCCGGCTTTCCAGAACCTGTGACCCAAAGGCATGGTTCGCACCAAATTGGAGATTGCTAAAGCTTCACAGGCGCACAAGGGGAGAGAGGCATAGCCCAGTTGCGCCACAGAGACATCAAATAACTCCAAGCCAGACACTAATCAAGAAGAGAGGAAATCCAATGGAAACCGGCATTGATATAGCTGGAACTGCATGACTGAGCCTCACCAGCCAGCTATAGTGGGCTGTGAACCAGTTTCCTTCATCCCGTGACCTTTCCTTCTTAACCTTTCTTCATGATCTTGGCCTGTCACAACACATGGGTGTGCCCACTCGTGTGGCAGGCCATACCCTTGATCTTGTCATTACCCCTTCTGCCTCCTTTCTCATGCCCTCTGCCCTGGATTGACAATTTTTACATCAAGTTTGCTCTTCAAATTCCTCAGGCCACCGTGCCACCGTCCTTCCTGGCTTCATCTGACCCAGACACTTGTCTTGTCATATTATTCCCTCCACTCTCCAATAGTTTCCCCCTGCCGATCAGTTGCTTTTCTCTGATTTCTCGCTTCAGATGCCCAGGTCTCTTGCTGGAATTCTTGCCTTTCCTCTGCTCTGGATCAGTTACACCTCTTCAACCACGACTTCCCCTGGACCTTCCCGTCAGCCATGGTACCATTTCAGACTCAGTCTACTCCATTTCCATCTTCGTTGGTTTGAACATCTCTGGAGGAAATCTCGGACTTCTATAGCCTTGCAGCATTTCAGGTCTTGACATCAGCACTATTGCACTCTTATTCATCAGGCCAAATGTTCTTACATCTCCAAGCTCATCTCTGCAGCCCCCAATGCCACTCACCTACTATATTCAGTCCTTAAAACCCTGTTTAATATTCAGCCTTCCTTGTCCTCTTTCTTCTGCCGTTGCTACCTCAGCTCTATTCCTTTCCCAGCTTGCTTCCTTTTTCACCTCAAAGGTTCAGGATCTTCACGCCTCTCTTCCTACCTACCCCCCCCCCCCCACCCCGGCTTCATCTCCACCTGCCTCTGCTCTCTCCTCCCCTATCTCATGTGTTTGGGCCTCTTTTCATCCTCTCACCACTACTGTATTATCCATGTCCATCTCCACATCGTGGAAAACAAATTGTTCTCTGAATCCAGTGCTTTCTTCTTGGTTGTTAGAACCCTCATCTTTTTTGCCATTTTTACTTACCATGCTAAACACAAGCCTTTCCTCTGGCATCTTTCCCGCCCACTGGAAACATGCTGTAGTCCGCACACTCCTAAAAAAAAAAAAAAGTCCCTTGATCCTCTTGAACCAGCCCATTATCACCCAAGTCTCCAACCTCCTTTTTCTCTCAAAAATCCTTGAAAAAGCAATCTTTTCGCAACTAGTCCATCACCTTGATTCTATCCATTTTCTCCATCCCCAACAGTCCAGTTTCTGACCAGGCCACAGTGTTGAAACTATCATCCTAATTTTTTTGAATGAAATTCACACTGGGCAGAATCGTGGTGACCTTTCCTTGGCAGTATTCTCTTGATCTCGCTGCAGACTTTGATCTCATTGACCATTCCATTCTTCTCTCTCGCCTTCAGAATGCAGTACTTCGGGGCTCTGTACTTCGTTGGTTTCAACCTTCCCTTTTCTCACATTCTCTCTTTCTCGGTTCTTTCAGGCACCACCTCTCTTCCTTATGGGGTTCCACAAGGCTCAGTTCTCGCACTTCTCCTATTCAATATCTTTCTGGCATCACTCACTTTACTTATCCAACAATCAGGGTTATCAACATACTATTACGCTGATGGTTATGGTTTGGTTATGGTTTTAGGTACTTGATATACTGCCCTTTACTGTGTGTATCAGAGTGGTTTACAGATATAGTCTAACAGGCACTTTTTATTTCCTTGTCCCCAAAGGGCTCACAATCTAAGCATATTCTTCTGTATCATACCGGTCCCCTTCAGCTAGCTCTCTCCCCCCTTAATGCCTGCTTGTCTAAGGTCTCCAACTGGCTTGCTCAGAATTGTCTCTACCTCAATGAGTCTATGACTTCTGCTATATGGTTTTCTTTTGGTATTCCCTGTCCTTCAGTGACCCCAGTTCTTTCAAATTCCACTATTCCTCTGGTTTCCTCTTTCTGCTATCTTGGTGCAACTCTTGACTCTGATCTGTCTTTCCGTGACCACATCTCCTTGCTCATATGTCGGTCTTTCTTCTATTTACAACAGATTTGTGCCATCCGCCCCTTTCTCACTACCCTTGCTCTGACCACTCTTCTACTGTTTTTAGTCATGTCTCGTCTTGACATTTGTAATCTCTCCCTCGCTGGTCTTCCCCAGTCCCAACTTCACTGCCTACAATTGATACAAAATACTGCAGCTAGACTCTCGCCACAACCATAATCACTCCACTCCTCATCCAGCTCCACTGGCTTCCCATTGATTACCGTATCCACAATAAGGTTTTTACTCTAGTTCATCGTGCCATTTCACCAAAACACCACAGTATCTGGCTGACTTGTTACAATTCCACAAATCCACCCACAGCCTCCATTTGACCGACATTAACCGGTTACAGGGCCGGCCCGTCCATTGAGCAAGAATGTTTTTTGCACAGGGCCCCGCGTTTCAGGGGGCCCCGCGCAAACAACATTCTGCTTTTTTAAAAATTAAATTTAAAAAAAAAAAAGCTGGCTGCTGCCACTGCGGCAGCGGCAGAATGGAGTGTCCCGCGGGGCCCCCTCTGCCCGGCTGAGCTCTCCCTACCCAGCTGAGCCCCTCTGCGCCAGCTTTCAGATACGCGAAGGGAGAGTGTCTCCCTCGCGTCTGTTAAGCCCACAGGGGCTGATGGGAAGCAGGGGCTGATGGGAAATTTCCCATCTGCCCCTGCGGGCTTAACAGAGCGAGGGAGACACTCTCCCTTCGCGTATCTGAAAGCTGGCGCAGAGGGGCTCAGCCGGGCCGGGAGAGCTCTGCCGGGCAGAGGGGACCCCGCGGGACACTCCATTCTGCCGCTGCCGTGGCAGCAGCCAGCTTTTTTTTTTTTTTTTTTTAATTTTCCATGAGCCGATGGGGGTGGGGTTAGGACTGGTAATGGGCTATGGAGGGGGTTAGGACTTGACTTGAGGTGGGCTGTGGGCTGATGGGGGCTGTCTGGAAATGGGGTGATGTGGGGTTAGGACTGGTAATGGGCTATGGTGCGGTTAGGACTGATAATGGGCTATGGGGGAGCTAGGACAGGAAATGGGCTGATGGGGAGGGGTTAAGACTTGAGGTGGGCTGATGGGGTTAGGACTGGTAATGGGCTGTTGGGGGGGGTGTTAGGACTGGTAATGGGCTATGGGTGGGGTTAAGACTGGTAATGGGCTGTGGGCTGATGGGGGCTGTCTGGAAATGGGGTGATGGGTGGTTAGGACTGGTAATGGGCTATGGGGGGTGTTAGGACTGATAATGGGCTATGGGGGGGCTAGGACAGGAAATGGGCTGATGGGGAGGGGTTAGGACTTGAGATGGGCTGATGTGGTTAGGATTGGTAATGGGCTGTGGGCTGATGGGGGGGTTAGGACTGGCAATGGGCTATGGGGGGGGGCTAACTGGAAATGGGCTGATGGGGTTAGGACTGGAAGTGGGTTGATGGGGGGCTAGGACTGGTAATGGGTTGGGGGGTTGCTAGGACTAGAAATGGGCTGAGTGGAAGGGGAGGCTTGAACTGCAAATAGCTGATGGGGAGGGGGCTTGGAATGGAAATGGGCTGTGAGGGAAGGGAGCTAGGACTGAAAATGGGCTGATGGAGCAGCTAGGATAGGACTGGAAATGGGCTGTTGGGGGGAACTAAGATTGGAAATGGGCTGTGGTGGGGGCTTGAATTGAAATGGACTCATGGAGGGGCTAGAACTGGAAGTAGGCTCATGGGGGGGCTTGGACTGGAATTGGGCTGAGTGGAGGGGAGCTAGGATTTGACATGGGCTGATGGTGGGGCTAGGAAATGACTGGAAATGGGCTGATGGGGGGACTAGAAGGGAATGGATGCTGGGTGAGACTGGAACTAGAAGGGAGCTAATGTTGAGGGAGGATTAGAATGGGATGGGGCTGGGAGAGTAAAATGGAGAGGGGAAAAATATTTTGTGTGGGAGGGATGAAAAATCTACAATTGGCCGGATATTGGGAGAGTAAGTGGGGATTGAGGATGGAGGGGTAAAATTTGTGTGGATGAAATAGGAATGAGGAAAGAGCAAAAGGAGAAAGATTAGTATGTTAAAGCAGATGTAGAGAGAGAGAATGGAAAAAAAACTAGAAGAGAGAAGAAAGGACAAATGGACAGCAGACGATGGAGAGTTAGCAGAAAACATGAAGAAACCAGAAGAAAGTGGCTGGAGCAATTGCAACTGAAAAAAAATGCACAAAAGGTAGAAAGATATCTCTTTATTTTGAATTTATTAACTGGAATATGAAAGCTCTGGGAAATGTGCATCATTAACGTCTGCGCTTTGTTTGGTACAAGAGGAAATTAATTTATAGTTTTATTTCTACAGTGTTGTTGTACATTCCAAGTTTGGCCTTTGGGGTTCCCAGTTTAATTATTGCCTTCCTGTTTCTAAATTGTGATTCCTTGTTTGGTGATGGTCTATGTTCTGCATGTGTAACTGAGCTGAGGTATTCTATTTATGTAATTCCTATTTGACATTGCCACTTGTTCTCTTTCCCCAGTATTCTTTGAAATGTATTGGTTTAATATTTGCAGTGTTGCCTTTTGATAAGTAGGGTATGGTGCTTTGTGAGTCCTGGTAATGCTGTCAGGATACGGCGGGTTTGCTATGGGTTCTAAATGGGCAGCGTTTGTAGTAGTTCCTAATGTGCCTGGCGGTTGGCACTGGATTATAGTAATGTAGAAATCTTTTAGTCTTTCTTTATCCATACACTCATTAAGAGACATGTTTACTAAAAGTTAGTGTATGGTAACATTATGCAAATATTTATGCAAATGAGGCCACTTATGCAAATGAGGCCCCGCACCGAGTCTCCGCACATGGCCCCGCACCCCCCTTGGGCCGCCCCTGACCGGTTACATCTTCCCTCTTCATCACGTGCCCATTTACACTTGACTCACCACTCTTTCTTCTTTCTGGGTCCCTCCCTATGGAATTCCCTTCCCACCTCCCTCCATTTAGAAACAGTCTTCCATAGATTCAAGTCTAGCCTGAAAACTTATCTCCTTTGATCTTTCCCCTACCAGTCCTTGAGAACCTCTCAATCTCTCTCTCTCTCTCTCTCTCTCTGAACCCCTGCCTGTTTTGCTTTTTGTCTGTGTGTCAGTGTTCCTTTCCTATCTCATACTGTAGTTCTTTTCTCATTCTGGCTTTAGCCATCTTCTGGTTATTTTGTTGACTGTACACTGCCCTTATGTAATGAAGGTGCGGTCTATCAAGTACTTGAATAAACAAACAAACCGCTGCATGTTGAGGGACTCTGGGAGGCTCACCAGGAAAAATATGGACATGAAACCGCCATCGTCCAAGCAAGTCCCAAGAGACTAGAAGGACAAAGCCCCTGGGCTGCTATGAGACCCCTGAAGCCATGTGCCTCTGAGAAAAAAAAATGACAAAAACATGAGCTCACAAGACAGTTGTCCCAAACAGCACCAACAGAGCCATAAACCAAGAGCATCCTGTCTGCTCCTACTAGCCTGGATAGGAAAGGCTCATTCAGGTACCTCAAGTGATCAGGCACGGCAGAGAACCTTAAAAAAACCTCATGCGTGGAAGGGGGCACCCCAGCCGACTCCTTCCCCGCATCACCCCACCACTAGCAAGGGGGAGCTCCAGATCTCTCAGCAGGACCATGTCACTGCCTGCAACTGGAGCACCACATCCACTCCAGAATCAGACAAACCGGGATCCAGAAAGGCCAAGTCCATCCCTCCTCCATGGAGAGGACTCCTTGCTATGAGCCCGATGAGGGCATGTCTACCCGTGCGCTTGGTGAACAGCACAGCCACTACTTAGGCAAGCAGGAGCTCCCAACTAACCCCTGCCCTCACTGGGGCCATCAAAGGGAGGGCAAGGTGTTTCCGCCCCCCCCCACCAGTTCCACCGAAACCAGGGAACCATACTCCTAAGGTCCAGAGCTAGCACATCCATCCATGGACCAGACCCCTGTTGCTCTATGCAACGGAAGCTATGTGGGCAGCAACTTTGAGGCTGCAAACGGGCAGTAATGGGCGACCAGCCGTTTCTAAAGCCCAGCCCAGGAGCCAACCAGAAGACTATAGGGGTCCCGCCATGGTACCAAATAGAGAGGAGGCTGTCCCCTGATTAACTTCCCCCTATCAGACCATTAAGGTGGTTGGTCATGTCAATCCCTCTGAACCATGACCAGCTTGAAGAACTCACCGCACCTCTGAACCTAGAACCGTGGTTCAAGAAAAAGGAAATCCATATATACATTTGAGGCTCAGGAGTTCACAAGCAACCAAAACAGATGGGTCTCCTCTTGCCACCCCCTGGCACGGCACAGCAACAGATACTGAGCTCCATGCATTCCTTTCCCTGTAACTATCCTCTGTTTTTGTTCTTTTTGTTCTTTTTTTTTTGCTGAATATCCATTCAATGCCCCGATCTGGACTGGGTATGAGGCCGCACACAGAGAAAACAGAGGGAGCCAAAGCAAGCCTCCCCCCCCCCCCCCCCCACTAGGTAGTCTCTTCTGTCCTATGCAGAAAAGGCACAATACCACAGCACAAATATCCATTGAGTAAGCTTAGGCAAAAGAGTAATTAGGCCTTACCTGTTAATTAGCGTTCCTGAAGGAACTCCAGTCCAGTCCTTTTCCTCTGGGTTGTGATCCCCTTCCAGCAGCTTGGAGGATGAGCACATCATCTTTTTTATGACACTAGGATATAAATACCACTGACACTTCCCACTAGCTCCAGTATCCTATTGACAAAGCAGACTTAATGAAGAGACAATTAAGCAAATGAAAACTAACAATAACCAACTCCAAAACTGTAAACTACCACCTCCCGCCTCTCTGGGAAGGAACTTCCCACCCCCCCGAAGAGGAGGAGGCTTACCTGATACCACACTTGCCCTTACCCAATCAACTACCAGGGCACTTTGCCTTCCATACCACCGCCCTTCTTCTTCTCTTGCCTGCTTCCAGTTTCGTGAAGAAAGCTCTAAGAACGCATTGAGCAGAACAGTTGCTGCATGTTAATAACAAGCTGAACTTCCCCGAAGAAACCGCATGGGCGGTGAAATGCATCAGCGCTCAGGATTAGCGTTGGGAGCTGCGTCTTGACTCAAACCGTTTTTCCAGATAAGCAATTTTTGCTGTTTTTAATGTGGTTTAATGAGTCGTGATTATACCTACAGCTTAGTTACATTTGAATAGTGACTGCATTTGAAAGATTATATCTTTAAAGGGAATATTTAGGTCCTTGATGTAACGAAGGGGATTGGAGTTCTAAGGTTTGTGCCTGATATGACCCTTCCCCATTCAATCTGAGACCTATTCCTTTAATAACACAGTATTTTCTGAATGTGTGAGTGAATTGAGCAATTTTATTTGGTTTTTGATGCTTCCAGTTTCGGCCCAGCGCCATCTGTTTTGAAACCTAAAATGGGTGGGATCAGGGACTGGACTGGAGTTCCTTCAGGAATGGTAATTAGCAGGTAAGGCCTAATTACTCTTTCCTAAGCGTCCCTCCAGTCCAGTCCCTTTCATCTAGGATGTAACAGAGCAGTTCAAGCCCGGTAATGCTTGGCGGACGTCTGCAGGGAAGACCAAGTCGCCACTCTACATATGTCCAGCGGCGGAACCAGACTGAATTCCGCCCATGAAGTCACTTGGGATTGAGTAGAATGCGCCCTGAACCCTACTGGAGCCAGCCTTCCCTTCTGGATATACACTGAAGCAATGGCTTCCCTGATCCACCTGGAGATGGAAGCTTTGGCTTCCGCTTCTCCCTTACGCGGCCCACCGCACAATACAAACAAGTGTTCCGATTTCCGGAACACCGCTGTGCGGTCCAGAGAACGCTTCAGCACTCTGCGCATGTCTAAACGGTGCAAATGCGCATCGTTCACCCCCTGTTCAACCTTAGAGAAGGAAGGGAGAGAGACTGGCTGATTCACATGAAAGGACGAAACCACTTTGGGCAAAAAGAAAGGTACCGTCTGCAAAACCACTTTTTCTTTAAAGGAGATGAACGGCGGACAACACGACAACGCCTGAAGCTCCGAAATATGCCTAGCCGAACAGATAGCCACCAGAAAAACTGTTTTGAGAGTCAAGTCCTTCAACGAGGCCCGCTCCATCAGCTCGTAAGGCTCCCCAGCTAGAGCATCCAGTACAAGTTTGAGGCCCTAAGGAGGGACCGACGACCTCTGCTAGGACCGCAGGTGCTGCATTGCCCTCAGGAACTGACTTATGTCAGCATGTTCCCCTAAGTCCTTCCCTTGAACCTTGCCCCTGTAACAAGAAATAGCTGCCAGATGCACCCGCAATGAACTTGCCGCAAGGCCTTTCTTGAACCCCGCCTGTACAAATTCCAAAACCTCTGGAATTGACACCGCGAGAGGCTTCTGCTGGTCTGCACACCAGCCCTTAAATATGCGCCAGACCCTCACATATGAAAAGCAGGTGGAACACTTGCGAACATTCAGCAATGTGGAAATCACTGCCCCCGAACAGCCTTGCTTACGGAGTCTTGCCTTTTCAATAACCAGGCCGTAAGCGAGAATAGATCCACCTGCGGCATCCGCACGGGGCCTTGAATCAGGAGATCGTCTCTCACTGGAAGGCGCCAAGGACGATCGGCCAACAGCCACATGAGGTCGGCATACCACAGGCGCCGAGGCCAGTCTGGGGCTATAAGAACCACCCACCCTGGGTGGCCTCTACTCACTAGAGGACCCTGCCTACGAGAGCCCACGGAGGAAACACATACAGAAGACCTTCCATGGGCCACTGCTGAAAAGAGCATCCAGGCCCTCCGACATCCTTTCTTTTCTTTGGCTGAAGAATCTGCTCGCTTTGGCAGACTTCCAGCGTGCCATTAAGTCCATGATGGGAGTCCCCCATTGACGCACCACCTGCTCGTACACCTCCTGACAGAGTTCCCACTCACCGTGATCCACTTTGCACCTGCTCAGGTAGTCTGCCGTGATATTTTCTACTCCGGCTACATGCTGCGCCGACAAGGCCAGAAGATGGGCCTCGGCCTATTCCAGCAGGCTCTCTGCTCCAATAGAGGACTGCTCATGCCACCTTGACGGTTGATGTATGCCACCATGGTCACATTGTCCGATAGCACCCGGACCGCCCTCTGACGGACACAATGCTCGAATGCTCTGAGAGCCAGGGCTACTGCTCTCATCTCCAATCTTTTGATGGACCACTGGGCCTCCCGCACACTCCAGAGGCCGGGGGCAAATTGTCCCTTGCAGTGGGCCCCCCAACCGGACCGACTGGCATCTGTCGTCAACTGCAGCCACAGCAGAGGCTCGAGGGGCATGCCGTGTTTCAGATTCCCTGGATGGAGCCACCAGTGCAAGGCCCCTCTGGTCAGCGGCAGACAGGGGAGCCATGCAGACAAGGGCTGACACTGATGAGACCAGTGACGGAGCAGGGACCACTGAAGTGGTCGCATGTGGGTCCTGGCCCAAGGCACTAATTCGATTGTCGCTGCCATGGTCCCCAACACCTGCAGGTAATGCCAAGCTGAGGGCGCTGTTATGGTTAAGAACTGACTTATCAAACATCGTAGCTCCCTTGCTCTCTGAACCGGCAAGAACACCCTGCCCTTGCTGGTGTTGAACCTTGCCCCGAGATACTCTATTTCCTGAGGGGGAACCAATCTGCTTTTTGCAAGATTGATCACCCACCCTAGACTCCTTAGGAGCCCGACAACTCTGTCTGTCGCCCTTAGACTCTCGTCCTTGGACTTCGCTCAGATCAACTAGTCGTCGAAGTATGGGTGGACCAGAATCCCTTCCTTGCATAGGGCCGCGGCCACCACGACCATGACTTTGGTAAAGATATGCGGAGCCGTCGCCAGGCCGAATGGCAATGCCTGAAATTGAAAGTGTCCCCTTGGTACCACAAACTGCAGAAATTGCTGATGCGACTCGTGGACAGGAATATGTAAATACTCCGCCATGAGGTCAGAGAACTCTGACATCAGAAACTCCCCCTGTCGCACCGCCACTATCATGGACTTCAGGGTTTCCATGTGAAAATGAGGGACCCGGAGGCAAGGATTGACCCACTTCAGGTCTAGGATCGGGTGAAAGGATCCCTTTTTTGGGGTACTACAAAATAGATAGAGTATCGACCGCAGCCGTTACTGGTCTATGGGCACCGGCACGACCGCTACCAACAACAGCAGCCACACCAGTGTTTCCTCCACCGCTGCGATCTTGGCCGGGGATCTGCAAGGAGACTGCACGAATGATGGAAGAACTGATCTTGCAAATTCGAGGGCATACCCTTCTCGCACCACCTCCAGAACCCATTGATCGGAGGTGACCCGGGCCCAGGCCAAGAAAAACTGCCGCAGACATCCTCCCACTGGCAGAACCCCCTCCTGGGCCCCCGTGGTCTCATTGAGGCTTCCTAGGACCAGAGATGGAGGAAGAGGCACCAAATCCCTTCCCCACCCCTCAAAATCCTCGGAAACCCTGCCCCCTAGAGAGGAAGCGACCTCTCTGAAAGGGCGCCGACCGAGCTGACCTAAAGTTCCGTGCATCCCGTGGCTGAGGGCGCACTGGAGCAGGAGTGTGACTCTGCTTCGGCCTATCCTCAGGGAGCCTGCCTCCCTTAGACTCCCCCAGTTCCTTTACCAATTTGTCCAGCTCCTACCCGAAAAGCAACTTTCCTTTAAAGGGGAGCCTGCTGAGGCGGGTCTTAGAAGAACCATCTGCCGCCCAGTTGCGGAGCCAAAAGGTAACGACACACCGCTACCACCGAAGCCATGTTCTTGGCCAAACTCCTGATGAGATCATATTGGCTATCCGCCAGGTAGGCTGCTCCCGACTCAATTCTTGCCGCTTCCCCCGGTGATTCACCTGGGAGGACACTAGCCAGTTGGAGCTGCTGGGACCACTGCAGGCAAGCTCGGGCTACCCAAGCCCCACACTCTGACGCCTGAAGAGCTAAGGGACTGATGTCAAAGGCTTGCTTTAACAACATGTCCAGCTTCCTATCCTGGGCATCCTTAAGGGCCGCACTGCCCTCCACTGGTATCGTTGTCTTCTTAGTGACAGCCGCCACAGCTGCATCCACTCTAGGTGAGCGAAACAATTCCTTCTCCAGCTCTGGCAAGGGGTACAAGCGCGACATAGACCGCACCCCCCTTAAACCGGATTCCGGCTGATCCCACTCCTCTTGAATCATCTGTTGAACCACCCGGTGGACTGGGAAAAGCTTTTGAGATTTCCTGACCGCCTGAATCAGCGGATCCTCCAACACCTCTTCCTCTGTTGGGGCACTGACCTCAATGTTGAAAACCTTCAGAGATTTGCCAATCAAAGACGGCAATTCTTCTCTGCGGAAGACCCGAACAATCTGGGCTTGCTCCTCCTCTGGGATTTCACCTTCTTCGAGTTCCTCCTCATCTTCCCCCAACTCACGGTCCGAGACCTCCCCTTCCAGGGGGCCCAGAGAGCTCCCTCATTCGCAAGTCTAGCCTGCTTAGGCAGTACGCCTGCATCCTTTTGCTCCTTTGAATCTGCCTGCCACACAGCTATGCACCCCTGCACTCCCCATGTGCTCCCTGCTGCCGCAGACAGAATGCCCTATGTAGCAGCAAAATGAATTCTGGGGAGAAGCCCCCCCCAGGTTCCCTCCAACCCTCCCGTCGAAGTAGAGGGCCTGGGCTGAGGTTCCGGAGGGACCGACTGTTCTGAGGCTGAGGGCAGAGGAGACAGGAGCATTGCATCCAGAGGCTCCCCTGACTCCAGGGAGGCGGACAGCCGCGGGTCCTGGGACATACCAGCCTGGATTCCCTGCTCCACCGTGGCTGCCTCAGCCATGCAGCCTCTGTACACCCCGGTCTCTGACACCGCTCCCCACCGGGTCCCGCAAACCAAGCACTGCGGTCTCACCGGCATGATGACATCCACTTATATATCTATAGCTATCAAATATATACCTATAGCTATATAAGCAGCTACACCCATAAATGTAGACCGATGAACCCTTATTTTTCTATTCTTTATCTTTTTTTTTTTTTTTTTTTATGAAAGCCTAGCAGCAAAGGTAGCTTCAATCAAAGAAAAAAGGCAGGCTTCCTCTGAAAGACTGCCCAGGGGCGTTCCATTGAAAGGCGCGCGAAAGGCGCAAAAAAAGGGAACATCTACCTGTTCCGTACCGAACTTCTCCCGATGGCAGCAGGCCCCACTGAAACACGCGGCTGGTGACCACGTGGCTGACTTGGCTCGCCGCCGTGCTCCTCCTCTAAGCTGTGCTGCCAATTCTCGCTGCTTTCCCCCCGCTGACTGCAGACTCCTTTCTAATACACCATCAGGGATCGGCTCTTCTGACTGCCTGTGTGCTCCCGCCCTTGCACTCAGTAGCCTTGAGGGCTTTGGCAGCGGGGAGGGAGAGATGGCAATGGCAGGCAGACTCACTGAAGCAGTTGGAGAACCCGGATCAGGACCCGATAAAGCTTTCTTTCTTTTTTCCCCTGCGGCATGCAGGAAACCTCCTCCTGTCCCCAAAAGGCCATGGGGGGGGGGGGGGGAAACTAGCCTACTCGGCACAGCTCTCTAAGGCAGATAAAGAACAAAGAAGAAATAAAATGAACACAAAGAAACCCCCAAAAATTCCTAAGTGTCTCTCCAGTAAGCCAAATCTCCTGGCTTACGGACTCCCTCCAGCGGCTTTGAGACTGAGCATACTGGAGCTGGTGGGAGGTGCCAGTGGTATTTATATCCTAGTGTCATCAAAAAGATGACGTGCTCAGTCTCCAAGCTGCTGGAAGGGGAGCACAACCCAGAGGAAAGGGACTGGACTGGAGGGACGCTTAGGAACAGGCTGCCAGTGTGAAGGAAAGGGAAGGCCATGCTAAAGGAATAGACAACATTCCTGAATAAGCTGGGATGGCTCCTAAACCCTTATTAAGGGGGGCCAGCGAGAACCACTGCTTACCCCAGAATGGACAACGTGGGATACATATCTCATACTGGGAAACAGAGGCACTTGTGCCCTGGAGTGGCCGCTGAAGGAAACAGGCTACCGGGCCTGAGGGACTACGGCCTGATTTAGTACGGCAACTCCTATGGACGTTATATTCAGAGGAGGAAGAAAACCAAAGACAAAAGATACCTTTAGACTTTAAAACAGAAGCCACAGTCAAGGAACAAGGGTTTCAGTCTCCAGACCATTCCATTTATCCAGAAAAACACCTGACTAGATGAACTACAAGGGAAATCCTAGGCCCCTCTTCTAAGGCAGATTTCCAAGGCCGAGCCGGCCTGATGCCAACCCTTGCCAAGCCCCGGAGGAATGGGAAAACGAATTGCCACAGCAAGCCTTACCCCTCTTGGGAGCTGCTCTCACAGCCAGGCAGGATGCAAAACCAGCAAACTGGCTGCAAACAGTTTGCTATCCTGGCATCAGACTGTCTACTGCAGCCAATACTCTTACAATTAGAGCAGCCAATTGACTAGTGGATGGCTACAGCAGAGTGACTGTCCAGCCCTCACCTGCAGGTCTCTCTATTGTGAGCCATACCGCTGAGGCACCAGCCACAAAGGCAACAGCCCGGCGCCATCCTTTTAAGGAAATCCCCAAGCCCACTGTGGGGCCTTGACCCTAGTCCTAACAAGACTATGTGCCAAGCAGCTTCTGGGTTTTCTTGGCAAGCTATCTGCTGAGGCGCTGGAGAGCAAAGAGATCTACTAAAGATCAGAAGGGGCACCAGTGGCAATCAACCCTGATCTTTCGGTCATGAGGCTGTTACTCTAACCACTAGGCCACTCCTCCACACTTATCTTCTGCTTCCTTTCCTCTACTTTTCTCTTTTTTTTTGTATTTTTAAGGAGAATTGCAATGGCCATACGACCAGCCGCTAGGAAGGATACAGAGGCATTATAATATCCTTGGTTTTATTCTCCATTCCTTTCCTTATGATTCCTAACATGCTATTTCCTATCTTGGCCGCCACTGCACACTAGGCGGAGGGTTTCATCGTGGATAATACGTTGAAACCCTCCACCCAGTGTGCAGCGGCAACCAAGAAAGCAAATAGAATGTTAGGAATCATAAGGAAAGGAATTGAGAATAAAACCAAGGATATTATAATGCCTCTATATTGTTCCATTTGTTTAACCACACCTTGAATATTCAGCTTACCATATCTTAAAATGGATATAGCTAAATTAGAAAAGGCACAAAGAAGAGTGACAAAAATAGTAAAGGGAATGAAGGATACCCCTATGAGGAGAGGCTTAAAAGGCCGGGGCTCTTCAACTTGAAAAAGAGATGGCTCAGGGAGGGATACGATAGAGGTCTATAAATTAATGATGGAGTGGAATGGGTAAACGTAGATTGGTTCTTTAAGCCATCAAAAAGTAGAAAGACTAGAGGACACGCAATAAAGCTACAATGCAACCCATTTAAGACTAATAAGAGAAAATATATTTTTACTCAACACGTAATCAAACTCTGGAATTCTTTACCAAAAGGATATAGTAAAAGCTGTTAATGTAGCTGGGTTTAAAAGGGGTTTGGACAAGTTCCTGGAGGTCCATAAACTATTATTAGAGAACCCGGGAAACCCACTGCTTGTTCCAGGACAAGCAATGCGGAACCTGTGTGCCTCTTTGGGAACCTGCCAGGTACTTGTGGAATGGATTGGCAACTGTTGGAAACAGGATACTGGGCTCGATGAACTTTGTTCTGACCCAGTAAGGCAGTTCTTATGTATGGCTGCACCATGGGGCGATTCAGAGGCATTATAATATCCTTCATATTATTCTACATTCCTTTCTTTATGATTACCAGCATTCTATTTGCTTTCTTGGCTGCCACTGCACACTGGGCAAAGGGTTTCAATGTATTATCCACAATGACGCCTAAATCCTTTTCTTGGGTGGTGGTTCCTAATGTGGAACCTTACACTGTACAATTTACAGTCCCAGGCTATATAATAAAGAAATGAAAACACTGCAATTGCAGGTTATACTCAGCAAAAATAGCGTAGTTACTGACCTGTAACAGGCGTTCTCCAGGGACAGAAGGAATCAGTCCTCACTTATGGGTGACGTCAGCACTGACAGAGCCCGCACGGAGCAATTCCCAAGCTTTCAAAGAAAGCCTTTGGGATTGCTACCACGCATTTGTGGTCCTCTTCCCACCCAAGAGTGCCATCTTGCTCAGTCAGCTCCCTTAGCTCGAGCCCTACCAAGCAGATGACAAGGGAAGGACAAAAATTCAGCAACTCATCAGGGGAGGCGGGAGGGTAGTGAGGACTGATTCCTGCTGACCCTGGAGAACACCTGTTACAGGTGAGTAACTACGCTTTCTCCAAGAACAAACAGGAAGTCAGTCCTTACTTATGGGACTCTCTAGCTACAGGCTACCGAACCTGTAACCAAAAAACGCCTCCATAAGGCCGTAAGCAGAAGCCGAAACCGGAAGGAGCCCGAGTCCTCGAGTACTTGGGGCGAAACCCTCGATAGCTGTGAAGAAGGGTCGGAGGGCAGGAGTTGCTTATACCCTGAACAGATTATGGAGTACAGCCTGGCTGAAGGCACTGTCTCGGCAGGACTCCCTCTCCAGGCAGTAGTGGGTGGCGAAGGTGTTCATAAAAGACCATGTTGCCGCTGGCAGATGTCCATCATGGGCACGGAGCGCAGCGAGGCCACCGAGGCCGCCTTGGCTCGGACCCCATGTGCAGTGACTCGACGATCCAGAGGGACGCCCGCCTTCGTATGAGCGAACGCGATGCAGTCCGCCACCCAAACAGAGAGGGTGCGCTTGGTGACTGCTTGTCCCTGCCTATTGGGATTGTAGGTCATGAAGAGCCAGTCAGACTTGCAATGAGTCTGGGTACGCTGCAAGTAGAAGGTGAGGGCCCGCTTGCAGTTGAGGGGTGTGGAGAGTCGCCGACGCCTGATCGGCGTGGGGCCTCAGGAAGAAGGTCAGGAGCACTATCTCTTGGTTGAGATGAAAGGCCGACATGACCTTATGTAAGAACTTAGGATGCATCCAGAGGACAACCCTGTTCCGATAAAACCTGGTGTAAGGGTCGCAGAAGTGAGGGAGTTGTGTGTTCTGAGGGCTGGCGAAGAGGTCCATCGCTGGAATGCCCCAGCGTAGAAACAGCCAGCCTGCCACTCTGGGATCGAGGCGCCACTTGTGGGGTGCAAATGATTCTGCTGAGCCTGTCCGCCAGGCCATTCTCCTGCCCCGGGAGGTACGTCGCCTTGAGGGACATCCTCCGCCGGGCGGCAAAAGAGCAGATGAGGACTGCTTCCCTGCAGAGAAAGCGCGACCCCGTGCCCCCCTTCTTGTTGATATAGAACATCGCTACCCGGTTGTCGGTCTGCATCAGAACCGACTTCCTGCTGAGGACATTCTTGAAGGCCCTCAGGGCCCACCGGATGGCCCGGAGCTTGAGCAGGGCTATCTCCTGTTCAGCCTCCACTGGCGACCACTGTCCCTGTGTGCAGAGAGACCCGCAGTGGGCCCCCCACCCTAACAAGGGAAGCATCCATGGTCAGTACCACATCGTGCTGTGGGGGCTGGAAGGGTGATCCTTGCAGGAGGTTGCGGGGGTTTTGCCACCAGTTCAGGGACAAGCAGAGGTCGGGAAGAACCCTGACCGAGGTCCCTGAGGTGCCTGAGGGACTGGCTGCATTGGGTACTGAGAAACCACTGAGCTGTCCGCATGTGCAGGCGGGAGTGACGGACCACATGCATAGTCGAAGCCATATGGCCCAGGAGACATACCATGGACCGAGCGGTGACCTGGTGAGCCCGGAGGCGGGTGGAGCAATCCACCGGCAAGAAGGCCATGGCCTGCCGAGTATCGAGGCGCGCCCCGATGAACTCGAGATCCTGCGTCAGCTCGAGGTGAGACTTTGGGTAGCTGACCAAGAACCCTAAATTCTCCAAGAGGAGGACAGTGCGTGACATCGCTTGCTGGGCCTCCTCAACGGAGGAGCCCGTAACGAGACAGTTGTCAAGGTAGGGAAACACCGACACGCCCCGGTGCCGAAGGTGAGCGGCGGCCACGACGAGAAACTTCGTGAAGACCAGTGGGGCGGATGCAAGGCTGAAGGGGAGCACCCTGTACTGGAAGTGCTCTCCCTGCACCCTGAAACGCAGGTACTGCCTGTGTTGGGGGTGGATCAGAATATGGGTGTAAGCGTCCTTTTGATCCAAGCAGCATAGCCAGTCGCCCTGCTGGAGGAAGGGCAGCATCACGCCAAGAGATAACTTGAATTTTTCCTGCACCAAGAAGTTGTTTAGCCTGCAGAGGTCGAGGATAGGCCGCAGACCCCCCCCCCCCATCTTTTTTGGGACAAGGAAGTACCGGGAATAAAGCCCCGACCTTGAAGGTGGGGAGAGACCTTCTCGACTACCCAGTGGACGAGGAGAGAGTGTAATTCCTGCTGCAGCAGAAGCTGGTGTGCGGGGAGTCGAGGAGGCTCCGCCAGGGAGAAAGGGGGTGGGAGCCTGTCGAAGTGAAGGCGATAGCCCTCCCAGATGACCTGGAGAACCCAGGTGTCCAAGGTGATAAACGCCCACGACAGGGCGAAGCTGGACAGGCGTCCCCCTACGGGCTACTATATTGTCGGAGAGTGAGGGGCTATGCCGCTCGCGTCAAAACCCCTGAGGGGGTTGTGGGGGAGCCGGCGTCTGGGCCTTCGGTCCCTTTGGTTTCTGGTGACCCTGGCCAGACTTCCCCTGCGTGGGAGTGGTCGGCGCATGGGTAGCCGGGTACGGCGGGTAGCCACAGTACTGGAGGCCTTTCCTGGGGAAGAAGGGCTTCTTGGTAGGCTGCTTCTTCTGAGGCAGCGTAGAGTTCTTGCGCTAGAGATGGGTCCTAGTGACATACTCCGTCTCGATCTCAGTCGCCTTCTCCTCCATCGACTTACCAAAAAGTTGCTCGCCAAGGCAGGGCACGTCCAGGAGCTTCCCCTGCTCCCACTGCTCCAAATCTGAAGATTGGAGCCAAGCCTGGCGGTGGGCTCGGATGCCCACGGCCACCACCCGAGCCGAAGTCTCAAAGCCATTGTAGGAGGCTCGAGAGATATACTTGGAGCAATCAGCAACTGACTTCAACGGTGTGCGTATCCTATCGAGGGGCTCGCCCTCGAGGCCCGCGGAGAAGCCTCCAAGTTCTTTTGCCAAGTCGCGGAGGAACATACCCATATATAACTGGTATGCCTGGATGTGACAGGAGAGCATGGAACCTTGATAGGCCTTGTGACCCAGGGCATCAAGGGCTCTGGAATCTCAGCCCGGTGGGACTGAGGAGAGTGACTTCGGACTTTTCTGCTTCCTCATGGCTGATTCCACCACCATTGAGGTGTGTGGAAGCTGAGTCTTCCGGAAGCCTGGCCCTCGCTGCACCTTGTACATTGTGTCAAGGCACTTGCTCGCGATGGGGACTGAGGCCGGGGCCTCCCACATGCGGAGCAATAGCCGGGAGAGGATCGGCGGTACCAACACTGTGAGGGATTCCCTGGGCGTGGCCTCGTACTGAAGGATATAGAGTTCCTCAGCACGAGGGTCTTCCTAGGCCTGGGTGACCAGGATGAGGGCCGGAGCCATATCCTGAATAAACACCAGAAAGGAGGCGTCCTCGGGTGGTGAACACCGCTGGAGACCAAGCGGCAAGGGGTCCGACGGAAGATCCCGGTGGGTGTGGGTCTCCGGGGATTTGTCCCCATCAGATTCCCAGTCCAAGATATCGGTCGAAGGATCCGAGCCGGGCGGTTCACCCTGTCTGATAGCTGGCAGCCTGGAGCTGGAGGCCCTGGACGATCTCACCCCCGAGGAACGGGAGAGCGAGCAAGACAGACGTCGTGGATCCTCACAAGGTCCATGGCTCTCGGGGGTTTCCTGGACGGAATAGGGTATCCCATGTGAGGGACCCGCAGTCTCTGGGCGCAAGTCAGCGAAGTTGGCTTGAGCGCCTGCTGGGAAGCAATGAACACCGAAACGCTGCGTTCTAGCGCCAGCATATGGGACTCCCACTCGGGCATGGGGCCCTGGGATGCCGATACCAGGGTCACCGGATCAGGCATCAAGGAGAGGGGGTCCTCACCAGGATGGCCCTCAGGAGACTTGGCACCTTCACCAGAGGGCTCCATTTCTCTGCGAGGTACCATGCGGGGCCTCTCCTTGTCCAACTCTCGCGAACGTACCTTGCGGGCCTGCTCCTTGTCCGACTCTCGGGAACCCCGAATGGCGCTAAGCGACTGGGCGAGGGAGCGCTCGCACTTGTCAGGGGCCCCAGATAGCGAATTCGAGGCCTTTTTTTTTTGTTCTACCTCGGGGGACCCCTGGTCCGAATGCTGCCTAGAACGCGGTGCCACAGGGGGAAAACCCACCGGATGGGAGATGACCGAGGGTGCCACCAGAGACTCTGAGGCAGCCTTTCGAAAAATGTCTTTAGATTTCTGCTTGCGATTGAGCAGGGTCTTAGAGGACATTTTCTTACAGAGCAAACAGAGCTCTGGGTCATGGTTGGCTCTCAGACACCTCAGACAGCAGTCATGGGTGTCCGTAAGCGACATGTTCCTAGAGCATCTATTGCATTTTTTAAACCCGGTGGCCATGAGGGCAAAAATGGCCCCTGTGAGGTCAAAGTCCCACGCGGCCAGTGGTTGGAAGAAAAAAAAAGGGCGCGAAGCCCAAGAAGAAAAAAAAAAAATCAGGAAAAGTATCCCCGCAAGCTCCAAAAGGGAGCAAGGAGAGGACTGGTGCAACCGGAAAAAGAGATATAGCCTGTTAAGGCGAAAAAAATGAAAACTTTTTCCGAGGGACGAGGACGTGCGTCCGAAGAGCTCTGCAGAAAAAGGGAGACTGAGCAAGATGGCACCCTTGGGCGGGAAGAGGACCACGCATGTGTGGTAGCAATCCCAAAGGCTTTCTTTGAAAGCTGGGGAACTGCTCAGCCCGGGCTCCGTTGGTGCTGATGTCACCCATGTGAGGACTGACTTCCTGCTTGTTCCTGGAGAACGTAGCAATTAAATTAGGTTGATTAGGACTTTTAATATAAAAAGATATCGTCCCCTTTATCCTGCACACTGGAGGTGCAGAGCAGAAGGTGAAAGTGTTGTTACTCACATATAACTGAAGATCTCCGGGAACAGCAGAAATCTTCACATATGGGTATTGTCGGTACTGACTGAGCCCATGCGGGAACGCTCCCCAGCATCCAATTGGAAATATTTTGGGAGTAAATCCACTGTGCCTGTGCATC
This sequence comes from Ichthyophis bannanicus, assembly GCA_033557465.1. Classification (NCBI taxonomy): domain Eukaryota; kingdom Metazoa; phylum Chordata; class Amphibia; order Gymnophiona; family Ichthyophiidae; genus Ichthyophis; species Ichthyophis bannanicus. The sequence continues at coordinate 1,121,280,167 of CM066032.1, read as the reverse complement.
TGCCTTCCCAAGTCCTCTCCTCAGTTGAGTTTGTAGCTGAGAGATAGAGGAAAAAGAATACCCTATAATTCCTAGGGGAGGAGGGTGGTTTGTACTACTGTCCAAATGTAGTCAGGGTTCATTGAGGTAGAGGAATCTGAAAAGGTGACCACAGAAGGGAGTTGACAAGGGGAGGGGTGATGCAGATGTTGTCTGAGACACACCCCATTGCTTGGGTCCATTAAGGCAACAAAGTCCATTGGGCATGCTGCATATGCATGCAGGTGTAGGGCACAACATAGACTGTGAAGGCCATGTATCCCAAAATGTGCAGCATTTCTCAAGAGGTAACTGCACTAACCCCTTAGGTAGAGCGGTCCTGTGGAAGGAAAGCTCGGGCCTGACGAGTGTCCAGATGCTGTGATGGGACCAGGTGTGATTTGGGAAAGTTTAAGACAAATCCCAGATGCTGGAGCACTGTGATGGTGTGATGAAGAGATAGTTGGATCTCTTGTGGAGATTCTTCCCTGATTAGCCAGTTGTCTAAATAGGAGAAGATGAAGACCTCCCCAAAATGCGGAGGTAGACGGCGACCACTGCCATGCACTTTGCGAACACTCAGGTGCAGAGACTAACCCGAAGGGGAGTACTCGATATTGGTAGTGGGCTTGCTGGAACCGAAAACGTAGAGACTGTCTGTGCTGAAGGTGGATCATCAAATGTGTGTATGCCTCCTTGAGGTCCAGAGAGCATAGCCAGTCGTTCCTCTGAAGGTATGGCAGAACTGTACGCAGGGAAATCATTTTGAATTTTTCTTGAACAAGGAATTTGTTTAGGTCCCTTAGATCTAGAATGGACCCGAACCTTCCTCTCTTCTTGGGAATAAGGAAGTAAGGAGAGTAGAAGTCCCTGTTCTCTTGGGTGGGTGGAACTCTTTCTATGGCCCCCTGAGCTAACAGAGTGGGCACTGACAGATAAAAGATTTATCTGCAAGGGTTTTGCAGGATAATCCCTTGTGGAGGTGGTGGGAATAAGCTTTCAAAATGAAGCAGATAACCCCTTTGGATGATGTTGAGAGTCCACTGCTGTGATGTGATGACGTGCCACCTATGGGCATAAGAACACAGTCTGCCTGCTATGTGTAGGGTGGGGGCCCTGCAGAGGCAGATTAGCTATGCTCTCCTGGAAGGAGTCAAAAACCAGGTGTTGGCTGTAGCTATGGCTGTGCAGCTGGTTGTGGCTTACGCGTCTTAGGCTTTTAGAGCTGGCGAGGGCCCTGCTGTCATTGCTGAGGTTGATAAGCAGCTGCAGGTGGATAAGGAGGTTATTCTTCTTAGGATAGAAAGTTTTCTTTGGATTAGTCTTTCTCCTAGAGGGATCCAACATTTTTCTGGAGAGGCATTTGAGAGTGAGATCTGTCTTAATCTCTCTGGCCTTCTCTCTCCAACCCTTTCCAAAAAGGTTCTCTACAGAGCAGGGGATATTGGCCAATTTATCTTGAAGCCACTGCTCAAGGTCAGATGTCTGGACTCAAACCATTCCGTGATCACTGATGTAGACTACTGAAACACTGCTGGATGACTCAAAGGCACCGAAAGATGCTCTTTTAAGAAATTTGGATGTATTCTGATTTTGCCTGATTAAAGCCTGGACTACATCACGCTTGTCATCAGGATGAATAGGTGCAAGGTTCTCCAGGTCCCTGGAAATATCCTTGAGAACATGTAGGAAGTAATCCTAGAAATAAGTATGCATGCCTGAAAACACTGACGGCCAAAGGCGTCAAGAGTTCTGGAGTCCTTGCCCGACAGCATGGAAGAATGATTCTTAAAACTCTTGATGCGCTACACTGCCGATTCCACCACCATAGAGTGGTGTGGAAGCTCAGGCTTTTGTAAGCCAGAGCATGGAGGAACTCTGTACATGGTATCAAGTCATTTGCAGATAGGCAGAACCATTAGCAGGGGCCTCCCACATACACAGCATTAGATCCTGCAGGATACAATGCAATAGTAATGCAGTTGCCTCTTTGGACGCCAAAGGGTATTAGAGGATTTCCAATTCCTCTGCCATCGGTTCCGTCCCTGATGCCACAGTAATCTGAAGGTTTGCTGCCATGCCTGAAGAGGCCAATGCCTGGGTGGAATACCACACAGGGCTCCAAGCCACTTTCCCAGAGAATGGAAAACACAGTTACTTACCTGTAACAGGTGATCTCTGGGAACAGCAGGAATAAGTCTTCACATATGGGTACGTTGGTACCGACGGAGCCTGCGCGGGAACGCTCCCCAGCGTCCAATCAGAAAGCCTTTGGGAGCATCCCACAGCATCTGCGTGCTGCCTTCCCGCCTTTCCCAACTGTCTCTCCTCAGTTGAGTTTTAGAGCTGAGACAAAGAGAGAGAGAGAGAGAGAGAGAGAAAGGAAAGAGAGATAGAGAGAGAGACAACTCCTAGGGGAGGTGGGTGGGTTGTGAAGACTTATTCCTGCTGTTCCCAGAGATCACCTGTTACAGGTAAGTAACTGTGCTATCTCCAGGAACAAGCAGGAATGAGTCTTCACATATGGGGACTCCCTAGCTTTAGATGCCAGGGAGAGATCCCATAAGTTGTGTGCCCTGGGACAGGGCTGCACTTCCCCACATGGATCTCTGGCATCCCATGAGGGATGGTGGGTAGGAGTTGATTAACTATGGAACAGGTGTTTAAGAACAGCCTGACCAAACAAGGCATCCCGGCGGGAGTCCTTGTCCAAGCAGTAATGGGCTGTGAAGGTATGAACTGAGGCCCAAGTGGCTGCTCGACAGATGTCGTCAATAGACACAGAGTGCAGATGAGCCATTGAGGCTGCCGTGGCTCTCACATTGTGAGCTGTGACATGGCCCTCCAGAGAAAGGTTCTTGCTCTGATAGGCGAAAGAAATACACTGGGCAATCCAGTTAGATAGTGTTCTCTTGGAGACTGGTAGTACCAAATGAGAAGGATCAAAGGCAACAAAGAGTTGGGAAGACTTTCTATGTTGCTGTGTCTTTTGTAAGTAAAAAGCCAGAGCTCTTTTACAATCTAGGGTATGAAGATTCCTCTCTGCACTTGATACATGAGGTCCTGGAAAAAAGACAGGTAGGTAGACCTCCTGGTTGAGGTGAAAAGGCGAGACCACCTTAGGCATAAAGGGTGGATTAGTCCTAAGGACCACCTTGTCATGATGGAACCTTGCATAAGGTGGATTAGCTACGAGTGCTTGCAATTCACTAATACGACGTGCTGATGTGATTGCAATGAGAAAGATAACCTTCCAAGAAAGGTATTTCAAGGAGGTGGTAGCTAAAGGTTCAAAAGGCGGCTTCATAAGCTGACCAAGAACCAAGTTTAAGTCCCATGCCACTGGGGGTGGTCTAATGGGAGGCTTTGTTAAAAGGAGGCCTCTCATGAATCTGGCTACAAGAGGATGAGAGGAAATAGGTTGTCCATTTAGAGGCTTAAGGGAAGCTGCAATAGCACTCAAATGGACCCTTACTGAATTTGTCTTAAGGCCTGCATTAGACAGATGGAGGAGATACTCCAGCAAAGATTCCAGAGGTATGGCAAGGGGGTTAAGACCCTTCCCAGAACACCACTTTCACTTGAAAGCATAAGAACGTCTAGTGGAAGGTTTCCTGGAAGCATAAAGAACATCCTTCACTTGTTGAGAAAGATGAAGATCCTGGAGATCTAGGCCTTCAGCAACCAAGCCCTGAGATGCAGAGACTGGTGATTGGGATGCTACAACCTTCCGTCCTCTTGAGAGAGGAGGTCTGGAGCAGACCCTAACTCCAGGGAGGGAGCTTGAGAGAGATGTAGAAGCAGAGGGTACCACACTTGCCGTGGCCAATGTGGAGTTATGAGGATCATGTGGCCTCTGTCTCTCTGAAGCTTGAACAGGGTTTTGGGAATTAGGAGAATGGGTGGAAAGGCATAGAGGAAGTCTTGACCCCAGTGAAGGAGGAAAGCATCCCTTGCCTGAGCTCCCTGAGCCAGAGTTCTGGAACAGAACCGGGGAAGTTTGGCATTCCACGGACTTGCAAAGAGGTCTATGTCCGGGGTTCCCCAAATTTGAAAAATCTTGGACACCTGGTCCATATGTAGGGACCACTCGTGTGGAAGCAGAACTCGACTGAGCTTGTCTGCCCAAGAGTTTTGAACGCCTGGAAGATAAACTGCCAAAAGATGAATGTGATGCTCTCTGGCGAGGGCCCATAGTCGCAAAGCTTCGTTGCAAAGCGACAGAGAGCCAGTTCCTCCCTGCTTGTTCACATAGAACATGGCTACCTGATTGTCCGTGTGGATAAGGACTGTCTTGTGGCTGAGCAGGGTGTGGAAAACACACAGAGCAAGGAAGATTGCTCTGAGCTCCAAGAGATTGATATGTAGACAAGTCTCCTGTGGGGACCAGACGCCCTGGGTGGAGAAGTCTTGCAGATGAGCTCCCCAGCCCATTGGAGAGGCATCTGTTGTAAGAGTTGCTTGGGGTAGAGACTGTTGAAAGGGGGACCCTTGCAACAGGTTTTGAGGGGACTTCCACCACTGGAGGGACAAAATGAGGTGACTTGTGTTTGCTATTTTGTCTGACAGGCAGCCTAACGCCTGGGTCCACTGGGTGGATAAAGTTCACTGAGCTGCCCTCATGTGAAGGCGGGCATATGGTACCACATGCACGGTGGATGCCATGTGGCCTAGCAACTCTAACATCTCTCGAGCAGTTAGGAGGGGTTTCAACTCTGCTTGAGAAGCTAACTGCATCAAGCGAAGGCAACGGGCCTGGGGAAGATAGGCCCTTGCCCTTGTAGTATCCAACAATGCCCCTATAAACTCCAGGGACTGAGTAGGGATCAAATTGGATTTTGGGATGTTTATTACGAGCCCTAAATACTGAAGGATACGCATTGTGCAGGTTAGAGAACTCTTGGCCTCTGATTGAGTGGGAGCTCCAATGAGCCAGTCGTCCAGGTAAGGGAAGATGAATATTCCCAGGGTGCGCAGAAAAGCAGCTACCACTGCCATGCATTTCGTGAACACCCTTGGTGCAGAGGCCAGACCAAAAGGGAGCACTCTGTATTGATAGTGCTTCTCTTGAAAAAGGAACCGAAGGAACCTTCTGTGAGTTGGATGGATGAGAACATGAGTGTACGCATCCTTGAGATCTAGAGAACAAAGCCAATCCTGATTCTGAAGGTATGGCAGCAGAGTTCCCAGAGAAACCATCTTGAATTTTTCCTTGACTAGGAATCTGTTCAACCCTCTGAGATCTAAGATGGGTCTGAAGCCCCCTGTTTTCTTTGGAATAAGAAAATAGGGGGAGGAGAAACCTGTGCCCTGTTGTTGAAAAGGCACTTCCTCTATTGCCCCCTGGGCGAGAAGAGTGGCAAACTCCTGCCCCAACAGGTTGAGGAGGGAGGTTGGAGAATTGAACTGGTGCACTCTTGTGAGAGGGGGAAAGCTTGAAAAATGAAGTTTGTACCCCTCTCTTATGATGGAGAGTGTCCAATGCTCTGCTGTAATTTACCCCCACCTGGGAGCAAAGTGACATAACCTTCCTGGAATGGTGGAGGGCTCTTGTCCTTCTAGAGCCAGGAAGGCTAAGTTCTCTAGCAGAAAGTCAAAGGCCCTGAGGGGGCTGAGGTTGCTGGGCTGGAGCAGGCCTAGCAGCCGTTGCTTTGGTCTGTTTGGAAGATTGCTGACGTTTGGTAGGGAACTGAGCTGCAGAAGATGCCGGCTGACCATAAGCAGGATAGAATCTTCCCTTTTTAGAAAGAGCAGTTACTCACCTGTAACAGGTGTTCTCCAGGAGCAGCAGGAATCAGTCCTCACATATGGGTGACATCGACGTTGATGAAGCCCCTTGCGGAGCATTTCCCCATCTTTCCAAGAAAGCCTTTGGGAATGCAGGCACGCATGCGCGGTTCCCTTCCCGCCTAAAGGTGCCATCTTGCTCAGTCAAATGACATAGCTAAAAACAGCACACAAAAATGAAAAAATAAACTATGTACAACTGCAACTCCCAGGGGAGGAGGAAGGGTTGTGAGGACTGATTCCTGCTGCTCCTGGAGAACACCTGTTACAGGTGAGTAACTAGTCTTTCTCCAGGACCAAGCAGGAAGTCAGTCCTCACATATGGGTGACTCCCTAGCTCTGGGCTACCAGGATCCCAGGCTGAACAAGAGAACTCCCTCTAGTCTCAGCAGCAAAGAAAGGCTTTTCACTGACAGAACCTCCACCGGTAGCCCAACAGAGGGCAGGAGTTGCCTAAACCTCAAAGAGATTCCGGAGTACTGCCTGGCCAAAAGCACTGTCCCTACGGAACTCCCTTTCCAGACAGTAATGGGCCGCAAATGTCTGGCTTGAAGACCAAGTAGCAGCCATGCAGATGTCTATCAACGGTACAGAGCGGAGATGAGCCACTGAGGCAGCCATTGCCCTGACACGGTGGGCCGTGCCCAGACCCTGCAAAGGAAGGTCAGCTGCCCTGTAAGCCCAGGTGATACAGTCAGCCACACAGATGGACAAGGTATGCTTGGACACAGCCAACCCCAAATTATTAGGGTCAAAAGATATGAAGAGCTGAGTAGCCCTTCTGTGCCCCTGCGTACGGTCAAGGTAGAAGGATAAGACCCTCCTACAGTCCAGGGTATGCAGAACTGCTTCAGCCTGGCTTGCATGAGGCCTAGGGAAGAATGTTGGAAGAACCACCTCCTGGTTGAGGTGGAAAGAGGAGACAACCTTTGGGAGGAACTTTGGATGAGTCCTTAGGACTACCCTGTTCTTATAGAATCTGGTGTAAGGCCTGTCACAGACCAGGGCCTGAAGCTCACTCACTCGCCTAGCCGAGGTTAGGGCTACCAAGAAGAGTGTCTTCCAGGACAGGAAACGTAGAGGACAAGTAGCCATCGGCTCAAAGGGTGGGCGAATCAGTTGCTGCAAGACCACATTCAACTCCCACTCAGGAGCAGGAGGACGGATTGAAGGCTTGAGCACGAGCAAGCCTCTGAGAAACCGGGACACCAAGGGGTGAACCGATAGAGAATGTCCTTTCACCAGTGAGTGGTGAGCTGCTAAAGCTGAGAGGTGGACCCGAACAGAATTGGACTTAAGTCCTTGATTTGATAAGTGCAGTAAGTACTGAAGCACTACTGGTACAGTACAGGAGAAGGGATCCTCTGTACGTAGGTGACACCACACGGAAAACATTTTCCATTTAAGAGCATAGGTTTTCCTAGTGGACTGTTTCCTAGAGGCTAGGACAACCTCCTCAACTTCCTGAGGGAGGCTCCAGGGAGCCAAAACTACCCTTGCAGCCTCCATGCCATCAAATTGAGAGCTTTGAGATTGGGGTGCAGAAGGGAACCCTGATCTTGAGAGAGAAGGTCGGGTTGCAACCCCAGAGGCAGTGGGGGATCCACTGCCAGCTGAAGCAGAAGTGGAAACCAAGGCTGTCTCGGCCACCTGAGAGCCACCAGCAGGACCGAGGCCTTGTCCTGAAGAATCTTGAACAGAGTTCGGGCCACCAAGGGCGTGGGAGGAAACGCATACAGGAGGCCCTGAGACCAGGGAATCAGAAAAGCATCTGCTGCTATCCGCAGAGGATGCGGTTGCCTGGAGCACAATTTTGGCAGTTGTTTGTTCAGAGGACTGGCAAACAGATCTATGGATGGAAGTCCCCATTTCAGGAAAATCTTCGGAACCACCAAAGGATGGAAATTTTGAGTTTATTAAACAAGCAACAAAATACATACAAAAAGCAGAAACAATCACCCCAACCAAGTCCCACACCCCCCCAAAACCCCCCCCCCCCCCCCCGACATATCACAAAACAAATATCACAACCCCCCCCCGTGACCCACCTCCCCAAACCCACCACCAAACCCAGCAATCAACACGCGTGCCCCTCCTCCCGACAACAACCCACAAACGTCTCTGACAATGTCCATGTCCCCTCCCCCCCCTCGGTCCATTGTCCCTGCCCGACCCAACCCCTCCCTGCAAGAACACCCCAAAGCAGTCCACACATTGTCCGTCTGGCAATCCCTGAACCCCTCCCCCACACAACAGTCCCCACCAGTCCAAATGTTCATGCAGTCCTCCAGTGTGTGGGAACTGCCAGACTCCCCCTCCCCCAACCCCCTCAAAGACAGAGTCCCCTGTCCCCATCCCTCCCCCTGCAGCGGGAGCAGCAGCTCCCCCTCCCTCCACTCCAATCCCTACCCCCTCCCCATCCGTCCCACAGAACCAAACACATCAAAAACAAGCCTCCCTACCCCTACCCCCCAAACAGAAACATAAGGGCATCTTAAGCCCATCCCCAACATAATCCCACCAAAACAAAGCATAACTAATCATACAAATCAAAGGCTAAAAACAAAGCAAAAATAACATAACCCCTGTGCTGCCCTGCGATCAGCCAGCGGAGCGGGATGCCCAGGACACAAAAAGGACATACAAAACCACTAACAACAACAACAATTGGGACAGCCCCCTCGAAGAGGAAAGGGAGAGCGGACAAGTGGTCTCACCCCTGGAGCAGCACCAGCTCACCCCCCCCCCCGGGAGAAAAACAACCCCAAAGTCATACTCAGAAATAAACCCCAGGGAAGGAAACCCAACCCCTCCTGCCACACCCCTCCCCTAGTGAAACAAAAACAAACCTCAGAGCCCTACAGGGAAGATAACACACGGCAACCCCCCCCCCTCACTGGGGGCGGAGGGTGAGGTGACGCCACAGACGCTCCCAACGATGGGCTTCCACCACCCGCCTTTCACGTTGCGCCATGCTGGACACTTCCTCCAGAATGTCCCGCACCACCTCGTCGAGGGGCAGGACCAACCCCCGGGTCGAGACATGACAGCGCGCTTGCCACAGGTGGTAGCGCACTACAGCCGTGACGAGGTAGAGGGTCCCGGAGTCCTGCCTTAGAGGAAAGGACCAGGCCCCGTACACCCACTCCGCATACGTGAGGAGGGAAAGGTCGCGCAGGTGAAGAGCAGCGGACACCAACCGGCAGGCCTCCACGTTAAAGGGGCACTGCCGGAGGAAATGGTCCATGGTCTCCGCCTGCCCCTCACACCCGGCCCTCGGACAGACCCGCTCGGCCTGTGACCTGTACTTGAGGTTGTCCCTCACGTACAAACGCCCGTGGAAAGACAACCAGGCTACATCCCGAACCTTCTTCGGTAGCCGAGGGGAGTTCAACAGCCGAAGGCCCCGCTGCATCACATCCGCCGGACAGTCCCGCAGGGCCCACCGTGGTTGATAGTGAGAGGTGAGTACCATCCGGTATAATCCTTTTCGCCCCAAGGACTGGGCGAGCGGGTCGGTCACCCCCCACCGCCGAATGAGCCCCACCATCACAAATACATACGATGGGGCCTGTTCCCCTCTCCGGCGCACACGTGGGACCGAGGACGCCCCCTCCCACTGCTCCCAGAAGCGGGAGAACCATTCCCGATAGGAGGCCACCCACCAAACCCCACCCCCTTCCCTCATCCTACCTAAGTGAAACGCCATAGACAAGACTGACAGGAAAACAAGGGGGTGCAACATACCCAAACCACCCTCTGCCCGATCCAGGCAGACGATGTTGCGCTGGACGGGGTTCAAGCGGTTACCCCACAGAAAACAGAAAAAGACAGCACAGACAGACGCCTGACGGGACAACGGAAGGACGAAGACAGTGGCCACGTGCAGAAAGAGAGGAAGCAGAAACGTCCCGAGGAGTTTGATCTTCTCCTCGTACGTACACCTCCACCCCCTCCACCGCAGCACCCGACACCGTGCAGTCTCGAGACAACGGTCCCAATTGGACTCCGCACAGTCCTCCGACCCGAAGACGAGGCCCAAAACGCGGACCTCCCCCACGGGAGGAGGAAAGGGGGCGCAGGAAGGCGGGGAGGCCTCCGAGGAGCCCAACCACAGCGTCTGGCACTTGCTGTGGTTTACAACAGAATGGGCTACCTCCGAGTACTCCTCCACGGCCTCCCGCAGGGCCTCTACCCCTTCAGTGCCGTCCACGTAAACTGAGATGTCGTCAGCGTAGGCAACGACGGACACCGGGGGCGCACCGGGCGCCTCCAGGCCCCGCAACCCACCTGAGGACAATCTCCGGAGGAAGGGGTCGAGGGAGAAAACATACAGCAGGGGGCTCAAAGGGCACCCCTGCCGCACCCCCGAGGCGACACCAAACGGCCGTCCGAGCCACCCGTTAATAAACGGGAAGCTCACCCCCCCTCGGAACAGCGCCTGCACGACGAAGAGGAAACCTGCGGGGAGGCCGAAGTGCTGGAGCACCACCCACAGGTACCGGTGACTGACTCGATCAAAGGCCTTGGACTGATCCAAGGAGACCAACCAGTGGTCCCGTTGGAGCGACCGGCCTCTTTCCACCATCTCCCGGACTGTGGCGACAGCGTCCAGAACCCCTCTCCCCCGAACGGAACAATACTGGGAAGGGGACAGCAAATCGCCCGACACCTCCACCAGTCGGTTGGCCAAACACTTGGCCAGGATCTTCCGGTCCGCGTTCAGAAGAGAGAGCGGCCGCCAGAAGTCCAAGGAGCTATCGTCCTTCCCCTTGGAGAGCAGCAGCAGGACAGACTCGCGAAATGACCGCGGGAGATACCCCGTGTCCATGATCTCCTGAAACAGGGAGGTCAGGAAGGGGGCCAGCTGGGCAATGAAAGTGCGATAGAACTCCACAGGGAGCCCATCGCGCCCAGGCACCTTCCCCAACGGCATAGCACGAATCGCCCTCTCCACCTCCACCTGCTGAATCGGTGCAGCGAGTGCATCAACCTGTGCCTGGACCACAGCCGAATACACCGGGGGAAGGCCCAGGTACGTTCGGATATGGGTGAGGTCCACGGGGCGATCCCCAAACAGGTCCGAGAAGTATTCCCCCACCATCCGCAAAAGGTCCTCCTGGGAGGTATGAATGGTACCGTCCTCGCCCCGCAGGGCCATGACCTCCCGACGCTGAACCCTCTCCCTGCAAGTCCGGAAAGGGTCTGGAGTGGCGCCCCCACCGGCCGCCCCCTCGAAGCATAGGGAGGCATGGCGATCGTAAAGCAGGCCACGGAGCTGGACGCGCACCTCTTCAACCTCCTCCCGCGCTGCCCCTCGGGATACCAAACGATCCAGCGACCTCCGGAGGACAGTGTAGGTGAGGTAGCGGGATCGAGCCATGGAGGTACCCCGGGAACGGAAGAGTTGTCGGGCACGCGTCTTCACCTCATCCCACCACGCGCCACGGGAAGGAAAAACACCCAACAGGGTCTCCTGGTCTGCGAGAAAGGCCAAGAACTCCTGGACCACCTCTGATGTTGCCAACAACTGCACATTCAGTCGCCACAGGCCAGGACCCCTGCTAAGCTCCTCGTGGTTAGCCAGGAAGGACACGGAGAGGACGCGGTGGTCCGAAAAGTCAACCGCCTGCAACTGCGGAGGGGAACACTCCACCCGGGCACTCACATATATCCGATCGATACGACTCCTGCAGGTCCCATGGTAGTAGGTGAACCCCGGCGACCGTGGAAAGGCCCGGTGGAAAACATCCACCAGGTCAGCCGTCCGGGTCATCTCGGCCAAAAAGAGGCCCTCGTAACTAGGTGGGCAACGCTCCCCCCTCGGTCCTGCAAAAAGGTGGTGGTGTTGAAATCCCCGGCGAGGACCACCAAACGGGAGGTGTGTAGGTAGGGGCGGATGACCCCAAACAGGGTCTTCCGCGCCAACTTAGACTGGGGGCCGTAGACCACCACGAAACGAAACCGATGAGGCCCACAGTAGCCGTCTAAGAGCAGACACCGGCCCTGCTCCAGTTCCCACACGTACTGCACCTGAAATCGGTTAGACGTGAACAAAACCGCTACTCCTGCGTAGGGCTGTGCCGCAAGTGACCAGTACGAAGGGCCCCACCTCCACTCTCGCTTCGCCCGATGAAGGCTAGCGAGCGAGGTGAGCCTGGTCTCCTGCAAGAAGATGACATCCAGCCCACTCGTAGAAAGAAAATCATAGGCCATAGCCCGCGCCTGGTCTGAGAAAATGCTGGCCACGTTGATGGTGGCGCACGAGAACGCAGGAGTGCACGCCATGCCTATTTCGAGTGCAGTGACCCTTTCCTCCTCTTCTCACCAACCCCGGGATCCCCAGAATCCCGCTTGCAGGACAAGCCCGCGAGCTGGAACAACTCCTCCTGGTCCACGTCGACCACCTCGAGGATCTCCTCCTCCTCCCGCTCGACCCTGTCACCCCAGGAGGTGCTGGCGCCCCCGGGACCACCAGGCAAAGCTGTCGCGAGGGCAGGCCCAGCCCCCACCGGAGGAGGAGGTACAAACGGGTCAGGGGTCGGAGGAATGACCTCCTCCGTGGGGTCCACCACCTGTGCAGCCCCCCCCCTCCCCGGACAAAGACTGAGACAATACGACAGTGCCCACCCCCGCGGGGGAGGCCAGGGCGGCCGGGTCAGCAGGGGGCTCCTGCGAAGGCCCCGAACCCAACTGCGGGGGTACAAACCCATCCTCCCTCACCCGTCGGGCGCCAGTATCCCCCTTGATTGGAGGACCCTGACTGCGGCGCGCCTTCGGCATCTTTGAAGGTCGCCGCTGAGGAAGAGGGGCCGCCCCCGCCGCTAACCGCTCCGAGCGCCGCACAGGAAGCCCTGCCTCCACAGGCAAGCCCTCATCTGCCTCAGCCGCATCAGCAGCCAAAAAGACAAAACGGTTGATGTCCAACACAGGCTCTGCATCCGGCAACGGGGATGTCTCCCGTTTCTTCCTTTTGGACTTGCCACCCTTGGAAGGGACCGTAGTCCATTCCTCAGGTGGCACCACCCTCAACCCACTATCCTGTCGTGATACATTAACCTCCACCACATCAACCCTCTCCTCCGTCCTACCCGAATCCCCTCCCCCTGGTGGCCCCCTCGGCTCGATGGACTCCTCTACCCTAGGGCCCTCGGACTCCTCCTGAGGGAGAGGGGCCTCCACAACCTCCTCCCGCACAGAAGCCCGAGGTGGAGTGACGGCATCCCCCCCCGGTCCATTGTGTGACGGGGAGGGGGCGCGGGCGAAGGGGTGGCCCAACTCCCCGCAAAGGTTACACCGAATTAGCAGACACCCGGCCGAGGCGTGACCCCGTCCACCACAACGGGTGCAGACCTGCTCGGGACAGTTCATGCTCAAATGGCGAAATGAGCCACAGCGGTGACACTCGCGGGGTTGCCCGGGGTAATAGCACAAGATGCGATCCCGACCGAGAAAACCGGCCGAGGGCACGTGCTGCACCACGTTTCCCACCTCACGCAAACGGATCCTGCCCTTCCACGACCCGTCCCACACCCCTAGGGGCCCAGCGCCCTTAACCAGGGGTGCGAGGAGCACCGCATGGCGCGACAACCAAAACTGGATGTCCTGCCCTGGGAGCGACTCATTCCTGGATAGGATGGTCACAGGTACCGTCCCCTGGCGAGAGATAGGCACAACACGAAAGTCAGCCCACCCACCCGGCCCCCACTGCTGCTGGTATCGGTCCCAGAAAATCTCCAGCCCCCGTCTCAGCATGAAACTAACATCATATTCAATGGTGTTGTTCATGTGGATAAAGGCGTAGAGATCTCCTGGGAGAAACCCCAGCCCAAGGACCATCCTCAAGACCTGTTCCCTGGCTGGAGGGGACCCCTCCCCAGCCCATCGGATCTGCGCCACGTTGCGCCGTCGGACCTCACCCCCTACCCCTCTTTGGAACCCTCCCCCACCTCCTCCCCCTCCTGCGGGATCATTCCCCTGGGAGTTCCCCCTCCCCCCACCTTCACCCGACTTCCCCGGAGTGGTGCCCGACCCCCTCAGAGCCTCCGCAAAGGTACGGGGGGGGGAAGCCGACCCCCCAGCTCCCATCCCCTGCCTACCTTGGCCTTCCCCTGCTGCTACCTGCGGGGGATCCTGCTGCTGGTCTGCAGGATCCACAATCTCCGCACATGGGGCGACCTGAGAACTGGGCAAGATCATCTCTGCCAAAACCGAATCTGGAATGCTATCCTTTCCGGATCCCTGGGTGCCACCGAGAACCCCTGGATCACCCCCTGCCGCCACCTCCATCTGCTGAAAGGCAGCAAAGGCCCCAGGAGGGCCCGTCGGGGTCTCCAAGGCTAATCGCAGGGCATCACAAACCTGGTTCTCGGTGACACCCAGGGGACAGGAAGGCTCCCCCAAACCTCCTTCCCGCGTTCCCGACCCAGCGCAAGGCTCCTGGGTCTCGGCCACCACTACCGGGGACGGACCCCGCTCCCCTTCATTCCCGGGATCCAGGGGGACCACCGCCCCCCCTGACCCTACTGAGGACAACTCCTTCCCTTGTTCCAAATCAGCCACTCCCTCCTTCCCCACTATATGACCAGTCATCCGCTCCCCCCTTTCCTCCATCCGCCCTTCCCCTAACCCACCGTCCGCTACCCCCTTTACGGCTACCGACAACAAGGCAGGACCTGCCCGAGACAACAGGGCAGATCCCCCACCCAGAACATCCCCCACACCTCCACCCCCCTGCCCCTTGTCCCTCTCAGGTCCTACCTGGTTGTCGGTGCCAGACGTGGCACATGGGTCCAGAACCACCTGGCCGGTAGCCAAGGCTCCAGCAGGAAGGGCGGACGCCCCCCTGCGAGCCAGGCCCCCTTCAGCCACACTGGCGGAAACTGCAGGCGCCTGTTCATCCCGCTCCGCTGACACAGAAGACAAAGAAACATTCTGTCCCTGCTCTTGACTCCCCTCAATGGCTGCAGAAAACGAACAGCAGCCCCTACCCTGCTCCTTCCCTTGTCCTGCACCCCTCCGGTGCCAGACAGCCACTTCTGAAAAAGATGGGCGGCCATCCTGCAGCCGTCGAGGAGCAGGAAGAGCAGCCAAAACAGGGGAGTCGCTGTTCACAGCAGCCCCCCCACCCCAAGTCCGCACTGAAAATCCGGTATCCACCGCAGGGGAATGAACTCGGCGGTCAAACAGCACAGAGCCTTGAGATCCCCGACGCTGCTGCATCGGATCCGAGTGCGAATCACCACCTCGAGGACATTTTTCAGCGGAGGTCGAGCGGGGAAATTCAGGCAGAGCCTCCTCAGACCGCCGTCGCTGCTCCTGCGGCAAGGCAAAGACAGAATCCCGGCTCGCTTCACACTTCCGGGAATACCCGGAAGTGACGTTACACCCCTGGCGGCGGCCATCTTGGAGTGTCGATCGGGCTGGGGGAAGCCCTGCAGAGACCTCCTCCATCGGGGCAATCCTTGCATCGGCGGCAACGGTGAGAAGCCTGACGTCACGGGGAACTGCCTGGCAGCCATCTTGGGGCACCCCACCAACACACGCTGATGTCGGGAGAGCAGGAAAATGAAAGGGAAAGGCCTGCTGATGGGAAAGATCAACTCCTCGGACACCCTGCTCACTGCCCCAATCATTAGTGCAGGAAATCGATGTCTGCAATCGGGTCGTCGGCGGGGCTGTCATCATTGGCTCCAAAGAATCTAGGTGGGCAGGGACCCCGCCCCCAAACGCCCAGGCACCAGCTTTCACCAATTCAACTTCACCCTGAAAGGGCAACAGAGAACGAGACTGTCGATTTCCTACCGGCTTACCCACCCCCGGGGGTCTCCCCTGGACTACAGATCTACCCTGCCATCTATCATAGTTATGATACACTTCAGACAGGGACCCACAACCCTGGCTCCTCAGATAGATGATTTCCTGGTGTTTAGCCTTCAAGGCCCGCTTTACCCCCTTTCTATAGATGGTATAGGCCACCCACTCCTCACCGGGAATGGTGGCCTGCAGGCTCTCCAGGTGGGAGAGCTGAGTTTCCAGCTGGGCCGCCTCCTTCTGGAGACCCTGGAGCCGCCGTACTGCCACCACAATCTCCTCTGGGGCCCTAGCTGGTTTCTGGAAGGATGGCAGGCCCGACCCTCCGTCCTCATCCTCACTGGAAGAGGTAGAGGCCTCCTCCAGGACCCGAGGCGGAGGGGGGAACCCACCTCCTCCAGCACCGTATGGGGCAGGCTTCCAAGGCCTCCCCAGGGCCTCTCCCTGCCTCCACCCAGCCTCCACACCCTGCCTGGGGAGGAGAGAGGAGCCTCCTCCCTGGGGCAGCGGGCCCAAACCTCCGGGCAAGTGGGTCCCTGTTCCCTGACCATCTGTAGTCCTACCTGGGGAGGCCCCCTCCTGGGGTATCGGCTGAAGACAGGTCCCAGCATCCTCAGTAGTCTGCACCAAAGGAGGCCTACCAGGCCTGGTAGGCCTCTGAGCCTGGGCCTTTCCTGCTGGAGGTGGCCCAGGGCCCGACATCCAGCCACAGGAAGGAAGCAGGAACTCCTCCCTACCAGGAGCTCTTCAGAACAGGTCTGCTCACCACAACAGCTGAACAGGAAGTGGGAGGAGCTGCCACTCGTGGGGCTGCAGGATCCTGCTCAACCTGTCGGCCAGGTAGTTTTCCTGGCCAGGGAGATATACAGCCTTGAGGAGCATGTTGTGCCTGAAAGCAAACAAGCAAAGGTCCTGTGCCTCCTGACAAAAGGAGCCTGGACCCAGTTCCGCCCTGCTTGTTCACATAGAACATGGCTACCTGGTTGTCTGTTTGAACCAGGACAGACTGATGAGCCAGGGGTGGAGAGAAAGGTTTGAGGGCTAACCGAATAGCCCTGAGTTCCAATAGATTGATTTGCTGTGCGGCTTCCCAGGGAGACCACAGGCCCTGGCTGCACTTGCCTAGACAATGAGCTCCCCAGCCCTGCAGGGAGGCGTCCGTGGTCAACACCACTGTGAACACAGGAATCTGAAAAGGCACCCCTTGCAGCAGACTGGGTGGGTGCAGCCACCAGCTGAGGGAGCTCAGAAATTGTCTGGACACCCTTATCCTGTCTCTGAGGCTGCCGGTGGCCTGTGACCACTGAGTCCGAAGGCACCACTGTGCAGGCCTCATATGGAGCCTGGCATTGGGGGTCACATGTACTGTCGAAGCCATGTGGCCAAGAAGCCTCAGGCAGAGTCTGGCAGAGACCAGTGACCTGCTGAGAAACTGGCTTGCCACGTTTATCAGTCTTTGGGCTCTGTCCTCTGGCAAGAATGCCTTTGCCAGCAGAGAGTCCAACCTTGCCCCTATGAATTCCAAGTTCTGTGATGGGAGCAAAGTGGACTTTGCGAAGTTTATGACAAACCCCAGGCTTTGAAGAAGAGCAATAGTTCTGAGTGTGGCTTGTCTGGCCTCCTGGCACGTCTGACCCCTGATGAGCCAGTTGTCCAGATAGGGGAAGACAAAGATACCCTGATTTCTCAGGTAGGCCGCCACCACTGCCAGGCATTTGGTAAAGACCCTGGGAGCGGAGGTGAGGCCAAAAGGTAGTACTCTGTACTGATAATGGTTTCCTCCCACAATGAACCTGAGGTACTTTCTGTGGTCTGGATGAATGAGGATGTGAGAATACGCATCCTTTAGATCTAAGGAGCATAGCCAATCTCCCTGCTGGAGGTAGGGCAGAAGGGTTCCAAGAGTAAGCATCTTGAACTTTTCCTTCTCCAGGAACTTGTTGAGGTTTCGGAGATCTAGAATAGGTCGAAAGCCACCGGTTCTTTTGGGTACCAGGAAATACCTGGAGTAGAACCCTCGACCTTGTAAGTGGGGAGGCACAAGCTCCACTGCCCTGTCCACCAACAAACCTTGTAGCTCCTGAAGGAGAAGATCTGTGTGCAGGGGAGGCCTTGGAGGCTCTCCTGGAAAGTATGGAGGAGGCAGTTGTTGGAGTGCATAGCCCCTGTGGACTATTCTTAATGCCCAACTGTCTCCAGTGATGAGTGGCCACTGGTGGGCAAACAGAGCGAGGCAACCTCCTGTGCAGGGTTGGGAAAGCAGGGACGGAGAGGCTATGCCTAAGGAGTCAAAAACCCCCACCCTGCTGAGTGGGAGCAGGGGCTGGAGGCTTGGGGGTCCTCTGCCTATGGGGCCCATTACCCTGCCCCTTGGCTTGCTGACCCTGAGGAGCAGCTTCGGCAGCCTGATATTGTGGGTACTGTTTGTAGGCAGTGCTCTTCCTTGGGTAAAAGGGCTTTTTACCCGAGCCCTTCTTCTTGTGAGAAGGGGCAGAAGTCTTTCTAGACAGCCTTGTCCTTGTGAGGTGCTCGGTCTCAAGCTGTGCAGCCTTCTCGGTCATGGGCTTGCCAAAAAGGTTCTCACCTCGGCAAGGGACATCAACCAACTTGTCCTGAACCCATGGCTCGAGGTCAGATGACTGCAGCCATGCCTGGCGTCGAGCCGCAATGCCGGCTGCCGCAACACAGGCCGAAGCCTCGAAGCCATCGTAGGCAGCGCGGGACATAAACTTGAAGCATTCCCGGATCCCCGAGGACAAGGACTTAAACCTCTGCAAGGGTTCCCCGGAGAGACCAGCAGAGAACCCGGCCAGCTCCTTGGCCAGGTCTCGCAAGTACATGCCCATGTACAGCTGGTAAGAATGGACACGGCAAGCAAGCATCGAGCCCTGGAAGCACTTTCTACCAAAACCATCGAGGTTTCGGGCCTTCCTGCCATGGGTCACCGCGGAGTGCATCTTCTGACTTTTCAGGCGATACATGGCCGATTCCACCACCATGGAATGGTGTGGTAGCTGCGCCTTCTGAAAGGCAGGACTCTTCCGGAGTCGACAGATCGAATCGACCCGCTTGCTTAAAACTGGCACCAAGGCCGGTAACTCCCACATCTGGAAGAGGAGCGGTTCCAGCATCGGAGGAACCGGGACAGTAAAGGCCTCCTTCGGAGGAGAGTCGTACTGCAGGGCCTTGAGCTCCTCGGCTCAAGGCTCCTCCTCGGGGTCCGCAGGGATAGCCAACGCAGTGGCCATATCCCGGATGAACTCCGAGAACCGGGTATCCTCCGGAGTGGATCTACTCCGGGGTTCAGACTGCAGTGAGTCCGATGGGACGCACCGAGTCTTGAAGGTGTCGGGGGACTCCTCGTCCTCCGTCTTCCATGCGGACTCGTCCGATGAGGAATCGGGGTCCGATCTCGCAGGGCCTGCGAGCACCCGCCCCGACGCCGAAGGCACCGGCGTCAACATCCTCGGTCCTGAACGGGAGGTTGAGGGAGACCGCGACCGAGGTCGACCTCGAGCCTTCATGGCCTCGAGTATCGGCTCGGTCTCCGGGGTTGACTTCGATGTCCCGGTGGTCGGGGCAGATGCGCCAGACAGGCTGGCCATCAGTGCCCGCTGCTGTTCCATGAAGGCAGACAGTCTGTTCTCCAAGGCTGTTAACCTGAGACCCAGCTCAGGAGACTCAGCAGCTCCCGACTCGGGCCCCGGCGACGTCGGCTCCCTGGGAGGAGAGTCCACGAGGACTACAGGGCTAACGTGTCCAGCAGACTCCAGCTCCAGTCGAGGGACTTTGGAAGGCTTCTCCTGTTCCACGGGCCCGGGGCGACGGTCAGGGGTCTGAGACCTAGCCCTTGAGGAGCCAGGGACCTCTTCCGATGACGCCCTCGTGAGCCGCTTCTTCCTCTTGCGTTCCCGGTCGGGGGACCCCCTGTCCGAGGAGCCACGACGGTGCTCGGGATCCGATTCCCGAGATGTCGAGGCCTCAGACGAAGTCTGGGCCAGGCCGGAGGCCGAGTCAGAAAAAAGCCTTTCCTTTTGGTGCTGACGACTTCGCAGTGCCTTGGAAGACATTTTCCCACATGGTCCACACGTCTTAGGGTCGTGATCAGGACTGAGGCACTGAAGGCAGCAGTCGTGTGTGTCGGTGAGAGACATCAGCTTCTTGCACCGATCACACTTCTTAAAACTGCTGGAAGCCATCGGGGAAGACAGTCCCTGCGAGGTCAAAGGACCGGCCTTCCAGGGAAAAAGAAAAAAGGGCGCGAACGCCAGCCACTAAGGGCAAAAACCGAAAAAGGAAGATCAGGCTCGATACTGGTGTACCGAACCCGGCGGGAGGGGAACCGGCGTCGAACCGGAGAAGAAAAATAGCGAAGAATCGCAAAAAAAATCAAACAATTTTCCGGGATGACTAGGACTCTCGTCCGGTGGGCTTCACGGAAAACGAGAGACTGAGCAAGATGGCACCTTTAGGTGGGAAGGGAACCGCGCATGCGTGCTTGCATTCACAAAGGCTTTCTTGGAAAGCTGGGGAAATGCTCCGTAAGGGGCTTCATCGACGTCGATGTCACCCATATGTGAGGACTGACTTCCTGCTTGGTCCTGGAGAAAAAGGTGTTTTCTTGAATAATCTTTTCTTAGCTGGAGCAGCTGTGGATTTGGATAGTCTATCCAAAGCAGAATTTTCAGCATCCTTCTGATTGGCTTTTGCTTGCCAATCCTTACCAAACAGGTTCTCACCTGTACAAGGGATATTCCCCAATTAATCTTGAACCCAGATCTCCAAATCAGATGCTTGAAGCCAAGCAATCCTACGTGCACCTATGGCAATAGCTGAGGCTCTGCTTACGCATTCAAAGGAGTCGAAAGCTGCACGGTTGGAGAATTTGGAGATATCTTGAGCATGTTTGAGCCCAGTGAGAAAGTCCTGCCTTTTATCTTCAGACATAAAAGGACTTAAAGTCTGCAAATGGTCAGTAACGTCTTTTAAGAACATTCCCATGTAGAGAGTATAAGAATTAATTCTCGCAGCAAGCATGGAAGCTTGGAAGACTCTTCTTCCAAAAGCATCCAGGGTTCTACATTCACGTCCTGGAGGATTAGAGGCATGTCTTTTGGCACTTCTAATCTTTCTCATTGCAGACTCAACCACAATAGAGTGGTAAGGAAGTTGAGTTTTATGGAAACCAGGACAAGGAGGGACACGATACATGGTATCCAACCTGCAAGAATGTGAGGAGAGGTGGTTAGAGGAGCTTCCCACATCCTCAACATGAGATCATACAGAATCTCATGAATAGGCAAGTTAGCTGCCTCCTTAGGAGTTTTAGGATATTGTAAAATATCTAACTCCTTGGCTCTCGGCTCTGTCTCAGGGGCCACTGTGATAGAGAGGCCCCGAGCCACCTCCCTGATAAAGTCTTGAAAAGACAAGTCCTCTGGAGGAGACATCCTTTGTTTAGGAGAGGACTCCTCCTGTGGAAGAAGCATCACTGCATCGACCAACTCTTCAGAATCCTCAGAGTCCTCAGAGAAATCGAAGTATCGTCTGTCCGGATGCTCTTGCAAAGCCAGATACCCGTACCAACCGGGGTCGGTATCGGGAATAACCGGTACCGGGGTATCGGTACTGGAGGGCTTCAGCGGACAGAGTACCGGCATAGCAGACACCGATGCCGATGCCACCGGTACCGGGATCGGTACCGATGGCGATGCTAGAGCCGGTACCGGCGGAGTAGTCTTTTGCCATACCACGGGCGTCGAAGCCACAAGGAAAGCCGCCAGACTGCGTTCTATGGACAGAATCCTCTGATCCACTGACGCCGCCAATGCTTGGAAGTCGGTACCGGTGGAAACCACCGGTACCCCAGAGCATGGCACCAGGAGATCTGTCGAGGCCACGCCATCGAGATCATCCTGGAACCCCGATGATGATGCTTTAGAGGCCGAAGCCTCCCGCCGGGGTAATTTTGCCGGTGCAGAATCCTTGAGGGCAACGCCAGAGGCATCTCGATGCTTAGAAGGAGATCTACCCTTCGAGGACTGGCTGGATTTATGTTTAGTTACCTGAGATCCATGTGAGGAAAAACAAGCCCTGGAAGACGTCGATGCCACCGAAGCCGCATCAGAGGGAAACAGGGAACTGAGCTTGGCAGCTCAGTTCTGCCGACCTCTTTTAGACATCATGGAACAGGACACACAATCTGTTATGGAATGGTCAGGACCTAAACATTTTAGACACCAGTCATGGGTGTTGGTGACGGAAATGGTACCGCCACATTTTGTGCACTTTTTAAATCCTGAGGCAGGCTTTTTCATATTTAAGGAAAAAACGTTTTGGGCCTAAGGCCCAAAACGCAAGTGCACCTGAAGAAAAAGAACGGAAAAAAGGTTTGTTTGTTTTTTTACAAGAAGAAAAGAACAAAGACCGGCGGTACCGGTACAGCGTTGAAGAAGGCAGACGCGACACAAAAGAAATAAAAAAAATATAAAGAAATTCTTCTGCGGTGACAGGAACACGACCTGCTGGCTCCGCGGAAAAGAAGAACTGAGGAGAGACATTTGGGAAAGGCGGGAAGGCAGCACGCAGGCGCTGTGGGATGCTCCCAAAGGCTTTCTGATTGGATGCTGGGGAGCGTTCCCGCGCAGGCTCCGTCGGTACCAACGTACCCATATGTGAAGACTCATTCCTGCTTGTTCCTGGAGATCCAGTAGCTCTCCAGAGGTTGAGGCCTCTGGAGCGTCCTGGAGCCCCTGTTGTGCTTTGGAAGGTTGGTCCTCCCGATGGGGCTGTTTGGCAGTCCAGTCAGCATTGGATGCACCCTTTGGTGAATCTCGATGATGATGAAAGGACTTACCTCAGGGATTGGTACTGGGTTTTGATGCTGATGATTTAGACAGAGTAGTTACTCACCTGTAACAGGTGTTCTCCAGGTGCAGCAGGAATCGGTCCTCACATATGGGTGATTTTGACGCAAACGCCGACGGAGCCCTGCGTGGACCATCTCCCCAGCTTTCAAAGAAAGCCTTTGGGAGATGCCAACACGCATGCGTGGTCCCCTTCCCGCCTAAGGGTGCCATCTTGCTCAGTCATGTGCAATAGCTAGCGCTCAACCAAGAAGATGGCCAAAATTCACAGCAACTCCAAGAAGAGGAGGGAGGATTGTGAGGACCGATTCCTGCTGTCCCTGGAGAATACCTGTTACAGGTGAGTAACTATGCTTTCTCCAGGAACAAGCAGGAAATTAGTCTTCACATATGGGACTCCCTAGCTCCGGGCTACCAAGGACCAGCATAAAACAGGAGCACAACCCAGCCGCGGATAGCCGCAGGTGAATCCTGATGATAGACTCGAGGGACCCTAGTGTCCAGGGAGAACTATAATTCCGGTAGTCTGAGCAAGAAGGGAGGGCAGGAGTTGCCAAAACCCCAAAGAGGTTATGGAGTACAGCCTGGCTGAAGGCGCTGTCCCATCAGGACTCCCTCTCCAAGCAGTAGTGGGCTGCAAAAGTGTGGATGGAGGACCAGGTGGTGGCCTGGCAGATGTCTGCCATGGGTACTGAACGGCGACTGGCGACAGAGGTCGCCATCACCCGGATATTGTGCGCCGTGACTCAACGCTCCAGAGGGATACCAGCTCAACTGTGAGCGAAGGTGATGCAGTCTGCCACCCAGATGTATATAGTCCACTTGGCGACAGCCAGCCCCAGACGACTGGAGGTGAAGGAGATGAAAAGCTGTGAGGCTTTATGGTGGTCCTGGGTCCGTTGCAGATAGAAGGACGGGGCTCGCTTGCAGTCCAGGGAATGGAGGACGGCCGATGCCGAGTCGGCGTGGAGCCATGGAAAGAAGGTAGGCAGCACTACCTCCAGATTCAGGTGGAAGTTGGAGACCACCTTCGGAAGAAACTTCTTGTGAGTGCAAAGTACAGCTCTGTTCTTGTAGAATCTAGTGTAGGGTGGCTCGGCCACCAAGGCCTGGAGCTCAATGATCCTGCAGGCAGAGGTGAGTATCACCAAGAAAGCTACCTTCCAGGAAAGGTAGCGCAAGGATCAGGTAGCCAAGGGCTCCAAGGGCGGCTTAGTAAGCTGCGCCAGAACCACAGTGAGATTCCACTCCGCCATGGGTGGCCAGATGGGAGGTTTGGAGAGCAATAAGCCCCGCATGAACCTGGTAATGAGGAGTTGCACAGATAGAGGCTTGCCCTCCATGGGATGGTGGTTGGCAGAACATGTATTCAGATGACCCAGATAGAGTTGGACTTTCCAGACCGTGAGAGGTGGAGGAGATACTGAAGGACCAAATGTACCGGGCAAGAAAATGGGTCCAAGCAATGGTCTGTGCACCACACGGAGAACCAGCGCCACTTGAAGGCGTAAGTCCGTCTCGTGGATTTGTTACAAGAAGTTAGAAGGATTTCCTCCATCTCTTTGGAGAGGCTAAGGGAAGCTAAGGTGACCCGTTCAGCCGCCAGGTTGTGAGGGAAAGAGACCCCAAGTTGGGATGGAGGATCGAGCCTTCTTCTTGTGTCAGAAGTCCCAGGGAGCTCCCGAGAGGGACTGGGGGTTCCTTCAAGAGACAGAGCAGCAAGGGGAACCAGGGCTGTCTGGACCATCTAGGGGCCACGAGGATCACTGATGCCCTGCCCAGTTGGACCTTGAGAAGGGTCTGGGTTATCAAGGGCATGGGAGGGAAGGCATACAGCAGGCCTCCCGACCATGAGAGAAGGAAGGTGTCTGCTGCCACCCGGGTGGGGTAGGGTTGGGGGCTGCAGAACTGGGGCAGCTGAGCATTGGTCGGGCTGGCGAAGAGGTCCAGGCTGGCGAAGAGGTCCAGGCTGGTGAAGAGGTCCAGGCTGGGGCAGCCTCACAGCCGGAAAAGCCCAGACACTATCTCCGGGTCCAGGCACCAATCATGTGGCTGAAAGACCCCGTTCAGCCTATCTGCCAAGGCATTGCTCTGGCCCAGTAGGTAAACCGCCTTGAGGAGGATCCCGTGGCAGATCGCAAAGGAACAAAGGGCCACAACCTCCTGGCAGAGGTGGTAGGATCCCATGCCACCCTGCTTGTTCATGCAGAACATCGTCACCTGGTTGTCTGTCTGGACGAGCATCGACTGGTGCTGCAGGTGGTGCCGAAGGCCCTGACAGCGAGGAAGACTGCTCTGAACTCGAGCAGATTGATCTGCTGCTGGCTCTCTTCAGAGGATCAGGCTCCCTGAATGTGGAACTCTCTGCAATGGGCATCCCAGCACGTCAGGGAGGTGTCCATCAAGAGGACCCTCTGGGGGCGCCACTTGCAGTTGCAGAGTGTCCTGCCACCAGATAAGGGACTCCATCAGCTGTTGAGACACCGTAACTCTGTCGCAGAGTCATCCGATGGCCTGGGACTACTGGGACCGGAGGCACCACTGAGCCACTCTCATGTGGAGATGGGCGTCAGGAACCACATGGACCATGAAGGCCAAGTGGCCCAGGAGGCGAAGCAATGTCTGAGCCGACACTGCAAGGCATTGCTGTACCTCAGCCGCGTGGGCCATGAGCCGATCTGCCCTATTGAGGGGGAGGAAAGCCCTGGCCTGGACAGTGTCAAGGCAGGCCCCAATGAACTCCAACGTTCGAGTCGAGATGAGCTGGGATTCTGGACGGTTGATCACGAAACCCAGGTGCTGCAAGACCTGAATGGTATGGCCGGTGGCCTGCCTGACTTCCGAGGCCATGTCCCCCTTTACCAGCCAATCGTCGAGGTAGGGGAAGACACAGGTCTTTTGGAAGTGGAGATAGGCCACCAACACCGCCAGACACTTGGTGAAGACCCTTGGGGCGGAACGAAGAGAAGGACCCTGTACTGGTAGTGGTTGCCTCCAACCACGAACCTCAGGTACTTTCTGTGACTGGGATGGATAAGGATGTGAGTGTAAGCATCCTTTAAATCTAAGGAGCATAGCCAATCTCCCTGCTGGAGATAGGGCAGCAGTGTTCCAAGGGAGAGCATCTTGAACTTCTTGCATACCAGGAACTTATTGAGGTTCTTCAGATCCAGGATGGGATTTAGGCCTCCTGTCCTTTTCAGGACCAGGAAGTACCTGGAATAGAAGCCCTTCCCCTGAGGGGAGAGATACAGGTTCTACCACCCCATCCTTGAGGAGCCCGCGAGTTCCTGCAAAAGCAGGGCCCGGTGTAAGGGAGGCCAAGGAGGTTCCCTGGGAAAGAGGGTGGAGGAGTCTGTTCCAGGCGTAGGAGGTAGCTCTCCCAGATGACCTGGAGAGCTCAAGAGTTGGTGGTGATGTGGGCCCACAGGTGGGCAAAGTGGATCAGACATGCTCCTGTGGGGGGTACTGGTCCTCCAGAGGAAGAGGGGCTATGCTGATGGTGTCACAACCCCAACCCAGGCTGGGCAGGGTCAGTGTCTGGGTCTTCTGACCCTTGGGTTTGTGCAGTCCTTGGCTTGTGCCTTTGCTCTGGGGACCCTGCTGGAGGTTCTGATAATGTGGACTCTTCTGGAGAAAAGGGGGCTTCTTCCTGGGAAGAGTGGAGGTCTTCCTCGAGAGACAGGTCCAAGTGACATACTCTGTCTCGATCTTGGCTGCCTTATCCTCCATTGGCTTGCCGAAGAGCTGGTAGGAAAGAAGTTGAAATCCAGAACTTCCAGGGTAGCGTTCTCCGAAATGCTTCCCGTTCCACGTGCAGGACCCAAAAGGCAGGCAGAGCTCCGGAGTCTCAATGCGTGGATGAGACAATGGTGCAGAGATGAGGGTTTTGGATTTGTTAGGAACTGGGGAACATTCTGGGGAAAGGAGGGGCTCTTCCGAAGGGATGGGCTTCACCTTAACCGGGATGGAATCAGGCTGCTGGCATTAACCTTTAAAAAGGAGATAGAGCAGCTTTTAAACTAGATAATAGGGGAAAGCTGACAGTCGCCCAAGAGCAGATGATTCGGAAGAATGTATCCTTGAAGGATACTACCAAAAGCAGAGAGGTTCCAAAAAAGAGTAAAGTAGCCCAAATGCCCTCGAGTATGAAGCAAACAGAGCTTAAAGATCCCAAATTACCCATATCTATCAATAGCCAAATTAATATGAATAAAATACAGTCTAATAAAATGCTTGCATGCAAATGCTAGAAGTCTAAAAAATAAGATGGGAGAGTTAGAATATATAGCACTAAATGAGAGGTTAGATATGATTGGAATATCAGAGACATGGTGGAAGGAGGACAACCAGTGGGACACTGTGATACCTGGGTACAAACTATATCGTAATGATAGAGCTGATCAAATTGGTGGAGGGATTGCACTCTATGTTGGAGAGGGCATTGAGTCAGAAAGGATTAAAGTTTTGCAGGAAACAAAATTTGCTGTAGAATCTCTATGAATTGAAATTCCATGTAAAAAGGGGAAGGCGATGGCAGTGGGGGTGTACTATCGACCGCCTGGCCAGAATGAACAAATGGATGATGAAATGCTCAAAGAAATCAAGGAAGCTAACAAAAGTTACAGCGCAGAAATAATAATGGGTGATTTAAATTACCCTGGTATCGACTAGGTCAGTGTCACGTCAGGACATGCTAGGGAGATAAAGTTCCTAGATGACATAAATGACTGCTTCTTGGAGCAGCTGGTTCATGAACCGACCAGAGGGGAAGCCATATTAGACCTAGTCCTTAGTGGAACACCAGATCTAGTGCAAGAGATAAGGATGTTGGGGCCACTTGGCAATAGTGATCACAGCATTATCGCCTTTGATTTAATTAGTGGAGGAGGGATAGTAAGGAAATTCACAGTACTACCTTTTAACTTTTGAAAGGGAGACTATGATAAAATGAGGAAAATAGTTAAGAAAAAACTAAAAGGAGCAGTTGCAAAGGTTAAAAGACTTACATCAAGCTTGGGTGTTATTGAAAAATACTATCTTGGAAGCCCAGACTAGCTGTATTCCACGCTTTAAGAAAAGTGGAAGGAAGTCCAAAAAACTGCCAGCATGGTTTAAAGGTAAGGTCAGAGAGGCTGTTGTTGCCAAAAAAGCATCTTTCAGGAAATGGAAAAAAGAGCCAAATGACGAAACCAGGAAACAGCACAAGCACTGGCAAGTCAAATGCAATGCATTGATAAAGCAGGCAAAGGGAGAATTTGAGAAGAAGCTTGCTGCGGAAGCAAAAATGCGAAATAAAGATTTTTTCAAGTACATTTGTAGCAAAAAACCTGTGAGAGAGTCAGTTGGTCCATTAGATGATAGAGGAGTTAAAGGGGCACTAAGAGGTGACAAGGTGATAGCGGAGAGACTGAATGAATTCTTTGCTTCGGTCTTTACTGAGGAAGATGTAGGGATGTTACCCATGACTGAAGTGGTATTTAAAGGTGCGGAAGAATTGAAGGAAATATCGATACATCGGGAAGATGTCTTACAACTATTAGATAAACTGAAGAGTAGCAAATCACCTGGGCCGGATGGTATACATCCAAGGGTGTTGAAAGAACTGAAATATGAGATTGCAGACCTGCTATAAGTAATCTGTGAACTATCATTAAAATCATCTCTAATACCTGAAGATTGGAGGATCGCCAAGATAACACCAATTTTTAAAAAGGGTTCCAGGGGTGATCCGGGAAACTACAGACCGGTGAGCCTCACGACAGTACCGGGAAAAATGGTAGAAACCATCATAAAGAATAAAATTACTCAGCATGTAGATAGTCATGGCCTAATGGGAGACAGCCATGGCTTTAGACATGCCTTTAGACAAGAAAGATCTTGTATTACTAATCTGTTATGTTTTTTTGAAAGTGTGAATAAAGAGGTGGACAAAGGTGAGTCGGTTGATATAGTGTATCTGGACTTTCAGAAAGCCTTTGACAAGGTCCCTCATCAGAGATTTTTGGCAAAACTAAAGAGTCATGGGATAGGAGGCAGCGTACTACTGTGGATCAGGAACTGGTTAAAAGAAAGCAGAGGGTTGGGCTAAATGGCCAATTTTCCCAATGGAGAAAGGTGAATAGTGGTGTACCCCAGGGATCTGTGCTAGGTCCGCTGCTTTTTGACATATTCATAAATGACCTGGAAAGTGGAATCACGAGTGAGTTTATCAAATTTGCAGATGACACAAAACTATTTAAAGTTGTTAAAACCCAAGAGGATTGTGGAAAATTGCAACAGGATCTTGATAAATTGGAAGACTGGACATCAAAATGGCAGATGAAATTTAATGTGGACAAGTGCAAAGTTATGCACCTAGGGAAAAACAACTCAAACTATGGTTACACGATGCAAGGTTCCACATTAGGAACCGCCACCCAGGAAAAAGATTTAGGCATCATTGTGGATATCATGTTAAAACCCTCGGCCCAGTATGCAGCAGCAGCCAAGAGAGCAAATAGAATGTTAGGTATCATAAGGAAAGGAATGGAAAATAAAACAAAAAGATATTATAATGCCTCTATATCGTTCCATGGTGAGCCCGCACCTTGAATATTGTGTGCAATTCTGGTCGCCGCATCTTAAAAAGGACATAACATTATTAGAAAAGGTTCAGAGAAATGCCACCAAAATGGTAAATGGGATGGAAGGATACTGCTATGACGAAAGGCTAAAAAGGTTAGGGCTCTTTAACCTGGAAAAGAGACGGCTGAGGGGAGATATGATAGAAGTCTATAAATTAATGAACGGAGTGGAACGGGTAAATGTAGATCGATTGTTTACGTTATCAGAATATAGAAAGACTAGGGGACATGCAATGAAGCTACAGGGTAAACTATTTAAGACTAATAAAAGAAAATATTTTTTCACTCAACGTGTAATCAAACTCTGAAATTTGTTACCGGAGGATGTAGTAAAGGCTGTTAGTGTAGCTGGGTTTAAAAAAGGTTTAGACAAGTTCCTGGAGGAAAGGTCCATAAACCATTATTAAGAAGGGACCCAGGATATCAATGCTTGACCCAGTACAAGCATTGCGGAACCTGTGTCTTTTGGGGAAACTGCTAGGTACGTATGACCTAGATTGACCACTGTTGGAAACAGGATACTGGGCTTGATGGACCTTGGTCTGACCCAGTATGGCATATCTTATGTTCTTATGTTCACCGAGGCACGGGACATCCAGGAGTTTCTCCTGCACTCACTGCTTGAGATCTGATGATTTGACAGCAGGCCTGGCATCAAGAGCCGATGCCAGTGGCAGTCACTCTGGCACTAGATTTGAAGCCATCGTAAGCAGCTCTGGAGAGGTATTTGGAGCACTCCGTGACAGACTACGTTGGAGCCTGGAGCCGCCAAGCTCCTTGGCCAGGTCCAGCAGGAACATCCCAATGTAAAGTTGGTAAGTTTGAATGTGGCAAGCCATCATTGAGCCGTGGTAGCATTTGCGCCCCAGGGCATCAAGCGTGCGGGACTCCCTGCCTGGAGGCACTGAGGAGTGCATTTTTGGGCTTCTTGCTAGCGCATGGCCAACTCAACCATCATGGAGGTGTGTGGGAGCTGCGCCTTGTGGAACCCCAGTCCCCGCTGGATACGATACATCGTGTCAAGTTGTCAACTCACAATGGGGACTGAGGCTGGGGTCTCTCCCATCCAGAGGAGAAGCTGGGTGTGGATGGAAGGCACAGGGGACTCTCAGGGTCTCTTTCGTCAGTGCCTCATACTGGAGAATGTCCAATTCCTCCTGTGATAAGGAAGCTTATCATAGCTCAGGAAGGAGCTATAGAAAAGGTGAAGTGACTCTGAACAAGCAACCTGTCAGTTCTGGTAGAAATAAGAAAACAGAATTTTCCCATAAAAGACTACCAGTCCCAAAATGCACCAGGTTTCCAACAGCCATTAGAGGAGCTGAAGTGGGGAAACATGTGTTCAATCAGGAGGACTATGAGGTAATCCCTAAGCACTCATCTCAAAGGGCAGGGCCTGATTCAGCACAGCTGCGCTGTGTTAGGGAGGAGCACTCATCAAGGCAGAATAAGAGTAGAGTTTATTCTACAGGTGACCATCTTCATGATCACCTTGGATATCCAGAGAATTATCCTCAGTTTCATCTGAAGGATTATCAGAAGCAGAAGCCAAACCGGACAGACAGAGAGGCAAGGAAACCCTCTGGAAGAAAGAGGAGAAAAGCCTTTGAGAGGTCTAGAAGAGTCCAAAGCAGTACGTATACTGGGAGGTATTCCAAGGGCCAGCATACAGCATTGGACTGGGGAAAGCCAGAGGAATGGTGCTGCAGAGCTAGGAATCACCAGAGGCTACCTGTGAGGGAGACGGCTGCACGTGGAAGGGACCCTAAGACCCGTGCCAGAAGGTATGTGAAGAGAGATCCAGTGTCCAGGGATCTGGATTGGAAGGCTGGACATAAGAACTGGACTACATACTGGCCAGGCTATATAGAGAGGAACTCTAGCAGCAATGGAAGCTCAGGTATGAACACTGATCTATGCCCTAGCTATAACCTTGAAAGACAGCAGGGAAACAAGTATTCTCCTGAAAGTGCTCCATTGAGAGATTCATCTGTGCCAATCCATGATATTGAACCTATGCTTGTTGAAGATGGGGGAATGATTGCAGATGAAGAATGTGTTTATATGGATTGCTCTCTATCTAAACTCCGTTGGTAACTTTCTGTTATAAAGTACAGCAACCATCACAAAGAAATATAAACTTGTTCTTTAATCTACTCAGAAAAGCTCCTGAAGCAGGATTTGACCCACACAGTAGAAAGCAAGCCAGCTAAAGGGGTTTCAGCTGGATAACTGCTAGCAATTAAGCCTTACCTAATTGCTTGTGAGCTAGGAGAGAATCACTTCTGAATCTATGTGGGAAGTAATCAGAAGTTAACCTGAAAAGAACAGTTTGTTTCTTGCTTTGTGGCTTTTCATTTGTTGTTTTCCTGATTTTGACTTTGTTTTTCCAAGTTAACACTGAAAGCAAGTTACCTGATTTATGTGCTACCAAGCATATCTGTGTTGGGAGAAATAACCCCATAAATAAATATCTTATTGGCTTTACCCAAGAGCACAACTAAATTATTGTCAGCAGCTGTGTCTGGTGTGAATGAACTACATTGCCCACAATACCTTGCAAATCATATAGATATATGCACTTGCCAAGACTGTGAAGATTCTCACCCAGGCAGCCGTCTGACACTCCGTATACAAGTCCTCCTCAGACTCCGTTGTGAGGGAGAGAGCCCGTGCCATATCCCTGACAAACTCGAGGAAAGAGGTATCCTTGGGCGGGGTATGGCGCTTAGCATGGGGGATACGGGTCCAAGGGGAGGTCTTTGTAGGCCCGAGACTCTGGGGACGTTGGACTCCCAATTGGAGCAGTCCGAGGAGGACTCAAGGTCCTCTGGCTGCAGGAGGGCCCAAGGCATCTGGCTCTCAGTGATTGCAGCGGCAGCCCGGGGAGTCCTTGAGGTTGAGGTCGCTGAGGTCTCAGCGGGGTCAGGGGTCAGCACCTGCTGTGATGCGAGAAATGCAGAAACACTGCGTTCTAAGGCCAACAGGCGTGCTTCCCACTCGAGGGTCGCAGACATGGACACTGACACTGGGGTAATTGAGTCAGGCTTCGAAAAAGAGAGGGGGTCCTCGACAGGATGGGCCTCAGAAGACTGTGGTCCATCGCCAGAGGCCACAACTTCGGCCCTGGATACCTTCCAAGGGTGTTCCTGCTCTGGTTCCTCAGGAGCTCTGTGGGGAGTAAGGGACTGGGCACAGGATTTCTCATGCTTGTCCGCTTCTCCGGACGAGGCTCTTGAGGTCTTGTTCTTCTGCGCACGCTCCGGCGACCCTTGCTAAGAGTGTCGACGAGCCCGCGGAGGAGCCGTGGGGGCCTTACATGAGTCCAATGATCTGTGTGGGGCCTTCGGGCATGAAGCTACCGGGGAAACCAGGGTTGAGTCTGCCTTGTGGAAGATGTCGTCCTGCTTAAGCAGACGGTTCTGTATGGTCTTAGCAGACATTTTCTTGTACAAGGAGCATTCCTCCGGGTTGTGGTCTGCGCCCAAACACCGGAGGCAACAATCAGAGTGACATGTTTTTGGAGTACAGATCACATTTCTTAAAGCCGGTGGCCATTGGGGCAAAAAAGAACCCCAGCGAGGTCGAAGACCCTTGATGCGGCCAGTAGTTAAAAAGAGCGTGAAAGCGCTTTGATGTAAAAAAATCAAGACAAAAATGTGTTTTGAGGCCCGGTGCGGTTGAAGCGGGTCTTGGGTGGGAAAGGAGCTGTCGCAAGCCGGAAAAGTACAAAAAAAAAAAAAAATAGTACGAGAAAATCAACTTTTTTCCCAGGGGGACGAGACAAGACGAACGTCTGTAGGGCTCCGCGGAAAAAGGGAGACTGAGCAAGATGGCACCCTTGGGCGGGAAGGGGACCATGCATGCGTGGTGGCATCTCCCATAGGCTTTCTTTGAAAGCTGGGGAGATGCTCCACGCAGGGCTCCATCAGCGTTGACATCACCAATATGTGAGGACTGACTTCCTGCTTGTTCCTGGAGAATTAGTCTTATATTTGGACTTTGAGGAGACCCGAGAACCAAGAGAGAAGGCAGACATCCTCAATGATGTGGAAGCCGCTGACATCGAGTCCGGGACAAATAGACAACCATACTGTCTGGCTCTGTTGTTTAGACCTCTTTTTATCATTTGTTGCCACAAAGGACACTCATAAGAACATAAGATATGCCATACTGGGTCAGACCAAGGTCCATCATGCCCAGTATCCTGTTTCCAACAGTGGCCAATCTAGGTCATAAGTACCTAGCAGTCTCCCCAAAAGACACAGGTTCCTCAATGCTTGTACATAAGAACATAAGAACATAAGATATGCCATACTGGGTCAGACCAAGGTCCATCAAGCCCAGTATTCTGTTTCCAACAGTGGCCAATCTAGGTCATATGTACCTAGCAGTTTCCCCAAGGGACACAGGTTCCACAATGCTTGTATTGGTTCAAGCATTGATATCCTGGGTCCCTTCTTAATAATGGCTTATGGACCTTTCCTCCAGGAACTTGTCCAAACCTTTTTTAAACCCAGCTACACTAACAGCCTTTACTACATCCTCCGGTAACAAATTCCAGAGTTTGATTACACGTTGAGTGAAAAAAAATTTTCTTTTATTAGTCTTAAATAGTTTACCCTGTAGCTTCATTGCATGTCCCCTAGTCTTTCTATATTCTGATAAGGTATTGGGTCAAGCAGTGATATCCCTGGTCCCTTTTAATAATGGTTTATGGACCTTTCCTCCAGGAACTTGTCCAAACATTTTTTAAACCTAGCTACACTAACAGCTTTTACTACACCCTCCGGTAACAAATTCCAGAGTTTGATTACAGGTTAAGTGAAAAAATATTCTCCCTTATTAGTCTTAAATAGGTTACCCAGTAGCTTCATTGCATGTCCTCTAGTCTTTTTATATTCAGTTGCTACATGGTCTGAACCCAAACATTTTAAACACCAGTCATGTTTATTGGTGACTGATATTGTTCCAGAGTATTTGGTACATTTTTATTAGCCATTGATATGTTTTCCCATCGTGGCAGAAGAAAAGTAAGCCAAGGCCTAATTTGATGGTAGAAACCACCAAAACTGAAAAAAAAAGAAAAAAATATATTGGGGCCAGTATCAGGGAAGGTACTGGCATCAATGGAAAGGCAGAGCACAGATTTAAACCAAAAAATAAAGTTTTTCGGTGGTGACAGGAAGAAAACAACCTGCTGGATCTGCGGAAAATAAAGAACTGAGAAGAGGACTTGGGAAGGAGGGAAGGCTGATGCACAGGCACAGTGGATTGCTCCCAAAAGATTTCCAATTGGACGCTGGGGAGTGTTCCCACGCGGGCTCCATCAGTATCGATGATACCCCATATGTGAAGACTGCATTCCTGCTTGTTCATGGATATAATGCTGGATCAGTGGCTGGGGTTGGATGGGCAATGCCGGACTATGTGGCAGAGGAGGTAACAGACAGGAAATGCTGGATATGGAGAGAAGCATAGGAAGACAGAAGAGAGATGCTGGACGAAGGGGGAGAGGTTGAGACAGAAGGCAAATATTAGACACAGGGATGAAGGGGAGATGCTAGGCATGGGGGTACATAAGGAGACCGAGGGAAGATGCTGGATATGAGTGGACATAGGGAGACAGGGGCAGTAAAAAAGTTAAAAGAGAAGCTGGAGGAAAGCAGAATCCCAAGTCTGGAACCTATACCATTAAAAAAAAAATTAAATGGCCAGACAATAGAGGTAGAAAAAAGTAGTTTACTTTCAATTTAGAGATTGTAATATACCAGTTTTTAGGATTTAGATCTACTAGCTTTATATTATGCACTATTTGGGGGATCTGCATTTCATTATTTTTCTGGTACTGCACTATATGCAGAATATGGCTTTTGGGGATTTTGGTTTAATTTCTCTATATATTTTATTTTAAGTTTGTGATCATTTGTTCTGTACTCTGTGAGGGTCTATGCATGTTGTGGGTATGTGAGCGAGGTCAGGTGTTCTGTTAGCATGGAGTTTTATATAGGGATCTATAATAATCCAGCTTGTTCAGTTTTGTGTACACAGGGATGCCTGGAAAATTGTTTTATATCATTAAATGTAATCCACCTAAAAAGCTACTAAAACATTTTTTTTTTCATGCCGCGAATCCACTGATAAACCCCTATTTTTCAACCCTGAGAAAGCACCTAATTGCCTCAAAAATAAACCCTAAAATCCCAAACAATAAACACCTAGAACCATAAGCCCAAGTTATGTTCCCCTGCCAGCAGAGAGAGCCAGAAAAAAAATCTAAGCTGCCTCACTCCTTTTATAAGGGGCTGGTGCAGTTTTCAGCTCCTTCACATCCTATATATCAAAGCTAATAAAACCAAATGCAATTACGTTCTGCATTTCTAATTCACCACCAAAGGCAAACCTGATGTAGTCAAGATCTTCAGTTCATGGTCACTAATCCAGGAATGAGGTAATGCAATACACAAGGGTACGACTAGGCCTTCAGAGCAGTCTACAACATACTGAGGGGCTTGTTTACAAAGCCGCGGTAGCGGTTTCCGCTCGTTATCGGAGCCGCGGCCCCATTGATTTCAATGGGGCCGCGGCTGCGATCACGATCGCGAACCACTACCGCTGCTTTGTAAACAAGCCCCTGAGTGTTAGCTTTCTGAATTTGTCAGACTGAGAACTCTTCTGCAATGACTTCCATGGGTACATTCTGTACTGGTCTGGCAGGGCTCCTGGAAAGAGTAGTTACTCACCTGTAACAGGTGTTCTCCAGGAGCAGCAGGAATCAGTCCTCACATATGGGTGACATCGAGTTTGATGGAGCCCTTGTGGTGCATTTCCCCAGCTTTCTATGAAAGCCTTTGGGAATACTGCACGCATGCGCGGTCCCCTTCCTGCCTAAAGGTGCCATCTTGCTCAGTCAAATGACATAGCTAACAAACAGCACACAAAAATGAAAGATAAACTATGTACAACTGCAACTCCCAGGGGAGGAGGAAGGGTTGTGAGGACTGATTCCTGCTGCTCCTGGAGAACACCTGTTACAGGTGAGTAACTACTCTTTCTCCAGGACCAAGCAGGAAGTCAGTCCTCACATATGGGTAACTCCCTAGCTCTGGGCTACCAAGGAACCCAGGCTGAACAAGAGAACTCCCTCTAGTCCCAGCATCAAAGAAAGGCTTTTCATTGAAAGAACCTCCACCGGTAGCCCAACGGAGGGCTGGAGGGCAGGAGTTGCATAAACCTCAAAGAGATTCCGGAGTACTACCTGGCCAAAAGCACTGTCCCTACGGGACTCCCTCTCCAGGCAGTAAAGGGCCGCAAAAGTCTGGCTTGAGGACCAAGTTGCAGCCCTGCAGATGTCTGCCAACGGTACAGAGCGGAGATGAGCCACTGAGGCAGCCATTGCCCTGACACGATGGGCCGTGACCAGACCCTGCAAGGGAAGGTCAGCCGCCTTGTAAGCCCAGGTGATACAGTCAGCCACCCAAATGGACAAGGTACGCTTGGACACAGCTAACCCCAAATTATTAGGGTCAAAAGAGATGAAGAGCTGAGCAGCCCTTCTATGTCCCTGCATACGGTCAAGGTAGAAGGATAAGGCCCTCCTACAGTCCAGGGTATGCAGGGCCGCTTCAGCCTGGCTTGCATGAGGCCTAGGGAAGAATGTTGGAAGAACCACCTCCTGGTTGAGGTGGAAAGAGTTGACAACTTTAGGGAGGAACTTTGGATGAGTCCTAAGGACTACCCTGTTCCTGTAGAAGCGGGTGTAAGGCCTGTCACAGACCAGGGCCTGAAGCTCACTCACTCGTCTGGCCGAGGTTAAGGCTACCAGGAAGAGTGTCTTCCAGGAAAGGAAGCGGAGAGGACAAGTAGCCATCAGCTCAAAAAGTGGGCGAGTCAGTTGCTGCAAGACCACATTCAACTCCCACTCAGGAGCTGGAGGACAGACAGGAGGCTTGAGCAAGAGCAAACCTCTGAGAAATTGGGACACCAGGGGGTGAACCAATAGAGAGTGTCCTTCCACCAGTGAGTGGTGAGCTGCTAGAGCGGAGAGGTGGACCCGAACAGAATTGGACTTAAGGCCCTGATTGGATAAGTGCAGCAGGTACTGAAGCACCACTGGTACAGCACAGGAGAAAGGATCCTTTGTACGCAGCTGACACCACACAGAAAACCTCTTCCACTTCAGGGCATAGGTTTTTCTAGTGGACTGCTTCCTAGAGGCCAGGACGACCTCTTCAACTTCAGGAGGTAGGCCCCAAGGAGCCAAAACTACCCTTGCAGCTTCCAGGCCATCAAATTGAGAGATTTGAGATTGGGGTGCAGAAGAGACCCCTGGTCCAGAGAGAGAAGGTCGGGCTGCAACCCCAGAGGTAGTGGAGTGTCCACTGCTAGTTGAAGCAGAAGTGGGAACCAAGGTTGCCTCGGCCAACTGGGGGCTACCAGAAGGACCGAGGCCTGGTCCTGTAGAATCTTGAACAGGGTTCGGGCCACCAGAGGCGTGGGAAAAAACGCATACAGGAGGCCCTGGGACCAGGAAATCAGAAAAGCATCTGCTGCTAGCCTCAGAGGATGCGGTTGCCTGGAGCAGAACTTGGGCAGCTGTCTGTTCAGGGGGCTGGCAAATAGATCTATGGATGGAAGTCCCCATCTCAGGAAGATCTTCTGAACCACCAAGGGATGGAAATTTTGAATTTATTAAACAAGCAACAAAAGACATACCAAAAAGCAAAAACAAAAACAATAACAAGCACCCCAACCAAATCCCACACCCCAACCAAATCCCACACCCCCCCCAAAACCCCCACCCCCCGACATAGCACAAAACAAGTATCTCCACCCCCCCGTGACCCACCTCCCCACCACCAAACCCAACAACCAGCACACGTGCCCCTTCCCCCCGACATCATCAACCCGCAATAGTTCAGCATGTCCAATGTCTGTCCCAACCCCCCAACAGCAACCCGCAGCAGTCCAACAGAAATGCAATGTCCATCCCAACCCCCCCCCAACCACCCACAACAATCCCAGCACAGTCCAATGTCCCAAATGTCCATCAGGGCTGCCAAGCCCTCACTCACACCCACAAAAACAAAACGCATTCCCCCTTTCCCACCCCCGTCCCCACAAAGGAGCAACATCTCCTCCGCCCCCACCCCAATCCCTACCCCACCCCCACCCTCCCCATAAATAAAGAAAACCCCCACCCCCCTAAACAGAAACATACAGGCATGTGCCGTCCCCAACGAAAACCCACCAGAAACAAAACCATAATACAAATCAATAAATGAACACAAAAACCCAACCCTATCGGCCGAAACAGCGGAGCGGGATGCGCAGAAACACAAAAACAAAAACAAAACAAACACACACCTGCTCCAGGGAGAAAACAAAAACAAACATCCCCCATGGAGAGAGAGGGAGAGCGGACAAGTGGCCAACAACCCCCCCAGCCCTAGTGCAAACCCCCCTCCCCCCCACCGGAAGGAAAGCAACCCCAGATCCCTAAACCTAGGAAGAAACCCCAGGGACTAAACCCCCCCCCCCCCTCCTGTCTCACCTCCCTCCTCCACCCGGGAGACAAAAACAAAACCCCTAACCTCTAACAGGGAGGAAAAACCCCAGGGAACCCCTCCCCCTCATGGGGGCGGAGGGTGAGGTGACGCCACAGACGCTCCCAACGATGGACCTCCACCACCCGCCTTTCGCGTTGCGCCATGCTGGACACTTCCTCCAGAATGTCCCGCACCACCTCGTCGAGGGGCAGGACCAACCCCCGGGTCGAGACATGACAGCGCGCTT
This sequence comes from Ichthyophis bannanicus, assembly GCA_033557465.1. NCBI lineage: Eukaryota > Metazoa > Chordata > Amphibia > Gymnophiona > Ichthyophiidae > Ichthyophis > Ichthyophis bannanicus. The sequence goes on along the minus strand of CM066032.1, from coordinate 1,121,241,262 downwards.
GCCACAGGTGGTAGCGCACTACAGCCGTGACTAGGTAGAGGGTCCCGGAGTCCTGCCTTAGAGGAAAGGACCAGGCCCCGTACACCCACTCCGCATACGTGAGGAGGGAAAGGTCGCGCAGGTGAAGAGCAGCGGACACCAACCGGCAGGCCTCCACGTTGAAGGGGCACTGCCGGAGGAAATGGTCCATGGTCTCCGCCTGCCCCTCACACCCGGCCCTCGGACAGACCCGCTCGGCCTGTGACCTGTACTTGAGGTTGTCCCTCACGTACAAACGCCCGTGGAAAGACAACCAGGCTACATCCCGAACCTTCTTCGGTAGCCGAGGGGAGTTCAACAGCCGAAGGCCCCGCTGCATCACATCCGCCGGACAGTCCCGCAGGGCCCACCGTGGTTGATAGTGAGAGGTGAGTACCATCCGGTATAATCCTTTCCGCCCCAAGGACTGGGCGAGCGGGTCGGTCACCCCCCACCGCCGAATGAGCCCCACCATCACAAATACGTACGATGGGGCCTGTTCCCCTCTCCGGCGCACACGTGGGACCGAGGACGCCCCCTCCCACTGCTCCCAGAAGCGGGAGAACCATTCCCGATAGGAGGCCACCCACCAAACCCCACCCCCTTCCCTCATCCTACCTAAGTGAAACGCCATAGACAAGACTGACAGGAAGACAAGGGGGTGCAACATACCCAAACCACCCTCTGCCCGATCCAGGCAGACGATGTTGCGCTGGACAGGGTTCAAGCGGTTACCCCACAGAAAACAGAAAAAGACGGCACAAACAGACGCCTGATGGGACAACAGAAGAACGAAGACCGTGGCCACGTGCAGAAAGAGAGGAAGCAGAAACGTCCCGAGGAGTTTGATCTTCTCCTCGTACGTACACCTCCACCCCCTCCACCGCAGCACCCGACACCGTGCAGTCTCGAGACAACGGTCCCAATTGGACTCCGCACAGTCCTCCGACCCGAAGACGAGGCCCAAAACGCGGACCTCCCCCACGGGAGGAGGAAAGGGGGCGCAGGAAGGCGGGGAGGCCTCCGAGGAGCCCAACCACAGCGTCTGGCACTTGCTGTGGTTTACAACAGAATGGGCTACCTCCGAGTACTCCTCCACGGCCTCTCGCAGGGCCTCTACCCCATCAGTGCCGTCCACGTAAACTGAGATGTCGTCAGCGTAAGCAACGACGGACACCGGGGGCGCACCGGGCGCCTCCAGGCCCCGCAACCCACCTGAGGACAATCTCCGGAGGAAGGGGTCGAGGGAGAAAACATACAGCAGGGGGCTCAAAGGGCACCCCTGCCGCACCCCCGAGGCGACACCAAATGGCCGTCCGAGCCACCCGTTAATAAACGGGAAGCTCACCCCCCCTCGGTACAGCGCCTGCACGACGAAGAGGAAACCTGCGGGGAGGCCGAAGTGCTGGAGCACCACCCACAGGTACCGGTGACTGACTCGATCAAAGGCTTTGGACTGATCCAAGGAGACCAACCAGTGGTGCCGTTGGAGCGACCGGCCTCTTTCCACCATCTCCCGGACTGTGGCGACAGCGTCCAGAACCCCTCTCCCCCGAACGGAACAATACTGGGAAGGGGACAGCAAATCGCCCGACACCTCCACCAGTCGGTTGGCCAAACACTTGGCCAGGATCTTCCGGTCCGCGTTCAGAAGAGAGAGCGGCCGCCAGAAGTCCAAGGAGCTATCGTCCTTCCCCTTGGAGAGCAGCAGCAGGACAGACTCGCGAAATGACCGCGGGAGATACCCCGTGTCCATGATCTCCTGAAACAGGGAGGTCAGGAAGGGGGCCAGCTGGGCAATGAAAGTGCGATAGAACTCCACAGGGAGCCCATCGCGCCCAGGCACCTTCCCCAACGGCATGGCACGAATCGCCCTCTCCACCTCCACCTGCTGAATCGGAGCAGCGAGTGCATCAACCTGTGCCTGGACCACAGCCGAATACACCGGGGGAAGGCCCAGGTACATTCGGATATGGGTGAGGTCCACGGGGCGATCCCCAAACAGGTCCGAGAAGTATTCCCCCACTATCCGCAAAAGGTCCTCCTGGGAGGTATGAATGGTACCGTCCTCGCCCCGCAGGGCCATGACCTCCCGACGCTGAACCCTCTCCCTGCAAGTCCGGAAAGGGTCTGGAGTGGCGCCACCACCGGCCGCCCCCTCGAAGCATAGGGAGGCATGGCGATCGTAAAGCAGGCCACGGAGCTGGACACGCACCTCTTCAACCTCCTCCCGCGCTGCCCCTCGGGATACCAAACGATCCAGCGACCTCCGGAGGACAGTGTAGGTGAGGTAGCGGGATCGAGCCATGGAGGTACCCCGGGAACGGAAGAGTTGTCGGGCACGCGTCTTCACCTCATCCCACCAGGCGCCACGGGAAGGAAAAACACTCAGCAGGGTCTCCTGGTCTGCGAGAAAGGCCAAGAACTCCTGGACCACCTCTGATGTTGCCAACAACTGCACATTCAGTCGCCACAGGCCAGGACCCCTGCTAAGCTCCTCGTGGTTGGCCAGGAAGGACACAGAGAGGACGCGGTGGTCCGAAAAGTCAACCGCCTGCAACTGCGGAGGGGAACACTCCACCCGGGCACTCACATATATCCGATCGATACGACTCCTGCAGGTCCCATGGTAGTAGGTGAACCCCGGCGACCTAGGAAAGGCCCGGTGGAAAACATCCACGAGGTCAGCCGTCCGGGTCATCTCGGCCAAAAAGAGGCCCTCGTAACTGGGTGGGCAACGCTCCCCCCCTCGGTCCTGCAAAAAGGTGGTGGTGTTAAAATCCCCAGCAAGGACCACCAAACGGGAGGTGTGTAAGTAGGGGCGGATAACCCCGAACAGGGTCTTCCGCGCCAACTTAGACTGGGGGCCGTAGACCACCACGAAACGAAAACCGATGGGGCCCGCAGTAGCCATCTAAAAGCAGACACCGGCCCTGCTCCAGTTCCCACACGTACTGCACCTGAAATCGGTTAGACGTGAACAAAACCGCCACTCCTGCGTAGGGCTGTGCCGCAAGGGACCAGTACGAAGGGCCCCACCTCCACTCCCGCTTCGCCCGATGAAGGCTAGCGAGCGAGGTGAGCCTGGTCTCCTGCAAGAAGATGACATCCAGCCCACTCGTAGAAAGAAAATCATAGGCCGTAGCCCGCGCCTGGTCTGAGAAATGCTGGCCACGTTGATGGTGGCGCACGAGAACGCAGGAGTGCACGCCATGCCTATTTCGAGTGCAGTGACCCTTTCCTCCTCCTCGTCTCACCAACCCCGGGATCCCCAGAATCCCGCTTGCAGGACAAGCCCGCGAGCTGGAGCGACTCCTCCTGGTCCACGTCGACCACCTCGAGGATCTCCTCCTCCTCCCGCTCAACCCTATCACCCCAGGAGGTGCTGGCGCCCCCGGGACCACCAGGCAAAGCTGTCGTGAGGGCAGACCCAGCCCCCATGGGATGAGGAGGCACAAACGGGTCAGGGGTCGGAGGAATGACCTCCTCCGTGGGGTCCACCACCTGTGCAGCCCCCCCCTCCCTGGACAAAGACTGAGACAATACGACAGTGCCCACCCCCGCGGGAGAGGCCAGGGCGGCCGGGTCAGCAGGGGGCTCCTGCGAAGGCCCCGAACCCAACTGCGGGGGTACAAGGCCATCCTCCCTCACCCGTCGGGCGCCAGTATCCCCCTTGATTGGAGGACCCTGACTGCGGCGCGCCTTCTGCACCTTTGAAGGTCGCCGCTGAGGAAGAGGGGCCGCCCCCGCCGCTAACCGCTCCGAGCGCCGCACAGGAAGCCCTGCTTCCACAGGCAAGCCCTCATCCGCCTCAGCCGCATCAGCGGCCAAAAAGACGAAACGGTTGATGTCCAACACGGGCTCTGCATCCAGCAACGGGGATGTCTCCCGTTTCTTCCTTTTGGACTTGCCACCCTTGGAAGGGACCGTAGTCCATTCCTCAGGTGGCACCACCCTCAACCCACTATCCTGTCGTGCTACATTAACCTCCACCACATCAACCCTCTCCTCCTTCCTACCCGAATCCCCTCCCCTGGTGGCTCCCTCGGCTCGATGGACTCCTCTGCACTAGGGCCCCCGGTCTCCTCCTGAGGGAGAGGGGCCTCCATAGCCTCCTCCCGCACAGGAGCCCGAGGTGGAGTGACGGCAACCCCCCCCGGTCCATTGTGTGACGCGGAGGGGCAGCGGGCAAAGGGGTGGCCCAACTCCCCGCAAAGGTTACACCGAATTAGCAGACACCCGGCCGAAGCGTGACCCCGTCCACCACAATGGGTGCAGACCTGCTCGGGACAGTTCATGCTCAAATGGCGGAATGAGCCACAGCGGTGACACTCGCGGGGTTGCCCAGGGTAATAGCACAAGATGCGATCCCAACCGAGGAAACCGGCCGAGGGCACGTGCTGCACCACGTTTCCCACCTCACGCAAACGGATCCTGCCCTTCCACGACCCGTCCCACACCCCTAGGGGCCCAGCGCCCTTAACCAGGGGTGCGAGAAGCACCGCATGGCGCGACAACCAAAACTGGATGTCCTGCCCTGGGAGCGACTCATTCCTGGATAGGATGGTCACAGGTACCGTCCCCTGGCGAGAGATAGGCACAACACGAAAGTCAGCCCACCCTCCCTGCCCCCTCTGCTGCTGGTATCGGTCCCAGAAAATCTCCAGCCCCCGTCTCAGCATGAAACTAACATCATATTCAATGGTGTTGTTCATGTGGATAAAGGCGTAGAGATCTCCTGGGAGAAACCCCAGCCCAAGGACCATCCTCAAGACCTGTTCCCTGGCTGGAGGGGACCCCTCCCCAGCCCATCGGATCTGCGCCACGTTGCGCCGTCGGACCTCACCCCCTACTCCTCTTTGAAACCCTCCCCCTCCTCCTCCTCCTTCCCCTCCTGCGGGACCATTCCCCTGAAAACCTCCCCTCCCCCTACCCTCACCCGACGGCCCTGGAGTGGTGCCCGACCCCTTCAGAGCCTCCGCAAAGGTATGGAGGGGGGGAGCCGGCCCCCCAGCCCCCATCTCCTGCCCTCCTTGATCTGTTCCTGCATCCATCTGCGGGGGATCCTGCTGCTGGACCGCAGGATCCGTAACCTCCTCACTTAGATCAACCGGAGGACTGGGGAAGGTCAACTCCGCAAAGACAGAGTCCGGGATGCTACCTCCTCCGGATCCCTGAGTGCCACCGAGAACCCCTGGACCACCACTTATCTCTACCTCCGGCTGCCGAAAGGCAGTAAAAGCCCCGGGAGGGCCCAACGGGGCCTCCAAAGCCAATCGTAGGGCATCACAGACCTGGTTCTCGGTAACACCCAGGGAACCGGAAGGCTCCCCCAAACCTCCTTCCCGCATTCCCGACCCAGCGCAAGGCTCCTGGGTTTCGGCCACCACTACCGGGGACGGACCCCGCTCCCCTTCATTCCCGGGTTCCAAGGGGACCACCGCCCCCCCTGACCCTACGGAGAACAAGTCCTTCCCTCGTCCTGAAGCAGCCACTACCTCCTTCCCCACTATATAACCAGTCGTCCGCTCCCCCCCTTCCTCCATCAGCCCGTCCTGTAGCCCATCATCCGCCACCCCCTGTATGGCTATCGACAACAAGGCAGGACCCGCCTGAGACAACAGGGCAGATCCCCCACCCAGCACCTCCCCCACACCCCCACCCCCCTGCCCCTTGTCCCTCCCAGGTCCTACCTGGTTGTCGGTGCCAGACGTGACACAAGGATCCAGAAAAGTTGGCCGGTAGTCAGGGCTCCAACAGAAAGGGCGGACACCCCCCTGCGAGCCAGGTCTCCGTCGGCCGCAATAACAGACAACAAAGGCAGCTGCGCATCCCGCTCCTCTACCCCCGGCCCGCAGTGACAGCTGACTAGCACTTTTCTTCCCCCTCTCCCCCCCGGGGACTGCAGAAAAGAAAGAGCAGCCCCCATCCTGCCCCTTTCTCCTCCTTCCAGCACCCCTCCGGCCCCAGTCAGCCACCTCAGAACATACTGGCGAGTGCCCTGTAGCTTTCTAGGGGCCGGGAGGGCAGCCACAATAGGGGAGTCCTGCCCACCAGCCATCCCCCTACCAAACCCCTTCCCAGTAACCTGGACAGGCATCGTAGCTGAAGGAGCAGGATTCCTATTACAGGTGGAGAAATCCGCCACCCGTGGATCCTCAAGTGGCACAGCAGAATCAAATGGCTGAGGCCAACCAGTCTTCCGCCGCCGGGGATCCCGTGCAGAAAACCCCTCAGAGCCGGAAACATCCAAAGACAGTGGATCAGCAGTATGCTGAAAAGGAACCGCCGAATACTGCTGCCTCTCTAAAACACCCCCTCCAATCGAGGGGCATGAAAAAGAAGCTCCCTCTGTGCTTAAAGAGTGCCGTCGAAAATCCCGCAGCAAATCAGAAGATGGGGAAGGTCGTTCTGCAGACTTCCTGGGTTTCCCGGAAGCGTCAGTACCCATTATTCGGCGGCCATCTTGTGATTGTAATCTGGCTGGGGGAAGTCCTACAGGCAGCTCCTGCAACAACCTCACTTCCGTAATGACGTCATCAGAAAGACCCCGGCGGCCATCTTGCGATTGTAAGCTGGCTGGGGGAAGTCCTCCAGGCAGCTCCTGCAACGACCTCACTTCCTTAGTGACGTCATCAGAAAGACCCCGGCGGCCATCTTGGATGGTCCCTTCAGTGTTACACGACTGTTGGTGAGCCACCAGGATCAACGGAGCACCCTGGGGACGTGCAGGAACAATCTGAGCAGACAGCATTTCGGAGGGAGGAACCAGCGCATTCACAATATCACAACCATCACCCTGCTGCAGGTAAGACACAGGACATCCAGGAAATGCTTTAGAAGAGGAAGGCAGGGAACGGGTGGTAGACTTCCCAGGAACTAGAATGGGAGAGGGCATACTTCTAGAGGAGGATGGACCCCCCTGCTGACCCACCCCCGGGGGCCTCCCCTGGACTGCAGGTATCTTCCAACGATTATAATTCTGGTAAACTTCGGCAAGGGACCCACAACCCTGGTTCTGATAGTACGCAATCTCCAAGTACTTGGCCTTCAGGGCCCGCTTTACCCCTTCCGATAGGTAGCATAGGCCACCCATTCCTCCCCGGGAATGGTGGCCTGCAGGCTCTCCAGGTGGGAGAGCTGGCTTGCAGCTGGGCTGCCTCCTCCTGGAGATCCCGAAGCCGTCGCACTGCCGCCACGATGTCATCTGGGGCCCTAGCTGACTGCTGGTAGGACGGCAGGGCCGACCCCCCGTCCTCATCCTCACTGGAGGAGGTAGATGCCTCCTCCAGGACCCAAAGTGGAGGGGGGAACCTGCCTCCTCCAGTTCTATACTCCACGGTCCTCCAGGGTCTCCCCAGGGCCTCTCCCTGCTGCCACCCAGCCTCCACACCCTGCCTGGGGAGGAGACAGGAGCCTCCTCCCTGGGGTAGCGGGCCCAAACCTCCATACCTGGGGTACCCTCCTTCCTGACCAGGTGCAGTCCTACCTGGGGAGTCCCCCTCCTGGGGCTCCAGCTGTTCCAGGTTGCCAGTTTCTCCATCCACTGTCCGAGTAGGAGGCCCACCAGGCTTGGCAGGCCTCTGGGCCTGGGCCTCCCTTGCTGGAGGTGGCCCAGGGCCCGACATCCAGGCACAGGCAGAAAAAGGAACTGCTCCCTAGCAGGAGCTCTGCACAACTGATCCTCTCAGTACGACAGCCAAACAGAAGTGGGTGGAGCTTGCCATTCGTGGGGCTGCAGAATCCTGCTCAACGTGTCTGCCAGGTAATTTTTCCTGGCCAGGGAGCTAAAGCACCTGAGCAACATGTTGCGCCTGAGCGCAAACAAGCAAAGGTCCTGCGCCTCCTGACAAAGGAGCCTGGACCCAGTGCCGCCCTGTTTGTTCACATAAAACATGGCTACCTGATTGTCTGTTTGTCGTAAGACAGACTGGTGGGCCAGGGTTTGAGAGAAAGTATTGAGGGCTAAGCGAATAGCCCGTAGTTCCAGTAGATTGATCTGCTGCTTGACCTCCCAGGGAGATCATAGGCCCTGGGTGCACTTGCCCAGACAGTGTGCCCCCCATCCCTGCAGGGAGGCATCGGTGGTCACACACACTGTGAACCCAGGTGGCTGAAAAGGCATCCCTTTCAGTAAGTTGGGGGGGTGCAGCCACCAACGCAGGGAGTGCAGGAATGGTCTGGACACCCTTACTCTGTCGCTGAGGCTCCCTGTGCCTGCGACCACTGATTCCTGAGACACTATTGCGCAGGCCTCATATGAAGCCTGGCATTGGGAGTCACATGTACTGTCGAAGCCATGTGGCCAAGAAGCCTCAGGCAGAGCCTGGCTGAGACCAGTGACCTGCTGGAGAAACTGGTTTGCCAAGGTCAGCAGTCCTTTGGGCTCTATCCTCTGGCAAGATAGCTTTTGCCTGCAGAGAGTCTAGCCTTGCCCCTATGAACTCCAAGTTTTGGGAGGGGAGCAAAGTGGACTTTGTGAAGTTTATGACAAACCCCAGATGTTGGAGTAGAGAAATCGTTCGTGAGGGTGGCTTGCCTGGCCTCCTGGCACGTCTGACCCCTGATGAGCCAGTCGTCCAGATAGGGGAAGACAAAGATACCCCGAGTCCTTAAGTAGGCCGCCACCACTGCCAGGCAGTTGGTAAAAACCCTGGGGGCGGAGGTGAGGCCAATGGCAGCACTCTGTACTGATAATGGTTTCCTCCCACAATGAACCTGAGGTACTTTCTGTGGTCTGGATAAATGAGGATGTGAGTGTACACATCCTTTAGATCTAAAGAGCATAGCCAATCTCCCTGCTGGAGGTAGGGCAGAAGTGTTCCAAGAGTAAGCATCTTGAACTTCTCCTTCTGTAAGAACTTGTTGAAATTTCTGAGGTCGAGAATAGGCCTTGAGGTCCCCTGTTCTCTTTGGTACTAGGAAGTACCTGGAGTAGAAACAGTGACCTTGTAGGTGGGGAGGCACAGGCTCCACCGCCTTGTCTCGCAACAGACGCTGAAGCTCCTGCAGGAGGAGGGCTGTATGGGAGAGGAGGCCTTGGAGGCTCTCCTGGAAAAATAGGGAGGAGGCAAAACAGGCTGGCACCGGTGGGCAAAGGTAGTCACCTCCATGTGCGAGGGATGGGACAAGCAGAGACCGGAGAGGCTACGCCTTGGGGAGTCCAAAACCCCCCACCCGTGCTGAGTGGGGAAGGGGAAGGAAGCCGGAGCCGGAGGCTTGGGGGCCTTCGCATATGGGGCCCATGTCCCCTGCCCCTTGGCCTTGCATGACCCTGTGGGGGACAGCAGGCGGAGGCCCATGGTAAGGTCGAGGAACTGTTTGTAGGCAGTCGACCTTCCTCGGATAAAAGGGGCTTCTTACCCAATCCCGTTCTTCTTTATGTGAAGGGGCAGGAAAACTTTCCGAGACAGCCTTGTCCTCGTGAGGTGCTTTGGTCTACGAGAGCCTTCAGCAGCCTTCTCGGCCATGGCTTTTACCAAAAAAGGTTCTCACCTCGGCAAGGGACACCTTCGACCAACTTGTCCCTGAACCCATGGTTCGAGGGTTCCAAATGACATGCAGCCATGCCTGGCGTCGAGCCGTGATGCCGGCTTGCCGCAACAACGGGCCGAGGGCCCTCGAAAGGCCATTGTAGGCCCCCCATGCCTCAGGACATTGAACTTAGAGTCATTCCCGGATCCCCGAAGACAAGAACTTGAACCTCTGCCTAAGGTTCCCCGGGAAAAGGACCAGCAGAGGAACCGGCAACCTCCTCTTGCCAGGTCCCGCAAAAGTACATGCCCATGTTACAGCTGGTAAGACTGGACACGGCATCAGCAAGCATCGCAGCCCTGGAAGCACTACGTTCTACCAAACGCAATCCAAGTGTTCGCGGGCCTCCCGGCTGTGGGGGCAAACATGGAGTGGCATCTTCTGGCTTCTTCAGAGATGCATGGCCAATTCCACCACTGTGGAAATGGTGCGGTTACTGCTGCGGCCTTCTGAAAACCCAGGGGCTCTTACGGAGATCGAATAAATGGAATCAAACTCTGTTTGCTGAGAACCGGCGCCGAGGCCGGTGCCTCCCACATCCCGGAGAAGAGGAGCCGTTCCAGCATCGGAGGAACCCGGGAACAGTTAAAGGCCTCCTTCGTGCGGAGGAGTCATACTGGAGGTGCTCTCAGCTCTTCGGCTGCGAGGCTCCTCCTCGGGGTCGCCGGGATCGCCAAAGCAAGTGGCCAATATCCCTAACGAACTCCGAGAAGCCGGGTATCCTCCCGGAGGGGGAACCTAATCCGGGGGCTCATACCTGCGGTGAGGTCCGACAGGGATGCACAGAGTCTTGAAGGTACTCGGGGGAGGACGGGGACTCCTCGTCCTCCCGTCTCCCAGTGCCGGAATTGTCCGAAGAGGGAGTCGGGGTCCCGACCGCACGGGGCCCAGGCAGCACCCGCACCCTGACGCCGAACCGGCACCGGGGGCGTTGAATAGCCCTCGGTTCCCGACGGACAAGGGAGGTTCCGGAGGGTGACCGTGAATGAACGATGACCTCGAAGCCTTCATTCGGTCTAGAGTTGATCGGCTCGTGCCTCTCCGGGGTCGTACTTCGACGTTGATGTCCTGGTGGTCGGCACGGTCAGATGCACCAAGCAAGGCTGGCCCATCAGCACCTGCTGCTGATCCATGAAGGCAGGACAGTCTGCACTCCAAAGGCTGTCAGCCTGAAAATCAGCCTCAAGGAGATCTCAGCAGCCACCGACGTCGGTCGGCTCCTCCTGCGAGGAAGAGTACGCGAAGGAACAAAAGCAGGACTTACGTGTCTTTCAGCGAGACTCAGGCTCCACTCGAGGGTACCCTCTTTAGATGACTTCTCCTGTTACCACGGGCTACCGAGAGAAGGCGGGTCAGGGGGTACCGAGACTTAGCCACTCGAGGAGCCAGGGACCTCGGTCTCAGACGCCGCCCTCAACAGGCGGCCTGCTTCTTCCTCTTTCCGCTCCCGCTCAGGGGACCCTCTCCGAGGAATTTCCCGATGATGATCGGGGTCAGACTTCGAAGACGTCGAGGCCTCAGATGAGGTCTGGGCCGGCCGGACCGGCCGAATCGGAGAAAAGCCTTGTCCTTTTGGTGTTGACGATAACTTCTCAGTGC